>HG995153.1:8400000-9000000 GCA_905333025.2 Pyrochroa serraticornis | reverse complement strand
TCTTGAGGAAGAGTTGATACCTTTCTGAAGCACAGACTATTCCATCCACCACTCAATCTTTTAGAAAGTACTAAGAGAACAAACTTGGAAAAAGCAAATATCTGGAGTTATGCAGATTAAATGAAAATGGGTCTCACTTTCCATCGTGGAATTTGGGAAATGTTAAATTACTGTCAATCCTCAGTTGAAGAAGAGTTGGCTCTTTTCTGGAGAGTAAATTTGTTCCTTCTACCAAGCAAATTATTACAAAATGCTGAGAAATCAGACTTTAAAACACCAAAGTAGATTAGAGAAACTTCAGGTTTTACTTTCCATCATGGAATTTGGGAGAAGTTGAACAACAGTTACTTGTCAGTTAAGGAAGAGTTGACACCTTTCTGCAAAAACACAATAATTTTATCCTCTAAGCACGCTATTAATAAATACTGAAATCACGAACTAAGAAGTGGAAGACGTTTGGAGTTAACCGAATTAGAAAGAGTTCAGGTTTCACTTTCCATTGTAGAATTGGGCAAAAATTAAACAACAGTCAATTCTTAGTTGAGGAAAAGATTAAACCTTTCTGAAAGGCAGATTATTCCTTCCACCAAGCAATCCATTAAAAAATACTGAAGTAACGGACTTGGAAATGGCAAACCTTGGAAGCTAACCAGATTAAAGAGTTCAGGTCACACTTTTCATTGCAGAATTTGAGAAAAACTAAACAACAATCACTATTTAGTTAAGGAAGAGTTGACACCATCTGCAAAAGCAAAATTATTCCACTAGACAGTTTACTAAAAAATATTCAACCAAATTAGAAAGAGTTTAGGTCTCACTTTCCTTCGTGAAATGAGCGAAAAAATTCTGAGTTAAGAAAAAGATGAGACTCTTTTGAAAGGCAATTACCATGTAGGGTATGTCTGAAGGTTTTGTTCACTTGTAAAATAATAGCAAGGTAAGGCAGTAGAATAAACCGTTTCTAAAAATGTCTTGTTTTCAGCACCGACTCCGTGATGCCGATGATCCCGTTGGGTCTGAAAGAAACAAAAGAAATCGACTTCCGGGAACCCTTCAAAGACTTCATCCTCGAGCACTACAGCGAAGATGCTAACCAATACGAAGATGCCATAGCTGACTTCATGGACACCAGACAAGCCATAAGAACGCCACTTAGAGATATCACGGGAATCTCTCTACTCTTCAGGTACTACAACCAACTCTACTTCGTGGAGAGACGCTTCTTTCCTCCAGACAGATCTCTTGGTATTTACTTCGAATGGTTCGATTCGTTAACAGGTACTGCAGAAATTTTTATTGTTTATCTATCTATAATTGGTATTGTTTAGGTGTGCCATCTTGTCAGAGAACCGTCGCGTTTGAGAAAGCCTGCGTTCTTTTCAACATGGGCGCCATCTACACGCAAATTGGAGCGAAACAGGACAGATCGAACGCTAAAGGACTCGACGCCGCAGTCGATAGTTTTTTACGCGCTGCCGGCACTTTCCGGTACATCCACGAGAATTTCACCAACGCACCTTCGATGGACCTAGGGCCGGAGATGCTAGAAATGTTGGTTCAGCTCATGCTTGTAAGTCCACTAGCACTAAACTGCTCGGAAGGAATGGTCAAAGAATTTCAATTTCTTTTGGCGTTTAGCTTAAGAAATTATTTTAGTAACACTGAAACATTTGTAGCATAATATAGGATTTTAATACTTAAGGAAGAGTCGTTGATTAAGTCTTTTTTAGGCTCAAGCGAGGGAGTGTCTTTTAGAAAAGTTGGAGCTGCAATCGAAGGAAAACCGTTCTATTGACATTTGCCTGGATCTTGCCCAAGAAGCAGCGCAATTGGCGGATTGTTACAGTCACGTCCACGAACTCATCACCAACGAATCCGTTCATGATTACGTGCCTTACAGTTGGACCTCGTTAGTTCAAGTCAAAAAAGAGTATTACACGGGGATGGCGCATTACCACGTGGCGGCGGGGGTATTGCATAAAGAAGCGGCGCAAATGTCGGCGGCAACCAAAAACACTTTGCAGTTTTTACATTCGGAAATCACCTCCACGGAGCTCGACATAAGGCTACCGAAGGACGATTCTGAGAGAAAACTGTTAGGTAATTTTAAATTCCTTCTGACAACACTGCAAAATTTGGGTGATTACTATCAGAGGGTTCGAATTAGTATTTTGAAATTTCAGGAAGAGCCCATTTACGCGAAGCCTTGGTTCTGCACGAGGAATGCCAAAGGCTACACCGCATGTGTCGTGAATTACGGGGCAAACAGGCCTTGACTTCCGTTTTGCGTAACGCCCACAAGTCCGTCCTTCAAGCCTACACCAATAACGAAAACGAGGACGATTTTCGTGATGTCCTCGACCCTCCAGGAATTCAAGGTATTTTTAACTTTTTTTTTAAATAACTTTTCAACAAATTCGTTTTGCAGCCGCAACAAAATTCCAATTATCGTTAACACCCCCCGATTTTTCCCAATATCGCGTCAACGACTTGTTTCGTGCTTTGGGCCCCATCGCTATTTTTTCGGCAAAGCGCCACTGGACTGCGCCGAGATTAGTGCAGTTGCACCGAGGTCGAACGTCGGAGGGTTTTGGGTTTTCAGTTAGAGGTGACGCCCCTGTCATAATAGCAATAGTAGAACCCAATTCATTGGCAGAGGTAAACTGAAAATTTTCAGCAAGTTTTTTAATAATTTTTTACTTGTAGTTTGGTAGCGTGAAAGAAGGCGATTTTATTGTAGCAATCGGCGATAAAGACGTCAAATGGGCTTCTCACGAAGAAGTCGTGACTGTTATCAAAAACGCCGGTGATTCCTTAAGTCTTAAACTCGTCACGCCGGTCGACAGGAATTACCTTAAAGTTAGTGTGTAATTAAAAATTGTTTGAAGAAATTAATTTTTCTTTGTTTTTAGCCTTCGAAATCTGCAAAAGGTTCGATTTCGACTCATAGTAGTAGTTCGGGGGTGTCCAGTGGTATGTCTAGTCCTTCAGGTTCCATGGCGCAACATAACAACAGCAAGCGGATGAACTGGAACCCGTTTAAAAGGCATTCTTCGTCGAGGGAAGGAAAAGACTTCTTTGAGAACGTCATCTTGCGATGAAAGCAATTTCGCGCCTATCGATGACGGTGGTTAATGAAAAGCCGACTTCGTGTCAATGTACTGATGTCAAATTTATTTATTTATTGTTATCGTTGCAAATGAGAAAAGCCGACTTGAAAGTAGGCAGTCGATAAGATTTTGAAGATCTGTTGTAGGTTATCGCAATATTATTTTCAGTTATTAAATAGTCATATTGTACAATACTTTATCTTTACAGAATTATTTTGTTTTTTTTTCTTTTGTTTGTATAGTTATTATAATTTATATGATGTATCATACGGATGTCAAGTTAAAATAAAATATATTCGAATAACACTTGCTATTCCTTCAGTGCTTCAAGTCTATCGTAAAATTTCAGTCTGGTCAAGATAAAAAGACATTTCCTAGTTTATCCTGTTTCAAAAGAGAAATGAAAGGAAAGGAAAATATTTACTGATCTTTTCAATTAATATTTGCCTTATGTTTTCTAGCTTTGGTTTAATTATGACCTAATTTAGAAAGTAAGGAAGGAAAATATTTTCTGCAAAGTACTTCCAAAATTATATAAAATATCATGCTTAACATATCAAAAGACTGAATCTTACTAAATATTACCTCTTCGCATAATTGCAAATAAGTAGAAAACGATAAAGCCTCTTTTGCCGTTGCTTGTGTTTTTGATTTGACCACGAATTATTTTAGAACTAATAGAAATAGAAATATCTCATAGGAAAATATTTACTTCAATTTCCTGAGTGTAATAAAGAGGCTTGTGTTAAATAGATCTTTAAATCTCTTAAATCATATATTTTGGCGCAATATGAAATGAATGGAAAAGGATTTTCGTCTCTTAATTTTACTTTGACCACAACCTATTTTAGAATAAATAAAAAATAATAATTTTATTAACTAGCAGTTATTAGGTTTCTAAAAAGTGATTTCCAATTCATATAGAGTGTGGTGTTGAACAGATGAAAAAATTATTTAAACCTTCTTAAATGATATATTTTGAAGTAGTATCAAAAGAGTCTCTTTTTCTAATTTTGGTTGACTGATAATTAATTTTAGAATAAATAGAAACAGAGATAAGTTACTAGAAACCAAAAGTATTACTTCAGTTAAGACTACTTCCAAAGTGATAGAAAATGTGCTCTTGAATAGACAAAAAAATTTCTTGAATCTTCCTAAATGATAAATGTTAGAGCAGTATCAAATAATTGAAAACCAAAAACAAAATCTTGATCATGGGTTCACTTTTTTCTAATTTTTATTCTCTTTTGATCTATTTTAAGAAGACAGCATTGACTTCCTGGGAAGTACTACCAAGTACGGTTCTAGAGAAACGAGAAGACGCTTTAAATATTCATAAACAGTAACACTTCTTGATCATTGGCTCCTCTTTTTCTATTTTAGTTCGCCCATGACCTATTTTAGAACAAATGAAAATCAAAATATCTCATAAAAAGTTTTTATAGTAGCTTCTTGAAAACTATTTCTACACTGATAGAGAATGTGCTGTTGAACAGACAAACAAATTTTTAATTTTCTTAAATGATAAATGTTAGAACAGTACCAATTAATTTTAAAACAAACAAAAATTCTTGAACATTGATTCACCTTTCTCTACTTTTGATCTTCCTTTGATCTACTTGAAAATAAATAGAAACATAAGTATCTCCTTACAGAGAGACAGCGTTGACTTCCTAAGTATTATCCAAGTAATAGAGACTGAAGAGACAAAAAAATGCCTTAAATATTTATAAACAATATATTGTGGCGCAATACCAAAGGAGTAGAAAACAATGTTTTTAATAACTGCTTCATCTTCCTAAGATTTTAGTTTGCCCACGATTTTTTTCTATTTTATTGTAACAAAGAGAAGAATAAAATAGCAATTTGGAATGAAACAGCGTTGATTTTCTGAAGAGTATTTACAATGTAATAGAGAGTGTAATGTTGAGTAGAAAAGATAATTTTTTAAATCTTCCTAAATGACATAGTTTGGCACAGTATCAATTAATTGGAAAACAGTTCCATTTTAATTTTGATTCGACTGCAACTTATTTTACAACAAATAGAAAAATAAATATCTAAGAGAGTGTGGTATTGAATAAATAAAAAGATTATTTAAATTTTCTAAAATAAAATATGTTGACATAATATTAAAACAGTAAAAACAATAACAATTCTTAACCATTGTTTTCTTTTTTTCTATTTTGATTCGCCCATGACCTATTTTAGAGGCAATAGAAACAGAAATTTCTCATTAGAAAGTCTTAGAATTAGTTTTTTAAAGACTACTTCTAAAGTAATAGAGAATGTGCAGTTGAACAGACAAAAAGATTTTAGAACCTTCCTAAATAATAAATGTTAGCGCAGTACCAAATAATTGTAGAACAAAGAAAAATTCTTGATCTTTGATTCACCTTTTTCTAATTTTGATTTTGCCATTAACTATTTTAAAATAAACAGAAAGAGAAGCAACTCCTTAAAAAAAGTTAGCGTTGACTTCCTGAAGAGCATTTTCCAAGTAATAGAGAGTATGAGTGCTGAAGTCGCAAAAAAATGTTTTGAATATTTTTAATGAATATATTTTGCCGCAATAAGAAAGGAGTAGAAAACTAGAGAAGTTCTTGATCACTGCTTCATGTTCCAAAAATTACGCTTCGCTCACAATCTTTTTTCAATATTATTATAACAAAACAAAGAAATAACTCCTTGAAAAGAATTAGAGTCGAGTTCTGAAAAGTATTTACAAAGTAAACCAGAGTGTAATATTGAATATATGAAAAAATTCTTTAAATTTTCCCAAATGACATATTTTGGCACAATACCAAACAAATGGAAAAAGGTTCTCTTCTTCTAATTTTGGTTCGACCACAAGAATTTTAATAGACATAGATAGAAAAATAAATATCTTAGAAAGTATCAGCATTGATTTCCTGAAGATAGTGTGGTGTTGAGCAAATAAAGAGATTATTTAAATCTTATTAAATAAAATATGCTGACGTAATATTAAAATAATAATAATCATTGCTTTCTCTTTTTCTATTTTGGTTTGCCCATAACTTATTTTAGAACAAATATAAACAGAAATTTCTCATTAGAAAGTCTAGTATTAGTTTCTTAAAAACTACTTCTAAAGTGCTAGAGAATGTGCAGTTGAAAAAACAAGAAGATTTTCTAACCTTCCTAAATGATAATTGTTAGCCCAATACTAAATAATTGGAGAACACAGAAAAATTCTTGATCCTTGGTTCACCTTCTTCTAATTTTGACTTTTACATGGTCATTTTAAAATAAATAGAAAAAAAGTTGCTCCTTAAAAAGAGTCAGCGTAGATGTCCTGAATAGTATTTTACAAGTAATAGGGAGTATGAGTGTTAAAGAGACAAAAAGATGTTTTGAATATTTATAAGTAACATATTGTGGCGCAATAACAAAAGAGTAAAAAACGATAGAAATTCTGGATCACTGCTTCATCTTCCTAAAATTTTAGATGGCCCATGATTTTTTTCCATTTTTTTCATAACAAAGCAAAGAAGGAGCAACTCCTTGAAAAGAATCAGCGTTGATTATCTGAATAGTATTTACAAAGTAAAACAGAGTGTAATGTTGTGTAGATAAAAATATTTTTTAAAACTTCCTAAATGATATATTTTGGCGCAAAACCAAACAAATGGAAAATGATTCTATTTTTCTAATTTAGATTTGCCACAACAATTTTAGATCAAATAGACAAATAGTTATCTTAGAAAGTATCAGCATTGATTTTCTGAAGAAAGTATGGTGTTGAGCAAATGAAAAGATTATTTAAATCTTCTTAAATAAAATATATTCACGTAATATCCAAATAGTAGAAAAAATAGCAATTCTTGAACATTGTCTTCTTTTTTATTATTTTGGTTCGCCCATGACATATTTTAGAACAAACAAAAATATAAATTTCTCTTTAGAAAGTCTTAGTATTAGTTTCTTCAACCCTATTTCCAAAGTGCTATAGAACGTGCACTTAAACACACAAGAAGATTTTTTAACCTTCCTCAATGATAAATGCTAGTGTAGTACCAAATAATTGGAGAAAAGAGAAAAATTCTTGATCATTGATTCATCTTCTTCAAATTTTGATTTTTCTATAATTTTCCATAAGTACAAATGCTAAAGAAACAAAAAGTTGCTTTGAAAATTTATAAATAATATATTCTGGAGCAATAACAAAGGAGTAGAAAACTATAAAAGTTCTTGATCACTGCTTCATGTTCCTAAAATTACGCTTTGCTTACAATCTCTTTTTTATTATAATACAAGAAAGCAAAAGAATAACTCCTTGAAAAGAATCAGAGTTGACTTTCTGAACACTATTTACAAAGTAAACCAGAGTGTAACGTTAACTAGATATAAAAAAATTAAATCTTCCTAAATGGCATATTTTGGCACAATAACAAACAAATGTAAAACGGGTTCTCTTCTTCTAATTTTGGTTCGACCACAAGAACATTAATACAAATAGAAAAATAGATATTTTAGAAAGTATCAGCATTAATTTCCTGAAGAAAATGTAGTGTTGAACAAATAAAAAGGTTATTTAAATCTTTTTAAATAAAATATATTGACGTAATATCAAAAGTAAGAAACAATAATAATTCTTGATCATTGTCTTCTTGATTTCTATTTTGGTTCGCCCATGATCTATTTTAGAACAAGCAGAAACAGCAATTTCTCAATAGCAAGTCTTAGTATTAGATTCTCAAAGACTACTCCTAAAGTGCTAGAGAATGTGCACTTGATCAGACAAGAAGATTTTTTAAACTTTCTAAATGATAAATGTTAGCGTAGTACCAAATAATTGGAGAACAAAGAAAAATTCTTTATCATTGATTCACATTCTACTAATTTTGATTTTTCCATGATCTATCTTAAAATAAATAGAAACAGAAGTAGCGCCTTAGAAAGAGTTAGCATTGATTTTCTGAAATCTATTTCCCAAGTAATAGGCAGTATTAGTGCAGTGAATATGTATAAAAAATATATCTTTGCGCAATAACAAATAAGTAAAAAACTATAAAAGTTCTATTTCTATATTTCTAATTTACTATAATAAAGCGAAGAAGAAGTAGCTCCTTGAAATAAATCAGCGTTGATTTCTAAAGAGTATTTACAACGTAAAAGAGAGTGTAATATTGAGTTGGTAGGAAAATTCTTTTAATATTCCTAAATAACATGTTTTGGCACAATATCAGTAAAGTCAAAAATTATTTAAAATTCTTGATCACTGCTTCTTCTTCTTCTAATTTTAATTTTGTCACAATCTATTTTAAAATAAATAGAAAAATAAAAATCCTTTGATAGCAGCAAGTAAGCAATTTCATAAAGATAGTAAGTGTGGTGTTGAACAGACAAAGGAAATTTTTCAATTTTTCTAAATAATAAGTTTGATCAATTTCCAATTTTGTTACACAATAACAAATTTTAGAATAAGTAAAAAATATATTTTCTGAGCCTAGATGGTAATGCGTTTGAGCTCGTCATTCGCTTAAGAGTGTTTGTTTCATGTGCGACAATGATGAATGCTGAGCTAGTATAAAATATTCTTACTGAACACCCTTCACACGCCTTCTAAGAAAAATAAGGCTATGTACTCAAGATATGGAGATAAAGTTCAAAACTAATATTTTTAAGAGTGTTTCTAAAACGATTAGAATGTCGGTTAAAGCAGACCAGCAGTTTCTATGTCTCTTCTGAAATGTACGTTATGAAACAATACAAAATTATTAGATGCTAATGAATATTTTTTTTCATTGCTTTTTTTTCTAATTTTAGTTCAACCATGATCTATTGTAAAACAAAGAAAAGAAAATTATCTCCTCCAGATTCAAGGTACGTCCAAATTGATTAAAATATCGTGTTCAACAGACGAGAAAACTTTTTGAATAGTCCTAAATGGTACATCTTACTGCAGAATAGAAGAAAACTTTGTTGACATATTTTAGTACAAATTTAAAGAACAACATTTTCTCAAAAAGTATCACCAATAACATCCAAGTACTTTCAATATGATTAACAAGATCATGTTAATCGAACAATTTCTGACATATCTTTGACACTATTGAAAAATCGCGTGCGTCCTTGAAGGGTTACTACTCTGGCCACACTTTTAGTTCGTTTTCCACCTTAACCGCGTCGCTGTCCGATAGATTCCTGTTTGCGGCTTCTAAACAGTTCCCTGTACGTTTTGCGCCGGCGTTCGAGTCGTCGCGACGCCTTTATCAGGCCGCAAATATTCGAGCGTCCGTTGACGTCATTACGACGCGCTTGCTTGATTCCGCCGGTCCAAGCATTGATTATTGCCCACCGTGTGTGTGTATGTGACATACATCAAGGCAGACATGCAGTCGGGCGCTTACAGATACTCTTACTATTTATTTATGTCCGTGTAGTGTGTAAAAAATGTGCAGGTACCACCAATGGTAAAACCTCTATCTGTATCGTCTTTATCGCGTTTTTTACTATTATAGCGTGCGTGCGTGTGGCAGCCAGCAAAGAAAGAACGACACCGTAATTTTAGTCGGGAGCCGACTTAAAAATAATATCGAATAATAAAGCGCGAGAATCATTGAATTAAAGACGGTTAAGTCGGTGGGGGGCGCCGCGTGGTTCGATTTGTTTTTTGTTTGTTTCGTACGAAATGTCCCTTTTGTTGGAGTGTTCTAGTGAAGATGGTTAGATTGGCGGTGGTGGTGAAAACGGCTGCGAGACGTGTTATGGGAAGGGTGTGAATTTAGAGGAGAGTCGACATGGGGAATTCTTGCAGCAGCGGACAGGCCCACAAGGATAAGGACAACATGTCCCAAAGGTCCGAAGAGTAAGTAGTTTTGAGTCGTCGATTGAAATGGAAATTTTCGAACTTACTTGATAAGAAAGTTATAAAAAGTCAATGGGAACGCGATAATGGCCATAGAGAGTACGTACCAGCTATGACACTTTTAATTATGCTGATAAAAAAGTTGAATTGTTGAAAAACGACAACTAACTGAAAGGTTCAATTTGAACCAATTACGAACTTAAATTTTCTTGATAAGACGCGGAAGAACTAAACCGTTTGCAATCGACCTCAACCTTCATAAATTATTTATTACTTAAAGCCGTCACGCCACTTGACTGCACTCGTGTTTAGGCTCGGGTTAACATCTATTAAAACAAGTGGGCGCCAATTATTTCAAGCTAATCCTGATTGAGGTGCAAATGTCAATTTGCTGTTCTTTCATCCACTATTATTAACTTCTGCATCAGACCAATCATTCTTTTTAATTTGCTCAACATGTGTTCCAATCTTACATACAAATTAGGAACTACATTTAATCATATAGATCATTCTTTTACGAGGGTACTTTGAAAATTTTGTACCCGGATATCAAGAGAGCGACACCAGAAGCATCACTAATTCTCAACTCTCATTCGAGTTTTTGAAAAAATGTTGTTCAACAAAAAAGGGAAATTCAAGACCAGTTGATAGCTAAATTAACGGTGGATAAAATTATCGCAAACAAGACAATTTTCATAGTTTATCCACGATATGGTCGCAACCAAAATTGAAAATCAAAGTTAGAAAGACAGTAGACTTTTTTCAGTTTTTTTTAGTTGTTGAATAAGGTAGAGGAACATTAACACATCATTAATACGTTTCAACTTTATGGAAAAAAGTGTTAATAACGGTTACAAAGTTGAATGGGATACTTACAAGACAGATATTGTCTAAAAATAATTGTAAAAAAATACTAATAATGATAAAACAATTTTATTATTTGGAAAATGGAAGCAAAATAATAATGAAAATAATGAAATAAATAATAGCGAGGTGATTTTGGTTAATTTTTATTACTTTATTAATCCAACAGACATAATTCTCTTTAAAATTTATGCAACTTTGTTAAAACTATTTTAAAAATGTCGCTAATGGAAGATCAAAAATCACTATCGTAATGTATTTTAAACATTCTGAAGTTTTCTTTCAGTTTGGCAGCTTCTTATGTTAGTCATTTTTTATAGTTAACGTCTTTAGGGTAGTTTAGTGAATTATTCTGCATTACATCACATATGAGGATATTTTTAGATCAACTTCCATTGTAATTTTTTTAAATAGCTTTAACAATATTTATGATAATCTTGGTTGAATTCTTTATGTGGACTTTAAACAATTTCTTGTTTCAATTACCTCAACATGCTTCTCTAAAAGTTTTCATTTTATGTCTATTTTGAGAAAACCGAAAATAAATCACTAATGGTGTTGTTTTCAAAAACCATCAAAAATGTAATTTCGTTTTTTTTTGCGTGACACATTCAGTCAATGTAACCTTGTACTGAGCCAACGACATGTATTATAAATGGAGAGACGTATGAAAATACAATTGAAAATTCAGAAACTGCTCTTATTGTCAAATAGGAAAAATAATTGCTCCATGACAATTTATTAGATTTATAAAACGATTCATACACCTTACAGTTCTGATTTGGTTCCGTTATTCAAAAATTAAAAAATAATTTTAGCAGAAAACATTTTGCTACTGACATACACTGAAAATTGTGATACCAAAAGATTTTTAAATAATTAAAACAATTACCAAAATGTGCACTAAATGCGTTGAGAGAAGTTGTGTCGAAAAGAAAAAGTTGTTGATGTGAATCGTGTTTTCCTTCATAACTGGGCAGGTAACAAAAGTACTTTGTCATAATTTTGGCTAACCATTAATCTCTCGTTGGGAGGTTAAAGTTTCGAAAATTTTCTCTAATTTTTGATTAATTTTAGCAATTTCTTCGTTTCTCTTCACATTTTCCTCTTCGAGTATTTTCTTGAATCCTTCGATTTCCTCAACAATTTTACCCGTCATTTCTTTGATACAATTCAACTCATTCGTGAGCTCGTAATTCTGGCTGCTATAAACAAATTCTTTAATTTTGTTTACAATTTCAGTATCCACATGTTGAGGCAAATCTTTCGTTTTAAAATGTTTTCTTTTATTAACGTGAAAATCGATAGCATAAGGATTTTTCTTCTTAGTTTTTGATTCTTCCTTATCCACTTCTCGAAACACAAAAGGCACACCAAATCCCATTTTAATAAAACACCAATTAAAAAACTTTCTACTCGTTCCATAAATATTATCATCGACAACTTTCAAAAAGATAACAATATTTTTGAAAGCATTAACTTCTGAATGCTTTTCGATACTCCCAATATCACTAACAGCAACTCCCGTCCAGAAATTCATCAAAATCATCGTCATAGTAATCGCGAATAAAATAAAAAGTAAATAACTGGCTGTAGTGTCGAAAGTTGTGCCATTAACGTCGAATTCTCCCGTGATCATTATGTACGTTCGAAAAATCGAAGTGAGAAAATTATGGAAAAGTTCCTGGTCTTGTTGGTGTTTAAACAAAATATTAAAACCCATCGCAAACGCTAACACTGGCAAAAAGAAAAACAATGAAAGTATCGAAAAAGTTTTGAAAACTTTCTGCAACATCAACGACCATTTCGACAGTTTCGGATGATAACCGAGAGTTAACAAAAACGAAAGAGTCATAGCAATAAAAACGAAAGGACGCAACTGTTCTTGAAAACCTCCTAAAGGTAGAGTTGAAAACACCATAATTATAGCGCAAAAAGTTTCGATTAAATAATGCGTGCCTGATTGTTGATATAGTTTGATTATTGACAATTTGATTGTCGAAAAAAACGATTCTTCGGTTTTGGTTTCCAAAAGTTTTTTCCACAAGTTTTGTTTGTTTATTAAAAAAAAAATTGATTTAAAAACAAAATTTGTTGCCGCAAAAATTAGAGCTAACAACCCCCAAAAGGAATAGTCGAAAAAGTAGAAGGCTGGAAACAAAATTGAGTAGAGAATAGTTTGAATAGCCACAGCTATCCAGAAATAGTTTTTAGCCCGATACCACTTGAGGTAAATAAAAACGTGAACGAGGACATGTTTGAGCAAGTGTTGGAGTCTCGGACATTTACCTATTTTGTAAATAATTTCAATTTCGCTATATTCTTCTTGATTGGTTGAAAGATTGAGTAAACCCGCAAAATTCAAATGCATTTTGTATCCAGATTCAGTGGGACAACTATAGTTGTCTTTCACCAAACATGAATTGAAATAGTGTTCTAGATCTTCAGCTTGAATCAGGTCCAATCCGTTTTTGCCGGCAACATTTTTTGCTAACAACGAAGCCCCGTTTTTGAGTTGTTTCAAAATAGCGGCTTTATAAGAAAAAATTAAAGCGTAATGTAAAGGAGTATTGCGCGCTCTTTTAGAAACGTAAAAAGCTTTTAGTTTGTCAGATCCTAATAATTCTTGAAAATAGCGAACTTTGGCTCTAACACCCCGCCACATGACGAAATTGTTATATTGATCTTCACTAACTTGGGTGAGTTTGTGTTTCAGTAATTCTTCGAAAGATTTGTGATAATTCTTCAAAGCCGCCAGTTCTAATGGAGCAAAAGGGTTACGTTTCGTGGTACCGTTAGGATTGGCTTTGTTGTCAAGAAGAAACTTGACGATTTCGGGACAATCCTCGAATTTCGTTAGAACCAACTGCAACATTGTGTTTTCACCATCATCAGCGTTAACGAAATTTTTAATTCTTTTAAATCGAAGCAGTTCTTCGCGGTTTTTCTTCACAATCCAATTAAACGCCGTAGTTTCATCATCAGTTTTATGGAAAGAAAAATTGGTAAGGTCGAGACCGAAATCGGTTTCAATTCCAGTTCTGGTAATTGGTTTTCCTATTTCGTTCACGCCGCTGTTCAAAATCAAAACAATAGATTCCTTCAGATGTTGTTTAATCGACATGTTGGTATTTTTTCCCTTTGACTTATAGAGCGCAACAATGTAGTCCAAGAGCGTTTGACCGCTAGAATCACACCTGTTGACGTTAACTTTATTTTCAATCAAAACTTGCAAGGATTTGACGAAATTATCCTCGGAAGGATCACCCATTTTTAAAACAAAAAACAACGGAGTATTGCCGTCTCTAGTTTGGTTCATTCCTGTTCCTGCCGTAGTTTTCAAAATTTCTATTGCTTGTGTTATCCTCTCCACATCTAAACGGGCTGAGGCAAAAAACAGTAGCTCTTCCGGTTGATTGTGGAAAATTTCTAAACACTTATCGAGAATCCGTTGACGATTTCGGATACTGAAGTGTTTTTTAAAAATTTTCAAAGACAAAAACGTTTCAGCATAAGAAGGAGGTAATTTGCTACAAGCAAGGTCTCTTCTTTTGTTGATCAAGTTTAGGACAGTTTCTACATCGCGATTCTTGATTGCTATCATAAAACTCGAGATAGTTTTATCATATTCATCGTCTCTTTCGTTGTCTTCGTTTTCTGAAATCCGAAATTTCGTTAAGTGAAATATTTGCCAGAACTAACACTACTAAGAATCAATTTAAGTCTAACTGCTACGTCATAGCACCTAATTTTACTTACGTGGAATTATTGGTACCGAAACGTAAGAACTCCACGTGTTGTTTTCCATTATGTGGAAGAGTGGAAGGTAAGGAGTTGTTCAAAACTTTTTGCACAAGTGCCGAAGTTACATAGAAATTGATTGTGTTTAACTTATCTAATCGTTTCAATTATTTCAACTTTTTAAGAAAAACATTAATCTTATCTCATTTATATCAATTTGTAGAACTGATATCTGAATGAGGAGTCACCTAATTAGAAGGCATGGGTACATGTGCAAGTAAATGCACAAATGAGATAAGAACAAAAATGAAAAACTGAATTCTGGTAGAGCACTAACGCGAGAAAAGTTGGAAATAAAAACTCAACAAAAGTAAAGAAATAAAAAATTTAGATGAAGTGAAATTGAAAAGTTAAGAGGTAGATGGAAAGCACCTAAAATGAAATCGAGGTGAATAGAAATAATCGTAAGATAATAGTAAACAATTGAAAAAACTGAAGTACAGAGGAATAGAAATAGCATGATAGTGACGGTAAAAATGGAATAAACGTAAATTTAGAGAAATTACAAGTTAGAAAGGTGATAGGTAATATTATCAGTCGATTAGATAATGGTAACTTACAAAAAGTTATACCTTATACCCATCTGAAAGCACTTCCTTTACGTACCTCTAAATCGTCAAGAAAAGCCATGGCAAAATCTTTCGTTTCGGTAAAATTAGACGAAGGTAAGTGGTAAAACCAATACGTAGCTTTAAGATGTTGAGAGTCGATTAGCAAAATTTACCTGTGTTGCAAAATTTGCAGATAATGAAATATCAACTGACGACAACGACAGAGTTACGTTGAGATTTGTAAAAGCTATCAAAAATCACGATGTGATAACCGTTTTAGGTTTAATCAGGAACCATCGGGAGCTCATCAATGTGAAACTGCCACCTTCGTACAGCGAAACATTTCTTTCGCCAACGATATTGAAGAGAAAATTCAGAGTGCAACAACGTCAAGTCATTTTGGACAAATGTTTAGAATTTTTCCAAAACCAACCCGAAGATTTATTATTTCTTGCTGCAGCCAAACTCAATGTTGATCAAATGCTGAAAGTTTTTGAAACCTTAAAAAGTGGGGAAAATTTTGAGACTCAAATTAACCAAACGAGAGACGGTAACAACGTTTTGTTTTATCTTCTAAAACTTTGTGATCCAGTCGACGAAAACTTTTTGAAATGTTTACAAATTTTGATTGAAAACAAAATTAACGCCAACAAGTGTGACAGGAATGGCCAAAAACCAATCGACTATATTGTAGCTTGTTACAAGACGACGAAAAAAAACGTTAATAATATTACGGTGGTTAAGGAAAACCTCAAGAAAGCAGCTGTGGTATTATTGAAGAGAGGAATAGGTAAAATCGAAACGGCAGCGACTATAGCCGGAATTAAAATCGATATGGGGTTAGATTTAGAAAAATTTTCTTTTGGTTTGGTCGACCACCAAACTCGATTGTTCAATTTGGTTATTAATCGAGACGAAACTGAAGTTCTTAAATTTAGAGGAATCAAAAGATTTGCAAATATCGATGATGGTGAAAACACTCTTTTGCAATTGGTTGTTTTGAAATTTGGAAATGACCCCAAAGTTGTGAAATTTTTATTAAAAAAGCACGCCGATCCCAATCGCAACACAAAAAGAAACCTTCTAACCCCCTTGGAATTAGCGGCTCTTCTGAATTACCACGAAACTTTCCGGGAGTTACTATCCGACAGAACAACAGATGTGAGCGAAAAACAATTTAACACTTTCGTCAAATGGCGTGAAATTAGAACAAAAACCAAGTATTTCGAGGAATTGTTAGAATCAAACAAATTACAAACGAGTTATAGAGCGAACAATTCGCTGAATACTCCCCTGCATTACGCCCTCATTTTTTCTTATAAAAAAGCGATCCTCAACCAATTGAAATTGGGGTCTTCGTTGTTAACGAAAAACGCTTTCGGAAAATGCGCCTTAGACATCATCCAACCTGAAGATTTAGAAAGTTATTTCGACAATTGCATGGAAATGGACAATTACAGTATCATTTACCATTGTTCAACTGAAGCCAGTTACAAAATCCATTTAAATTTTGAGGGTTTCCTCAACCAAGAAAACCACAACGAAACTGAAATTGTATACAAAATGGGAAAGTGTCCAAGACTACAACATCTATTGAAACATGTTCTTGTCCAAATGTTTATCAGTTTGAAATGGTACAAAGTGAAAGAATACTTTTGGACGGCTGTAGCTCTTCAAATTTGTCTCTATTCCGTCCTTTTTGTTTCTTTCTATTCTTTTAATTCTTTTTGGCAAATCCTGGCTTGGCTTTTTGCTTTTTTTAACTTCATCCTCAAATGCACACTTTTTACTCTTAACAAACAACATTTGTTCAAACCAAACAACCAAACCCAAAACGTTTCGATTTCGAAAATTGCATCAATAACCTGGGAACAAATCGACACTCATTGTTTCATCGAAATAGTTTGTTCTATCATCATGTTATTAACTCTCTTACCTTTGGGTAACGTTCAAAAACAAATGCGCGCTTTTGTTTTCGTCGTAATGGCGGTTTCGTTTTTGTTAACTTTAGGTTACCACCCGAAACTGTCGAAATGGTCTTTGATGTTGCAGAAAATTTTCAAAACTTTTTCCTTGCTTTCTCTCTTTTTTTTCTTGCCAATGTTGGCTTTTGGAATGGGTTTTAATGTTTTGTTCGAGCACCATGAGGATCAGAGACTTTTCCACGGTTTTTTGACATCGATTTTTCGAACTTATTTCATGATTACTGGAGAATTTGAGGTAAACTCTGTAAAATTCGATAATGTTGGAAGCTACTTGTTGTTTCTTTTCTTCGCTATTGGTATGACGATGATACTGATAAATTTCTGGACGGGTGTTGCTGTTAGCGATATCGGTTATATCGAGTCAAATTCTGAAGTTAACGCTTTGAGGAACATTGTGGTTTTTTTGAAAGTTGTTGAAAATAATATTTATAGAAAACATATTAAATTGTTTAAGTATTTACCAAAATTTTTACGTTTGAAATCTCCTTTTCTATTTCCAAAAACACGAGAAGAGAGTTTGGGAAAACTAAAAAAACTTTACACTTTGGATTTTTTTATCAATAAAGAAAAAAGGTTCAGGCAAGGCAATTTACCAAAAGACTTAGATGGGGAGATCGTTAACAAGCTTAAAGAGTTTGTGTACAGCAACCGAAAACCAGAAGTCCAAGACAAACTGGCAGAGTTTAAGAAACAGTTTTGGAAGGAAAATAAGATAATGGTGGATAGATTCGAGGAAACAACTGCACAACTGAGAGGAGAATTGAAGCAAATTAGGTTGCAACTCAAGATTCAAAAGAAGTCATCTGGAACGGACTGACCAAAATTAACAAGAAGATATTTTCAGCAGATCCAATTAGTTCAAAATGTCAATTCTGCTAATATTAGTGTTTCATGAAATAAATCAAAACTTTAGTACAATTGACTTTTCTTAGAAAAATAAATGGATAGAATTTTGCCGCCACGACTTTACTAGTATCTACTGATTTTAATTTTAACACAAGAAAGCGTAATAACTTCATCATGGCAATCATAGTAACATGCTGATCTTTCTCATTTCTCTTTTATATCTAACTTATATGTAAGAGTAACTATTTGAAAAGACACATATCATTTAAAGAGCTTATCTTTATATCGATCAAGGTTGTGAATATCTAAATCAGATTAGGTATGAAGTCTACTTTTGTATCTGGCAATGGTCCATATGTCGAAGATATAGTGGAATCAGAAAATGATGAAGAATATGCTTCTACCTTCAACAATTTTTTTTTGAAAACTATGACATTTCCATTCACTGGTAATGAGGACAAACAGACCAAATCGTCAGCTAATTTTACACATTTTGATGCATTTAAATTCTTCTCTTCACTTCCACTCATAGCTTTTATAGTACAGGAAAGCAATGAATGTGGGCTGTAGACAATAAAAAAAAAAATTTATTAGACACAAATGAGCTACAGTGTGAAATCAAACAAATAAAAATTAAAATATCCGCGATCAGAGTACTAATCACAAAATAATTAGAGATAATGGAGTAGTGGCATGCTGAAAGTCTAGACGGAAATTCTCGATCGGCTTCATCACGTGTCGATCGATCTGAAAACGGGAAACGATAACGACTCTATGGTCAAAGTTTAATCACCTGTTTCAATTATTTATAACCGACGATCATATCAAAACGCACTCGGAGTCGATAGCGCCGCGACGCGCTTATAAATAGCCGCTTTCGGATCTCTCCGATATTTTCAGCAAACGTAAAATATATGATTAAAACACTTGAACGTCGCACTATTGAAAACAACGGAATTTCCCGTGTTCTGAAAGAATTCGCAATCTGGTTATTATGTGACTTACCTGTCGTTCGAAAAATGGTTTGTTTGGAATTTTTTTAACCCAATAGCCCCAGTGTCGGCTGTTAACGGCGCAATAAAAGTCGCTGGCGAGATTTATCGAACGTTAAATTTGTTTTATTTATAATTAGACTAAAATCGGCCGAAATGGAACTATTGCGTTTTCCTTAATTTCGTCCGTTAGCGCGAAGACTAACTAAAATTACTTGCAGAGAGTCATTACCGACTGAAACGGAACAGCTTTTGATATCAATGCCGGCGTTTGATATCCGTGCCAACTACATTGTGATACACGTCCGGAGTCAATATTGATGGACGAATAGACGAAGGAATCGACAGATTGCCGCAGTGATTCATGCAAGAATTTCAGGCGAATTTGTCAAAGTTAATGGAATTTGTGACGAGACTGGTGGTTGCAAAAAAAATCAAAATCAAGAGAAAAATCGGTTTGCATCAGAAGTTGGGCGTATAGTTGAGATTTCTCAGCAACCACTGGCCGGATCATGATGAAATTGATTGGGATTTCCCTCCGTATTGGCTGCTAAAACCACGCAAAATTTCGCAAAGATCTAACTATTTCGAACTTTTGGCAAAAACTAACCATTTTAAATAATTAAGCTTACCAATGGATGCCGGACATGAATTTTTGCCATAATTTAAGAAAACATATGTTATTAAAAAATACTGACCCTATAGAGTGATCTTACGAATTGCCCAAAATTTATTAATTTTTCTTACCGACAACTAACGACAGTATTGCAACCAAAATCAATACATCCATAGTCAATACTAAGATTAACTTAAAAACAAAATTTCGTTTCACGGAGATAATGTTGAACTTTCAATGAAAAATTGCGTTTTCCTATAAATCCGCGCGTCACTCCGACGTTATCTGAATTGATTGCATATCAATTACTAATTAATCAATTCTCCAGTAATGGATCCCTGCAATTTTTTTGTTGACAATGATAAGATAACATAAATGCAAACGTCCCCTCTTCTCTCCCACCTGTTAAAACCATTATTTTCGTCAACAACATCAAAGCGTCACTTGCGTCACGGCCCCCGTCGCTCGAAAATATTATAAACATAAATCAATCCACTTAGCCAGGATGACAACATATGGAAATTAACCCATATCCAGACTCAGACGAGGGATGTCGATTCCCACCCTCCCCGAAGCCGTGACCTCGTTTACGCTTTACTATCGTTACTACGCGTTCGAAAGGGACGAACATGTCGCGGCAACGACGGGAAATTTGCGGTAAACACGATGGAAACGAAATCCGGATTCGAGGGGAGGTTTTGATCAATTGCAGTCGTTTGCCGAGGTCTCCAGGACTCCCGGTTTGACGTCATCGGGATGACGTCAACGGCCAACTCGGCCCGATAATCCTGTGACCTATTTCCCAGATCCAGGCCACAGGGAATGGAATAAATTGAAGGCGGCCTTGACAGGAATGGCGTTGAATAAATTCAACCAACACCTGACGCTTAATCAACTTGCAATTTCAATTATTGCACCTCGATACAAAAGTTTCGTACACAAGCAATTGACTAAAATTCGTTTGATATTTGCGTAGGCGGTAAGGGGTGAAAAGAGTTTACTAATGGAAGATTTCAGCGGTAGTTGCGGCGAGGTACATCAATTACCTCGACAACCGCTATAGCTATCAGGACGAAATTCAATACAATTAATGACAATGCGAGCAGAAAGTTTTGTGGAAAATTTGGTGACGCTGCTGCAATTTTGAACTTTTTCTGTAAAGTAAAAGTTTTCTGCCAGAATCTGAGAGTGTTTTGATTTATTAGATAAAATTGATCAATGCAAATAGTACACGTCCTGGTGGTTTGTTTCAGGTCTGGTAGCTATCAGGTTCGGACCAGTTTGCCATCGGAGAAGCAGCAGACGCTCCTGAACCATTTGACGCCCCATTCCGGGGTGATTTTGGAACCGAGCACTGCAGGTCAGCCTGCCTTGCAAACGTCATCAGTTCCTCACGCGGCTCCGGCCACTCTAGGAGTGTCGGACCGCAAACCGAACATATCTCGGGTCTTGAAAGGGGTCGCAGCTTCCAGCATATCTGGTACGCAGATTTGTAACCTTTACACGTAATCACAATAAATACCAAAAACATCCAATTTTCTCAATTTTCATGTAGTAATTACTTCTTGAAAGGTCAATCCAAGTAACTCGATATTCAGGTTTTTGGTAACAGCTTTATGTAACTATTTCAGCTGACTCTATGTCGTTGAGTTCTCCACCTGGTACACAAAGTCCAAAGGAATTCGATAAATTATCTGACGGGCACGTCCCTAAAGAGGTGGCTAGTTTATCGGAGCACCTTCAGAATTTGATCATGGGGCGCGTTACGCAAGCAAAAACAGCTACAAGGACTAGAAAGATTGTCATCTATATTTGTGCTGCCGACTCTCAAGGTACCACCAAGACAGTCTGGTTAGGTATACGATTTCCATAGATGTGATTTCAGATTGTTGCGTGGAGAAAGGGGCGCTCCACAATAGCGTTTATCCGGAACTGCGGGCTCACTGTAGGGCAAAGGGTTACGAGCTGCACATCGTCGATCTGCACTGGAAAACGCTATTGGAGAAGCAGCAGGATCACGAATTTCCTGAGTTGTGCATCGGAGAACTCACAAGTATTTAATATTTAGATTTGAAACCGAATTTCTACAGTATTGGTTTCAGGACAAATGGAGGTCGCTTATATAATCCCGGTGCTGTTCCTGAACAATTCCTTAGGAACGCCTCTTCTACCAATCACGATCGAAAGCGCCGATTTTAAAATAGCCATGGAGAGTGTCGAAAATCAATCTGCTCAAAGTCTCCTGTCCAAATGGTGGGTGGTTATCGTGAAAAAATTACTTCTAAATTTGAAATTGTAGGTACCAGATAGACAGCGACGCCCAGCCCCCGTGCTATCGTTTGCAGCCCATCTCCTGCCATATCCCAGGTTTCAAGGAAACGTCTCCGGAAGACCGAGAACGTGCTTTCGAAGAATGGCGAACGGAAATTGACAAGATGCTAGCTGTCTTGATAACGGTTTTCAGTCAAGAATTACGCGACACCTACTTGACAACAGTGGTGGAGCAGGAGGTGCACAATACTGTATTCATGAGCCAGGAGCTGGCGAAGAGGTGCATCTGGATCAACCGCGTCTACACCCCCACCGCGAAAACTCCGGATAATCAGAGTCCAGGTGAAGCGGAACTCTATCGCCGCCTCAACACCCTGCAGAAGGATCTTAGAGTAAGTTTTGAAAAGTTTAAAATTAGAACTGTTCCCAGATCGTTCGTTTCTTAATACTTCTAAGTAGTTATGTTCGAATTGTTTGTTATCTATACTTGTACTAGCTAAAGTCCAGTAACTATAGAATCTTACTGACTCTTGCTCGTTAAAGATGATGACAAGAGCTTGACGGAAAAATTTCGAGTCTTTTAATTAGTTGGAAACGTTATTTGTTGGTCACTTTCCAGAACCAACTGACCGAGAAGCATATAGTGAGGATCCCCGTGAAGTATGTAGAAGGTGGACTCAACGTTGAAATTCCCGAACACATGCAGTACATCGCTCAAGTCACGGCGCACCTCCAGAAGCATCTCACTGAAATGGTGGACGCCATCATAGAGGAACACCATGGCAAGTCGATGTTGAAGCCCTGTTACGGCATCGAAGCTTCCATGTTTGAGGAACTGAACCAGCAAACCAGTTTTTGTCAGAAAGCGGCTCAATGTAGCATCAACCGAGACAAGACCATTAACGAAATCAAAACGTGACTTGGTCAAAAATTTATATTTTTGAAAATAACAATCGGTTTCAGGTACATCAACGGAGATAGCACCATCCCTATGGTGTTATATGGTCCGGGCGGTTGCGGCAAGACTACGCTATTAGCGCGAGTAGCGCAGTGTTGTCAGCAATGGTTGCCGGAAGCTTTCCTAATTTTGAGATTTATCGGTATCAGCGCTCAATCGAGCACAATCGAGCAATTATTAAGTTCAATAACGAATCAGTGTTCTATTTTAACGTACGGGCATAAGTGTTACTGTACTCATGTAAGTTTGGTTGCCTTATTAGCTGACTCGGTCGAACGGAGTTGTTTCAGAATATAGCAACTTACGAAAAAGTCCTTCCAAGTCTTCTCGCAGCCAGCTGTCTTCAGAGACCCTTGATAATTCTTTTAGATGGCATCGACCAAGTTAGAGGATATAGTTCCAAATCGATCGAGTGGCTTCCAGCCAAATTACCCGACAACATTAAGTTGATACTCTCTGTATCAGAGGGTAGCGAGCTGCATTTGGAGATAGCAAAAAGACTAGGGCAGGAAAGTTTTGTCAAGATGCCGCTGCTGGGGGAGGCCGAAGCGAAAGGCATCCTCATGACTAGCGTCATGCAATACAATCATAGCGTTAATTCTAAAATTCAAGACTGCGTCTTCAAGTCGGTCCAGGAGTGCACTCTTCCTCTCTATTCCAAGGTAACCAGCCTAATTTTTTTGCGAGTTTATACCTTTACCTTAATACTGAAATACCTTAAACCATTAGGAAATACTTAGCACCTCTTCCCAAAATTTGGATATCTGTTTAAAACAAAATTTTGAATTCTCTCCAGTTAAACAGATCATTATCAACAACCAAATCCTTTAGGTCTTTTTTCCCAGTAGATGTCCAACTAGATATCACCAAGCAACTGGACACGAGGACCAATTTTGCCCCAAGTCATTGATTTAGGTAGTCCAAAATTTTGAGGTCCAGATTGTCTTTTCGTCAGCCCATATTTTCTCAATTTTGATTGAGTGGTTTAGCTTGAGTTATATTCCTCGGTTTTGCAGGTTCTGGCCTGGCAGACCTCGTGGTGGGCAGATAAAGAACATGACATTGTTCCAAAAGGCCACGTCAATGACCAACTGAGCCTCATGCTGGAAGAGCTGGAGACCATCCTCGGAGTCACCCAGGTTCAGCACGCCCTCGCAATAATAACCAGCACCAAACACGGCATTACAGATTCCGAAATGATCGACTTGTTGGCTTTCGACGACAACTTCCATAGCACAACTACTCATGGTAGGTTTTTGAAATTTTTTAATTTCTTTTTATTTTAACGGTTTTTCAGTACCTTGGGCTCCTGCTTGTTTGACTTGGTCGCGACTCAACAAGCATCTGGCACCGTTCCTACAGTGGTCGTTAACCGGTGGAGTTCTTGGAGTGCAATGGCGAGACAATATGCTACGACAAGCAGTGGCGGCGCGTTACCAACAGTACAGGCGATGGGCCAACCAAATGATTTACGACTATTACATAGTGAGTTGATGTTTTTTTATTTACAGGTGCTATAATAATTTTTTTTAGGGAAAATGGTGGATTAGTAAACCTGGCAACGCTTCCGCGAGACTGGTATCACAAGACACGATAGTTGGAAAATGGTATGGTGGTTTTTGCATGTCTGTTTCCTTAACACCGTTATTGTTCCGTACTAGGTTTTACACATTTGTAATTTTCTGTTACTTTATTTGCATGTACATAATTCTAAATAAAGCTTTTAATTTAATTTTGATTTTGGGTTTTTATTGAGGTGGTTGAGAGTGAAATTTAGTTAAGCTTCACTCGTTAAAAATTTTTTTGGTTTCTAGCTACAACAGGAGGAAACTCGATGAACTCCCTTTCCACTACTTCCAATTACGAAACGAACTCGAGGATTCTCCTTATATCAGCGACGTCACGTGGATTTACGATAAAGTTTGTGGGTCCAACTGCTACCAAATTTTAGAAGACATCAACATGGCGCCAATAATAAAAAATCAATTCACCTCATTACTGAAAGACTTCATAGAAACCCACGCCAGTGTGCTCAACTACGATGGAAGACAATTTTACGCACATTTCTTCAAGTATCTAGAAAATAAAATCGAAACGAATGAAATTAGTTTAGAATCAGAAACTTTGGCACAAATTTACAACACCACCAAAGACCCGCCAGTATTATCATTGGTTCCTATAAACAGCTTTTCCGAAGACAAAGACGAAGGTAGCGAAGTGATTTTCAGAGAGAAAAACTTCGATTTAGTCAGCAGGTTACCAGGAACCGATCGATTCGTGGTTAGCGTCTCCACTAATAAGGAAGAAATTTGCGTATGGGACGTCAAAAAGTAAATATTAACACTACAAACGGACTATTAGTTAATATAAATATTGCAGGTGTGAACGTGTTCGTGTGTTGAAAGGCATTCCGCACCCTACTAGTCTCATCCCCATCGACCAATTCAAATGTATATTGCTGTGTAGACGGGAATTGAGGATATACGACTTAAATTCCGGCAGTTTTGTGACCAAACTTAAAGGAGTCATGAACCAGAAGATGCCTTATTTCGGGCTTCATGACCTAAGCCATCTGGTGGCGCTTAGCAGAAACAGGATGTACGTCAATCTTATGAATCTAGAAACGGGTACGAATCACCTCTTGGTTGCCTTCAATTGTTAATTTTTTGGCTTGCAGGTGATTGCGTTACCACGTTCAAGGCTGGGGAGGACCGCTTTCTCAATTCCCTGCTGGTTTCAGGGGATGGGAGGTAAGCACTGATGGTATTAAAAAAATAGTTTTGAATTCAAGACCACAACGCAAAAACATAAAAGAAAATACGTCATCAATATGTTTTTATTTTCTTATTTTCTTCTTTGTTGTAGAGTCCTTGTTTGTGGCGACGAAACGCAGAAGCCCTTTCCTCTTTTAGTGTGGAACTTGCAGTCCAAAAAGTTGTTGTACGATCTTAGAATACCTCACCACGATTTCATCACATCATTATCGGCCATCACTTACGAAGGTACATAATTTCGTTTCTTTTCTCATCCTTATGATGGGTTTGGGGGTTTCAGGTAGTTACGTGTGTTGTGTTTGTCACGAAATCGACGAACCCAATCCTAATTTCATCGTTGTGTACGACCTGCAGAGCGGTACTTTATTCAAGAAATGGAAGCCGTCTTGCAATACGGTTTCTTTAGAAATTAGCTCACAAGGCGGCTGTGTCATATCCGGTCTCGAAGACTCCAGAATACTCGTGTGGGATCTAATTACTGGTACTAAACAATTATTTTCAAAAATTCCAAAAAAAGTAACAATTTGATTACAGGTAACTGTCGATGGTCTCTGTGCGGCCACACCGCCCCCGTCTCTTCCCTCAAACTTGACCCCACGGGATTCTTGTGCTTGTCCACGGATGCGGAGTGTAGAGACAGATCCATTCGAGTCTGGGACCTCAATAAAGGTAAATTTCTCACATCTTAACCTTAACCACACAAACTTGTTACCCAGAATTCGATATCATTTATATACTCAACAATAGGGGTATTTAGTTGATTTTGTGGTTGCCAAAAATTAATTAGAAGGTTATAAATCGTTGGTTTGCAGGTAATTTGGTGTCGGTTTTCACTCCGAGGAGCAACATAGCGGCTTGCGAGTTGACGTCGAACGCCCTTCACATTATCCTGGCCATCGACGGTCAGGAGTCGGTCGTGATCCTCCAGCTGAAAGGTCCCGGTGTCGAAGACCTTCCGGCGGAAGAATCGTACGGTTCGATCGAGAACAACGGCAAAACGTTCGAACTGAAAGAGGGTGACGCATGCTGACCGAAATAGTTGCGAGCTCTTTTCAATTATCACAGGAATTGTTTAAATGTAATTATAAGAGTTTTTCCGGATAAAGTCGTGCTTGTTTGTCAATTGTTTTCCGGATATCATTCTCCATGGACTGTGCTGGTAGCAGATCCAATTAAAGTTTCATTATTATAATCATTAGTTATTATTTTTTATATTGTTGTTTTTGTCCATTGGATTGTTCCACTTGTACATGTACTTCTTCAATTGAACTGAGTCACTTTGCTTAATTTACTAAGTTAACCACGGTAGAGATTACTAGGCAACTTAGGTTGGCGCCGACAGGACGCGTGGAAGCATCACAGAATCAACCACTGCCAAATTTGGGAAATACAATTTCATTATCTACTCCAGTTGCCAAAGTAAATAGATAAAGTCGTGAATGTCGCTTACGAGCCGGACCGCTTACCAAAGCGGGGTAGCAGATGTTATGGAGTAACTTAAGCAAAGTCCCATTGTTACAGATATATTCTCATCTGGTATGAGGAACAATATAAATTAAAATATTATATTTGTATGTTGTGATTCTCGTGTAAAAATAAATGTAACAAATATCGACGTTTTTCGTGAAATTCAACCATGTTCCAATGTCGCTACAGATCAAGATTCCAAATATACTAACAAGATATGTAATTAATAAAATCAAGCAATTGTCGGAATTTATTATATTAGTTTAACTTCTAACCCGGCATCTGATGGGCCGATTAGTTTTGTTAATAAAATACCCAATTTTCAAATAATGGTTCTGCAGACTCTGCAGCCACAAATTTGTGCTAAGAGGCCATAAGCACCACGTGAGCTGCTGACCAATGAAATCTGCTGCTGCTCAAAATTACGCTCTGTGAACACTTGTAAGTTAAAGTTTGTGTTTTATAAATAATTGCATTATTTCAA
The DNA here is from genome assembly GCA_905333025.2 of Pyrochroa serraticornis. Taxonomy (NCBI): domain Eukaryota; kingdom Metazoa; phylum Arthropoda; class Insecta; order Coleoptera; family Pyrochroidae; genus Pyrochroa; species Pyrochroa serraticornis. The sequence continues at coordinate 8,972,449 of HG995153.1, read as the reverse complement.
TTATGCAAAACATCTGAAGACGCCTTTGTGATTCTAATATGCCTCTTTTATTTCTATTTTTCTTCACGTGTTCTGCAGCTCCGCAGCTCTTACATACCAGCCGCCCCTGATCTATAACGATGTGACAAAATGCGAGCAAGAACGCCCAAAAACTTAAACCTCATTTTGTATATCTTACGGCATGTAGCTATTTGGTAAACTAGCTAGTTAGTTTCTAAAATTGCCAAGTTTTCATTCAAACAGGAATATATGTAGAGAATAGAAATATATAAAACACATTGCCTAACAACAAACTTCTTTCATTTGCTATCAATCGTCAAATTTTTTTTCAATATCATTATATAGAGGGACCAAATTCTCTCAATTTTGTTACTAAATTTGGTTTTCTTGTTTTTTTTGCAAGAAAAATATTTTAATTCAAAACCTAAGAAGTTTCACTTTTTATTTGATATTTTTTATATTAAGAGCGCTATAAGAGGTTTGCGTCAGAACGTCAGAAGAGGGCAGGTAAAAGAAAAGGGAAAATTTTAAAAAGAAAATCAAACGATTTTCCAACTTTGGGAACATTGAGGATAGTAATATGTGGTAAATTAATTTTCCGTAAGTCCATATTTGATATGTAAAACTAAATGTAAAAGAAAGAACAGTCTTTATTTATTAATTGTACACAAAATCACATTAACTACAAAAAATATATAAAAAAAATACTAAATCTACTGCAGAATCAATAAGGCATCTTTTCCATCGATTTTTCTTTCTTTCCCGTGCTTTAAGCAAAATTCTCGTTTCAAATACGCGAATAGAACGTCTGTAACCAAGAAAATTTGGGCAATAGCAAACGCCAAAGTAACACCAAAGTAAAAATTAGCATTAGCCGAATTGGAATATATCCACAAATACCACAAAATTGGTCCTAAAGCACTAGTAATCAGGAAGATAACCCCAACTAAAAATCCTTGTTGCGAATAATCAAACAAATGAACGAAGCAGGGGAGCAAACTTAAAACGTACCCCACATCCCCCACGCAAGGGTACGATTTAAAAACTGAAATCAGAAACAGAATTGCTGTTGTTAACAGAAAAGGATCCCGTCGAAATTTGATCGAGAGCGGTACCAAATATAGAATCGTTGCGTTAATTTGGAAGGAACAAATAAATAATTCGCGAAAATGATCAAACATTTCGGTGAAAAAATACCAAAACAAACCGATGTTTGGTTGTAAATCGGGAACTGTTAGAATGAAAACATATACGTTTCTAATAAAACCCTGTCCACCACTTATTGAAATCGCTATGACTTTCGCAAAATGAAGGGTGATAGCAAAAAATATTACGGTTGTGATTGCTACGAACCAATTTTTACGAACTGTGACAAAATTCAAGAATAACGGAATGATTAACACTACGGGATAAAAAGACATTCCAGCACAAGCCGCCAAGGCTAAAGTACTAAAAATGAAATTGCCACTTAACATTGTTCCTAAGAAAATCGACATAAAACAGTTGTGGAAAACCATTGTGGAATGTCCGATGCAAGTGAAAATTGTATAAGGATTAAAAAGGTACGCAGCAAGAACGTAGATAGGTACATTATAGAAATCTTTTCCTGTCAACAAATATTCTCGTGCTTCTTCACAGTATTCCTTTTTGTTCTTTTCTTGTCGTACAAATAGAAAGAACATGTAGTTTTGAGCAGCAAAAAATAAAAAATAAGCCGCTATCAAATCGACTATTATAAACAAGATTTCCACGGGTACTCCCAATGTTTGAGTTAGAGTTTTGTAGAGCCACATAGTGATGGGAGCTTCGTGGAGAAGATCACCGTCGTAAGGGTCAATACCTTTCGATTGCAGATACAGTCCTTCAGCTACGCGCTTCCATGAACTTAGTGGAGTTGAAACTTCAATGTGGTTTTCAATTATTGACTGATAACGCGAGAATGTTAACCAGTAACGAATAGTAGCACCCAGAATGAACACCAGGGGAGTCGTCCATTTACTGTAGTAACCGTGATATTTGGTTTTCGCAGCCATTTTACGGTGACGTGGTTATTTCGAGGCTTAAAACTGTTTCCTTGCAAAATCGAGCCGGAATTGCTCCCAAATCGGTTTTGCTAGATAACTGCAAAAAAGTTGGGTTATGACGTAAAGTGTGACAGTTGACGTTTAGCCGGTTACAGTGTAGTGTCACATTGATGTTCGCTTACTGTACAACTGCAGCAAAGAGAATTAAGAATTTCCAAGATAAGATTTTTCCTAAAAATCTTTCAAAAAGCAAAACTTGCTTTGCTGAAAATATTCTTGAAATTTAAAAAAAAAACAGTTCACAAGTAATACGCTTTATTGATCATCTTGTAGCGCTGAAATAAAAAAATCCTTGCAGTTAGAATTCATAATTCTTCAATAAATTGTTTTTTTGGGTGACTTTATCATCCCAAAACGATTCAATAATCCAATGATAGCCATGACAGTTCCACCACAAAACTTCAAATGATGTTGGCGTCTTTTGGTGACGATTCAATTATAGCTATAAATTCATCTTCAAGCCCACATTCCACTATCAACGGATAGAATTTGACCATAATTCGACACATCTGAAAGATTTAAGTTAATGTAAATAAAAATTTAAAGAAAAACTTACATTTTTCGCTATAGACAAGTATCTTTTATCACAATTAAGTAAAAGCAACAAAAAATGAGTCATTTTTTCCCAATCTCGAGTCAAAACACATTGGCGAAGCGCTTTCAGAATACAAGAAGGTGAATCCCAAAACGTTTCAAATGAAGAATGTTGACGTCTCAAACAATTATCTACTTCCGTTTCATTCGTCATAGACCTCGTGCGTAAACGATGGATAAGAAGCAGAAGTTCAGGTGCTGAAACTTTCGGGCAATCAATTTTGGGGGTCGGGTTGTCTTTCTTCCAAGTTTCATAAGCTGTTCGAGAGGCTAAACTAACGTTATCTAATTCGGGCACGTCTTGTGGTGATAATTTCCTTCTCTTTCGCTTCCGGAATTCTTCAGTTTGGGTAGTGACGAGTTCCAGGGCTTCACGACGACATTTCTCCAGCCACGGGGCGACTTTTATGTACCAATCGACGTCCAAATTTTCCACCCATTCGGTAGTTTTAATTTCATCATTTAATGATTTCTTTAATTCTTTTTTATGCGACATAATCGTTAGAATTCAAGCAATTGCCGTGATAAGTGGTAGACTTGGTTATAACCTCACTTTTACATGTGTTAAGTTTTGGTTGGACGCGTGGTGTGAAATTCAGGCGCCTAAAATTAAGGCAAGGCCAGAGTTTCAAAAGTTTGAATCAAACTCTTTCGTATTGCTCGTTTAATGATATATAAAGCACTTTTAACCGATTAGAGGGTAATAACATTGCTTATAGATATTATTATTATTATTATTATTATAATATCTATAAACAATGGTAATAAGTTCTAATTTACCTTTGGTACATTAAATACTCTCAATATTTGCACTAGAAGTTACCTGTAATCAATATTAAAAAACTTGTTTGGAAAAAATCTTGTTAGTCCCAATTGAGAGGTTATCGCAAGCACAAAACAAATCGCGGATCTTTGAAGCAAAAGTTTAGTAAAGACATTGCTTATAGATATTAATAATATCTATAAACAATGGTAAAGATTTAAAAATGTATTTTCACGTGCGCAGGCTGTGCACGCAAGTAAAACAAGTGTTGCCAACCCCAAATTGAAGAAGTCACTACATTTAATAATTGTTTCTACTACAAATTCACTAGATTTATGTAATAGCAAAATCATAAAACTTAATCAATTTATCAGTTTCAATAATCAGTTTCATGATTATACTCAACGCGTTTCATACCAACTCTGGATATACGCTTCTCCAATAGTTTGCAACTCAAGTCTATTGTTCGTTTTTACCATCTATTGCATTCCGGCAACTTTCTCTTAGCTGTTCGTGTTCTATCACCACTCTGCCAATATCCTAGTCTTTCTCTTTTCTACTCTTATCAGATATTCAATCTATCTCCACTTCGGTCCTGCCACATATTCTGCCACATCTATCACCTTTGTTTTCCCTCTAATTCATTTGTTCCTCTTTCTGTTTTCCATTCTGTAAATGTGTGTATGTAGTCAATTGTGCTGTATCCTCTTTTACACTCAGCATCCTCTGCAGGTTGGAAAGCTTAAGCTAATTGTACCCTTAGTTGCATCACTCTATCGGACCCGTTCCCCGTGAAAAAAAAAGAACACGCTTAATGGAATTTCTACTCATCTCTTTGGATGTTGTTGATTCTCCATAGTACAAATTCCGTCTGGGCAATCACATAATATAGTTAAAAAATTTGTCCTCTTTACCACACATCCTATAGTCCGGATTTTCTCCCACCTTTATAATGTTTGGGTGCTTATATAGCGTAAAGTATTCTCTTAGGATGCATTAACTGCTTTCTACTCAGTTTTAGCGTTTTGTCGGATTTTGTTTTACTTGATCCCTCAGAAAATATGCGTGTTTGCGTTATTTCCGGTGCATCGCTCTAACACTAGTCACGTTTTCTCCCCAATAGTTCCTTTACTGATATTATGTGCTATCCCGCAGGTCAGTTCGAGTTCGAGTTCCATCAAGATTTTACTTGCGTATTCTCTGGCGAGCATATTTGCTTGTGTGGTATCTTTGTTGCTATGATATTTTCTGATCTATTCCAGCTGAACTCTGTATACTGTACGACTTCTCACTTTTAAGTGGTCTAAAACTACCTTGTTCGGTTCCTTTCATACCTTAAGGTGCGGATTTTATTTCATATTGACTGATTGGTTATAATTTTTCTGTACAGTGTTTTGTGAATTGTGTCCTTTTGCCTCTCAGGTTTCTTGATTGTTACAAATCTTAAAATCTTAATATTTTTCCATATATTTAAGAAGTTTTGCTCGTGTTTTCAGTTCGTTACAATTTTTATTTTTTAAAGTTGCTATTTCTGATCTTTCTCGTGAGAGCTTTTTCTTAAATACTTTAGACTCTTTAGTGTTTTCCATTATGTTTCTTATTATTCTAATTGTCGGGTATTGAGATACGAATTTGTAAGAGCGACACCCCTACTTTAGTAAAAGCTACCTGCACCCCCTTCGACCGAAGTGGACATCCGAACGTTATCGGGTGTCGTTACTTTTTACGTTAATTGTAAGTCAACCTTGTAAAAAGATTTCTTAGAATAAATATCTTTGTGTGTATTGAATATTTGACTACAGTTATTCAAGCTCATATTATCGTCGCACCTAATGCCGCGTACACACTACAGATGCAACATGCAATGCAACGTGTAATGCAACCTGCAATGCAACGTGTGTGGACGGGCATTCTGCGCGTGTTGCATGTTGCAGTGATTGCGCGCCAGCGATCCGTCGGTTGTCGGTTTTTGGTGCGAACACAAAGGGGCAACACGATATCACAACTTGAAGAATGTGGGCGAACGGGAATGCGCGTCTGCGAATAAAAACACCGTCCATGTTGCATTACACATTGCATTGCATGTTGCACCTGTAGTGTGTACCAGGCATAAGACATAATTAAGTTTCAGCTGTAGTCCATGGCTGCACATGTTGGTCCTTCGAGCCGAATAATCACTCCGGTTGGAGGAGATGCAGGTGACCTCTACTAAAATGGGGATGTCGCTCTTAGAAATTAGTATGTCAATACCCAACACTGTTGTTAAATTCTCTAATATCTCTTCTTGCTTCGTATCTAATTTTTCGTTAAGTTTTCTACTGCTTATTTCTAGTTACTATTAGTTGCTTAGTTATTATATTATTATATTATCTAAGAATTTACTATTCTCTTTAATAGCCTTGCTTATTGAACAGCATCTCTTATATTTAAATTATAATTTAATTTATTTATGTCGATTAAAGCTTCCGGGTTTTGTCTTAGTTTGTTTTCTAGGTTCCTTTTAAACTTCTCTTGCATTTATTTCTAATCATCTAAGTCCTCCACTTTCTTTCTATAAGTTTAGCGTTGTTAGCTATTTTTACATTCTCTATATATTGTGTTAAGATATTTTTTCTTGTATTTTTCTATTATTTGTTATGATTAGTCTATTTTGTTACATGTATTTTAATGTAAAGATGTACTATACATTATTTTAGAATAAAATATTTTTGCATATTTCCCGTGAAATTTATTTAAATTAAGCGCCATCTACTTGATTTTTACAGAAGATTCGTCATGACATCATTTTCGACCAATAGGAGCGCACCTTTACCTTCCCCCGCGGTACTTTATTAATTATTATAATACTCAAAATTGGTCTGGTGAAGTGAAGCTTCAGTGATATTGTTGATGATAGCATTAAAAATTTAAAGAACTTTCAGAAAAGTTTTAAAATTGTGCCGCAAAAGCCAAAATTTGACAGTAATTGTTATTGATAAAGTAAGATTCACTTTTAATTATAAAAAGTCTTCAAATCACGTTATTCACGATCATTTTTGCTAATTTTGTCACTTTTATGGGTTATCTTCTCGCAAATCGGGTGCGACACACTTGATTTTTTTGTACAGGACGCGTCATGACATCTTTCTCGGCCAATAGAAACGCTTCTGTATCACAGCACTCTGTGGTTGTTATTAAGTAGATTAGTATTTTTTATTAAAATGGTGGTAAAGTAACTCCCGTTTTAGTATAAATTGAGCGTTTGTTTATAAACAAAAGTAAAGTGCCATTTCGGATAAATTAATGAACACGAAGGAAAAAGTTCAGGAAAACTCGCTAGTCCAAACTACAAATACAAAAATTACTTTCATAAAATGATCGAAAAGACCTAATACCCCTCTAAAAACTGCGTGTTTATAATAAATCTTCGAATTTTTATACGCTCTTTTTTACAGAACAAGTGCAACATACATGGTGCAAAAGTCTGGAGTTCAAGAGTACTACCACTAATGGTGTAGAGTAAACTATGTGCTCTAGTGTAGTATCAAGGCAAATTCTGGGCAGCCAGGACAGCATAGTGTAGAAGTATGGACTCATAAAGTACAATGTAGTGCAACTTTGTGATATTGTAAGCTATGTGATGCACTGTAGTGCCATACAATGGTCTAGGAGAGATGATACAGCAATAGGGATTGTCACGAAGGGTTAGTATCTAATCAATCTATACATTTTCATGATTTTTCCAGCAATTTTCTATTTAATCCTATTCTAAGATATCGTTCCTCAAGAAGCTGTGTAAAAACTGTTTGATAATTTAAATTTTTAACATGTTTATTGAAAATTTTATTTCATTATGCTTTGCTGCAAATGATTTTTTCCCTCATAACAAATAAAAAAATATTGTCAAAAATGCAACGTTCGTCTTTAATAATGAGGGACGAACATTGTGCCCAAAAAATGATTGCAACACCTAACTTCCATCTTTTCCAACTTGCGAGCAAAGGAAAGGGTAACTAAATAAAAATAGAAGAATTACAAAAAAAAATCTAATTTTATTTCATAAATATTTTTATACAAATATATTTTCTCAAATTTGGTTTCAGTAAGGTCCAACTACAATAACAAAGCAGAAGGACAGGAAGGATAATTCTGTATGACACTGTTCCTAGAGTATGCAGACCGTTTGAATATTTGGTGAGTCTTCCCATTTTTCATTGTAAGTGCTAGAGAAAGTGAGTGGTGAATTAAAGATGGAAAATAAAAGAAACGTAAGTAAAATAATCCAGGATAATGTTCATTCTTCCAGGTCTTAGAATATTATAAACAACGGGCAGGTTTCTGTAATCTCTGAGTACAGTTTAGAGGTCCATTATAAAAGGTTATTAAACAAATATTTTTGTAATATTTCCTAAAGTTGCTATTATGCGTTTTAGATCATTCTCTAAGAAGAAATGGCATTGTGTCTCAAACAGCAATGATTAAAACCCACTGAGAAGTTTTGGAAACAAAAAGAAGTAAGTTTATTTTTAAAAGAAAATGTTCACAATAGCTCAAAACTTAATTTTCTAAACACAATTCAAATTATTATAATTTAATTTCACTATTAGTACTTATTCATATTTTTTTCAGAACGAAGACAGCATGGTGTAGAAGTGTGCAATGTAGTGCAACTGTGTGATACTGTGTAGTGCCATCAAATGGTCTGGGAGAGACAATATAGCAACAGGGATTGTCACCAAGGGTTAGTATCTAATACATTTATACATTGTAATTACTTTTCTTGCATTTTTAATTTTAATCTTATTTTAATATATCGCCCCCCAAAAAGTTCGGTAAAAAGCAGTTTTGATAATTTAAATTTTAAACATGTTTTTTTAAAAAAAAATTTGTAAATATTTCTATACAAATGTAAAATTAATCCCCTTAAATGCTGTTTCAGTAAGTTCCAACCACAATGACGAAGGAGAAGGAAAGGAAGGATGGATAGGAAACTGCTACTAGAGCATGCAGACCGTTTGAAGATTTGGTGAGTCGCTTCTATTAAACATTATCGATAAATGCCGTGATAGTGATGTGAAATAGTGGTAGAAATAAAGAAAGGTAAGTAAAATTTTGTAGGTCTAATAGGTGTTAGTAGAGCATTCTTCAATCATTTATGAACAAAAAGAAAGTATTTAAAGCTTCTAGCAATTTTTGAAAAAACAGAAAGACACAGGTCATGCACTAGCCAATATTTAGTTGCGTAATTAAAAAGTTTCTGGTAGAAAGAAGCCTCGGGCATATACGACTAAATAGTTGCTCAACAAGGATTTCACTACAACTGCCTGTGTTTGTGCGTTAATTAGTTGAAATTAGAAAATCAGGCGTGCGTGGGTTCATCTTTTAGTGAGCGACCAAAATGTAGTGGGTCTGTTTAAGAATTGCGTCTATAAGCAACTAAATAATCGCTAGTGGGCACAAACAGGTTCAAACCTATTTCAAGCAACAATTAAGTTGACTTCAAAATGGGACAAGATGCAATTTTTAAGTTTCAAATAGGTGTCATATAAGCCAATGTGTTTAATTTCTGCAACTTCTTAGTGGCTCGCGACATCCACAGTTCGTCAAAATGCCGCATCTAAGTGTCAACACTATGTGAATCAGAGGAATTGATTAACACTATACCACATAGTTTAAATTACCATATTGGTGCCCTACATTTCTGTATAGAGTCTACACTTTTGCACCATGCTACACTCGTTGTGTAAAAATATAGTTCCTCAAGAAACTACAAAAAAAGTTTTGTTCCAGTAATTTAAATTTTGCATGTTTCCGTTAAAATTTAACTTCGTAAAGTTGCTTGTACAGATATTTGCATAAAACAAATAAGTTTTCAATATTAATTTCAAAATGAAGCAATCGCCAATATACCAACATTAAGGAAAAGTATTGAAAATAGAACATATCGCATTGTTTTCCCAGTAGGAGTACACTAGGGATTATAACACAAAAATGAAATGGGGTTGCATTGGTCATTAGAATATGCTACACAATTGTTAAGCAAAGTAAGAACAGAATTATGCAGCAGATTGCAGCTGGAAGAGGAAAAAAATGTGGTCAGGAAATTGAGTTGCATCAAGTAACATGGCGCTTCAAAATTACTATTTTATTCTGGTTATTGAGAAAACGCATAAAAAGGGTATGCACTTGCTCTAGTTTGTAAACGCAAGGGCTGTACCATAAAAATTTTGGGAAATTGATTTATCACAATTTTACCCATGGAAATCTCTTCCAAATATAAATTTGAAAAATTAAGCCGTTATGCCATTTTACATAGAATTTTTGAAACAGCAACAAATACTGAAGGCAGTATTATTACATTTTGATTTTTGTTTAAAACATTTGACGACTAAATAAGCGTCCAGTGCGGGTTATAAAAACGCTAAACATTTATTTATAAATTTCCCTATATTACACATTAATGCGCGTAATTAATGTACAAAAAAACACTTGAAATAAATTAACAACGAACATAAAATCGAGATTTAATTTGACATATTGAAACAAAAGAAAAAAAACAAAGGAAAAAATGCGGCAATGACAAAAATGTTGTGTTTTAAAATTCCTTCATTCAATGAGTTTCTTAGCTTTGAAATATCTTCGCAAGTAGAGGACCTGCCACGTCGCAAGACCCAAAAGGCAGCACATTGAAAACACAGAGAAATAAAGCACCCGGCTGTTGGTCGATTCTGTAAAATTTCATCATAAAAAATCGACAATTTCGCCAAAATCACTCTCACCGTTTGTATCTCTCATTTCTTCCTCGCGTTTTCGCATCATCGCGAAATCTTGCACTATCGCCTCAGATAAGTCTTCCAGCCTTTTCAGTTCTTTTTCAATGGGCTTCAGCTGAGCAGCGTCCCCAAACTTTGGACATAAAAAAAATAAGACAGTTGTGACGCAATTGCTTAATATTGCTTTCATATCAAGTTTAGTATTGGGAGAAATTTTGAAATTGTTGCTTCTTTAAATATGTTCAATTTAATGTCAAACTACCCTAAAGTATATAAAATTCAAAACAAAGGCTTTGGTATTTTTTGCATGATACCATCACATTATTCGCCCACTTTTTTCTTCTATGTTCTAACCATAATTTGTATTTAATGTAACATTGTGGTTAAACGCTACAGAACTATCAGATTAATAACTGCTTATTGAGAGGAGTCATGTCAAAGTTGCTCCCAATGTTGAAGTTTACCATATAATTTAGAAATTATAAATTTCTATGGTAAAACACAGAAGGCAAAATCCATGATGTTATTATTGCTTGCATATTAAATTAAGCAAACAGAGAGAATTATGTATTTATCAGTTGTCAGGTTTTTAATTGCAGATTTTTGAAATTCAAAATAAAAATTTGTCATTCTCAGGAAAGTTAACTAAAAACTCAATATTTACCAAGACTTACCGTATCGTAATTTTTAGTTTCCACTCCATGTTTAGTGATTAAAGCTACTGCTTGAGAGTGCCCTCGTTGATCTATAATGTATAAAAATTAGCATAAAATTGAAACAGCTTGAATTGGCAATTACTTTGGGGAACTCGCGACATGAAGCAAATTTCGTAAGTGTCGTAACTCTCTGTGTTAAAGGAGAATTTTCCTTTGGTCACATCGTCTCTTTGTGCCAAAATATGTCCCTTTGAGTCTCTAACCTAAAAATTGTAAATTAAGAAAAACCATGGCAAATTACCCCATTTAAACACTCACGACATAGTCAACTTTCTGGCCCATAGCTTCGGATACCTCAAACTCCCCTATAACGGGCACATTTTGTTGCAGTTCCTCTTTTAAACATTTTTGAGTGTTGGGCTCCAAGTTCCACATGATACAGCTGACGTGCGCTATCAGCATCGAAAGGAAACAGCACGAATACAACACCTTCATCGTTATGTCCTTTTGTGCACTTTTTGTTGAATTGAGAAGCGAAATTGCGTGGAAATATTCATAAATTCCGATAAACAGGTGGACTTATGCCAAAAACGATGAGGTGGCTCATGTCATGTCAACATTCGAAAACAGTGCTGCCAACGTCATTCAATTAAACGAAACGACAAAGATCTGCTCTAGATTTCTCATACACTGTGCAACACAAATTATGACACTTATCAAATCTGATACCTCCAGGTTTCAAAGTTTTTTTATTATTGGGTTTGTTCTTGTATATAAGATTTTTGGTAAAAATTGTTGAAATGTTACCGAAGTTTTGACCACTTATAAAAAGTAAACAATTTCGATTTTTTTATTGGAACAAATAAAAATTATTTAACAAAACTCATGCGTTTCAAATAGTTTTACAAAAAATAGAATTTGTTAATGGTTTTGTTAATTAGTGGTAATCTCACAAAAAAATCGTGTTTTATGTTTAAAGTTAAGTAACAACCAAGAAGGATGGTGCAGCGAAATAAACATAAAACGGTAAAAATAATCGTTTTAATTACAAATTAAGTGTTTATAATAAATAAATAAAAAGTACAAAATTATTATTCGTACAGCGAAACTTAGACTGCTAATGAGGGTTTAGAGAGACTTATTATGGGTTGCTGGGGAACTGCCAGTTCGGGTCCGGGCCCATATGTAATTGTCCCTATAATCAGACAAAGGTTAAAAACAATTAATTAAAATTTTCTAATTTTAATTATTTACCTATTATACTTAGCAACACAGGTAATAATATCAAACCATGGAAGGCGCCTATTAACACAATTCCTAAATACATTCTAAAGTAAAAAATCTGGAATATTTGAGACTTTGAGAAAGCAAGCACCGCTATTCCGCAAAACTTTGTTAACGTAATTCCGGATAATACCTGTAAATGCACCAAAATTATTTCAAAACTGTTTACAAAATTTGAAAACTTACGGAACTGCCGATACCCCCAAGAGCTTCAGCAGCTTTATAAGCCGGATTTCCGGTTTTGCAATCCATGTAGGCATGGACGATATGTCCGCAAAATTCCACCGCTATTCCAACACTCTACAAGTAAATTTCTTGTAACTTGCAGATTAATTTCTACTTAACAATTTACCATGACTAGATTAACTAAAGAAACTGCGTTGAGAGTTATGTTCCAAAAATACATCATTCCTAACATGTGTATTATAATCATTAAAACTATTAGGACAATCATGCAAGCCGAGAAAATGCACAAACCGGAAATGATGAAAGCCGCTATAAAAACCACCAAAAGCGACAGTCCCAAAGATTCTAAAGCGTCAGCCCAAATCGTCAAATATTGTTCGAAATAAGTGTAGAAAATACTGAAAATTAAAAATATTTAATAGATAATTTTTTTTAAAGAAAACCAACCTGTAGGGAAAAATTTCTACGCCGTCAATATCTAGTGTTTGAGTTAAATTATCACCTATATGCCGAGCATATTCAAGAGCACCAATATAATCCGCTGAACCTTTAAGTATCGTATGGTACGACATGGTGTTGGCTGATTCAATTTGAACCATCCCGTCATTGTCCAAAAATATGTTCATACCCTGAAAAACTGTGAGTTATTTAATGTTAAAAAAAAATATAATTTAGTTACCCCAGCATAAGCTGCGTGACCTCCTTTAGCACAATTTGCGTCCGGATTGTCATACAGGAAGAACGACAAGTACTTGTTGAAGTACTCTTTTTTCGTTAGACCAGTTTTGTTAAATTCGCATGAACCACAAAGTTCATATGTGTAAGTGTGGGGACAGAAGGTGCCGTTTTCGAGGAAGTACTTGCAGCAGCTTTCCGCCTCGCTCCAATCGTTGAAATCGTCGATCCAAGACGTGGATTGAGTTGCCAAATAAGTTCTAAAATTAGAACAAAATAAGACACTATTAACGTATAATTGAGGATGGTTACTTGATACTTTTAGAATTTAAGAAGCTAAACAAAATGGTTTTGCTGAAGTCTAATTGAATTAAACTAATAACGTTGGAAAATTGGAATGTTGACGGAAAAATAATTTTGAAAGGGAGTAACTTTTGATTATTATGTTGGTCATGTGTTTGAGGAAAAAACTTACAATTCGGATTGTTTGGAAGCCCTATACAGTTGCGTAGAGATGGAATGTTCTATGCATCCTACACCTCCGCACATTTTTTGCTGCACCTCTTCGTCTGAAAAGTCGACATCTCCTTTAGTTACCCAATAAACGGGAGGTCCGATGCCCATCAAGTCATTCATATACTGAAAATATTTCAAAACATGACTGTCTTCGGGCATTGAAAGTTCCTGATCCAGTCCCAATTCTACTGAAGGAATCACAGCTATACTGACACATAATGTACTAGTGGCAGTCAACAAGATGATACAACGCACCCAGAAACTGGAATTACAAGGATAGTAAAAAAATCAAACATTAAACAGAAATTACTTCATAACGAAAGGTGTGAACTTATTCTGCCAGAACCTTTGAATAAAGCCTGGTCCCACGATAACTTCGTCACTTTTTGATTTTTCGCAACAAAAAATTTCCATTCTATCAGCCTGAAAATTGATTGAAAGTCACTAATTTGAAGTGTTGTTAAAAATGTATTACCTCGTATCTTTGCATGTCGATCGTGAGAAGAGCAACGAAAGCGGTGATTTGAAGAAGGAAATCCAACAAAACCGCTATAGTAGCGTAAACAGCAAAAGTATTAACAGCAGGCATCGAAGAGAGAGCACCTAAAGAAATCGTTAGCACAAATTCAAATAAAATTGCACCTATTTTACCAATAGCAAAACAGAAAATTTCCGAAGAACTCGTCAACAACATGCTAGGTCCAACTTTTCCTAAAGTTTCCCCAATTCCTTCCTCCAAAGTAACGCCACTATGTCTAAAACAATTAAATTGAAACTAGTTCGGTTAATAGTTTTAAGAACTGACCTCATAGTTTTTTGGTGGGTTTGTACTATGATAAAGATATTGTCAACACCTACTGCTAATACTAAGAAAGGTATCACTTCAATTGTTAGAAGAGTTGTAGGGACTCCTGCGTAACCACAAATTCCGATCGAACAAAGAACCGAACCCAGCACAATCAGAACGCCACCAATTCCAAGAATCAGTTTAGTTTCAACCTAAACAACCAATTAGAATTGAAAAAATAAAAAAATAATTACTTACGAAAAATCTATCACTTGTGGTGTATCTACCAAGAGCTACAGCGATATAAATGAACATAACCGCGTAACTTATGGCGACGGTTCCGAATTCGGATTGTGAAACTCTAGCGATTTCGTCTTCGATTGATCTTTCAGCACTGAACGCTATGTCTAGGTAGTCAGGTTTTTTGTAATCGTTCCATTTTTGAAGTAGATCGATGAATCTGGTGAAAAGCAGAAATCAATTTTGAACAACTTCTAAAGTGTTTAATGTTACTTTTTTTCCCATTCGAAAGCGGCGTCGAGATCATCTTCATTGACTTGGTTGTTAACTAAGAAGGTTAAACTGACAGCAGTGGCGTCGGTGTAGTTTTCGAATTTGTTACCTCCGACAGCTAAACCGGGTTCTATGGGACCTCCGTAAGGTGCTAAACACTCGATGCTGTAAGGGTTTCTGAAATTCATTCTGTTATTGAAGGAAATTTCTGGTTGATTTTCAACTTACGGAAAGCATTTAATAAAATTTTCAATGTAATCTTCATCGTCTAAGGATGTAATGTTGTTGCTTAAAAGACCTAAAATTGATTGAACTGTGCACATTTCTTTGGTCATTGGACCGGAAAACGCTGTTACTAGAGGGGCGTAACATATACTTTCCAAACCAGTTCCGTCATCCAAAACGATCTAGAGTTTCGGTTAGATTAAGGAAATTTCTAAAATCGGGTGCTTACGTTTTGAATTTCCATTTGTAATTCGAAAACTGTTCGCAAAAAGGTATGGTTGAAAGCCGGACCCATGGTGACGTTGGTCTCTCCGATCGTCGATTCGAAAACAAACTGGAAGAAAAAACTTTAATGTGAAGCAGATGATGCAAAGAAAATTTAAAAATTTTAAGAAATTAGAACTAAATGAAGATGTTACAATGTCACTCAAAGTTGAAAAGGAAAAGTGAGTGAATTTAGGGATGCAACAAATCGTAAAAAAGAAGAAAAAAGTGGAGACATTAGAACTGGGCAGTGGGCACAGTGGTACACCTGATTGAGAACATTATAGTTGTCATGCACTTGAGAACTCTAAACTTGTAGACATCTAAATAAAAATATCAATAATAATTATGAAAGAAAAACAATATTTTCAATACTAGTTCATCAAACCAAGCATCTGTAAAAATGCTAAAGATAATGATCTTAGATGGAAACTGAAAATATGAAGAATTTAAAGAAATAGGCACAACAATAGATGGATACAACAATGTTATTAAGATTTTTAACTATTTAAACTACGACACTTCATTAAGAGAACAATACAAGCCAATCATAAAACTAGCAATCAAGATAGAGAAAATGTGAAAAGTTATACGCAAAAGATGTTTAAAAATACAACAAAATACTTTACGATAAAGGACTTATTGTTACATAAAGTAGATTCA
This sequence comes from Pyrochroa serraticornis, assembly GCA_905333025.2. Lineage (NCBI taxonomy): Eukaryota > Metazoa > Arthropoda > Insecta > Coleoptera > Pyrochroidae > Pyrochroa > Pyrochroa serraticornis. Next base: position 8,956,487 of record HG995153.1, on the reverse strand, counting down.
AAAAGACTTGTAGTTAATTTTCAATTTTCAATATTTTGTCGATCCATTACCTAACTAATCTTATCAAAACACCACCACAAACCACACATACTAACTGAGAGATACAGCTTGAGTAATAGTTATATACAAATGAACACATGAGTCTAGTTGTGACTTCATATTTTGTATATGAGATTTGGATAACGAGCAAAAAAGAATAGTGAAAAATAATGAGAAATTAGGAGACAAAGGCATAAATGGGCGAAACGATGAATAAAGTTGTACGAGTGTGTAAATGTAAATAGACATCATCGATAAGGATAACAGGACACAATTAATTAGTACTTATAACTTGTTAATATAAATGGGGGCTTATCTAAAGGACTCGATTTACTCACTGGTTCGATTCCAATAGCTTTTATGAAAACTTGATTGGTCCTGTAGAAAGGTGCAAAATTTTGATCAAAAAAATCTTTTTCCACGCGACTCCTGCTGTGAGGCGCCGCCCAAATTTTGACGGGATTCGTAATAACTTCCAGGAACAAAGTTCCTATCGACAAGCTCAATACCAAAATTCCGGCAATTCCTAAGACCCAGTATTTATATGTTGCCATAGCTGAAAATTATTTTTTAAATTTTTTAAAAAGAGAAAAAATAATAACCTACCCGTGCCCAAACGTTTGAAACCTTCTGTTAACCACATGTTGATTTTGTCCCCGATTCGTTTTTTGTTGTTTTCCTTTCCGGTTTCTAAAATTAAAAATTTTGGTGAAAAATGAAGAGAAAAAAACTCGAAACTTACCGCGATAATAAAATAATCTTTTGACGCTAGCAGGAAACATTCCGCGTAAAAAAACTAGCATTGTGGTCGAAATTGAACCAATAACGACAAAAATGCAGGCAGTGATAAAAGAATATTTGTTGATATCTGAGAAAATTGTTTCATCTTCCGAAATAGGTTGGAACCCATCCGAGAAACAACTTAATTCACAATCTATGCAACTACAAGCGGATTCTCCTGGCTAAAAATTGGGAAATTTTGCAAAATTTTCAAAAAAATTTCAAGAATTCTCACATAAGCCTCGTTACATTTGAGTGTAGTGGTGTTGATAGCGCCCAAATCTGAATCCGGTACTGAATGGAAAACCACGTCGAAAGGAGCCATGGTATTATCAGTGGAACCCATGTAGTTGAAAAATCTACAAATTTATTTTAAAATTTAATTTTTTCTCTAAAACTAATTACTTGATCGGATCGCAATAAGCTGCGCCATAAGGAACGCAAGTTGATCCAATCACCACGCCACCAGTGCTGGGGAATGAAACGTCTTTGCAAGAATCGTAGACTTCTTGAACATAATTTTCGTTGATTTTTTGGTCGACTCTGTCAACAAAAACTAAAGAATTTGCTACTAACAAGTTTTGATTTGTAATCAAAATATTTACAAGTAAAAGTCGTCCAGTTCCAAGCAGGATGTAGAGCTGTCATAAACTCGCTTTGGTCGACGGAACATGAGAAAATACAGTAAGTGTTGATGACGTTATTGACACAAGTTGGACATCTTTTGAAAGGAACAGTGTTAGCAAATCCTTTTATCATCGTAGCAGCTTGTTCTACATCGCAACATAATGGCGTATCATCCCCTTTTCCACCATCAAAAAGAATGGAACAGTAATTATGTAGTTTTTCAATTGTATCGTTGTAGAGGTCGTGTGTTGTATCAAGTGGTTTTGGAACAAAAGGAGGAGTGTTTATGCAATTCTGTGCTTTACCGTCTGGTGAATAATTGCAAACTCCATACATCTTGCAGTCGCTTTTGGCAATGGCGACGAACCCAAAAAGGTTCAAGAGAATCGCAAGACATTTTAAAATATCTAAAAATTACCCTTATTTTATTTCTTTTTTATATAGTGGTTGTTACTTACTCATTTTATGGTTTATTTGCATTTATTCAGGACATTAACAAGGCACTTGCACGACTGCTTTGCAACTAAACGATGAGTTGATAAATAGCACTTGAACTATTCTAATCTCAATTGTTCTTACACACCTGGGTCACAGGTGTGCACGTCTACCCAGCCAAGAGGATTTGCGCAAATCAAAAAAATTTACAATCACCAAGATGATTTGTGCAAAAAAACATTCAACTGCATTTTTCAATTCATGACTCACCCAAACATCAGCAACCTACGTGAATAATTCTTGAACCAGAACATCAGTTCTATTTCGAAGAAAAGCGCTATATGAAGACCAAAACGTAAAGAATACTCAACACCGTTTTAAAGAGTTATAAACCAATTCCAATTATATTACAGTCAACATTGCTCTGATTGTTGTAATAATTGCCATTAACTCACAAATTAATATGCTGAAAACCACTTTTTTAGAATGAGACATTCTTGTTGTACTCTCAATAGCTTGAGTATTGATAGAATTATTTCAAAACTTATTTTTGAAATTTAAATTGAGGATCGAGTTATTTCTAGGAGAAATTTTGGGTCAAAATAAAGTTCCCATCAATATTTTGACGAAGTAACTTATTATTTTAATAACATTTTTAAAACTTCTAACGCAGTAGAGGTAAATAGGTTCAATAGGGCAGCGATAGTTGAATTTATTGAAGATAGTCAGCCGGATTTGAGTAAGGTTGAGAGTTTTATCGATCCACTTCATTCTCATGTTGGAAAACAGCTCGACAATTACTTACAATTAAGAGAATTAGTCTATAGAATTGGATTTTTTACATTGCAACAGGTTGGCTAGTATTACCGTATTGAAATTCTAGACAATTGCCGAAAAAATGGGAAAAATACTAAAAGATAATGTGAACACCTGGCGTGATTACATTATTATACTAGTATTTTCAGATAAAAAAAATCAGAAATGTTCTAAATAAAAGTATATTTATTTCAGTCCAGTGGAGATTACACTTCTAATCATTTTGATTATAGTGGCGATAACCATAATGAATGTTATAATGTAAGAGGGGCCGTTGACTGTTGATTCTTGATCTTCTAGCGATATTATAATCTTAATCTACAAACAATAAGCGACGATCATAATTAATTTCGAGGCGTAAGTGTATTATTTCTCGAATTTTTTATCTAGAATTGATTTTTAAATTTTAATATACTCCACGCTTTAGAGTAGTAAATCTAAAACACTATTAACAATAATTAAAATTTAATAAATAAATCAAAAATGTTGTTGACTAGTTTATTCAGAAGTACATTACTGATTCAGAAATTTAAAGCGACATCTTACGGCAAAAGTGATTATTGTGTGCTGACAGTCTGACAGTACAGTTAACCTTAATTGTCGAATTTAATTGACATAAGATTTGAAAGGTTTTTTGAGGTTAGAATTTTTGCGACGAAAAAACTGAGCTGTAGGTAATTAATTCTAAAAATCCGCCAAATTAAAAAAAATACCGCTTTTAGGCCTCAATCATGGCACAAAACACTAAAACCCCCGCAATGGTCCTCCAGGAATTCACCGTTAAACACGGCTGTTCACCCCCCGAATACGTCCTAGTCATGAGCAAAACTGGCACTCACCAAAACGAATTTCATTACCAAGTTAACGTATTCCACATTTGCGGTACTGGTTTTGGACGTTCAAAACAAGTTGCTAAACACAGCGCTGCCAGTAACGCTCTCGAACTTCTAGCTGCCCGCGGTGTTTATGACCCCTCCAGCAATCCAGTTCAAGAATTTAACGCGCAATCCCACAGGAACGAATCAGACAGTCCTATGATACCGACAATAAATTATATCGGTACGTTAAAAGATAAATGTTGCGAATCAAAACTACCATATCCGTTGTTCGAGGAGATATCTGATGTAGGACCACCCCATTGTCGCGAATTTACATGTCAATGTAAAATTGCATCGGTAACAACTCAAGCGACTGCTAATACGAAAAAACAAGCTAAACAACTTGCTGCCAGAGAAATGTTGGAAAAAATTCGAGATATCTGTCCAGAACTGATCGAAAGTACTAACGCATTAACCGATGCAGATCAAAAGGCTGTGAGTAAATATTCGGAATTGGCCGATAATTTTGGGGTGAGGCCCAATAGAGCGGTGACAATCGACAAGTTTACTTATACTTTAAAGAAAGTTATGGACGAGAAAGGGGTAACTTTTGTGGATTTTAAGGATCAGTTTTCTTGGAGGAATTTGGAGAGCTTGGATTATATTTGTGTAACTTTAGATATTAAATATGAAATTGATGTGATGCAAGAAGATCCTGTTATTGTTGCTATTGTGTTTGGTCTAGAAACACCTTTTTCTGTGATGGCATGCGGGAAGGATTTAGAAAATGCTAAACGTAACGCGATTGCTCGAGCTTTTGTAATGTTAAATGTATACATGAGTGTGCCGAGTGCGGGGTTTTTGGATGATTTTTTATAGAATTTCAGTTTTGAGGAGATGGTGGGTTGTCGGCAACGATATTGGGCTGTGCTTTAGCATTACAAGAATGTTGAATTAATAATTAATTTTTTTTAACAAATTTGAATCTCGACTGAACACGAGTTTATTTCTTTGTTTTGAAAAAGGAAAAAGTTATTTTATTTAAATATCCAGAACATGATTTTAGTTAAGTTGTAAGAGATTGTATTGTGAGACGAAAAATAAAAAAAAGTCAGGAAAAAGTTTTTCATTCCACATGCTTCTTCAAATTTTTTTTTTAATGAAAGTACACTAACTGGCCCCTTTCTAGTGATGTGACTGTAATTGGAAACGTTGCAAAATAGAGCAAAGTGTAGAAAAAAAGATAATGCTAATTTATTAAAAATTACATCAATTTTGCAACGGCCACTAACTACCGATGGCCGACCACTTCTAACTCAATACTCATAGCAAGTCGTGACGTCAGACGTTGAAGCCGAATCAGTGAACACTAATTTAGTCGTCCAAGTTTTAACGTTTTATCCACGTCAGAATTTTTCACAACTTAAAGTGAACTACACTTCCTTTATTGGAACTGACTATCTTAATTTTTGAGAAATTAATCACAATATTGTGTAATTACTTATAATTATAATAATTTTATTAAGGGCAAGTCATTTTACAAATAATAAGAACAAAGTATAACAACATACTGCGTCTTAGTATTTTCAATTATAAAACTACTACACATTTAGGAATCGCTTTATGTACATTTTGAATCTTTCGGTGGGTGTCTAAATGGATCTAGCTCCTCGCTATATAAGTTTTCCTAGCCGGCACATTCTATTAATAGGGTCAATCAATGTGTAGTTACCATAAAGGAATCTTGTAGCGGCGTGTCATGTAGCGGGAATTAACGGTCACATCAACCAACTAGCAATTGGGGGGCCCGGGTACGAAAGCACTTTTTTCCTTGCTGCAATGAAATACCATTAATCCCTGCAATCTTATTCAGTAGGACAAGGGATGGTTACTCCTGTCTCTTTGAGATATTAGCAATTTTCAGATTTCTAGCGAGGACTGCTTCATCAAAATCCTTATATGGTATATGTCATTTCAGAGAGATAAATCTCAGCTTAAATCCAAAATGGGTCAAAAAGAAAAAAAAAAAGAAAACACATATTAAATACTTATTAGATGAAAATCAACAAAAAATTGAAGAACCCATATTAATTGCAAATAAAATGAACAATTACTTTGGTGAAATAGGGTCTCGGTTGGCTGACAGAATTTAGCAACCTACTGCTCCTCATATAACTGCCTCACCACATAATCCAAAAACTATATTTTTGAAACCTACTCAAATAACAGAAATAAGAAATATCATTAAAAAATTAAAACCTAAACATGGAGGTATTGATGCAATACATGCCATCACTCTGAAAAATCTTGTCTCATTTATCGCAGAACCTTTATCTCATATTATTAATCTATGTATATCAACATTTGGCCCTCATGTCTAAAATCATCACAAATTACACCTGTTCATAAATCAAACAGCAAATATTCTGCCTCAAATTATAGACCTATCTAAATCATATATAATTCGGTTAAAATTTTGGAAATGGTCATCTATGGTAGGATGCTCGATTTTATTAGGTCATGTAGAATAATATCCAAAAAACAATTCGATTTTTTGAAAAAATTAGGCACTAAGGATGCACTTGAATTTCTAACAATTACACTATACATGAAAATAGATAAGAAATGCCCAATTGCAGTAACTTTTCTGGATTTGGCTAAGGCTTTCGACACAGTCGATCACAAAATACTATTGAACAAACTATACCGATATGGCATAAGAGGAAATGCGTATAAGCTGATAGCTAGCTATCTGGACAAAAGGCTGCAATGTACAAAAATTAATAATATCAGTAGCGAATTTTGCTTTGTTAAAACAGGAGTGCCACAAGGGACTGTACTAGGACCATTGTTATTTATACTATACATTAATGATCTTTTGAACTTTGTATCTGATAGTATTATAATATCATTTGCCGATGATACAGCTGTAATATCATATGAGCATAACTGGTCTCTAGTACAGGAAAAAATGAACCAAAATTTAGATAAAATAGCTAAATGGCTCACAGCAAATAAATTATCACTAAATGTAGGGAAAACGTCCACAATGACGTTTGGAAGTTATTGCACAAGTGTACCTAAACAATTTAACATTTTTATAAATAAACAATATGTACAGAGAGTTAAACAGTGTAAATATTTGGGTATTTATCTTGATTATAGACTTAACTGGAATGAATATATCCAATATATAAGAAATAAAACAAAATACCTTATCTTTCTTTTTTATAAAATGTCAAAAATAATGAAAACTGATACCTTAAAAATATTATACTATGCCTTTTTCCACAATCTTGCCACATATGGCATAATAGCATGGGGAGGTGCTTATACAAACAACCTTCAATTATTGCAGTCCTCCCAAAGGTCAATTTGTTACTAGTAACAATTTTTTGCATTTGAATCAATTTTATTTCACTATCAAAAACTAACAACACTATATCAACATTGGAACAGTATAACAAGAAACAACTCTTTGATTATGCCAGAAGGAAATATCACCACTAAAATTAGCTACATAAAGGCCATAACACTTTTCAATTCTTTCCCACCTGAACATAAAGTATTACCAATTAGTAAAAGTATTAGGAAAAGAAAACTAAAAGACGGACATCTCTAAGTGAAATATAAATAATGATGAAAGGGAAAAAAGAGAAGAAAGGGAAAGAAAGGAAAAAAAATCTTTGCTACTGTCTACTGTTTCTATTAGAGGAAAGGGAAAGAGGGAAGAGGGAAGGAAGAAGAAAAAAAACATATCTATGATGTTATTCCTTAATGATTTAGTTTATTTTATTTTTATATTTAGTTTTATAGATTTTAGTTTATAAGTTCCTGATTTTAGTAACTTGTCCTCCGAACAGTGTCAAGAGACACTCTGCAGGATTTATACTGCAGTTGAATAACTGTAGAGGATGTAAATTGATCTGGATTCAATAAATTATTATTATTATTATTATTATTATCAGATACTTTCTTGGAGCAGTAGAGATTTCAAATAACCGTGGTGTATTCTAGAATGGGTCTGACTAGAGAGCGGTATAAACTTTTTAGACAATTTGTATTATTTTCATCCGTTAGTGTTAGTTTTATGAAGACAAGAGTGCGAGATGTACTGAATGTGGGAGATAAACCTCAACTCACTGTCAAATGTCACACTTAGATCCTTGATGGAGGAAGCTATAGGCAAATAACAGCCCTGCATTGTGTATTCAAATGGTATTACCGTCCTGTTTCTACAGAAGCGAACCACGCTGCACTCAATGTTTAGTGGTAGATGATTCGAAGAGTACCAGGTTAGTGACTGCTCAAGATCTTTCTGAATTGCACAGCAATCCCTAAATGACGTAATAGATTTAAATATTTTCATATCAACTGCAAAATAATAATATGTTGTAATGTGTTATAGCATTCTTAATGTCATTAATGAAACTTAGGAAGAGACGTGGCGGCAAATGTGAATCTTGTAGTACACCCGAGTGGATTAGTAAGGGGTCCGATAGTACATTTTAAAATTTTATTTACCTTACCTATGATTATTAAAATGCAACGTATTCAGCTAAGTAATGACCCTCGAATACTGAGAGGTAAAAGCTTTGCGATTAAGAGGGCAACTCTGTCGAATGCCTTTGAAAAGTCTGTGTAAATTGAGTCGACTTGTTAGCATTTCCCAAACTCTGACAAAATAAAGTGTTCATAAAATAACAAATTAGATACTGTTGATCGGCCTGGCATAAATCAATGTTCTTCGGGAAGAACAACAAAAGAGGGTTCAAATTTTTGGCTACAATCGTTTCAAACAATTTTATTATTTGTTACTGAACAGCTATAGGTCAAACATTTTTGTCGTCAGCAATGTCTTTATGATGTGACTTAGCTTCGAGTAGTCGGAAAATTTACCAGATCGTAAAGATAAATCAAATAATATTTTAAAAAGTTTATTTAGAGCAAACTTATATCTTACTGCAAACAAGGTGAGAATGAGGTCACATCTACTGTTAGGTTTTGGCTTTGAAGCTGAATTGTGATTAAATATCTGTACAGTCCATCGTCAATGATGACAATTCAACCAAATAGTTTAGAATGTTAGGATTGGTATTCTTATTGTAGACGAACGCAAAATATTCTGCAAATTAGTTAGCTATATTGTAGAAATCGTCCGTCACCTTAAGCGACATTCACACTACACCTGGTGCGTGATGCGTTTGATTCGAGCATAGTGTGAATGGGTGATGCAGCTAAAGTTCATGCGTACGAATCAGTGCTTGGTGGTTCGCGCTCATAGCGGTAAATTGAACGTACTCAAGGAAAATTTATCAATGGACGAAGTTTCACGTATAGTGTGGATGCCTTTCGTGTTTGTATAGTACGACAGAATGCGCAGTGCAATGGAGTGAAGTAATGATCGCAACATTAAACTAATAGAATTAATTGAACGCCACCCATGCTAGTGGGACCTTGCTCGCTTGTTGCCAAAAAAAGTAGAAGATGCCTACCCAGCAATGGCACCAGAAATGGGTGTGAATGTGGATTTTTTTAAAAGAAAGTAAAATTAATTTGTTCCAAACTTTTCGGAACTATAAGAGAAAAGTGTTTATCAGCAAGGCCTGCCACCAATCAACGCATTACGCATTACAAACTATACATAGTGTGGACACTCTCGTGCGGCAGTTTGAAGAACTGCCACGAATCGATGGATCTTGGATCCCGCGACATGAACTACTCATAGTGTGGGTAGCCTGGTGAGGCGGTTTGACAAACTGCCACAAATCGACGCTTTCCGCATCACAAATCACACATAGTGTGGACGTCGCTTTATTGTTGAGCCGCATACAGTTTGGTAATGATTTATTTTTTCTTAAGCTATTTACATAGTTGCAGAATTTTTTTGGATTATTTGTTAAAGTGCTTTTAATTAAATGAATATATGAGTTGTAGCACTGATTGCTTAGTTCTTGCATTGAGTGCGTAGTTAGACAAACGGCTGTCGCCTCTTGATTCACGACGGTTTTTATATTGTTCGTAAGCTTGCTTTTTTAGTAATATTAAATGTTTGAGCTCTTGGGAACTTTTTGACAGTATTTTAAGTTACATTTGACTCAATAGCATGATATAACACTCTGTAAAAAGTAAACACCGCTAGTCTACGTCGCAGTTGTACAAACTATTTCAATCAAAGTCGTTGATGATGAGTAAATATTTATACAATTGGCATTATTAAAATTATATTATGAGTTTGTATAAAGAACAGGTACAAACTAAAAATTTCAATATGTACATAATTTTTTTCATAATTATTCAACTGGAGAAAATGAATAAATAATAAATAGTAAATTAAAGAGTAATTTCCAGAAATTACACGTCACATTGTAAAGCTAAGGACTAACTTAATTAAGTATGACTTAACATCGCTCTGTTAAATAGAGTCAAAATCCAATTAATGAACTTTAAGGAACGAGTCGTTATCGACGATTCTGTACCTATCTTGCCGAAAGTTTAACAAATCATCGTATAATCTTTTGACACTTTCGTCTCTTAATTTTACAATAACTGGGGCAATAGGAGTGGTGTTGGCGGCCATCGCTAGATCTTCATAATAATTCCTTTGGTCAGGCCCCATCATATGAGCTTGTCTTTTAGAATATCCTTTCGCCCAACGATTTTGTAAATCTTTTTCCGTGTCCATTCTCATCATTTCCGTAGAAGGCAACGGCATCGAACCTTTAAGATACTTACAGAAGTAACGCGCCTAAAAATTTTTTTTAATCACCGATAACTGTAATAACAAAAATTACCTGTAGATCGAACATTTGGAAGGCACAAACGTTAAAGGGTATCCCCACAAAACACATTGTGGGTTTTTCTATGTGTATCATGTGCTTGTAGAGGGGTTGAATAAAATTGTCGTCGACGGTTACCCCACACGACTCGTGTAAGAAGGGAAAATTGTATTTGTAACCAGTACAACAACAAATTACGTCAAAACCCCAACAAGAATCGTCCACAAATTTCACTTCTTCGCCGTTGATAATGGCAGCAACATCAGGTTTCTTGGTAACGTTAGAAGGGTATTGGGTATTGACAGCCTCTTTGGTGTGGTGGCTGAGAACTACCTGGAAGTTAATAATTGTATTTTTATATATTACAAAATTGTTAGTAAGTTATTACGTATTTTGCAACCGCTGAAATGTGGAGGGCGACATCCAGACCGGAAGGGCCTGCTCCTATTACTAAAACTCTTTGATCGCGGAAAGGTTCCGGAGATCTGTAATGGTGACTATGGTGGATTTTGCCTTCAAACTGGTCTTGACCTGGTATTTTTGGCATAATTGGGTCATTGTAGTGACCGTTGCAAATCATGATAGCATCGTAGATGGTTATTATTGTGGTTTTTGAAGGTTTATCGATTGAAGTCACTTGCCACTGGTTCCCTTGAGGGCGTACATCGGTAACCATACGATTAAACTATTTTCAAACAAAAAATAGTTTAAATAAGGAGATGGTAAAATAATTAATTAACTTACTTTGATTAGACGTCTTAAATCAAAATTGTCAGCGTAAAGGTTGAGGAATTCCAGTATTTCAGCTTGAGTCAAGTAGGACTTGGTTTGCTCTGGTACGGGGAAGTCGGGGAAACCCATGACTTCTTTGGGCAAGTTGGTTCTGTAAGTCCAACAATAAATTTTAAAAAAGTTGGTAAAACACGTTATAAACTACTTATTAACGAAAAAGGTAATTAAATGTAAGGAAAAATCTACGTAAGAAGAAATCTAGAAAAGCAATGCCAGAAACTGATGATAACGTATGGGAGGGATCTCAAAAGATCAAAATTGTATATGAAATTAAAGTGCAACAAGGGGCCAAGACTAACGTAAAAATTGAAAATCATAACAAAAATGAAAAATGGAGTTTAAGAGAAATCAAGCTGCAGAACAACAACACCAAAATATATTAAGAAAAGTTATTGAATCGAGAAAGACGCGAAAAAAAATTAAACCAATTTTAGAGTAAGAAAACAAGAACATAAGTTGGAGTTGGAATGATAAGGGGAACATTTAGAAGGATGTAGAAGCGCTAATAAAAAGTTTTATAAACTGTAACAAAAGTCATTAAACTACACAATGATACAAAGATGTACGAAAAATTTTTTGAAGCTACTAAAAGAAAGTAGGAAAGCATAGATAGTATTAATAGAAAAGGAGTTTTTACGACAACTTATATTAGGTACAGGACAAGGAATATTCTTTCCAAATATTTTGAAGACATCCGTAAAGAAGGCAGGACATATCGTGATGACGGAAATAAAGAGAAATACTATTTGAGCAAAAGTATTATCAAGGTTAAGTTACATAAGGGGGTAAATGTACGAAGGGAGGGACTTACTTTGGATAATGTAATAAAATTAATTAAAAAAAGGTAGTACACCAGAGAACTGGTGTACTGGAGACTTTGCTCATTGCTGATGTTAGAGTTAAAAACGTACAAGTGGGGGAAGGAGACGTAAAAATAAAATTAAGTGACATCACCATAGTGGCGAAAAACAAATTTTTGTTGCAATCTGTTTTTTAAGTCCATAGTTCAATGATTACAAATTGTGACCGGATCTAAATTTGTCTTGGTAATACCGGAGTAATTATCAATTTCATTTAAATCTGGAGTAAAAATTTGAGTAAACAGATAAAACGAAATCACTTCTAGACGTCTAAACCGGAAATGCCACCTTCTAGTGCTAGAAATAACAAGTTTTGTCATAGGTAGATGGTTTTAGAAAATCTTCACATTTTTATCCATTCTGAAATTACATCTTCTTTAATTAGCAATCAATAATGCCGAAGGCTATTAAAATAACGACCCTGTTAATGCTGTAGGATATATTTAAAAAAATCGAAATTATTATCTCGAGTGATTTTTTTTGCTATAATTCACGTAGTAACGTACCAGCTAATGAGCAATTGATCACTTGAATTTATTACCAACCCCATGATAAATGATTGTAATAGTCTAACCCAACAAGGTCTGCTGTGATTAATTGCCTTAACACGTCATTAATTTTCCAATTTAATATTTTTCTAAATCTTTCAATTTATTATATGTTTACAACGTGAATCGACGAGACATCTTCCATGGTTCTATCAGAACCTCGACATGACCTTTCCAAATAATCGCACGTCTGATGACTAAAAACGCAATGAAATCCCCAAAACAATATTTAAAAATGCCACAACTGTGTCAAAGGTCCTACTATAAAACCATATCTGGTTATCAATTGAAGGAGGTTAATATGCTATAACAATTTTTTTTTCAGTCGTTTATGCATTATCAAAGTAGTTTACGTAACTACGGAAATTATTAAAAAATATGTTTTTTGAAAGTGTGTCGAACTATCTGAATGACATAATTATTAACCAACAATTACGCATCGTATCAATTTTACATTTTTCGACGCTAAATCGCAAAGTGCACTACTGGCGCATAACAATTTCAAAGTGTACACGTTGCGTAATCCATCGCAAGGAAATGGCTTCAGTTTGGTTAGTTGCAATTACTTTGAGAAATTTGAAAGTAATAAACAAAAATTTTGAGGGAGCTAGAAAAATTTCTCAAGTACCTCTCGTATTGTTTTGAAGTTTTCAAATTCAAGCTCAAGAGCCACTTCAATAAAATTAGGTTGCAATTTCGAGAATTTTGCTACTATAAAGAGACCCGAATTTTTTAACACTAAAACCATTCTCGAGGACTCTATTGATTCAAATTTCAAAATTATATAAATTTTGAAAATTTCTTTTATACAGTAGATCCTGTATGAAGTAGCTACGATGATTTTTTAAATTTAATGCAATAATTGCAATTTTTTGAATTAGCACCCATTTCTGATTGTTGGTAGATGTTTGCATAAAACTGATAAATTAAACGTGAATTACCTGAGCCCTTGGTACATGGCGGAATAGACCGGAAATCCGTACTTGTCGTGCCCGACTTCGTCGGTGTATACCCAAGTGCCCCCGAGTTGCGACCCCATTTCCAAAACATCGCAATCCAACCCTTCTTTAGTAACATATCTTGCTGAAGCCAATCCTGCAGCTCCTGCTCCAATAACAGCAACTTTCATTTTGATTTATTTTCAAAAATTTTCGACACTTTTAAAACGACACAAATGTAATCGAAGAAGAAAACTCGACTTGTTGAATCGCCGCTGTTTAAACTAATAATTGGAAACTGTTCGTGGCAATTTCACTTATATGTAAATGGTGGCGGTTACAGCTATCGACGCTTTATCAGCTGTAATAGTTTTTGTCTGTCTTTGTCTTAACATGTGTTGATTCGGGGACTTAAAGCACAGATATGTGTGTAAAGTTTATTGACAACAGTGTATTTGTAAGAATTATTCATTATTGCGGTGGAGGGAAATTTATTGAATGGTTGGTTATGATGAAACGATTAAAAAGTGATTTCCCTGCAAATCTGTGATGTAATTTGGAGAAGTCGCGGTTACGTACAAGATTTTTTTTAATTTAAAGAAATAGCAGTAATGACCCAAATTTTGCAAAAAGTCACTACTGAGAACGTTAATAAATAATTTTGGTAAGAATATTTATGGAATTAATGGTTCGACGATGGCTGATGCAACACTTTGTTGCGTTGTACTATAACTGAAGGTTTTTGTTGAAATTGTTTGAAAGTGTAAGAATTTTACGAAAATTTTGAACGGTGTTAGATCAAATTGTGCAACTCAAAAATTTATGTCATTAAGTAAAAATCTTTATTAAAAACTTAAGGTTTTCATACTTTTTGATGGTCTAAAAAAATATTTAAAAAAATATGGCAAATTAACATTCTTTTTCTATTTTTTTTGATATTCTTGTATATTTGTAATTGCGTTCCAATTTGTTGATGTTGACAAAATTAAGCAAAAATAAGATTTGGCAGGAATTCATGAAAAATATCCTTACCAATATTATTGCAAAAATTGCGAAATAATTTCTGCAGAGTACTTTTCCTGGTTTATCGCGCAATTTTAGCACGTCAACAACGTAGTTATAATTAATGTTGTTGACTTAAGACTCTAATTAGGCATAATTTTTTATAATTAAGATTTTTAGAAGGACATCAAAAATTTTATCCAACAGCTTCTACTTTGAGATTACTTCTCGATGAAAATATTAAATACAACTCCCTGATATTCTTCTCCTTTTCTATTGTCCTACATTTTTTCACTTCCACTGTTCATTTCTCTATGACTTCTTATTTTCGTTGATTGACTTTTACCGAAAACCATCAAGTCACGTTGCTTTCTAGTTAAAAATTGTGCAGAAACTAAAAAAAATTTTCACTCATGACGCTATAGTAATAATAGATTTTAAGATAAATCTAAAAGACTATTCCTCAGCATCCATCGCACTCATTGTTTTTTCATTGATAGATGTTGAACCAATTTCTTTTTGAAATTAAAATATTACGTATAAAGATTTCTATTCAGTGGGATATTTATTATCTTCTTCAGTGAATAAAACTGAGCAACTAAATTTAAAAAAAAACGTGACAATTTCTATGAGTGACCTCATGGACAAATTCTAATTAGGAAATGGCAAGAAATTAGCGATAACAAAAGAAATCCCGAAAACCCAGGAAATTTGCAGCAAAATTCGTCAAGTTTCCAGCCACTTCCCCATGAAGCAACGATAATGTCCCAGGTGGTGGGAAACTAATCCCACATACTTTGATAACGCACTAGAAACTGGAAATTACCAGTATTAACGCAACGTTGTTGATAAAACACTAATGCAGCTTGTTCCACAGGTCATCGGGAGCAAGTTTTCTTGATTTTTTATTAATAGACATACAGCAAGTCACTAACCGCGGCCTTTGCAAACTTTCAATCCCCCTGAACCTTCTTTGACTTACACGCAAACAAGTCATAAAACGCATCCGTGCAAAAATTACTTATCACCAATAGTTATCGTTGTTGTTGGGTCGGTCGGAAGAACCGAAACAACAATAAATACCGATTTTTACCCAAACTACACGTAATTGTTGATGTGATCTTGAACCGGTGTTTCGATTCTTGTAGAATATCGTTACCTCGAGATAATGTTAAGATATCACACGACAATAAAACGCCCTATTTTACCAACATCCAAATGAAATTGACGTAATAACAATTTAACTTGTTCCTGTCCTGTTTCGAAGTATGGGAAGATTCCTGTCGGTTTTGCAATAACGTAAAAATTATCGAAAAAACTTCGATGAAGGTTGCATAAACCCTAATCAACGTCATTTATTTATCCCGCGTATTTGTGCTATTCGTAAAACGTTCCAAGATAATCCCGTCAGATGAATGACCTTAAGGATGGTATTTATTAGTTATCGATGATGAAACAACTTCAAAGTACTTTTTCCGTAATGATTGTTTATTATTACTCTCAAGGTTGCAAAATTTGTTGTGTATTCGGGAAACTACACTTTATAGTGATGAGGGACGAAGGGGAAGGAGGGATACTTCTATCCCTCACTCACAAATCTTAAGGAACTTATACACCATTAATCTGCAGTTGTTAAGTCTCGTCATTTTTTTTATTTTTTTGCGAAAACGAGTAATGTTTGATAATCGAGATAAGCGAAAGAGAAAACAATACGTATGCTCATTGTTTTTCAGTTATTGCATCAATTGATAGATATGTGGCACTAAAAAAATCCTCGTAATGAAGAAGTTGTTATAGGTTTCTTGTTAGAACCTATAACAACTTCTTTTCCATTACGAGGAATTTCTAGACAGTAATATAGATACGTCACAAGCAATGCACAAACTAGGCCAATAAACATAGAATTTGTAAAACCTAAGGAGATTAAGAAAAAATTCTGCATTAAACAATAGAAAAACAACTGAAATTGATATGAGAACATCAAAAATGTTTAAAAATGAATGGCCAAAGAACGGGATAGTAAAGTTAACGTCTGTTTTTAGCGCAATTATAATATTACGATATTTTCCTAGATGTTGTAAGAAATCTGAACAAATATTCATACTAAAGCCTGGAAAGCAATTAATTGATGTTTCATCGTGCAGACCAATATCCTTATTGTTCTCCTTCTCAAAACTACTTGAGACGTTAATATTGCAACATATCCAACCTATTCTCAATGTAATCCCTAACCACCAATTTGGATTTTGCCATGAACAATCTACAACACAACAGTGCCATAGAATAGTTAATGCAATTAATGAAGTCCTTGAAGAAGAAAGTATTGTCCGTCAGCTTTTTTGGACGTGAGTCACACATTTAACAAATTGTGGCATAAGGGCCTGTTGCACAAAATCAAGAGAGTACTGCCAGATCCTTTTTGTGACTTATTGAAATTATATTTAACAGATAGGTATTTTAGAGCAAAAGTTAAAGATTAAACTTTTCAGTTCCAACCCATCAAATCTTGATCCTACAAGGTAGCATTTTAGGGCCAGTTTTGTTCCTTATATGCACATCTAATCTTCCTACAACAGATTCCACTACAACAGACACTTTTGCAGATGATACTGTTATTTTAGCTGCCCATGAAGATCCGGTAATTGTCTCCTCAAACCTGTAAGACCATCTCTTCAACATAGAAAATTGTTTTAGAAAAAGGAAGATAAAGATTAACTAAAGCAAATCGAAGCATGCAACATTTACACTAAAAAAAGAAAAATGTCCTCCATTATACATTTACCATACAGAAATCCTATCAAGGATGGGTTAGGTACTTGGGAATTTACGTTGCTACTAAGCTCAATTGGAAAATACACATAAGTAAAAAACTAAAGCAGATAGATCTTAAAATAAAAAGTCTGTTGCTTGCTTGGCAGAAAGTTACAAACGGTATTAGAGAATAAGAGATAGAAAACTGTAATTATTTCAATCTGGACCTATAGTATTGAGCATTGGAACAACGCTAGAAAGTCTAGTGTAGCTATAATTCAACGAACACAATCAAAGATCTTAAGAGCATTAGTTGACGCTTCATGGAATGTCACAAATCAGATGCTTTATTAAGATCTTTATATCTCAACAGTCAAAGAACAATTGAGAAGAGAAGCCAGAAACATAATGATGTGATAAAAATGCATTCCAATCGGATTCTGCAGCCACTAGCCGAAAAGAGAAACAACATGCGATTAAAAGGAAGATGGCAAGTGGACCTGAGATAAGATGAAAAAGAAGACTTTTCGATGGAGAAGTCTCAATAAGACAACAGCGAGACTTGCTAAATATAGTCCCTCAGTCGGAAAAATAGCTTATAGAATATCTTAGCTGCCCATGAAGATCCTGTAATTTCCTCCTTAAATCTGCAGGACCGTCTCTTTTACATAAAAGAATTGATCAAAAGATGTAAAATAAAGGTTAAGGAAAACAAATCGCAGCATGTAGCATTTACACTAAAAGATGGAGAATGCTCTCCAGCGTACATTAGCAATACAAAAATCGTATTATCATCCTGTGTTAAGTACATACTTGGGAATTCACTTTAATACTAAGCTCAATTGGAAAAAACACATAAGCAAAAATCGAAAGCAGATAGACCTTAAAATGAAGGAACTGTACTGGTTATTTGGTCACAAATGACATGAGAGAATAAGACAATAATATACAAATTTGTAGTTATCCCAATCTGGACTTATGGTATTGAGCTTTGGGACTAAGCTTGCAAATCTAGCGTAGCTATTATTCAACGAGCACAATCAAAGATTTTAAAAGCATTAGTCAATTCTCCATGGTATGTCACAAATCAGATGCTATATCAAGATCTCCGTATTCCAGCAGTTAAACTAACAATAGAGAAAAAATCCCAGAAACATCATGAGAAGATACACTACACTAAGATACTGCAGCCTCTACTGCAAGAGAAAAACAACAGAAGACTAAAAAGAAAAAGGTCAGCGGACCTGAAATAACGCGAGGAAGAAGTATTCTCGAAGGAGAAGTCTCAACAGGACAATAGCGAGACTTATTAAATATAGTCTCTAAGTCAGCAAAATATCTTATAGAATAATCTGATTGCTGTTTAATTCATGAATAAAAAAAGAAACACTAAGAACATGAAGAATCAAAACCAAATCCTTTGCATAATTTTCTCAGCTGAAAAAAATTGTTTGAATATGGTTCCATTTCAATTAAAAGTCTAAGCCATTATCTTAACAGGTAATCGGAGGTTTTACTACATGTAGTGAGTGTATAGAAGTCTTAAAATAATCGAACAAATTTCATGTGGAGGAACCGTCAAAAATAGTTTAGAAAATGCAACAAAAGCA
This sequence comes from Pyrochroa serraticornis, assembly GCA_905333025.2. NCBI lineage: Eukaryota > Metazoa > Arthropoda > Insecta > Coleoptera > Pyrochroidae > Pyrochroa > Pyrochroa serraticornis. The sequence continues at coordinate 8,937,692 of HG995153.1, read as the reverse complement.
ATACTAAAGATAGGTGTCTGGTGTCTGTGATATTATACGTTGGCATTTATATTAAGAATTATCAGTGAAATAAAAACATTTTGTAGGTTGTGCAAGTCATTGTTCAAAAAACATATAAACAACAAGTGGAAATATAAAGATAAATCGAACATTCAAGCATTGTAGGAAAATTTATAAAAAATATGTTGTGTTGTAGACCCACCCTAGTACTTGCTTAATTTCTTTTTCGTAAATACGTAAATAACTTTAATTATAGATAACTAGATAACTCTATTTTTAGATTAGTTTATATTAGCGTTTATTGACTTTTATTAATATCAGATGCATACTTTCATAATATTATTCGAGTTTCTTTAAGGTTTTAATGAAAATATAATTGAATTTAATCATAATTTGTTTTGTGATCTAGGTAAAACAAATCTATACCCAGGTTAAGAAATCGTAACTGGCTTTTTGTCATTTTAAAACCCATAACCTGTTCGTAACCGCTCCAGAATTCCGTGCATTTTGTGTCTTCATATACTTATTTTAAATTTCGGGCCAAACTGAATTTAAATTTACCGAACGAAACCGACGTTGGTCAAGTGCAAGCAAGTGACTGCACTTTTCGTTGCGATGACTCAAAGCAAAAACTTTTCCTGCCAGAGCGAAGCTAGAAAACGCTCCAACGGAGTGGCTAACATATGTGACGTCACTAAGCATACGCAGAGTCGATCGCCCGCTACGTCCGTAATATATTCGTGTAAAAGGGTGGTTGAAGTCGATTTGACGTTATAATGCGTCACAGAAAGTGGTGCTTTGTGCAAGAATGCCCAAATACGAGTGTAAAGAGCTCAAATCATATACTTATTACTGTGGTGTTTGGCGAAAAGAAAAGAAAACATTTGTTGCTGTACGCAGAAATTGGACAGATGTTACATCAAAAGGTTACATTTATTGTTGTAAAGATCATTTTAATGCCAATTAATGGACATTTTTCTATTCCCCAATGTCTTCACTTTTTCTCAAAACATTTAGCTCAAAGAAGATATGAACAATTATCTTGAATAGTAAAAAAAATTTTTCTAATAGATTATTGCACATTTACAATCTACTCCCCTAATTAGAGCAACAAGTGAAGTGATTGTAAGTTGATGGACTTAAAAGTGATTGTTCAGTGACAACCTTCTCTAATAGATATATGTATGTTGTTCCTATTCGCTGTCTTCTGATGCGAGTTCTTTGCGATCTATGGGTCTTCTTAGTCTTCTTCGGACGTTTGAGAGATTTCAGCCACATATTGATTTTCATGTCCTAATAACCACTTGTGATATGCAGTCGAGAATCTTTTTGTCTTCTGTCACAAATGGAATTTACAGATCATTGTGTAGAGTGAAGCTTGACACATACCAAGGCACATTAGTTATGAAGCAAAGCATCTATGATTAGAACTTTTGAATTATCTTGCAGTCTGATGGTTTAGTGCACCCCCATAATTGTATGCCATATGTCCAAGTTGGCTACTTGTATAGTAGCTACTTATTTTTCAAAAACAATTTGGATTTTTAACCTAGAAGCCATGACATCTTGCGTGCTTTAAGGTTCTGTTGTTGTCGTTTGGTCTTAATATGCTTCTGCTGTCTAAGTTTCTGCTCTCGATGTGATGTAAACATAAATACTTTACTTCGGAATAGACTGGAATTTGTGAGTTATTGATAGTAACTGGTGGACAATTTGTATGTTTGATTGTGAATGTGATTTATACAAATTTTGTCTAGTTGATTTTTAGTTTTCATACATCGAACCTATCTTCTAGGATGTCCAGATGATGTTGGAGTTGCTGGGATGCTCCTGCTGGATTATTGTTTACTGATATTAAGGCTGTATCGTCCGCAAACGTTGCTATTGTAATGCTATTTATTGTTGGTAGATGTGCAGTGTATATTAAATACAATAATGGCCCTAATACCCTCCCTTGAGGTACTCCAGATTTTATTATTTGGCAATTTGAATAGGCTACTTTCCATTTTGTTTAAAAATATCTTTTAGATATGTATGATTTAAAGAGGAGGTAATATGGACTTAGAAATTTTATTAGATTTTATTTAGAAGTTTTATTTTATATAAAAGTCCAGCATGTCAGATCTTGTCAAAGGCCTGGGAAATGTCTCAAAATACCGCCGTGCAAAACGTGATTTTCTCTAGGCTTCTTATAATCTTGTTAACGATTCTGATTGCTTGTTGGATGGTAGAGTGTTTTTTTCTAAATCCAAACTGATAGTCAGGTAGAAGTTCTTGTAATTCTGGGTAGTTTTTGATTCAGTAAAAGTTTTTCAAATATCTTTGAGGGAATAGGTAGCAGATTAATATGACGATACGAGCTCAATATGCTGATTGGCTTAAATAGTCAATGATGAATAAAACTGTTCTGAGATTAGAAAAAAGAATTGCTCGTCATATGCCAATCAGATAAAATACTTTCTGTAGAAAACTTCGTTTATCCAGCAAAAGATGAACTCAAAGGCGGGAAATTCGGAATTGCTTTAATAATCAACAACATTCATGCTGAAAGAAGCGGAAGTTTGAACATCGTATTGTCGTTCAGAACCACCTGAAGATGACACTGCTACACAGATAACAATTACTTCAATAATAATGAAAGAGAGCTTGCCAACCCCAATTCAGTTAAATTTTTTACTTATTCGCAAATTCTATTGAAGAAAATTAATGTTTTGCTTTTTTAAAGTTTTAAGAGTGAGAGAGGGGCAAGGGTGGGACCATTACCCCTAGGGTGTTTGGCATTAACAATGGCTGATAGGAGATTTAAACAAATTGATAACTTGCACGCTTATAAAATCGACAATTGTTGTAAGACATACGAAAATGATCAAAGATTTTAATGACAAGGCGCTTGGTATTATTAGGTATGCATGCAGTATACACGGCATCCAAATAATATTTTCCATTTTATGGTCTTATTTTAGAAAATACAAATATTCAGATTTTATAAAAATGTATAAAGATAATTACTTCAACCTCGTATGGACTTAATTCTTCCAAATTTACATTAAGGTCTTAATAGGAACACAAAATTTTTGAAATTAAAAATATGAGACCAGTCCTTGAAGTGATTTTTTTTGTACAAAATAATTTATAGAACAATTAAAAAAAAATTCTAAATAAAAAAAACTATTGGGCAATAACAGTTACTTAGTTTGCGACAACTTAGGCCGTCTTGCAATACTTATTTTCTATAAAGAGCAATTCGTTTCAAATAGAATTTCTAGTTATTAACAGTGAAAAAATGTATGTTTCCTATATACAATTTTATGCTAGTTTCTTTAGTACTCAGTTATTAATTTGTTGCCAACCGCACGCTTTAAGTGAGCGCGAAATGTGAATAACAAAGTGCGTGCTGGGTGTGTATGCTTTGTGACGTGAAGCAATCGCAAAGTGTTTTCTGATTCAAATAAATATGCAATCTTTGAGCATCAAACATTTTTTTTCCAAATTCTTTATAAATCGATATTACGGTTGATTATTGAGCTATTAATGGCAAATTTTTATTTCTTACTTTTGTGTGAACTTGTCTGTTCACCTTACAATTCAAAATAATTTTTCTTTAAACCAACACATTTACCCCAGCTCCTGGCGAGGTGCATTAATTATACCTAGAAGAGAATCTTTTCAAATTTACTAATTTGTAAACTACTGTTTACAATCGATTTAAAATGGAAGAAAGTCGTGGCGAGTGGGAAGGATTTGGTGTAATTTTAACTATTTTTTGCACAATAACTCTTAATGTAGCAACTCATAATTCAGTTTCTTTTCCTGGTCAGATACCGGGGTTTATTTTTCTGTTCATTAAACTGTTATAATACTTGTATGCTAGATTATGATTGTTTTTTCCTTTTTAGGATAGTCTTTGAAAAATGTTTAATAAAGAAACGTAACGAACACCAAAATCATGAATCATTAAAAATTTACTAGTTAAATTTATTTAAAATACCAAATACTCAAACTCATCTTAGTTGACAGAGATTCTGAACAAAGCTCTTAATTTTTCTTTATCCCACAAAAATACAAGTTGCAACGTAATAGTTCTATCATAGTAACTTTGTTCAAGGTTTTACTTATAATTAACATTTAAAACGATTAGCAACGCTTAGTTTGAAAAAATAATGTGACAATATAGAATTTCTGTTACTAAACCTTAGAATTAGAACCTTAGAAATAACCAAGAAAGAACTTGTCAAAAATCATCTCTCTCATAGTCTTCTAGTTTACTTTACTGACAAGACAAATTAAAATCACCCGCGGTATTAATAAATAGTTTTGGTTCAGGGTGATTACATTTTCTTATCCAAGTATTTAAAAAATCATCTACTTTGTGCATTGATGTAAATTGATAGTACTAAATTTTATTGTCTACAATTTCATTCGATTTTTCAGCAATGACTATGCGAGCTGGACGAAAGTATCGTCGTCAACGATTTTGAAGCATTGGTCCAAAACTCTGTTGTGCCAAACTTTTACGAAGAGGTCGCTGATGGCTCGAGGGGCTCTCTTGATTTTCGCGCGGTCGGCCAGATCGTCAAAATGTTCGGCCTGTTCTTCTCCGATATCGTGGAATCGGTGCAGAGGTAAATGAGATTTTTTAGCCAGTTCTTGTTTCAAATCCTTCATCATGTCTTCTTTAGAAGGAAGCACAAGGTTGCCATTGAATGTAGCTAAATAAAACTGTACCTGCAACCACAAGTTCGTCAATTAAAAATGAGTAGAAGAGAAACTACAAAAGTATTAGAAAATGTGTTCGTCGAGTAAAAAGAAGGGAAACTCCAATGATACTGGAAAATGGAAATTACGCTTAATTGAACTACAGTCGTATTTAATTTGTAGTTAGTAAATGGGTAATTTTGTCTAATTACAATCTAGTTTGAAGTCGAGTTTCTTGATGTTTCAACTTACTTGGAGATCGAACAAAGGAAAGCAGCAGACCTTCAAAGGAATTCCAATGATACACATTGTTGGATGTTCGATGTTAATTATGTGTTTATACAAAGGTCGGACGCAATTGTCGATCACTTCGATTCCGCATTTTTTCGACAAAAACGGAAACGTGAACTTGTATCCTGAAAATGTTCAAAAAAATTCCGTCGAAGAATTTTCCATAATTTACCTGTACAAAATAAAATTTCATCAATAGTTTCCTCGCTACCATCCTCAAATTCGATTTGATCGCCCCGAATTTGTTTCATAACCGGTTTCAATAATATTGCAGAAGGCACTTTCGATCTTGGCGTCTCTTTAACACCAAGAAATACCTGGGAGAAATTTTTTGTTGTTTTTAAAAAAGAAAATTACCTTAGCAGCAACAGTAGTAAGGTGTTGCGCGATATCAATACCAGAGGGTCCCGCACCTACAACCAACACTTTCTTATCTTTGTAGCCCTCTGGCGAGCGATATGTGTGACTATGTTTATAATTGCCAGTAAAAGTGTCAAGTCCTGGAATTTGGGGCGTAAAAACTTCGCTAAAATGTCCATTGCAAATAATCACGCCGTCATACTCCTCGGTACTGTGTTTCTTCGTTTTGATGTCCTTGATTTCCACTAACCATTTCGAGTTCTTTGGTTCAACATTAACGATTTGTTTGTAAAACTAGATAAAGTTTATAGATAACAAGAGGTTCCTAATGGGATTCGATATTAGAATTACTTGAACGTGAGGTTCGATTTCAAATTTTTTTGTAAAATTTTTGATGTAGTCCAAAACTTCTGGTTGAGTGATGTAAGATCTATCAAGTTCTGGATAGGGAACATCTTGGTAACACATAGTTTCTTTAGGGACATTCGTTCTGTAATTTTTTTCTTTTGATAAATTATTATAGAAATTGAATTACTAACCTTAATCCTTGATACATGGAAGAATGGACTGGAAGTCCATTTTCGTCTTCTCCCACGCAATCGGTGTAGTTCCATGTGCCTCCTATGAGTCCACTTTGTTCGAAAATGTTCACTTGGTGTTGTTGTTCGAGGCAGTAGCGTCCTGCTGACAAGCCCGCAGCTCCCGCTCCTATCACGGCGAATTTCATGTTGCTGGTTCACAATCGAAATAGTAATTGAGCAAATAAGTTCATTTGACAACGTTATCAATTAAAATTTCAAGATAAAAATCTATTTTAGTAACTAACCCAAACATCAGGACGGGGGGTTGTGTAATAAAACATTTGACTTCTTTAATCGTATGATCATATTTATAAAGTCTATTTTAGGACAAGCCAAGATATCTTGACACCGTCACTGCTGAGTTCTTGCTTTGTTAAAACTATACAGTTATTACTTTGTAAAAACTATCGTAAGCAATAAGCGACTGTTTTCAAAACTTCTTCTTGTTCATCTTAGTTTCCGATAATGTTCTGTCATTCCTTCCATTCAGACCCCTCCTAATACAGACGTCAAACCTTCCATCTTTTAAAGTGGATTCATATTTTGTAGAATTTGAACTTTTATCCACTTAGCAATTCTGTCCTGTTCCATTCTATATGAGGCTGCTGTTTGCACACCTGCAACCATCTTCTTTTTCAACCTTGATGTTGCCACCCGTATGGCTCAACGGTATTTACAACCTTGGCTAACAGGGGATAGATGGTACAAGGGTGTTCAATGGTGCTTCCCTCGGCCAGCTTTATCTCAGTCAGCTTTCAGTTATTCTAAGTCCTTCGTTTGTAGTACAGCTTCGCAAGAGAAAGCATTTTTTTGTTTACATTCACCACTACTTCAACAAGTGTTGTACAAATTCAAAATACAGTTAAGTTTACCATCTCTGCACTATCTTATTTCAACATATGGTCCTTCGAATCCATAACGAACCAAAACGCGTTTATTTCCACATCCGATCAACATTTTAGTAACTTCGAGCCGTGATCAACCAGCGACCAACATTTTGGTCACTTCGAGCCGTGATCAATCAGGGACCAACATTTAGGTCCTTCGAGCCGGATCAACCAGCAATCAACCAACAAGACAGTGCTGCTCAAAGTGCAACACAATTCTTCAAGAAACGCAGCGTGATCCACATCACCCGTTTACCTCAAAGTCCTTAGAATCCGTAACGATCCAGGACGCGTTCATTTCCACATCCGATCCAACATTTTGGTCACTTTGAGCCGAGATCAACCATCGACCAACATTTTGGTCACTTCGAGCCGTGATCAACTAGCGACCAACATTTTGATTCCGTCTTCACCCGGATGGACCTGGAAGACGCGACCCAGTTTCCATGATAGCGGCGGAAGATTTTCTTCCTTCAGGAGTACAAGAGCTCCCGGTTGAATTCCTCGTTGCTGACTCCCTGCCCCTTAGGCCACGATTGTAGAGTATGGAGATACTTGCGTGACCAACGTTGCCAAAAATGCTGGCAAAGCTGTTCCACTTGTTGCCAGCTGTCCCAAAGACACTTTTTTATTGTCCTCATCAATTTTTCTGTTTTGTATCTTTTTGCGTGGATTGATCTAAGACAGATTTTGTAAATCCTAACTTAGCTCTCTGCCGACATTACTTTATTCTTTCATACCACATCTTATGACCAACGGAAGATTTTGGTTGTTTCCTCTTTAAGTTTCAGTCCCTAAATATTTGCGATCTAAGATAGTTTAATAGTTATTCGAAAGATTTTTTATAGCCTATATTCAGTTCTTCACCTCAGTTACTCACATCAGTGTGTTGGGCTGAGATTATCTCTATGTCTTCTTTTAACATTGACTTCTTTCCTCCGTGTAGTCAACTTTGGTACGATTTTTATTGTTTCTGTTAAGGTCTTGGATGCTTTGGTTATATAAGAAAAGCAATTAAGTTATCTCAATTATGTTAATTATTATAAGAGAACTTATGTTGCTAACTGTTGGTAACTAGTATTGTCTATGATCTTAAAGAGTTCCTTCATAATTTTGTTGAATTGAAACTTAAAGATAAAAATCTATTTTAGTAACGTAATATCGTAAACCCCACGGCAGAAAATCGTGTAAAACACTTGCTTTGTTTAAATAACTTTATAATCAAAAGATTTCTTTGGAATTTATATGTTTGCCAGCAGTGTTAGCTGTCTATTGTATTAAAACTATATTGTTGAGACTTTGTAGAGGTTACTTTCTTAAATATTTCAAAATATGTAATTCCCAAAGCTATTTCTAAAATTTAAACAAAGCTAAATTTTTCCAAAGTTTATTGTCATGAGGGGAAGCATTTCGTTTATTTTATTTAGGTTAACATTATTTAATTAATGATCAATTGATTATTATAAAGCATTGTTATCCTAATTGCTCGTAAGTGTTATTGTCAATAATCCTGAAGCGATCCTCCATATTCCTGTTGAGTCTCACTCTCATGAAGAGGTCGCTTATCACTTGAGGTGTGGGTTTTATGTTGGCAGTAGAAGCCAATTCTTTGAAATATCGACCTTGCTCTTCTCCGATAACGTGAAAGTGATGAAGAGGTAAATGGGCCCTTCTCGCCATTTCCTCTTCCATCTCATTTAACATCTCATCTTTGGTAGGGAGTAAAAAAGAACCGTTGAGACTCGCCAAAAAGAACCGAACCTGCAATAGGAAACAATATGGTTTAGTTACACCTTTTTCAAACAGTTCCCATATTTTGATTTACCTGAATATCCACCATAGGGAACGGACACACCTTGGAAGGTATTCCCAAAAAACACATACGTGGGTGTTCAATATTAATAATATGCTTGTACAGGGGCCGAACTGAATTTTCTACCACCTCAATTCCGCATTTTTTGGTCAAAAACGGAAACGTATACTTATAACCTAAAAACAAAAAACAAAAATTATGAGATTTTCTTTTTGAGGGATTCACCTGTACAAAACAGAATTTCGTCTACGGTTTCTTGACTGCCGTCCTCAAATTCCGCCCGATCGCCTCTCAACCTTCTCAAAACTGGCTTTACAATAACTTCTGGAGGCAATTTACAACTTGGTGGAGTTTTTACACTTAAATAAACCTGAATAATTTTTTAGAAATTTCCGTTATAATTTCCAGTACCTGAGCGGCTACATTCACGATTTGGCCGGTAATATCAGTACCTGACGGTCCGGCTCCTATCACCAACACTTTTTTTCCCTCATAACCTTCAGAAGATCTGTAATCATGACTATGCTTATGTTTGCCTGGAAACTGATCCAAACCTGGAACTTGAGGCATCGAAACGTCCTTGTAGTGGCCGTTACAAACTATTACAGCATCGTATTCTTTGTTTGTACGTTCTTTAGTTTTAACATCCTCGACTTCCACAAACCATTTGCCGCTTTCAATCGGATCAACTTTAGTTGTTAGCTTATAAAACTATTGTAAAAAAACAATTTAGTTTTGATGAAGATACAAACGCAATTCTGATATTACTTGGATATGGGGCTCAATTTCAAATTTTTTGGTATAGTTCCGGATGTAATCTATAACTTCTTCGAAACTTATGTAAGATCTATCTAGATCCGGATACGAAAAGTCTTCGAAACACATCAGTTCTTTAGGGACGTTTGTTCTGAAAAATGTGAAATTTTAATGTTGCAAGAATAAGTTTTACAATATTTGCAACGTTCGAAATTTGAGCTTATGCTGCATCTTCCATTTAGGAAGGATTTTATAATTTGGAAACCTTGACGTTATCAATTTTATGATAAAAAAAAGAAATGGTAACCACATGATCCTCTAGTCTATGCGCACACGACATAATGTTTTCGTACTGTTACCAAATAGTAAAAAACTTATAAAGAGCCGACAGCCAGACAAGCCAAATAATTTTGCAAGAGAGATGCCAAAACCACCCAGTTTAAAGGTCCGCTCTACATTGCGAGCACATTGGTTCTGGAACATGATAAAAACCAGCAATAATTCGGTAATAGGCAACTGCCATGACTTCGCACTTGGGTAGTTGAAAGAGACTGACGTTTGGAGATCATGAAATTTGGTTTCAAAACTTCACCAAAACTGACCGAAACGTCGTCTTTTTATAGGTTGTCTACTCCTTGGTGTTACTTTACATTAGACGCAAAATAATTTTTTTAGATCATTAGAATTTTTGAATAATTTTCTCAACATGACCCAACATCTCAATGTTAGCATTGGATAAAAATCAATTTTATTCACGACAGAATTCTAATAGGAAAACAAAACTATATTGAAGAAATAGAAAAATATTAGTTTCCTCTTCTAGGTTAGGCCGCGAACTTTTCGATCCACCTAAATTCAGCCTTCTATCAGATTAGTTCTTTTAATAACTTCCAATTTGGCTTACAATAATCATTAGTTACTAACCTTAGTCCTTTGTACATGGACGAATGTACCGGAAGACCGTTCTCGTCGAGCCCTACACAGTCAGTATAGGTCCAGGTGCCTCCCACGTTTCCGGTTTGTTCGAAAATGTCGACTTCATGTCCCTGTTGGAGACAGTGGCGTCCTGCGGATAATCCCGCGACTCCTGCCCCTATAACGGCGATTTTCATGTTGACTGTCTGGAAGTGCGTAACTAACTTTAAACATTGACAATACGACGTCGGCTATATAATTAACTGGAATTAGGAGATAAGAAACTTTTCGTTCAAATCGTATTTAAATTAGTACACGTCTACATTAAGCAAATATATTTCCCAAGTTTTTTTTTATTTCATTCCGTTACTTCCGGTTTACTAAAAACAAATTTAAGGTGGCATCTAAGTGTAGGAGGTTTCTATTGTATTCGCAAAGTTGCTAAATTTGAAATTCAATTAATTAGAATTTTATCTGATGTTTCAAGTAAGGTGATTGATTCCAAGTAACTCTCACACCTTGTAGTAGTAAAACGAAGCAAAGTTTTCCAGTAAATTTTAGATAAACATTTACAATAATTTTGAAAATTTTTATTTCTATATTTGTAAATTTTTTAATGATAGGCAACCAATTATACATATGGTTGATTTGTCATTAAACTTTTTTTTTTTTTTGTATAACAATTTCCTGTTTACTGAAGTGTGAAGATTGTACTGACATATGTCTATAAACTTAAAATGATCTTCACAACAATAAATGTGACTTTTTGGATAAGACATCTGCCCAATTTCTACGTGTAACAGCAAACCAATTTTTTGTTCATTTCGTCAATCGGTACCGTAATAACATTTTATTTATAGTATTTACACAGATACTTGGGCCTTCTGATGCAAAACAAATTCTGAGGCAATATAAATTCACATTGACTTCAACCACCCTCTTACACGAATATTTTACGAACGTATCGGGCAATCAGCTCGATACGCTTGCGTGAAGGTTAGCGTATGCTTAGTGACGTCACATACGCTAGCCTGTTGAGAGCGTTTTCTGGCCTCTAACAGAAAAAGTTCTTCAATGCTCTTAGATTTGCAAGTTCAGACATGAGTCGTTGCAACATAAAGTGCAGCAACCCAGGCGCACTCTACTAACGTCGGTTTCGTTCGGTGAATTTAAATTGAGTTTGGTGCAAAATTTAAAATATAAGGGGATGACAAAAAATGCACGAAATTCTTGGGCGGTGGAGCGCAGGTTATCAGTTTTCAAATGACAAGAAAGCTAGTTAGTCCTGTTTTATAAATTTTATAATAAAACTTATTTTTGCATTTATCAAAAAAAAAACTACATGCTAGGGTAGATCCACAACAAAGTACCATTTTTAATAAATTTTGCTGCAATTTTTAAAAGACATGCTCGATTTATTACTTTATTTCCACCTGTTGTTTTTATGTTTCTTGGGCAGTGGCTTGCAGAATGTACAAAATATTTTGATTTTACTGATAATTTTTAATACAAATATCAACAAGTAATATCAGAGACCCCCTGGTATTGCTTCCATTGCAGTTAGAATAAATGCACAGACTTTTTTTTGTTACAAAGCGTTTTTATTGCCATAGATCTATTGATTAAAATAATAACTGAAATTAGTTAAAAAACCTATTCCTAACCACCGTTTCAACAGTAAAACTGTAAGGTCCATGAAAATTAATTTTTGTTTGCAGAACTTTTTTAAAAACCTGGTAAATCATTGTGGGTTTCTGCTGTCTTGTTATTTCCGCTGAAAAGAAAAATTTTGGGTTATTGTCTTCACACCAGCTGACGTTTTCGTCAAATCACCTAACGAAACATTACTGCTATACATATTTTTTACGTGCAGACCCGCGATACGGTTGACTTGAACCCGTAACTACCCAATGGTATGATGATTGATCTCAACAGATACCATCTGCATTGACTGATGGCCTCTCAGATTCTTCGAGATGCCGTTCAGTCCCAATCAATTTACCGCGATCCTTTCAACCCGTCAAATCCGCTATGGGAAAACAACCTAATGAATTACGTCTTTGCCAAGTTGCCGGAACAACGACACAAAATTCGTTTTATTTTTAGCCTCTAAGGGTCAAATTTTCGAAGTTACTGTATCCTCGAAACAATTAACTTTTATTGATAACTTATGAAATATTTGAGATTATTGAGTAATTTGTGAAAATGGGTGAAAAAGTTGGTCGATTGCCTAACTGATGGGTGTTGGGAATTAGTTGATGGTCGATCTGGCGCGTTCGCTAACGGTGCATGAGAAATAAATTCGTACCTAAATGCCATTGTATCAGGAATCGTGTACGGGGGAATGGGAAATTAATTCAAGAAAACAGCTCGACTGCACATTTCCGAGTTCGTATTTCAAATTATCGGCGGATCTGACGTGTACAACACCTGCTCGCCGTACCTAAGCGGGTGCGAGGTGCGATACTCCCATCGCGGGACCCGGTTCACACTTGTGCAACTTGCACACGGCCGAACACGTCGTGACATCGAACACTAATCGAAAGAAACAAAAGCGCGAAAGCACACCGGAAACACTATTGGGACACGATTGTCACTGTCACTCAAAAATCCAGGAGCTTTCCACCCTATTTCGTTAACTCACTCTTCATGTCTTGATCCAAATTCCAAAGTAGAAATTGACGAAAAGATTTTGGTCTTTAAAGGGTTCCAAATTAAAACATTTTTTAGATAAACTATAGTCTACATTTAGCTCACAACATGAAGAAAATGCACAAGTTGTTAAATTTTTTTAGTTTAGTATTTGTTAATGGTAGCAACAGATGAAGGGATTGTCGATAGCTTTTGGTAAATTGACATTTTTCGTCATTCTTTCCACTCTTGCCCTCAAAGTGAACAGTTAGACAAGTTAAAAGTTGCTGGGATTTTTCAAGCAGTCCATTGCCGTAAAGGTATATAAAGGAACTCGTTTAACACTATTTATCGAGATTAGTAAATTCCAAGTTCTTGTTTTTTTTTTTAAATCGCGTTAAACTCCCTTGCCATAAAATAGTTTTGGTGGTGTAGGATTTTTGCTTTACATTAAAATACGATTCCTCTTCGATGCTGCATTAAATTTTGACACTGATTCCTTCATGGCTATTTCAGCTTTTGTACCCTCTGAAAAGTTGTATTAATGCTGTAGGCTGCAGGTGAGACACCCATAAAATCAAATTTCCATTTTCAACTTTGCAGTGGACTGTACTTATTGATTTTGAAAAGACAACACTAAAATGTCCAAATGTGTAGCTTTCTGGCGACTTTGGTCATCGACAAGAACTGACAAACGACACAAAGCAGACACAAAATTTTTTGAACGGACTTACAGAAGATACTATGACCAGTATGTTCTCTTGGTTAGAGCACGGTGCTAGAGCAACAGCAAAACAGGTGCAACTTTACCAATTAAAAATCAAGACTCATCTCATCTCAATCTCTTTCGTGGAGCCAGCACCGACCATATAGATGGACCGGAGAGATCGCTTTTTCCGCTGAATCCGCGCATCTGAGTCCAAGGGAAAAGTGGACAAGACCAGATAACGGGTAAATCAATGGAACCAAATAAATGCCTTCTTCATGGTCTTCCTACTTTTTTCTTAAAATTAAAGTATTTCTACATTTGACTTAGACAAAAGTAAGGCAATTTTTTTTTTTTAATTTTGAACAATTGTGCTTTTCTATTTCGACATTTTCTTTAGTTCTTCCATTTTGCTAAATTATCCTACATCCACTTTCGGATCGCCTTCGTGATATAAAAAGTCCTCCATTAAGTAAGGATAGATTTGTGCTATATTAAATGTATAATAGAATTTCATTTCCTTTCATCTCTTCGCTATCTACTATGTCGACTGCTTTTCTTTGGATATCCATCCAATAATTGAACCACATTATGGGATTCATAGGAGAGGGAATCAAAAGTTGAAAACAACCTAAGATACTATCAAGGAGTAGAACAGAAAAGAGGACAGGTATAAAAAAAATTATAGGCAAATCCACTCAATTTAAAAGTACCTCGTGCAATGTCGACCATCTTCAGTCTGAATTGTTAAGAAAATGCTCTCCAATTGACTAATAGCTAAGATGCCAACTAAAGGCATAAACACCCAGTTTAACAGGACTGACGTTTGAAAGGTCACAGGGTTTGGTTTCAAAACTTCAAAGAATTCGCTCGAAGCGCGGTCTTTTTATAACTTCTTTGATATTATTGACCCATTCTCTTTTTTGTATGGTGAAGTACTCTACTACTCTAGCAGATCTGGTTGGTCTTAAGCAACTGCTTCACAGTCTGCGTTATTTTCTTTCTCCCTATCTCTATCTTTGTTCTTCAAGTATTAATTATTTAGTTCTTATTCGTCAATACTGTAAATATTCAAATTTTACAGGCTCCAGTCACCTAAACTCAAGCGTCACTTATAATTTATCATAAATATCACACAAATTCTTTATTGAGTAAATATTGGAAAGATTATTGTTATCTCTTTCATGCTGTATTTTCCCATTTTCTTCTGCTTATGGTTATTAAGGGTCATACGCAAAATTCTCAATTTTTTTGGTTTAGTCAATTACAGAAGTGGTTTCAACGAAGAAACTTGCCTGGCGCCTATATATTTATATTATCATTAACACCTTAACCATCTTCACTGAGGTTAGCTAGTCATCTTGCAACGCCAGACCGACTTGGTTTTGCGACTCCACCAATTGTTAATAGTGCTATATTAAGTTTATAATAGAATTTCATTTATATCTCTTCGGTATCTACTATGTCGACTGCTTTTCTTTGGATATCCATCCAATGATTGAACCATATTAGGGGATTCGTAGAAGAGGAAATCAAAAGTTGAAAACAACCTAAGATACTATCAAGGAGTAGAACAGAAAAGAGGACAGGTATAAAAAAAATTATAGGCAAATCCACTCAATTTAAAAGTACCTCGTGCAATGTCGACCATCTTCAGTCTGAATTGTTAAGAAAATGCTCTCCAATTGACTGATAGCTAAGATGCCAACTAAAGGCATAAACACCCAGTTTAACAGGACTGGCGTTTGAAAGGTCACAGGGTTTGGTTTCAAAACTTCAAAGAATTCGATCGAAGCGCGATTTTTTTATAACTTTTTTGATATTATTGACCCATTCTCTTTTTTGTATGGTGAAGTACTCTACTACTCTAGCAGATCTACTTGGTCTTAAGCAACTGCTTCACAGTCTGCGTTATTTTCTTTCTCCCTATCTCTATCTTTGTTCTTCAAGTATTAATTGTTTAGTTCTTATTCGTCAATATTGTAAATATTCAAATTTTACAGGCTCCAGTCACCTAAACTCAGGCGTCACTTATAATTTATTATAAATGTCACACAAATTCTTCATTGAGTAAATATTGGGAAAATTATTGTTATTTCTTTCGTGCTGTCTTTTCACATTTTTTCCTGCTTATGGTTATTAAGGATCATACGCAAAATTCTCGATTTTTTTGGTTTAGTCAATTACAGAAGTGGTTTCAACGAAGACACTTGCCTGGCGCCTATATATTTATATTATCATTAACACCTTGACCATCTTCACTAAGGTTAGCTGGTCATCTTGCAACGCCAGACCGACTTGGTTTCGCGACTCCACCAATTGTTAATATTGCAACTGTATTGTGTAACTTCGCCAAGTGCCTATGAGGATTGTAGCAAATAACTATTGCGATGAATCGGATCATCTACCCATTCTTCCAGAACATTTCTCAGTTACTAAAAATCTCTTCTTAGAGCTATTTCGTTATAACGGAAATCACGGGAATTAAAATCTGGTGATTAGGACAGATTAATCGAATTCTTTTCGATAACATAAGTCAGAATGAAACTTGAGGTCAACAGTACAGTCGTGATTTTGTCGTTGTTAACTTTTTGCTTCTATTTTTGCGAATTTGCGACCAACATTTCGACAGAGGTCTTGATAAAGTTGAAATTAATTGCAACAGAGACCGAAACCGGCTCTACAGGGTAAATCGGACCAATTGCGCTTATAAATCGGTGCAATGCCGCGTTTAACGTGGACATATTTATGTAGAGAGTTAAATAGATGCGGGTTTAAGGTCAAGTCACATGTCTCGAGTCACGTCCCGAAAAATAGATTATAGCTCACGTATTTACCCGCAACATTGCGCCTAACAGTTGCTTCGAAAACGATTTATGTAAAACCTTGTAACTTTTTTCTTTTCGTTATTTAATAAATCGCAGAAAATTTTTCATACTGGTATTCAGAAGCACTTAAAAAAACTTGTTTTTTTTTAAATTTTAACTAAGTGAAAACTGCATGAAATCATTCAAACCATTGTTCACAAATTCTGTGATTGAAATACAGCAACCTGTATGGCCAGTTATAAAATTACTCAATTTTCCGGTAGATGACAGAACGTGACTGATAATAATGTACAGTCCCAATATTGCTCGCTACTCGAAGGCGTGCGCGGCTTCGTTTTGTTGGATGTCAAGTTGAAATTTTGCTGATCACAATTTTTATTCGATTTTAAGTTCTCTGATGTTAATTTAAGAAGAAAAGTAACGTAATTTACCTTTATTAACAAAATAACAGCACGATGATGGTTTTTTTGCACCACGAAATCACACAACTATGAGTTATCATTTTAACAGCCTCAAGTGGTAGGTTAATGCTACAAGCGTACAGCGACACGTCTGGGAGGGAGTTTCAAAGTAACTAGTATGATCACTTATGTTATTAACGATGAAACTTATCACATGATAAGTAATAAATTGTTCTATTGTCAAATAAAAGAATTTGAAGCAATTAGAAATTTGTATAACTAAAAGTCGTTAGGTAACCAAAGGGTTGTTAACCACTGTAAAGAAATTTAAAGTAGAGGCGTGTATAATGTAAAACATTAAAAACGTTTTTAGGTTTTAAGCTTTTACAATTCAGCAGGGTATTTAAACTTTGGTTGAACACCTCTCTACTATTTTACCGCCAATTAGCTGCTTCAATATGATTGGTTTGTTTCAAAACGCGTCATCTCGTAATACCCGAATTACCAGCCAGCAAAAGTGTTGCATATCCCAGGTTGGGTATTCAGGTTTAGTTTTTTTTAAATTTAATTAGATGTATTCAAATAATAATTCTGTTTAATTTAGGGGTAGATAATTACCAATGTTATGTGTAGCAGCGCAATCAAAATAGTCAAACCGTCTAATAGAACTAATTCTTAATTATATATCGAAACAGAAACTTAATTTCTTAGTACTTAACTGCTGTGCTTATATATAAATTCAAGATAAAATTTATATATTAACAAACTATTATAATTCCTATTCACTTTTGGTTGCAGCAATGGATCACTTTTGGTGTGGAGACCATTTTGGGCATGTCTTTTTTATACAAAACATTGCAACATTTTTTAGTCATTGGTCACTCAAGCTGAAAATCTTTTATTCTCTTCAGGGAACGCATGTAACTTTTTCTACGTTAGTAGTACTAATTTGGAATGTCAGAAATCTGGCTTAGTGTGGTAACTTGACTCAAGATTCTTCTCATTTGGTGTATTCTTGAGGCTATTTAGTCGAGACTCGTATACAATGAATCGAGTCAGGAAATTTATGAGAGTCAAATTTCTATCTTTTGCACAATAAATTATTATTTTGAAAAACAAATTTATATTTAATTTTATAAAGAAAATAAATCTTAATCTTGAGGCAGAAACGCAATCTTCTCCGTGAAGCACAAAACAAGAGCTAATGCCAAAGAATCCGCGCTAATTTGAAAGATTTCTATGTATATACTTTTTAGAAAGTCAGACAGCGACTTCAGAATTAGCTGAAAACGGCATTATTTGTGATAGAACTGTGAGTGGTAGCCACATCTCGATGACTTTTCTGTAATTCTTCTTATCTTAATCAAAATCCCTTGTTCAAACGCAATATAGGTTTATCCTCATTCCTCTTCTAATTATTTGATTTTTAAGCTGTCCATTTATTTCCAAAATGTACTAAAATTTCTAATGAAAAAAAAATGCCTGAAATGAAATAAAATAAAAGGCAGCATCAAGCTGGGTCAAAAAGCAATATATTTTTTCAATAGGTTAGTTCGAGTTAGACTGGTATATCGGAAAAAAATACAAATTTCTGAAGAAGTTAACTATATTGAATTTAAGAACATCAAATTGTTAAATGCAGTTGACAGGCATTGTGGAAAAGTACGATGAGAAGGTCAAATGGTAATAGTGAGAGATTAATAAATTACGTGTGAAAAAAGTTAAGTGAAAACTTTAAATGGTTGTTTCAGACATAAAAGAACACACACTTGTTCCTGAGAGTCAGAAGCACGCAATCAAGATTTGTAGTAGATTATGTTATCTCACGACAGTATACTATTAATAAAAGACTCCTTCCTAGTTAACACGGAAACAAGTGAAGTAGCTATACAGTTTTTTAAGTGTTTCTTAAACAAGATTTAAAACCGAGTTTACAGTAATCGTCATTGCACATCTTTGCCATATATGAATGTTGTCCCTAATTCGTGTATCGTTTCATCAATGAAAAAATCTTATGACGTCTCACAGTCAATATTGTATACCGAATTGCATGAGTGTTCTCCAGAGTTTACACCACAAAAAATAATAATAACGAAATTGCATGTTTGAAATAACACAAAAACTGTTTGCAATTTTTTTTTAATTTAGGGGACTGGGGCCCAGTTGTCACAAGTTTTATAATAGGCATGCTGCAACTCAAATTTTCAAAAATTCCAAAACGAAAAACAATCTTTTTGAGTCAATGAAAAGAATTTTTTCCAAATCTAACCTATTTACATAATCTAATTTTTGAATTTAGATCGTCCATGTAATTAAAAATATATTTTCAAAATTCCGTAAAAAAACTCAAAAATTCAAGAATTTACAATATAAAAATTTTCTACCTTCTACATTTCATTTTCTCAATAGTGTAAAATAAACGTCCTAAGTTAATAAATAAGAGTATTTAGTATTCTAGTTTTCACAAAAAATCTCTAAATTAGGAGGATAGATTAAGATCATGTTACTGCATTTTGTTAGACGGCTCAAAAAGTTTACTATGGGACTACAGAAAGAAATTTTTCTTCTCAATTGCAAAAATGCCAAATAAAAACTCTTTTTCGACTAAACAAAACAAATTTTTTGTTATAACCCGTTACTCTGATCCTGCTTTCGGTTTTTGTTGTTTGAGTCAAAAAATTAAAAAAATTAGTTTTCTAGTTTTTACAAAAAATCAGTTAAGCACCGAGCACTAATTTGAGATTTTTGCCACAATATAATTTATTTGGATGTGAAGAAAAGACACCAGTGTCTGCACTGGCCCTGCGACAGTAAGTCTATGCAAGGAGCAAGACAGACACAAATTGCAGGTACAACGTTACCTTTCACTGGACCATTGTGGACACCAATAGCAGACACAAACTATGCAACAGACACATAAAAAGGGCTGGTCAATTTTTGTCCTAATAAAATAGTGTTTTCAGATTTTTGATAATTTCTTTTGCAAATACAGTTCTGTACAGTTGACAGAAGTAAGTAGAGGGTCGTTAAATTTTTTTGAAACTACCTAACGCTTGGATTGTGTCAATTTTATCAACGACATTGTTACACTTTTATCTTTTGTTAGTTTATTTGCAATTTGTTGAATTTTAACCTTTGATGAAACTCTTTAGTTATAAATTTTGGTTTTAGAAATTATAACAAACACTATATAGCGGATATCTTTGTCTGCTGTGGCCCTGTGTAGGAGACTATAAACATACACTGGTGTCTGTCATTGTGCTTAACGTGTTAAAAAGCTCAAAACTATAATTATTTTTTTTAAATTGGGACCCTCCTCTTACTAACAACTTACAACAAAATGCACAAGAGATTCTAGACAGTAATATAGATACGTCACAGACAATAAGCATACCATTTGTAAAATCTAAGAAGATTAAGGAATATATTTCTATTATACATTAGAAAAGCACCAGGAATTGATACGATGACCTCAAAAATCTAAAAGGATTACCAAAAAAAAGATAGTAATGATAACGTACGTATTTAACGATATTACAAGATTAAGATGTTGCCTAAATGCTTCAAGAAATTTTAAATAATAATCATTCTTAAGAACGGAAAATAATTAGACCAATAAACTTATTTATTGTCCTCCATCTTAGAACTTTTTGAGAAGTTAATGTTGCAACGTATACACCCTATTCTTAAGGTAATCCCTAAACACTTGTTTGGATTCCACCGTGAACATTCTACAACACAACAGTGCCATAGAATAGTTAATGTCATTAATGAAGCCATTAAAAAAAAAGTATTTTGGGAGCTTTTCTGGTCACAAGTCAAGCATTTAACAAGATGTGGCATACAGGCCTGTTGCCCAAAATCAAGAGAACATTGCCAGATCCATTTTCATATCTAACAGATAGATATTTTAGAACGAAGGTCAACGATGAAACTTCTTAGTTCTAAGGCATCAAATCTGGAGTCCCAAATAGCAGTGTTTTAGGGCCAGTCTTATATCCTCATTTAAACATTTGGCCTTGCTACAGCAGATTTGATCACAATAGGCACATTTGCAAATGATACTGTCCATGAAGATATGATAATTGACTACGCAAACTTGCAAGACTAATTCTTCCACATAGAAAGATGTACCAAAAGATAGAAGATAAAGATTAATGAAAGCAAACCGCAACATGCAGCATTTAGCAGTGGCGGCTCGTGGTTAAATTAGATGGGAGGGCAATCTCTAGGGCAAACTTAAGTATCTAATGACAATTAATACTCTAGTGGACTATATTTGATATTTTTACATTTATATCTTACAATCAATTTTAGTAAGTTTCCATACCACCTTTGAGGTACTACTATCAATCCGTTAACCTATAAAGGAAGTCTCGCCAGTAACCCTACTCCCAAAAAAAAAAACTAGAATATTATTCTTATACGTAATTAAGCCTATTAACGTAAAATTAGAATATAAAAACGAAATTTTTTTGAAAGAAAGAATTTTTTATTGAAGACAGATATTTACCTAAAAGTCTTATAGGCAAAGTCTATTCGTCTATTTTTTTTGAGCTACAAAATCACTAATAACCAGATTATTAAAATCTTCTGTGGACTTAATAAGTTCACGTTCAATAGAACAAGTAGCTAGGGCGCAAAGCCTATCTTAGCCCATAGTATTTCGGGTCAAAGTTTTTATTCTTTTTAAAGTTGAAAAGCTTTCAGCTGTTGTCATCGGAATTGTACAAGTAATTCTTAACAATTTGACAAATTCAGGGAAATAATTTTGAAGGTTATTGTCTAAAAGAAATTGAAGAATGTGAGCAGCTCGATTCGCTTGACAAAAATTTTCCCTTCTATATATGGTTATTAATTTGTGTTCGTTGGGATGATCTAGAAAGAAATGTTGAAAAAGCAGAAAGATTTGCAAATTCTACTTTGAGTGGGTGCTCTTTCTAGAATTAAATTTAATTAATGAGAATAACAATGAATGAAAATGGCTCTCTTGTAAACTGGATTGACTTTGACTTGTCCTTCATTATTTCAGCCACTCGTAACAGCAGACCCATCATAACTTTGAGCTATTAGCTTTCTAGACAATTTGTTTGATATTAATTGTCTTTAGTTTAGCAAAAATTACGTTACTTATGTCATCAATCAACATACAAAACAATAAAATAAATTGCTGACATCGCAATCACATAGCCAATTTGCATTTTATTACATACCTACATTTACCACATTTTTGCCCTTTATCACATGATGTTTTAGGATCTGAAGGTTAGGCCAAACTGGACCCAACTCTTTTATTTTCTTACGATTATTTCACAGCTGGATAAATCGCTAATACGCTACACTACACCACACTTGCATGTATTGTATTTATTTTATAAGCAGATTGCCGTTGCCAAACTCTTTGAAATAACGGCGAAGTTTAAGAACGATCGAAGTTCGGGTTTAACAAGACAATCTATTGGCTTAGGCAAATTGAATCTGGCCCCTCCTCAAAGCTGTTTTTTAAACCACTCTCGATGTATAAAATATAATAATAATCTGATGACCTTTATGAATTTCTCGCTTGTGTTTAATACATTCTCTATTTTTCTGGGGAGCTATGGGAGGGCATTACCCCTTTGCTCCTCCCGCACCAGCCGCCACTGGCATTTACACTCAAAATAGGAAAATGTTGTCTATTGTACATTAACCATACAGAAATCCTATTATTGTGTTAAATATTTGGGAAGCGTCGATACTAATCTCAGTTGAAAAGAACACATAAGTAAAAAACCAAAGTAGACAGACCTTAGAATGAGAAAACGTTATTAATGGCCTAGTAGAAAATTACAAATGGTATTAGAGAATAAAATATTTACAAAACTGTAATTATTCCAATCTGGACCTATGGTATTAAGCTTTGGAACAGCGCTTGCAAGTCCAATTCAACGATCACAATCAAAGATAGTAAGAGCATTATTAGACGCTTTATGATATGTCACAAATCTGATACTTCATAAAAATCTCCATATCTCAACAATAAAAAAACTATAGAGAAGAGAACGCAAAAGCATCATGAGAAGATAAAAATACACTCCAATAAAATATTGCAGTCATTAGTGCAAGAAAGAATCAACAGACGGTTAAAAAGCGTAACTAAAACAAGAGGAAAAAGAAGCCTTTTCGATGGAGATGTCTCAACAAGACAACAGCGGGATTTAGTAAATATACTCTTTCAGTCAGGAAAATAGCTGATAGAATATAAAAATAAATCTGATTGCTGTTTAATTCATAAATTAAAAAAAAAATTAGAAGCTTGGATGAAAGTTCTCTTACTGCATTGTGTTGATGGCCCAAGAAGTTTAATATGAGATCATAGAAAGGAGTTAATTTTCTTTTATCTCAATTGCAAAAATGTCAATTGCAAAACAATATTTTTGAACCAATGGAAACAATATTTTTATTATAACTTGTTACTTTGGTCTCGTTTTCGGTTTTAGTTCTTTGATTTATGGGATAAATTTTCAGCATTGTCTAAAAGAGGCCGGAAGCAAAAAAATTGCAACATTCAAATTTTCTCAACTACTCTGCTTTGCAAATTATTCTGAATAAAATTTGATAATTTTAATAAAGTTTAAATTGTTTTTTTATAAATGCCAAATGTAGATTTCGAAATTCAATACCGTAAATAGACACAGACTAGAAACTTTTGGTAACTTACTACATGATATGTAATTAACATTCAGTTGCAAATGGTGCTACGTGGTTTCCTGTATCTCCCACTCAATATTACCTACTAAGAATATTGCGCAGTATGCCTGACGCAAACTTAGAAGCTGAATCAGACTATGTAACTATGTAACTTTATGCTGTGGTATAACGTAGTCAGAAGCACAATTTATGTTTGTGAAAAAAATTTCATTAAATGGATGAGTTCTTTTACAAGAGAAACCAGCTTCTCCATAAAGGGTGTGCTCTTACACAACTGGAAAAACGTAGATTGTCATGAATTGATCATGATTTCAGTCATCAGCTGCTATGTTCACATATTACTTGAATAGCCTATAAAGGCTTTGATAAAGTATTTGTAATTTTTAACATTAAACTGCGAATTATAAATCTACGATTTCCTTATTCTTAAGTGCGTAAAAAGTTTTAATTGAAAGATCGAAGGTACGAATAACTAGCCATTCTAACAAATATGGCAATAAATATTCTAAGCTGCACTTGATATCCTGAACCAAGTGATGCATGTCTTCATTAATAGACAGATGAATTAGTATTTCCATTACATGTATGTGGTTGATTTGTACTTGTAAATTCTTAAAAAAAGGTGAAATAACTGAGAATATGTTTATTTCCCTAAATTACACAGTAAATTCTCATGCAATATCATAAGTAGGTGATGTAATTCAAAGTAGAGTCAAGAAGATTCCACAATTATTTTAATATGACACAACTATGCGTTTTTTGTCCTTTTTGATGTCAATTGCAGGCGTTTGATGAATTTGAGAATTTGGCGTCCTTCTTTATTAAAAATAAAAATGCTCTTTGGCACTGAGCACGATTTGAAAATCAAATTGTTTCCTTCTCCACCTGTTACTTTTCTCTTGCATATATTACGTTAGTTGCTACCGTGATGTGATTTGTAAGGGATTCCGATCCTGCCGAGCGCGGTCTCCTCTTACACATTCGAATTTAATCAAAAATGATTGATACCGAGGCCCCAAATACCCGGCGGTCCGTTTCCATCGCTATATCAATCAACATTTAATACGAAGATATTTATTGCACAATCACATCTTCAGGACGTAATTGTCGTAATCGATAACCGAAAAAACCAACAACCATCAACTCTTTAATGACCAAGACGTATTGATGAACGGCCCAATATTGTCGGAATTAAAAATCAACATTTCCAACTCCATCATCGACAACAAACAATAATGGCGACCGTCGCAGTTTTTCGTTGTTTTTTTTTATTTTTCGGTCAAATGCGTAACTTAAAGTGATGTAATGCAAATGGAAATGAGGAACGGAATGAAGTCTTTGTTTTGCTGCTGCACGAAGCACGGAGGTCGGAACGGACGAGGTATAATAAGACGGGCCCCCCGTCGGGGACGCTTTTCGCTACTTGACAGGAGTTGATCAGACGGGACCCTTGAACTTAGACGATCTTGTAACTTTTTTACCGATAATTGTTATCCAACGCCTTTCCCGGAATTTTCAGCACAAACTAACTTTACGGCTATTTCTAGCTTCAGCAACTAGGAAATAAAAAGCAATTCCGGTCTCTGTAATTTTTAGAAATAACTTCGAAACGAATATGTTGGTGCTTTCGAGAGGCAAATAAAGAATATTTCGAATTGACATCCTGTGATGATGAGTTTCGTGTCTTCGTCGTACCACGGTCATCAGTCGTGGGGTACCGTGTATAAATGTCAATTTGACGATTTTAAGACCCTTCGCGACACGACTGATGACTTAACAACCGTTAAACGATTTTTTTTCGGGTTGATGGAAGGAAAGGATGACGACGGTTGTGGTTCTTTTGCATAACAATATTGCGTTTTAGCGAAATCCGACGTGTTTAGGAAGCGATGCACGTATCAATACGGGGATTTTTGCGAAACAAGACCGGCGGTTCTCACGATGTCCGCCGTTTGCTGGAAACACGTGCATAGCAGTCCACCTATGATCGAGAATGTGAAAAATTACACGGCCGAAGAACGCACTAAGTCATCGGTTCTCGCTGAACCGTTGGTGCATTAATCCGGGGACCGTTCAGGATTTCCTTATTGACTCTCACATGTCGAAAAACCAATTACGGGAAGAAAAAGAGAAATCGACGGCTATTGAGGCAATTCCTGCATTGATTTCGAGAAAAAAACTCGAAGAATTAAAGTTTTCAAAACAGACATGGCTGAAAAATAACTGAATTCTCTCAAAAATACTTGCCAGAGATTCTGAAAAAATTCGCAGTGCTTTATAACGTGAAACTGTATTTTGTCGACAGGAGTAGAAAGTAGCACGTATTCAAGTGATAAAACATTAAATAATTTTTGTTTTATTAAAGATGCGATTATCAGTAACAAGGGAATGAGTAGAAAAGCTGAAAGCTTGCTTGAAACTTCTTACACAACTAGCCCTGCAACATTTTTAAGCTAATAAATTAAATAGTAGAGAATTTAACCTGGAGTTTTTAATGACAGAGAAAAAAGAAAGGAACTGGCAAAATATGGAAAAATATTTTTGTAGAAGAATAGGAGTGTGCGACTTACAATCAATGAGAAACCAAATAAAAGGAAAATTAAAAGTTATAATGTCATGAAATAATTGGTATTTTTTATTTCTTTATTTTATTTAAACTAGTAAATTATTACATGTGTATTACAATACCACAGTAAATACTACAGAGGTATAATAATACCTGTGCGTAAGAAACTGGAGTCTTACAAACTAAAAAATCACTTATAAACTAAAAAATAACAAATAATTAAATTTTTATAAAATACTAAATCAACCCAAATTATGATAATAGCATAATTATAAACAATATCTTTAAATTATTAAACATTTTTAACAATCCAAGATTTCATTTTACTCTTTACACTTAATACCTTATGATCATTAGGTAGTTTATTAAATAGATTTATTGCAATAATATAGCTATTTTTATTGCTAATAATTTTACAAATGTTTGGTAGTAAAATACTTTTATTCCTAGTTCTACTTGTTGACATTTCCTAGCGATTTTTAAGCTCATTATAGTGATAAACAATAGCTTCGAAACAAAATAATTGTTTCAGATTTAATGGATGTGCGCTTTGTGTAAAATTACGTTTGTTTATAATTTTTAATAAATTATTCTGAAGCTGTTGTATTAAATTTAGATTATTAGCGTATGTTCCACCCCAAGCAATCATTCTACTACTTATAATTTTTTGAAAAAGAGCACACTAAATTACCATAAGAGTTTTACTTTCCATGAATTTGGATAATTTGTAAAAAACCAAAATAAGGTATTTGGTCTTATTGATTATATATTCAATATGCTTATTCTATTTTAAATTGAAGTCAAATATAATTCCTAGGTAATTACAACTTTCAACCCTCTTTAATAATTTATCTTAATTTTTATATCTATATTAGTTGGCACACTATCACAATAATTCCCAAATGTAATATAGACTGCTTTGTCGACATTCAAAGTGAGTTTATTAGCTGCAAGTCTTAGCCAGTAGCTCATTCATTTTATCTTTAGCCTCTTCCCATGTGTTTCCTTCAGCTATAGCAGCTGTATCATCCGCATAAGATACAATATTATTATCAAAGATTCCAGTAAGTAGATCATTGACATATAGAATAAAAAGTAATGGGCCCAATATGATACCTTGCGGCACACCAGTTTTAATTTCTTTATAGTCACTAAATACATTGTTTACTCTTACTCTTTGCTGTCTATTTGTGAGATGACTACTCAAAAGTTTTAGCGCACCACCTCTTATTCCATAACAATACATTTTATCTAATAATATTTAGTGATTAAGGGGATTCTCCTCAGAAAATTTTCATCGCATTTTGAATTCTCCGGTAAATCGGCCACTACGTGAAAAGGCGTAAGAAAAAATTATTTGAAATCGAGAGTTTATTAATGCCGACTTGCGGCCTTGCCGATAATGGGACTTAACCGAAACCAAACATAAAACAAACTGGTTGATACGGTTCAAGAGTATAATGTTTCAAAAATTTCATTGAAGGAGAACACAAGCAGCTCGGTCAAGTTTGGTGCTCAATTGTCCTGATATTTATTTCAATTGTGCTGCGAACTAGTTTTAAATTTTTTTAGTAATCACAAACGATCACAATTAAAAAAGAAGACACCGGTATCACTAAGCACAAAACGAGCACAACTGAATAAGCTGAAAATATTGTAAAAAGTGACAAAAATGGAGCGCTGGCGGTCAAGTTAGCCCCCGAATTTTTTTTTCAATTATTTTGCTCTTTAGAGATGAGCCCAATTGAAATAAATATCAGCACAATTGAGCACAGAACTAGCACAATTGATGACATGAAAATAGAAATTTAAATCAGAAAGTAGGGGGCTAACTTGACCGACCTAGCGCAAGCAATAAAATAAACACCATACCAAATATAATTTTTTTATTTACTCTACACCGATACATAAATATATATTATAATTATTATTGTGTAAAATTTTAATGTACCCACCCATTAAAACCCATCTTTCATCTCGAATTTTATTAACTCTGGAAGATAGTGATCGTAATAAAATAATTTTAATTGGTTTTTCATTTTGGTGTTAAAAAAATTATCGTCTTTGACAATTTTCTCATAAATTATTCCCATTGGAGTCCAAATTACGAAATAGCAATATTGCCGCTGTGTAACATGAAGCTGTCCCTGCACCTGATAATAAAAATTATCATTTCGTTTTAAACTAAATTTATTATTAGTCCACGTAGCAAATTTTATTATTTTATTTCTAATAGCATTTTCTGGTGTCTCTGCACGGGCATTGTAAGGACACTTTATTTCTATAATGCCATCATTATCTATTAGGCCGTCTGGGGTGGCGCCTAAATAAAATTCATCATTTTTCCCTACAAAAAGACCACATCCTTCGATTTTTTTACCGCAAATTTCAGAAAATTCTGTTACTGCTATCGGTTCGTGATCTTTGCCATAATTTGTAGCGCGGTTTCCGACAAAGGGCGAATGTAACAAGGCTTTAACTGCCTTTTTTGGGTCTGTGCTAGGCCTCATCTTGCAGATTCTTCCAAACGACGAAGCTGTAAGACGATTCCGTCTTTCAAGAAACCACAAATTAGAATCTGATTGTCCTACTGTTGCTACTGACAATTGCAGTATTTCGTCTTCTGTTTTTTGTAGTTTGCTTAAAAATTTGTTTTTTCTATTCTCCAGTTCCAGCGGATCTATGTCAAGAGCATGAATATTTGGCCCATAATTTTCATTATCGTCGGAATAATTTTTTTTTCGGCGCTTAGGTTTTGGCTCATTGGTCTTTGGTTGGTACAGTCTCTTCCCGCAGCGAGTTCTTTCCCGGCGTCTGCCTAATTGCTGCATATACATACTTTTTAGTGTGCAGTGTGCAGTGTCAAAAACCTTAGCTAAGTCAAGTAAAGTTACTATAACTGGCTTACTTTTGTCCAAACAGCTGTATAGAATATTAGTAATGTAAGCAAAAGCATCCTTAGTTCCTAATCCTTTAATAAAACCAAATTGTTTTTTAGACAATATTTTATAATTTTTCAAAAAATTGAAGATTCTATCATAAATAAGTTTTTTAAATCTTTGCAACATTAGAAATTAAGGAAATCGGTTTGTAATTTTTAGCTTTGCTTTTATCATTAGATTTAAAAATTGGAACTACTTCGGATTTTTTTAAACATCTGCCCACAAAGACTTTTCAATGCATATATATGCTATAAGCTCTACTACATATTCAGAGATAATTTTTAAAACTCTTGAATGTGTATCATCAAGTCCACTAGCTTTATCTTTCAAATTATCAATTATAGTTTTAATTTCATCCTTAGATTTATAAAAATATTGTGTTGATTCATATTTGGTTTTCTAACCACATAATTAGAAGTACTTATTTTGTTACTTAAATTTATTCCGATATCAAAAAAATATTTATTCAAGGATTCCACAACATCATTCGGATTATCTATCTCAATACCATCGTCACTTATTAAGTAATCAATTCCTTTACTTCTTTTAGAGTTTTTATTCAACTTTTGGTTAATAATACTTCATAACTTCCTAATATTATTACTATTTTGCTGTATTAAATTTTTATCATATTTTACTTTAGCATCTGCTATCATCTTATCTAATATTTTTGACATATTTTTAATATTTAGTCCTTAAGGTTCCAATATTAAGGTCTAGTTTCCAAATTTTATATAGTTGTTCCTTTGTTAAACATGATATCATAATTCCTTTAGTTATCCACAATTTTCTAGAGGTGTTTACATAATTATTTTTATTATCAATCTTTTTGTATCTTGATTTCATGATACAACCTTTAATTTTATTAATTAATTACTCAATTGTTATATTCTAAAAGATTACTTAGATGCTCTTGGCTTATCAGATCTAATTCTAGTAAATCAATGTTGAAATCTCCAATAATAAAATGATTCCTGCTGTTTTGACAATGAAACAAATATGCCTTTAAGTCCTGAAAAAATTCAGCCCTGGGTAGATCATGGGATCTATACAAAGCAGAGATTTCAACATTAACGCTATTGCTAAATTTAATTTTGGAATGAAGAATGTCTAACCTGCCATATCCCCTGGTTTAAGTAGTTGAATTTTCTTTGATATATACGACAATTCCATCAGTTTAATTTATTCTGCTATTATTGTGAAAAAAATGATGACCAGGTAATTGGTAGTATTGATAACACTCTAAACTCCAAGTCTCAGAACAAACTATAATTAATGGCTTATTTTACAATCTTTTAATAAAAACTTGTGGATTATCAAAATTTGAATTTAACCTAATGTTTACATATAATATTTAACTATCATCAACATTTAAATTTTCATTTAAAGACAGTAAGTCTAAATAAATAACTTTTTTTATAAAATTTCATAATATTCATCCCAAAAACTATCCATTTCTTTCTTATTTTGATTGAGAACCACTACTTTTTGTATAAAACCGTAGATGCTGATGTATCAAATTCACTTCTTGAATATTCTGATATAGTTAACTCATGGGAGACACTTCTTACTATTAACGGTTGAAAGTTATCTACTTTACCGATGTATCTTAATAAATTTGGCATTACAGGGTAATCAATTGATTCTACACATTTTTTAATTTTGTTTTTGACAAATTGACACGTGGAACTCTCTGTTGCTATATGCGCTATATCAAAGCAAGTGTTGAAATCCCCATTATGATAAATGCAATTTGCACTCCGATTCACATTACTGTTACACTCTCTTGTCTTATGCTATACACTTTAGACACATAGAATCATTATTACATTTAACACCATTATGCCCAAATCTGCCACAATTGAAACATGACCTAACATTAATAACATTATACACTTTACAACTTTGATATCCAATGAAGATTCTAGCACCATTCTCTTTAATATTTTTATACATCTCAGAAGACACTGCAACTATTGCACTTTGACATCCTTTGTTATTGGTATACATGTATAAATCTTGGCATTTCTCATTAAAATTGTTAAAATTTCTCTCATTTATATCCAATTCTACCATGTCCTTATCAAAATTTGCATTTTCTTCAA
The DNA here is from genome assembly GCA_905333025.2 of Pyrochroa serraticornis. Lineage (NCBI taxonomy): Eukaryota > Metazoa > Arthropoda > Insecta > Coleoptera > Pyrochroidae > Pyrochroa > Pyrochroa serraticornis. Next base: position 8,906,525 of record HG995153.1, on the reverse strand, counting down.
TCCCAACTATTCTTATTTTTGGTTTTAATAATTTTTCTTTCTCAACTTTATAATTTTTGGTTAATTTACTTTGTAAAATTTTTTCAGCATTTATAGTACTTTCTTCATTAAGATAAAGCAAAATTAATTAATCGTTTTTCTTGGTTATCTGCATATCTTTAGCTTTAATAGATTTATTTTCAACAACACATTGACTCACTGATTTTTTCAAATTACTCTTATCTTCAATATTTTTTTTTAACAATTATATTAGGAACTTTTTTAGGTTTTGCTTTAGGAAATTTGGCAGCTTCTGCAAAAGTCTCATTAGGCTGTTGAAAGTTGCTTTCTTCTTTAGCAATAATTTCTTTCAATATTATATTTGTATCCATAAGCTGCTTCAATAATACTAATTCTCTTTGCAAACCTTCAAATTCATCATTTTCATACATTGTTTTATTTGGATCTGTATTCGTTTCGTTGGCGAATTCACTTAAAATCTCTTGTTTAATTTCTTCTCTTTTTTCATTCTTAATCTGTGCAATCAGCTGTCTTGTTGCTTCATTAAGAACCACCTTATTATTTTTTGAGGTTAAGTTGAGGTCTGGATGTTCAGGGCAAATCACTAAAGTAGAGCTTAAAAATATTGGATCACTTAGCACTTTAAAATCACTTATATGATAATTATTATCACAAATTAAACAAATTACAGTTTAGGATGACATTTAAATGTTTTTGCACCATCCTTATCCGAAATAATTAATATTAATGAATACTACCAACCCATCCTTCATTCATGCGTTACCATCGTATTTTATGTACATGGTATTGTTCAATTTATTTGTGTAGTGGATATTTTTTGCATCGTAGCTCACCCTATTGGGCTAAATTTAAATTCTTGGTGCTTTGAATTCTAAATTTAGCAACCCATTTTGAGCTTGACCTTCTTCTATGACTCTCTTAATTGCAATTCATCACCTTGGTTTGTTCCAAACTCCACTTTTCTCCCATTCCCGATATCAATCTGTTAAATTTTTCGCCTTCTCTTAACGAACCGACGTAAAAAAACTGCAATAAATTCTGAAGCGCTGAAAAGTCATTTAGTCGAGGCGCTAAGATTTGCGGGGCTTAAAAACCGACGCTTTTTGCAGGAATCCCATACCAAAAAAGTAGGTTTCAAACATCAACAGTGCTTAGATAAGCCATAAATCTAAAAATTTATTTGCTTAAATAATTTTATAGATCGTTTTTTTGACGCATTCTGCACATGCCATATGGTCACTTAGATTCTTTTATCGACAAGTCCGACTTTAGTGGCAGCAAGAATTTATTAAGACTCGAATCTAAATTTTGGTCTATAAAACACAATTAATTAGAGAATTCTCCAAATAATCACGTTCGTTACGTAAATTGGCTACTTTACGACCCAATTTAAAAGCCGTTGTTGATGCATTTACCAGAAACTCTTGCATTCTTTTATCGAAATCGCTGCAATTTTTCGTTATACTACCAACAAAACAGAAACGTAGAAATTGAGGCATTTACAAAATAACTAATTGAATAATAAAATTATTGGAGCCTTAAAGCGTCGCAAAAAAGTGTAGCGTTCTGGTACAATAAACAAAGTGTTTTTGCATTTAACGATGTTGGCATACGGGAACGCCTAAATAAATCATAAAATAATATAGTTTACGTTTATGAAAAGCCATAAACGCTTCTTTATGCCAGCCAGTCGGAGACGTGGTTTACTTTATGGCTTCGCTTAATTAAATTGTACTTTTTTGATAACCTGTACATCGGGTGCGGACATTAACGGACAAAGCTACATAAAATATCTTGATGTTTATGGAATGACGTCGGGAAAGAATGTCAATAGGTATAGAGACGTTGTCACACATGTTTGTGCGACAACTTAATTACTTTGAAGATTTTTCAGCGGTACAAAACTGTTTTCGAAGAGGCCGCCTCCGACATCAAACTCCTGCTGCGCGAGCGTAGGTTAGACTAGTTTTCAGGCGATCGCTGGAATTAATCAAAACGGAACTAATGACCCTGCAAGCTCGATAGCAGCAGGATCGGCGTGTTAACGCTTCCGCTTCTCATAATTTTGCTTCTTCTTTTTCCATAAGTAGGTGCACAAGTTTTTGTTAAAGAAATCATTTTCAATTTGATACTTTTTCGATTACAAATTTCACTATTTTTGAGCTTTATATCGACTTAGTTACTGTTTGTGCAACGCATGTTGAAAAAGAGAGTACTGAATGCAATCCTGGTTCGTGTTTATGAAATTCAATGGTGTGATTCTCATGATTATCAACTATGATGATCCCTAATTTACTCATTGGTCTTTATTTCTTTTATTCCGTCTTTTCTTCTAGGATGCTTCTTTTTACCTCTCATTTCACACCTTTGTATTCTTTTTAATTGGTTACGCATATTGATGTTGACGTGAACATCCTTTCGTGGTTCTTCAATGATGATGTTCGTTAAATCTACACATGTTTATTTTAGAATCTTACTGCTACACCAGCGTAGGTTTGATTGGTTTTCACGCACCCACCAGAATTAATTAAAACGAAACTAATAATCCCTTCAGGCCCGATATCAGCAGGAACGGTGGTGTTAACACACCTACTTTTCATAATTATATTCGCATTTTTTCTGCACGCATCACTGAAATTTTTATTAATTAAATTATTTGCTTATTTTAAGTATCAGCAGGTTTCAGTTTTACAATTTTTCAATTATAACTTAGTCATTCTACTAGAATTTTATCTTAACAGCTTTAAATGAACTCCGGGGTAATGTTTCGAAATTCACTGTAGATCAAGTCAAAATTTGCTTTATTTCCTGTATTTGTAAACTTTTATTAATTGCTCTGTTTTAAATTCTACGCTTCTTCTAACCCCTAAACTGAAAAACATTTTGAACGATTTTTCAAGATTCTTTGCTCCTTATATTGGCTTAGGCAAATCTTTGATAGCTTGAAAGCGTAGATAGTACTCGTTTTTAATTACAGGAATTAATCGTACTGCAAACTCGGTAGCAAAAGAAACGGCTTTTGCATTTCAAAATTTTACCATTTTTGATTTTTTCATACACCAAACATTTTCATATATTTTTTTAATTTTGAGCAATTTTTAGCTTTTCTCTTTAATTTTTATTTCTTCTTTATACAGAATTTCCCAATTCCCAATTAATCGTCCTGCAAGCCCGATAACAGCTACATAAACGTGTTAAAGCTTAACTTTTTCAAAATTTTATGTTTTTCTTTCTCTATTTTCTTATTTACCACACATTCTTATACACAAAATATTATTACGAAATCCAATTTTCAGGTTTTTGGTGTTTCAATCGCAAACCAACCTATTCTTTTCGGTTTTTATCTCAACATTTCTCACTTTGGGATGGTGTTTTGAAATTCAATATAAGTTAAGTTTTAATTCGTTTTATTTATTTCTGGTATTCCTGAAGCTTAATTTCAGCGAATGATTTTAAATTTCTTATTGGTTTCAGTACCTTTTATAGCTACGCTCTAACTTCATGTTTCATTTAACTACTGAAGTGAACAACATTTTGCTTCTTTTTTCTTTTCCCTTTGCTCTGCATATTGACGTAGTCAAATTCTCGATTGTTAATTTTCAAATCTTAACTAATGAAAGGGAAATTATTGTGCTTTACAAAAGTAGCTGAAATATTTGGCATCCCTTGGTATGCTGCAAAGTTGTTTTCCGAAACAACACAGAACTTGAGGATTAAATGAATATTTTTACGACAGCAATAACCCATCGATTGCATTACCGGATTAATCTCCATTTTAAAAACTTCAGAAAACTTGCTACAATACTTGCACACTTTATTTGATTTTCTATTGTGTAGCCAGGCGCTATCGAACATTAACCATAGATCATCGACATATTACCAAGGATCGATGTGTTGGCCAATGTCAAGTTTCTTTCTAATGGTAGATAAACCCATGGGATTTTTCTTTAATTTGTCTCTACAGTTTCTTAATCGTTACACTTTCTTATAAAAAATATTATTATGATATTCAATTTTTAACCTTACGAGGATTGAATTATTACTCAAACTATACTCTTCGGCCTTTATTTCAACAATTTCCACTTCAAGCTAGTGTTTTGAAATTCTATGAAAATCAAGTCTCAATTAGCTTTATTTTTGGTATTCGTAAAGTATAATTTTACCAAATGATTTTAAATTTCTTATTGGTTTCAGTTCCATGTATAGCTCCGATCTAACTTCATGCTTCATTTAATCCCTGAAGTGAACAACATTTTGCTTCTTTTTTCTTTTCCCTTTGCTCTGCAAATTGACGTAGTCAAATTCTCGATTGTTAATTTTCAAATCTTAACTAATGAAAAGGAAATCATCGTGCTGCGACCTCGATAGCAGCAAAACATGTTAAGGTTTGTGCTTTTCAAAAGTAGCTGAAATATTTGGCATCCCTTGGTATGCTGCAAAGTTGTTTTCCGAAACAACACAGAACTTGAGGATTAAATGAATATTTTTACCACAGCAATAACCCATCGATTGCATTACCGGATTAATTTCCATTTTAAAAACTTCAGAAAACTTGCTACAATACTTGCACACTTTATTTGATTTTCTATTGTGCAGCCAGGCGTTATCGAACATTAACCATAGATCATCGACGTATTACCAAGGATCGATGTGTTGGCCAATGTCAAGTTTTTTTTAATGGTAGATAAACCCATGGGATTTTTCTTTAATTTTTCTCTACATTTTCTTATTTGTCACACTTTCTTATAAAAAATATTATCATGATATTCAATTTTTAACCTTACGAGGGAGGATTTAATTATAACCCAAACTATACTCTTCGGTCTTTATTTCAACACTTCCCACTTCAGGCTAGCGTTTTGAAATTCCATGAAAACCAAGTTGCAATTAGCTTTATTTTTGGTATTCGTAAAGCTTAATTTCATCAAATGATTTTAAATTTCTTATTGGTTTCAGTTCCATTTATAGCTCCGCTCTAATTTCATGCTTCATTTAACCCCTGAAGTGAACAACATTTTGCTTCTTTTTTCTTTTCGCTTGCTCTGCATATTGACGTCGTTAAATTTTTGACAGGTATTTTTGAAGTTTTAAATTACTGTTTAACATAATCTTCCTGCGCAAGTATAAATAAAATTTGCTTTCAATTACAGGAAGTAATGAAAAGGGAATTATCGTGCTGCAACCTCGATAGCAGCTTGTACTTCTCAGAGTAGCTAAAATATCTTGCGTCCCTTGGTATGGTACAAAGTTGTTTTCCGAAACAACACAGAACTTGATATCGATTCCATCATCGGATGAATCTCCATCTCAAAAATTTCAGATAACTTGCTACAATACTTGCACACTTTATTTGATTTTTTATTGTACAGCCAGGCGATATCGAGTATTAACCATAGATCATCGACATATTACCAAAGATGTGTTGGTCAATGTCAAGATTCTTTTTAATGATAAATAAACCGATTGGATTTTTATTTAATTTTTCTCTACATTCTCTTATTTGCCACACATTTTTATAAAAAATATTATTATGATATTCAATTTCTAACCTTACGAGGATTTAATTATAACCCAAACTATACTCTTCAGTCTTTATTTCAACACTTCCCACTTTAGGCTAGTGTTTTGAAATTCAATGAAGGCCAAGTCTCAATTTGCTTTATTTCTTGTATTCGTGAAGCTTCATTTCTGTGAATTATCCTAAATTTATTCATTCGTTTTAGTGATTTTTTGTCTCTACTCTAATTAAAAATTTCTTTTAACCTCTGAAGTGAACCACATTTTATTTCTTCTTTTATTTACTTTTGCTCTGCGTATGGACTTTATTAAATTCGGAATGGCTTATATTGAAACCTTAAATTACTATTTAACATATTTTTGCTACGAAAGCGTAGACAGTGGCTTTCATAATTTTTTATTGGTTTATAACCCACACAGTGCCATGTTTCATCCAGATAATAGACCACATATTTCAAGTTGATCTTCTTCAGTGTTAAAGGAATATCGGTTTTAGGATATAGGGAATACATGATTGCTTTAAGTTTTCTTCTTCGGTATGGAAGCTTAACAACTTGAATTATGTGTGGTCCATTTTTCTTCAAGCCACATATCCGGACCTTCAAAGGTTGTCGATCACTCTTGAGAATATTTGCTATCCTTGGACGTGTAGAAGAAATTACACACCCCTGATGCCGGTCCAGGTCATGATGTTCTTCAGCCAGGAGACTTGTTTTTTTCGATATCGCAAGGAGTCTCAATTCATCCCTAGGAGAGGAGATTGTAATTATCTCCTCTCAGAACGTGGCCCAGATATTCAATTTCTGCTTCTAATATTAAATTTATCCCAATAGTATTTACTGTTACACCTAAGATAGTTACACTTAAGACAACTGCTACTCTGTAACAAAATAATAGTTTCATGTTTGTGTTAATAATAAATATTGAACCAAACTTTTCACCATGCAAAATATATTTTAATGTAGTTGATAAGTTAGATATGGCTAACCACAGTTGCAATATGTATTCCTTACTTCTTTCACATTTTTATGATCCTCCTCAAAATAATGAATCAAAGATGCTACAAATTCCTGAGCATGGCTTGATAAACGCTTTGGCATTTAACAAGTATCGAATAATGTTATGCAATGAAAAGAAACTTTCAGGAAAGACTTTCAATTAACCCACTAAAAATAATATTTTTATTGACTCAACGGATTCACGGATTGATTCCAATAAATCAAACAGGATTTAAAGCGCCATTTGCTTGTAAAATGGTAAAATTAGAGTTGTTAAATTGGTAGCAACTTCATTCTGTTGATTTTTGTTGCATCGTGCGCGCGCAGAGTACAATTTCACTTATCATTTTCTTATAACGCGTTTAAAGAAGTATATCATCAAAAATTTAATATGATTTTCAGCACTTTTCAGTTTTACGTCGTTTCGATTATAACTCTTTATCTCAACTCTTCTTACTTCAGGCTAGTGTTTAGAATTTTAATACCGATCCATTAATTTATTTCTATTCTTGTACTTGTGAACTTTAATTTCAATTAATGATTTTAATTTTTTTAACTGGTTTTAGTCTCTCATTATCAATATCTGCTCTTTTAACCCCTGAAGTAAACCACATTTTGTCCTTTTCTACCTTCTTTCTCTCCGCATATTGGCATAGTTAAATGGTTATTAGCTTATTTTGGAACGGTAAATTACTCTTTAAAGGCCAGTTGCACAAAGCGTGATTAAACTCATATTAAAATTTTGATTGGTGGTTCCAAAGCCATCCGCTCTTTTTTTAAGAATTTGAAAGAAAGCAAAGTCAATGTCTGTTAAATTCCTACAAAATTTAACAAACCACTAATGTCTAATGGATGTAATAACAATTTTGGAGATCCGCTAATGGCTTGTTAAACTCTTACTCTTATCACGGTTGTGCAACCGGCACTATGTAGCGTAGATAAGACTCGTTTTCAATTACAAAAACTATTTCAAGCCCGATGGCAGCTTTTAAGACTTCTGCTTTTCAAAATTTTACCTTTTCCTTGATATCGCTCATTTCTTATATGCCACACATTTAAAAAAATATTATTATGAATTTCAGCAGTTTTCAGTTTTACATCATTTTGATTATAACTCAAGATATTCTCCTCGGTCTTTATTTCAACAGTTTTCACTTATTGGTAGTGTTTTAAAATTTTATTTTCTTCCTGTAGTAATAAAGTTTAGTTTCTACGAAAAATATAAAATTTCTTATTGATTTTAATTTTTCTTTTTTCCTTGATTTTTTCTTGTTCTTCCCCACTTCGAAACACATTTTGTTCCTTCCTTCATCTTTTTGATTCCCATATTAACGTAATCGAATAGACGGTTGATCATTTTAGAAATTTAAATTACTTTTTAACATACTCCTGGAGAGTGAACGTAGGTGAAACCCGTTTTCAGGCAGTCACAAGAACTAACCAAAGCGGAACAAATGATTCATTGGACCCGATAACAGCAGGATATGCGTGTTAAGACTTCTGTTTTTCATGGTTTTGCTTTATTTTTATTAAAGAGTTGGTTTACACTAATTTAATTTTTAATTAATTTTCAGTCTAACGTTGTTCGGATTATGAACAAAACCGTATCTATCTTGACTTACTGTTCAAGAGTATTCGTCCTTATCTATATAGCGTAATGTTTGATTTTAACCAATGATGTTCAATTTGCTAACTTTTTGTCGCTTTCTTTTGCCTGTTCTTCCTTAAAATATTTTCTTATAACTAAAACATATATTTTTGGTGCATTCTTCTTTTTCATCTTCATTTTGTCATTCATTCGTTGATATTCTTTAAAAATTCTTTTATAATAATTTATGATTGAATATTTTAAATCTCTTCTGCAACAATCTTCAAGTAATAACAATAATGATTCAGAATGAAACAGCAGAACCGGAATATTAAAATTTCCGTTTTTTATAATTCTTCTATTCTTTCTCTCTTCTTTCTTGTACAAATAAGCTTCATTTTTGTTAAAAAAAATTCAACTATTTTGACTTTTAATAGTTTTCAGAATTACATAGTTCCGGGTAAAAATTAAATTATTTTCTCATATTAGACAATATGTTGTTATGTATATCTGTCCGTTTTTTAGTAGTGGTCCTTCTAAACGTATAAAAACTAAAGCAAACCCTTGTTTTTTCTTTTATTTCGAACCATATTTCGCATTTCCTTCTCAAAAAATCGCTTCTTCTCCAGGCAATATCTGTTTTCATATACGGTACATTTCCTCTTCTAAACTTATTTTTTTTACCTCCATCCGGTAATTGATCGAAATTTTGTTTTAAATTCTCATTAGGACATTTTTCTTTCTACTTCCTCTTTTCCTCTTATAAATTTAATTTTTTACCTCCATCCCGTTATTGATAAAATTTTTATTTTAAATTCTCATTCGGACATTTTTCTTTCTACTTCTTCTATTTCTCTTCTAAATTTAATTTTTTTACCTCCATTCCGTAATTGATAGAAACACTTTTGACTCTTTTGGCATCTTTCGGCATTTACTATTAATACGCCACAATTGTTTAATTTTTAACATTTTTGTTAATACCAATTCGTTTTAGTTTTTTTTTAACTACAATCCAGTCTTAAAAAAATATGAAAGTCGAAAAAACAGACAGTAACAGAACCCTTTTAGTTGAAGACTTTTAACATAGAGTTCACGCAATTTCTTCTTTCTTCATTTTCGCCTTTCGCTGAATTTCGTTTCTCCTTTTCCTCGTGCGACGTTGATGAATCGTCTCGTATTTCTCTCGCTCCTTTGTCGTGTAGGACGACCGAGAGCAAAAGTGGCCGAAGAAAAGAACCAGCAGGAATGTTGTCAAATGAACAAGGATTCTCAGTGTGGTCACCGAGCGTTCTTGTGTTTACCACCTGGGCACCGACATTTATCTTCGGTATTCTTCCTGATCTCTCTCGACAGCGTTTCTTATGAACTGCGCTCAGTTCAGCGGCGAACGTCGATAAATTTGTCTTGTCGCTGAGTTACAACGGAAGAATATATTAACACCGACCATTAGAGAGAAGAGAACAAACTAAACAACCGAAAGCGCTAGCGGTCGAACGCAGAAACGTCGAGTCGACCGAAATGAATCCTCGAAAAGCTCGCGCAGGAAGCGATTGAAATTCTGAAAGGTCTCGGTTGATCGAAGTAAAGCAATAAACAACACATTCTGAGTCGCTGGAGTTAAAGAAAAATTGGAAAATTCTCTAGTAACATAATTTGAATTTTTGAAGTAATAGTTTTGGAAAAATTTAAATATTGCAACAAAGCTCGATTCTGGAAGCTTCCATGCTGATGAAACTTTCGATTCGCGACCACCGAGAAAGATTTAATTAAAATCAATGATATTTACGTGCCAGTCGATTAATTGTAATTGAAAACGTATTGAAACTTCTTGTGTTAGTAATAATTCAAATAAAATCAGAATTGTTGTTTACATTACGCCCCGTTTTTGTTATGAAGAGATTAACTGGTATAAAATTGGAAAACGGTCATTGATCTTAATTCAATTACTAAAAAAGAAACACAATCGTTGTCTAACAATAGGGAAAATTGATTTTAAAATTTTTAACATCGTTCAATTGCAACTATCTAACCGTCACTATTGTGAAAAATACAGTACCGGCTTCATCACATAAATTGTTGCCGTTGAAAAATTCTCATTAAATCTTTAATGAGCAATCAGAATACATCAGGTGATCATTATAAATAGCTACTGTAATAATCTCGTTGGGACTAATTGATAATAACCAACAATATTGCAGCGGTCACATAAATGTTATGGGGTTTATAAAATCGCCAACATGCACTGTCGTGGATTTAATTGGTTGCAAAACAGGTGCTTGATTGTTAAAGGGGGTTGTGGGGGCTGCAGAAATTGTTATTGGTTCAGTTACACAATTGCCTTTCCCAAGCGAAGACACTGTTTGATAGCAGAAATGACACGCCTGAACACGATCGAAATGTGAAAGGATGCCTGAATGGGAGCGATGGTAACTAAAATGGGTGGTGCTTACCATGGCCGACTACATTGTCTCCCAACGCGATATCGCAAGAGGAAATATGTGCATTATTAAATTCAAACTGAAGTTGTTTAGTGGCGCCATCTGGAATGGTGATTGAGACTGTAACAGTAACGAGATTCGATTAATTGTTATCGATTGCTTGAGAATAAAAAAATACTGAAAGGCGCTTCAAGTAAAATTTAATTGAACTACAATCAAAAGTAGAAATGTACCATGATTGACTGTTAAAACTAGCAATATTACAAAAAAATTGAATAGTTTAGTGGTAACGTAAATCAAGCAAGAAAAGTTGAGGGAAAGAGCTCACAGAAAGCTAAAAGCCAATTTCCAAAAGGTCTGTAAGATGTTTAAAAGAGATCTGGAAAAATTGGGCCCAATAGAAGAGCAAATTAAGAATAATGTGAGGATTAATTAAATGCAAAATTTGTCTGACTAAAATAAGTTGAGAAAAATCTAAAGTCTACAAAATAATACAAATAACTGCTAACTGGAAGAAAGGGCATTTTGATTTACTTAAAACTAGAAAAACATTAAAAAATAAAAGAAAACAATCTACCAATAGTCTAAAAACAAAGTTTTTTAGAAGCAAAGACCTTAACAAGGTCAGAAGTTTGAAAGATGCTGTAGAATAGAAATTGCGTTAGAGACAAGAAAATTCTTGAAGAAGTCCATCTTCGGTCCTGAGGGACCATGTGGAAATTTTCGTGTCGATTATATAGAACATTTTCGCGAGAACATATCGCCGTTGGCCGACATTAACATTTCCTTATTTTATAGTTGCTGATTTAAAATAGCAATTATTGTCCTCAAACGTCATCCGTCGTTCCGTTCCCATCCTTCGAACGTGCTATCCTTCTCAAACGGCAAATTAGTCCTCTTTACGTGTTAATAGCGCAACCATGTCAGATTGAACCGCTTAATATGAAGCTGCACTTTCATATTCTTTATTAAGTGCGGCCAATCGTCAAGTCTGTCGGTACCAAACAAAGAATTCCATCCGCGATTTCAAACAGACTCCGCCTCATCCGTCCCACTTCTTATCTACATTCAAACATGATCGATCGAACAAATCTCCCTCATGGGAACCTCCACCAGAAGCAAGAAATTGCGGTAAACCGCGTCTTTAATAACGCTCGAGTTAAATCTTAAACGCCGTTGGAAAGGCGACCGCAACCGTTGTTCGTTTTGACATTTCGTAAAGGTTCGATGCCGTCATTTTTTCACTTTTTCCTTCGCATAACTTACAACTTTATCAAAAATTTATTTTCTTTATGAGGAAGTTGTTTATATTGCGAATAGCTGTAACGAGATTTAACGATTTCAGTTGCAAAAATGATCGGGTCTTGTAATTTTTTTTACGAACTGCAATTATATGCAATAATTGGCCGGATCACGTAGACAGGGAACGGGGCTCGCAATGGTAAAGTCCGGACGGCATCACGACAATCGTGAGTGCTGTTAATAATTAAAACAAACGTAATTACCGCGGACCGGTGCGCTTCATGGGTTCGCGCTGCCATGTAATCCCGACATAATGATGGGTCTGTGGGGAAATATGGGCGAGCTTATAGCAATCAGTTGAGACTAGCAGGAACGGGTCGGACGCAGCAGGAAAAGCAATGAAGCTTTTTCCAGTCCAAGATTTTTGAAGGTTTAGTTCTTTAGACGCGTTATGAGAAAATGATGAGAGTGAAACTTTACGATGCGCGCGCACGATGCAACAAAAATTGACAGAATAACAGAACAACTCTAATTTTACCGTTGAATTCCGGTTGATTTAATTTTATAGGGTCGACAATGCAATGCGATATCGCTAAGAGATTATTGATTTATTGAAATCAATCCGTCCATCCATTTAATAAATAAAAACATTTTGATTAGTCATTTAGTTGAAGAAAATCAGATCAGCAATAGGGAATGTAATTCCAGGATCCCAAAATTACGGGATCTTGGTTAAAAATGCGCAATTTGGGATTCCAAAATATCCCGAAAATATACGAGCGCTAATTTCTAACTTTTTGCGCTGCTGTGATAGCTGCTGGCAGTCAGAATGCATTTTTTAGGGTCTGATTGTTGTGTGACTTAGTGAATGTACTTATTAACTTAAATTCATTGACGGCCAATAACAGCAAGTATATTATTCATCTGAAAAAAAATTACAATAATAAGTCGATGGGGCCTCACTTCTTTATTTCTGAAAATTAAGAAACTGCAAAATGTAAAATTTGTGAGAAAATTTTAAATTTTTAAGGAGTCTTTACTGAAGGTCTGCATCTACATTGTAATTCTCAACATTTACAGTCACTAGCACAAAAAAACCAGACAACATCTTCTACAAGCCCCAGCCACTGATACTAAGATCAGCAAGGTCAAACCAAGGACATCTGCGCCAAAAAAACAAAGAACTATTATGGAATATTTTGTTTTTACTAATGAGAGTTTTTTGGATGCTGTGATTGCTCGTATAACTTTCTTAGACGGATTACTATTTAGAGTATTTATCAATTCTAACGATTAGAGACTGCAAGCTAGAGGATTGGAAAGCATACCAAATTCGACAAACACTGTTTGTAGCAAAGTGATAATTTATTTAAGAATTACAAGGATTACAAGAAAAAAGAGAAAATGTTTCTCTTTGACGTTTGATGAATGGACTTCAGTTGCAAATAATAGGTTTATGGATTAGACTCAAATTTCAATATTAAGATCTGGAATATAGGGCTAACACGAATAAGAGGTTCATTGCCAGCTGAAGAATGTGTAGAGATACCCAATCACAGATTACAAAAATTCAATTTATCTATAAATAGTGATGTAGTAGGTGTTACAATAGACGGAGCAAGTGTTGTGAAAAAGTTTGGAAGACTGACAAAACCCAATCATCAATTATGCTCTGCGCATTCTATTCATCTTGCCCTTTATAAAAGGCAACCTGCTGAAGAGATTGAATTTGACATTTCAGATACGGACAGTGATAGTGATAGCGAGGGAAATTTTGATGACAGTGGTGCAGATTTTGGATTCATGGAAGCGGAAAATGGCATAACTCAACTTACCAACAATCATGGTATTTATCCTTCGGTGCAGAAGGTCAGAAAAAATGTTAAAATGTTTCGGCGATCTTCCACCAAAAATCCAATTTTGTAAAATTATGTAACTGCAAAATATGGTAATGAACTATCTTTGATCTTATACTGCAAAACCAGATAGAATAGCCTCCTTACCATGTTGGAGCAATTTTTTTAACTAAAGGATTGTAAACAGAAGACGCTGATTGATTTAAGAAATGCAATCGTCATCTCCGATACTGAATTTAAACTTCTGAGAATAATGGTTCAGTGTCTTGAATCAGTTAAACTTGCAGTAGAAGCAATTTGCAGAAGAGATTCGAATATGTGCACTGCTGATGCTACTTTAAAGCTTTAATGTTAAGACCTTGATAAATTAAATACGAACATAAGTAAAGAATTATTTCTAAACCTCAGAAAACGTATACATGAGTGTCAAACGATTGTTTTTGGTGTAATTATGCAAACCAAGAAAAATCTCCAAGGGACCACTTTTTTGACTTACCTGATTTTGACTCAATAGCCGATTTTGTTTGTTATTCAAAAACTACTTGGCCCATAAAAACCATTAGTACTTTGTGCGTGGATATAGAACTAGAAACTGATGACAAGGAGAAAGATATATATTGTACCCCTTTCGCGATTAAATAAAAAAAATCTTTAAGCAAAAATTTGATGAAGTTATTGTAGGAGCATTAAAACCCTAAAAAACTCAAATGCGATCTGTGCAAGATAATCTTAGCATTATAAAAAAGGTAATAATTTTTTATGAAAACGGAAGTACCCGAGGTTTGCATCTGCAACAATGTTACGAGTACCTTTTGACCATACCACCGGCAAGCGTAGAATCAGAGACAGCATTTTCTTCAGCTTGATCTTTGGCAACAAACATAAGATCAAAATTAGGAAACTCTACTTTAGACACCTTAATCTTTTTAGGCGAATTTTTCCGTAGAAAATAGTACGCGTAACTTACCTTTATTATTTTGAGTTCTTGGTGGTACTTTGTTCTTCTTCTAGAATTTAGTTTCTGCTATTGTTCCTTATTCTTTATTTTCAAATTAATTTTTTACCATGTAAGAAGACATTTCTATTCAAAATACAATTTGTAACAGGTCTGTCCCTGATTGCACCGCGGTGCAGTGGGTTGCCTGCTTTATGCGAGCACCGGCACGAGAGGGCGCCACAAATGCATGCTCGACAATCAAAAAGTGAATTGACGTGTAACAGAGTGTGAGACGGTTGACCGTTAAATGTTATTTTTTTTGATTTGTAATATAATTGTAAAACCTCGAGCGGTAAAAATTTATTTTTCGACCCACCAGTAGTGAAACCGATTTTACTAAATAAAACAAAGCAAGAATCTACAAAACAATCGCTTTGGCGGTTATAAATTTTATTAAAGCATTTTATATTATTTTTGTTAAAACTAAAAATCCCGTTTTTTCTGGATTTGATCCCGGGATCCTGAGATTAGAATTTCTGATCCTGAAATATAATCCCGATCCCGAAATTTTCATTCCCTAGTTAGAAAGTCGCAGTAGAAAATGAAGAGCATTGTACTTACAACATTTTCAAAAGACGTTTAAGATACACGGAAGCTTCTTTTTGGATTACATTAACTGCAGCTAGAAACAGACTTTTGTTTTTGTAGAACGTTCAAAACACTTAACATGCCAAATTTTTGAAAGATAAATAGTCAGCCTAAAGTGCTAACGATTGGTCCGATTGCTATTAGGGCTGAAGTTTATATTCCCACCGACGCAACTAGTTTGCCGTAACTTTTCTTCTAAATATCTTTATCTCATGGCTATGGCTAGTATCAAACAACTTCGTAATTCAAAAGTGACTCTAAGTCATTGGTCTCACTGGGTTACAGTTCACCCCACTGATAACGTACTAGTGATCAAGCTTTCTCCCTTAAATCTTAAGATGCGATTCAAGAAGCCCTCAAACTGAAGTGAAAACGTTTAAGGCTGTACTCGATCTGTCAGATAAAGCTCGTTTTTTTTCTTGTTAAGTTCTTAAAATGCAATACCAATATTTTACAAGAATTTTAATAATTTTATATATGGAAATGGTGGGTCAGTTTTTACTGTATCATCGAGCTTGATAAACGTCGATATATTTTTTTTTTAAATTAGATACAAAGCTTAAATGTATCAAACAGATTTCAGTTTTATTTTCATTTATAAAAATAAACAAATTAATTAATTTTATAGAGTTTAACGGGAAGAAGGGCGGCTAGTTTCTTAGATGGCATTTATCTATTAATGATAAGTAGTTAAATCTTTAAAATTACCAGCAACTGAGGCGCCGTTCCTGAACAGTTTGAATCGGATTCATGAAATGTGATACGACAGGCAAGAAAGGTGGGAACCTAGTACCTAGAGCGGTCGACACTAGCAACACTTCTTCACGATAAATGTCTCGTATTACGGAGGAGAAAACCTTTAGAACTGTGTAAAGATTTTCAAAATATATTGTTATTGTTGTGTATATACTTCTAATTAGACAAACCCACCTTTACCTCTCGTGTGACAGAATTAATTTCTTGTGTTGTTAAATACAAGTTTTGGAGGATCTAAAGTTAGCTGTTTCACGTTTTATCCCGACATTAATCGTGTAAATAACCCAATCTTTGAAAAAAATATAAAAATTTATCACAGAAGATGTCTAGAACAATTTTTTCTCTTTTCAATAGTTGAAAAGAGCAGAAAAAATTTCCTGTAATATTTCTATTTTCAAAATTATTTAAATCACAACTATTATTAATCAAATAAATTTTTAGATAGTTATTTTTAATCTGAATGTAAATTTCGAGGTGGCTCAAATTTCTGTTGAATTTTTCTCGCTTGTTTTTACACCCGATTCTCACTCTAAATTCTCTTATGTTGCTTTTCCAGAGGCTTCCAGTCATATAGAAAATATATCTTTTGACCATAGTACTCTGACCAAATATATTATGAAGCTGAAAAGTCCGTCATCCCCTGGACCGGATGCTGTCACGTCAAAAGTTTTAAAGAAATGTTGCACGTCTCTTGCTATACGTTGTTTTTTATTTTTGGCACTAGTTTTTTTCATTAACATACTTTGCTTGTCTCTTAGAAATTTGCCTCCGTCACGCCGATTTATAGAAAAAAAGACAGATTGAAAGCCGACAATTGTCATCCTATTAATCTCACATCTGTTGTTAGTAGGCTGATGGAATTTCATTATTCACAAACAGTGATTGCAGATTTTACTGAATGAAAACATAATATCACCCCATTAACATGGATGTGTATCTGGGCGTCTGGGTGTTGATTAATCTGTTGCAATACGTGAATAACTAGTCCACGTCATTGGAGAACGGGGAGCCCGTTGAAATTGTCTACTTGGACTTCTCCAAGGATTTTGATAGAGTGCCTCATGGAAGATTAATGCATAAACTTAAATCCATCAGTGTTAGAGATATTCTCCTATTATGGATGAGCGACTTTCTGGCGATAGACAATTTCTTTCTCAACTAGGCTACTTGTCTTAAGTGGTGTACCTCAGGGTTCCGTGCTGGGTCCTCTATTGTTCCTTGTCTATATATGTGAACTTCCATTCATGTTAAGATCTAGCTGCTCTCTCTATGCCGACAAAACTAATGTAAACAACAATTTCCTGCTCTGCCACAATCAGCTGCAAGACGATCTAAATGCAATTTGTGATTGGAGTTCTGACTGGATGTTCTCTTTAAAAATTGAAAAATTGACAATTGTGCATCTCGAAAAGAACAACCCTCGTATAACATACAGTATCGCTGGGCAGCATTTGCATACTGCCAGCAAACAAAACAATCTTGGTGTTACGATCATGAAAAATCTTACTTGGTTAGAGCATATATTTTCGGTATGTGAAAGAGCAAACACGTCACTGTTCCTGCTGCCTAAGACCTTTGACCGAGATTTCTTTTCCACATCCGCTCAACTTTATAAGATCTTTGTTAGACCAGTATTGGAGTTCTGTGGACCTGTCTTTTTTCATTGTTTGTTCAACTGTATAAAAATTTTTTATCAATTGCGACAAAAAAAATAGTCACACAAGATCTGGAGTATGCAAGAATGGTTGAATTTTTTGAAATCACAGAATAGAAAACAACTGCTTTTTGAGCGTATTGTTCTTAAAACACGCATTTTTTTAACAATTTATTTCAGGTCTCAATTTGATCTCACTAATCAAAAAAAAATATTTATGTGATAATCACCAAAGTTAATTCTAAGATTTCTGCAAAAAATTTCCAAAATCTTACCCAGTAATTTGTTATTATTTGTTAGTTGATATCTTGGCGCTTTTGGTGCCTCAAATTAAAAATAATTTTCTACTACCCGAAAATTTGTAGATGCAAACAAATAATTCATCCCACTCCAAATCTTCCAGGCATCCCGTTTGTGCTAGCGTTGAAATCTTCACGACTTCAGTTATTTTCTTTACGTAATGCTTCTAATAAATTCGCAGGATCGAACGAGCAACGTAACCTCATTGCGTGTCAGGCATCGACCGACGTTGTAGCGGCTTTTCAGGTAGTTTTCAGAATCACGATCAATATGTATTGCTCCAGTTGTTCAGGATCTGCACAATATCCTCTGGTCTGTCTGATTTATGCGACTACCAAAGGCTTCGGGTTTGCAATAACGGCCCGGACACGCCTCTTTTCAACTTCGTTCGTTGTATGCGCTCTTGCCATTTTCCATTATGCAATTCAAAGTAGCTAATGTCAAGTCGACCGACTATAAATTATCAACGTCAAGTCAATAAAGCGATGACGAGATATCACAATCCAACCAGCAACTCTTTTCCCACAAAGACGACCATGATGCTCTACCATAATTCTCAATAACTGAAAGGGTTGCGGATTTTTTGAGTATTAGACAAGTTCTTTAGTTCTTCAAATTCTTGCGTAATTGGGTAATATTTAGTAGTAGGCAAAGTGGTGATAAATATGAGGACGATTAAGAAAATCCTATTAAAAGTTAAAAATTAGATTGCACCGTTAGCCCAGCACGGCTTCGATTCTTCCAGCTTTATCGAGCCGGGTGCGCGCTTCTTTATAATAATAGTTTGATTTATTAATACCGAGTGATATTTTTTAGCTCGTAGCTGATTAATCGACCAATTTCATTACTTTAATAATCCAATACGATAATTAATTGCCGGCCGTTAATGATTTCTATTAGAAAATTGAGATTAATCGTCCACGGACGCCTGCGACGTTCTACGAGTTTTTTCAAAAATTAAGAAACCCACGACTTCAGTCCCGCAGTTCTGAAATTACTAAAAAAAATTTGTAATTTAACCGAAATTTGCGTTTTAAGTTAGCGAAGTCGCAACGGCACGAATGACTGATGACGTAGTTTCGGGGCGTGGCCATTTTCAAGGTTGTGGCCCGCTATCTAAATTAGGTTTTGCAATAAAAATTTCCCAGCCGTGCTTGATCCGATGAAATTAATTGTCGAATTCGGCGTGATCCGGCCGTAAACGCAACCAATTATCAACAGTTACTCCTCAAATAGCGCTTAACCTTAATAAACTGGATCGAATTTTCGGAAATCACGATAGTTGACGGCGTGGCCGGTGAACTTTCGTGTAGAACGCCGTGATTAATCGCCAACACGTATATAGGTATATGAACGTTGGAACAGTTACAGATAGAAAAAAAGCGATAGCTAATTACTATGAAATTATGGATTATAGACACGTACTGGCCTTATTCTTTCGTTGTCCGTTTCAAATTCCCAACTGTCTGAACACCTGCATTAAAAAAAAGAAAAGGTTATTTATTCAGCGGATCGTCGGGTAGCTGGACGGAAGGTCGGCGTGAAGGATGGGACGAAAAATCAAAGTTGCGTCATACCGGTAACAGTTTGACGGATGCTTTAGGTACTTGGAGTAGCCGAAAATCCTCCTACAGTGAGATTTTTAACTCGCGTTGACCAAGCCGCTTAAATATCAAGAGATCCACGATGCAATAGCAACTCGACGTTTTATCGATCCCTGATTGTTGATATTTGAATTATTCGAACTTCAGCTGATGTAAATAAAGATAGATGCTACTCCCAAAAGAAAATTATATTTCTTCCGGTTGGTAACACTCTTTTTGATGTTTCTCTTTAAGGCAAAATGAAAAATTAGAAACACTCATCAAGATGTAGACAGTAAAACTTTTGAAAATAAGAGTAAGTTGTATCTTTATTAAAAAAAAATAACAATCAAACCAAAGTTACTATTTACCTACTTTTATTTTTAATTATTTTATATCTATAAATAAGTTACATCGATTTATTCCACAAATTTGCACAAAGTTTGGTGGAAGTGGAGCTACTCATTGACAACATTTCTTGGTCTATTTCCAAGGTTCTAAAAATTTAGATTGCGTGAATAGTTGTACAGTTTTTTTTTTAATATTATTTAGGAAAAGCAGTAATATTTAATATTATTTGTGAAAAATTGATTACTAACTAATAAGGCAACCTATCTCAGCATTTCCCAACCCACCTACTGGCCCAGTGATACAAACTCTCCGATTTTCTAGATTTCTACATCACAAAAAGAATCAATAAAAACCAACTTCCGATAAAATTTTCCCTTAACTTATCGTCAGACCACTTACTAATCATAGCTTCTATTTTCAACAAGACTAATATTGAAAGTATACGGCCATCTAGTCTATGCAAACCATAAAACAAACTGAGAAGAGTTTTGAGAAAATCTAGACGCGCAATCTCTTTAAAAAAAATTATTTAAAACTCTTCAAGAAATTGACCTAGAAGTATGTCAAATAACGGAAACATTGCAAAAAACTTCTTGCGCTAAAACTTCCAAAAATAATAATTCAATCTACAATACAGATAATGTTCCAGTTACAATCAGACTAAAACTGGCATAAGGGGTCTATTTTGTATCTCATAACGGCCATGTTACCAAGCATTTGTCGTTACATAACATGGGTAGCTATTTTCTATCTGGCATGTTCGTGAACAGAGTCGTTATTTAACGATTTCTATGTTACCGTAACATGGAAGCTGTTCATGAACGACATTTGCTATTCTGTAACTGGATAACGACATGTTCGCAAACGACATTTCTGTTAAAGGACCGAACGGCTTGAACTGGACGCTGTTTAATAACATTTTAAGCACATTTTAATGAATTTTCGCCCTAAACCCATTATTAAATTTTATCTTTTGCATCTTTTAATGGATTTTTGGGCAACAAATATTTTCAGCACATTTCTATATTCTCACTTCCAGAACGTGGTCGTGTTCCGTAGTACATTTTTAAATAAATTTTTGTGATAATTTTGCTAAAATGAACGGAAACCTCATCAATCGCATAGAAAATGAAGTGCAGCAAAGGTAAGAATTGTAAAGTGTTGTATTATACCTAAATAGATTTTTTTTCCTAATTTTATACGATACAAACAGAAACTGAACATACGCAAATACTTTATTTTTACAATTTCCAAATATATAAAATATATATAAAAATAATAAGAACTGAAAAATCTCATTATTCTTATACACATATAACTGTTATAACAAGAAAATGGTATATAATAATTATTGTAGACGGATAAATGCTGCAGTGCAACGGATGATGAGAGATAACAGTAATCCATTTGATCTGCCGGAAGACACATTCAGGAAAATTTATAGATTAAGCAGAGAAGCTGCTAATCATGTATTTACACAATTTTCAGCGCACTTGGATGCACCTCGAAGAAGCACAAAAATTCTTCCAGTAGTGAAGGTATGGATAATTAATAATATTATTTTAATTTTACCGTTTCGAAACTTTTTTTTAGTTTTTTGCTGCTCTTCATTTTTTTGCTCATGGTAATTACCAAAAACCTGTGGGTAAAGACAGGAATAACCCGCTGAGTCAAGCTGCAGTAAGCAGAATTCTTCACGAAGTAGTAGATGTATTTGTTGATGTTTTAGCACGACAATACATAAAGTTTCCAACTACACTTGAAGAGGTGACTACTGTAAAGAATGGGTAAATAAGGAATTAATAATGTAATATTATCTCAATTAAAATATATAATTTTAAGGTTCTATCAAAAATATGGAAATTTAAATTTTCCCGGAATTATAGGTTGCATAGATTGCACCCATATAGCAATTTTTCCTCCTCCAGCGCAACATCCTCTTCATCCAGGCAGAGTTTATATTAATAGAAAAAATTTTCACAGTATTAATTGCCAAATAGTAAGACTACATGTTTTGTTCTTGTGCTGTATTTAAATGTATTTTCTCTATGTAGATATGCGACTCTGAATTGAAAATTCTGGCCATCAACGCTAGGTATTCGGGTTCGGTACATGATGCTGCAATTTTCTGTATCTCATAACGGCCATGTTACCAAACATTTGTTCTGGACCGCCAAAAAGTGGGAGTGGCGGCCGAAGTGAGGTTAGGTTTTAGTTTACGTCGCCGCAAGAGTCTGTTTCTATAGTTACGCCGCGACCATCTCTTTTCATTTGCCCAAGAAGAACAAGGATGAAAGAATTGCTTTGCGAAACGCGCCCAAAATAAAGCAAAAATACTACTCGTTTAGAAAATATCGATTGTAGTTATGAAGTTGCCAAGGTCACTTTCTTAACATGGTCAATAGAGAATAGCCCTTAACAGACAAGCCGTTATAGTAGTCGTTACAAAATTGTCGTTAACCAACATGGATGTTCGTGAACATCGAGATACAAAATAGACCCCTAACTCAAGAAGGGAAAAGGATAAAACCTAACTGAAAAGAGCTATTAAAGATCTGCAGAAATTACTTCTGGTTATATAAAAATAAAAGTATTCAAGAATACTTAGGCTCTATTTAGGCTATCTCCTTTGGAAAATGATAAGAAAATAAAAAGGCTACAACTATTCTACTCTCCTGTACGAGATATTTCCTGAAAATGGACAAGAAACAAAAAAAAGTCAATGGTCTTTGCAGATCATTTGGCAAAATTATTTGAACCCCAAATTAAGCAGACCCTGCTACAGATTACAAGAAAAATAAAGCGATTGCATGGCTACTTAATTACAAATGGACCTATCAATCAAAAATTTAATTTATTTATTTAAATTTATAAATTTATTTAAATCTATTTAATTTTAAATAAATGTTAAAAATACAATCATGAACTTCATAAACCTAAAAGAGGCACCAGGGTATGATCCTGTAACTGGTAAGATACCAAAAAATGTTCAGTTACGGGATTCAAAGCTTTTCAACAAATCTTCAATGCGGTCGTAACGTAACTATCCCAGCCAATGGAAAGTCTCACATATTGTTAAGATAATAAGAAGTAAAAAAAAAGACTGAAGAATTAAAATCACACTGTCCAATAAGTTTGCTACCAATGAGCTCCATAGCTTTTGTTAACACGATTGACTGCAATTTTACAAAAAAAATGTAGGGCTGGGTTACCACAAATGAGAAGCGATCGAAATACAGAAACTGAGACAGAGTCGTTTAAACAATTAGTTAGCGGGCACTTCAAAATAAAAAGTGGCAGACTACCCAAAAATGTTTGTTATGTCCCACAGATTCGAAAACCATAAGTCGTCAAAAAATCATTCAGTGGATAAGGGCACAATTCCAAATTTTCGAGTTAGCAGCATGACGATAAACTTTGATATATCAAATATCTGCGGTAATAATTCCAATAAATTATCTGTGGCCTTTCTACTTCAAAAAAATATTCAATAATTTGGAAATACTTGCCTGCTTAAGAGTCACAAATATTTCAAACGCTTTTTACTCTGTGTGGAAGACGAAAGAATATATACCTATATCAGTAATTACCCGAAATTTGACAGAAAAATTGGACTGGAACCGAATTGGGTCATTAGAATTCATTAATTGTCAAATGTCCGACATCGAAAATGGCGCTTTTGAATCGTTCAAACACCTGAAAAAACTAACGATAAAAAAACCCTTTAACAACAATAAAACGTGGCATGTTCAACGGACTATCATTAGAAATTTTGGATCTCCATTACAGAATTACAGAATTACAGAATTTGTTCAATCAAAAAAGAAGCTTTCAGGGACATGGTGATGTCGCGGACAATTTATGTTTGTTCCAACCAGCTAACAGAATTACACGAAAATTGGTTCGGCAAGAATCCAAAATTGTGCAAAATTAGCTTTTGTGGAAATCTATTTAAGACATTACCGGATGACGCCTTCGACAATATCGGAAACAAAAACGAGTGTCGCTATCAAATTCGGTTTATTGTTAACAAGATCACAGCGACTTCCAAAAAAACCTTTGCAAATATATATATTCAAGAGTTGTATCTGCTAGATAACCAAATTTTTTTTTTGGACGAAGAAACTTTCCAATCTGCTTGAGTTGAGTTTTTGCAGTTTGAGTTTCAATAAAATTAACTGTGATAACGTACCAAAAATCAAATTTCGTAGCGGATGCAACGTCACTAAATATAATTTCGGTTGCAAAAAACTTTTATTAGTTTCTTAGATTCTAGCGGTTTTAACTACAGATCACTTTTGAATATTATTTACGAAATGATTTGTTACGTTATTAGACCTTTCCATGTACTCTATAAATAAGCGCGGAGCCCTCAAATGAGCAAAAGTGATAATACAGCTACATTTGCCACTACAGATGCGACCTAAAGTGTCCTAGTAGAGCGCAAACTCGAACCAATTTTCACTTCCGCGGGCACTTAAAAATAAAAAGTGTGAGACTATCCAAAAATGTTCGTCATGTCCCACAGATTCGAAAACCATAAGTCGTCGAAAAATCGTCCAGTGGATGAGGGCACAATTGCAAATTTTCAAGTTAGCCCCATGACAATAAACATTGATGTATCAAATATTTGTGGTAATAATTTCAATAAATTTTCTGTTGCCTTTCTACTTCAGAAAAATATTTAATAATTTGGAAATATTAGCGCGCTTATGTGCCATAAATATTTCAGATGCTATTGACCGCGTTTGAAAGACGACAAAATTTTAACTATATTTACGATTTTTAGCGTTTTCACCGAGACCGTCGTAACCATACATTTCTGATAAATAAACATTAAGAAGAATTTATAGACTGATTCTTCCTAATTCTGACTGCAATTTTTATAATTTTCCAACTTCTGATTATTTCAAAAAGAATTTAAAGTACAGAGCTGTAAAAATCTCGAAGAGCGGATTTCTGTTCGATCACATCTGTGACTTACGTTCTTGCAAGAGTGCAAGAGACGTCCGCGTTTCTTGTATAGTATATGTATATATCATACATATTACGAAAAAGTTCTTTATCAAATTCTTGGGTGCCAGCACCATTTAGCAAGTTATGGTACGAAACACATATGTAAAATAATTCTACTTTTCCATACCAGCACTAGTTGTATTATGCCCTGTGAGTGCAAGGAAAGCGGGTAAATTTTTCAAAAGTAATGAATAAAACAAATTTTATCTTGATTTCCTGTTTTCGTCCAGACTTTACTGTAGGAAATGCAAATTTCAGGAACATGAATCAATATGAATCAACATGAATTTGAAAATAAGAAATAAAGAACAATAATATAAATTAAATTCTAGAAAACAAACAAAGTGAAACCAAGAAAACTCAAAATAATAAGGCAATGAGATACGCGTACTTTCTATTTTCTACGTAAAAATTATCTCAAAAAAAAATGCAAATGCAAATGCAAATCTGAAGTGGCAAGTGTCGCTCAGCCCCAGGGGCTGTATTATCACTGTTGCTTGTTCGAAAGCTCCGCGCTTATTTATGGAATATAGGAAAGGTTTAATAACGTAACATATCATTTCGCAAATTATATTCAACTTAATTGATCTGTAGTTAAAATCGCTAGAATCTAAGAAATTAATAAAGGTTTTTGGCAACCAAAATCTTGTTTAGTGACGTTGCATCCGCTACGAAATTTGAGTTTCGGTACGTTATCACAGTTAATTTTATTCGAACTCAATTGCAAAAACTCAACACAAGCGGACTGGAAAGTTTCTTCGTCCAAAGAAGAAATTTCGTTATCTAGCAGATACAACTCTTGAATATGCATGTTTGCAAACGTTTTTCTTGAAATCGCCGTGATCTTGTTATCACTAAAGCGAATTTGATAACGACACTCATTTTTGTTTTCCATATTGTCGAAGGCGTCATCCGGTAATGTCTTAAATAGGTTTCCAACAAAGCGAATTTCGCACAATTTTGGATTGTTGCCGAACCAATTTCCGTGAAATTCTGTTAGCTGGTTTGAACAAACATAAATTGTTCTCAACGCTACCATGTCGCTAAAAGCTCCTTTTTCGATTGAACTGATTTTGTTGTAATGAAGATCCAAAATTTCTAACGATAAGCCGTTGAACATGCCACGTTTTATTGTTGTTAAAAGGTTTTTTTTAATCGTTAGTTTTGTCAGGTGTTTGAACGATTCAAAGGCGCCATTTTCGATGTCGGTTATTTGACAATTGATGAATTCTAACGACCCAGTTTGGTACAAGTCCAATTTTTCTGTCAAATTTCGGGTAATTACTGGTATAGGCGTGTCGATGAAGGCAGAAGCAAAATAGATATAGTGTGGGGACACATGAGATTTTAACGTCACGTTATCGTCACAAAAAACAATGTTGAGAAGGATAGTAACTAGCACAAAATATTTCAACATATTGTTAACGATTTCACTCAACATTTGGTTAGTTACGAAGATACTCGACGACTTATAATCACAATTTTTGTTATTATAAGGTTATCATTTGTGTTGAAGTTTTCAATTGGTTAAACACACAAAAACCAAATGATCTAATTTACTGTAAGAACGCATTAAACTGATAACAAATGAGAAAACATTCAGATAATACGTTTCCACATAAAATGTCGAAGTCCTCATATCCACCTTTAAGGGTGCCCTAAAAAGTTTTTGTAGAATTTTCTCACTCTGAAAATACTATACATGGTGTTTCCTAAAAAAGGTCCCAAGCTGGATTTACGCTATTTATTACCCGATTTGAATGAACAAAAACTTTAAAATCACTAGAAAGTGGTTGTGATCGAGATATTTTTAATTATTAACTTCTAGGTCAAATGATGCTCAATTCTTTTTTTTAATAAAAACATATTATTTTTACGGTTTTGTTTAAATTGCATTATTTTTCCAAATACAAGGACGTTTAAAAACTGATTTTGGTACAATATTTATTCAATGAGACAATTAAAGTATCTAACGAGAATGTTACAAAAATTTGCCAACATTACAGCTTGGGGCGTTTTTTAGGAAACACCCTGTATAATGAATGCATAAGAGATCTGAGCTAGCGCCCTTTGCCGAAATTAGTCTAAATCGCAACAAAAATTTCGAAACAAACAAGTTGCATAAGAGGGGCGTGCCGTTTCTGCTAGCTACCGTGATGGATGACAACTTCATACCAACGCTAATTTCGCCGCTTCCTTTTCTTGCTAATTAATTACCCGTTTACCCCGAAATTACCGTCGCTTAAATTGCGATCGTTTCTAAATTAACGGCCCTGTTGCACGACAGTTTTCTGGGAGAGATAATGATAATGCCGGATTCTCGCACGTCTCGTGTTTGGTATATCATTCATAATTTTATGTTGTTCCAACGATTAAATTATTGGTGGATTTATTACTGTCGTAAATCAAGTCGGTATATCAACTTATATAGAATCTAGAAGGCCGGGAGTGATTCGGAAACGATCCGCTTTCGTTTTTTCTTTCATGGTGATTTGATTGTTGTACGTTTTCATCGCCGATGCAGTGCGGTTCGTTTGCGGGTCACGATGCACCGATTCATTCCTAAATGAAACGGATCGTGGTGGCCGAAACGAGCTCGACCTCCATCAAGGCGGACGTTACGTTCACCGAGGTGTTTACAAAAAACGGTCCAAACAAACACCAAAATTGTCAAAATCCGCTCAAAATTGGTAAAAACCAGTTTAAAATAAAAATGTTATCATTCTCATGAAGTTTCTTGATTTCTTCTTTATTGAGAATTACTATCTAAAAGTTTCGTTATTCGAAAAAAAATTTCGAAAATTAGAAAAATTTTCTGAAAATAATTTTTTGAAATTTGATCGGAGTATTTTCAAAATTTCTTACGGTACTTACTATTGAATTTTAATATCCGTGTATTTTGAAAATTGCTTGAAATCCATAAAATACCAACGATTGTTACACAATTTGTTCAAGGCTTCTAAAACTTGTTCTTATTGCAGGGAACCACGGTTTGAGGATGACGAAACTTCTTAATGATGTAGACATTTAGAACGAACAGAACAGTAGTTTTGAATTATAAATCGAATGTTTTTTAGATACTAAGTTTAGTAAATTTTATTCAAAATTGCGAGTTTTAGTTTTTTTTTTTGTCTGCAAACTTTTCACACGTCCATATCTCAATGCTACTCAAAGAGCGATTAGTAGTACCGTAACTGGTCTCAAGATACTTAAAGTTTCAAGATAGTTAAAATTTCGAAGTCAAAATTGAGTTTGTATTCGAATTAAAAGACCTCAATACATCAGAAAACCTTGGTGCTATTGCTTCCGGGGATACGATAAAAAGTTTGGAATTTTTATTCATTAAGGTACAAGTTTCCAAAATTTGTGAGAGCAATTTTGGAATTATTTCTATAGTTTTGTTTTATTTAGCAGTAACTAAAAATTTGTTTCTAAGTGTAAATCATAATAAGATAAAAAAAATAAGATAAAAGTTTAAAAACTAATCTTCGAAATTTAACTTTAATTTTGAACAGCAAAGTTTTTATAACTACACTACATTACAAACTTCAAAGAGAAATCGCAAATAATTGTATAAAAAATTTAAAAAAATTTTAGGATCATAAAGTGTTTTAAAGAGTCCTTGTACAAATAAGAGTCAATACGCCAGGAAAAAGGATTAGTAGCTAGATGACAAGACATAAACATTTGCTATTTAAAGGCTATCGCAAGTAAGAGTCAAGGGTTTCCCAGATGCGATTTCAAAGTTTCTTAAATTACCAATTTATTTTTTACTTAATTGCTGCAAAACAAAAATTGCCACAATTTAACAAAAACATCCTAAAATTATTGAAATAAAAAGCAAAGAGGTACTTAGTCATTTATTACGGTGGTGAAGTGCACAAAATTTTTTGAAGAAAAATATGAAGTAAAAACTTATGACTAAAACAGTGTAAGAATCTATTTCTGCATTCTACCCATTTAGATAAATTCTATTTATCCAATAGTGTAAGCTTGGGTTTAAGCAGTGGCAGCTGGTGCAGGAGGGGCAAAAGGGCTCTCCAGAAAATTAAAGAATGTATTAAACACAAGCGAGAAATTCATAAACCCTATCAGATATATTACCCGCTTCTATTTTAAGTTTCCCGCTTCCAAACTGAACGTTGTGCGCTGTGAGCCAGCTTAGCGTTGCCCTCCGTGCTTTGCCAGATTGCTTAAAACTTTGCATATGCTATCCTTATTTTCCAATACATCGAGAATGCTTTAAAAAACGCTGGCAACAGTGTTAAGGAGGGGCCAGATTCATTTTGCCTAAACCAATAGAGTAACTTGTTAAACCCGAACATTCTAGAACTTCGCCGTCGTTTCAAAGAGTTCGCCAATCTGCTTATAAACTAAATACAATACATGCAAATGTGGTGTGGTGTGGCGTATTAACGATTTATCCAGCTGTGAAACAATTTTGTTGCTCTACCGTCCTTGTCTTTTGGGTTTACTAAGATTCAGCAGTTGTTGGGTGATTTCGTGTTCTGATTGAAACAATAAATACGTTTCAAGCAATTAACGCCGCAAGATTGAAGAGATTAAGTTTCAAGGATCATAAGAAGATAAAAGAGTTGGTACATTTCGGCCTAACCTTCAGATCTTAGAACAACATGAGGTGAAGGGCAAAAATGTGGCAAGATCATTCAATGTAGGTATGTACCAAAATGCAAATTGGCTATGTGTTTGCGATGTCAGTAATTTATTTTATTGTTTTGTATGTTTATTGATGACATGAGTAACGTAATTTTTGCTGAATTAAAGAAAATTAATATAAACAAATCTTCCAAAAAGCTAATAGCTCAAAGTTATGATGGAGCTGCTGTTATGACTGGCTAAAATATTGGAGGACAATCCAAAGTCAGTTCAATTTACAAGAGGGCCACTTTCGTTCATTGTTATGCTAATCAATTAATTTCGAAGTTATTTAACAAAAATTATACTCTACCATTGAAGATTTTTTTCCCATCAATTCGGATTTAATACGAGGCATTCTATTACCCAAGATCAAAAATAAGAAGAGATTTTAAAACAAAGCAGTGTTTTACAGTGTTTTTAAATATTACACAGACGTTCGACAAGATGTAGCACTTGGGTCTTCTTAGTGAAATAAAAGGTAAACTTCCTCATAACTACTATAAATTTATTTAATCATATTGAATAAAGAGACACATTTATATTAAATATCAAGACTCAGTAACACCTTTATATCCAATAAAGGGCAGTACCTTGTAACCTGTTTTACATTTCCTATGTTACTCATTGGATATGCCTAAAAACGATCAATTAGTACTCTGAATATTCTGAACGAGCTGGACGAGTTTTGATAAAATTGACTACATTTACTACACTCAGATACTTTAATGCAAGCGTTTCTCGGTGACAAATGTGTCTACCAGGTTTGCCGGTAACTCTCCGGAACAGTCAGATATGAATCGAGTGCTGCCAGTACAGACATCAATGCACTTGGTCCAACAAAAATTAATTTTAGATATTAAAGTATCAAAGATCGCAAACTCCTTTGTAATAATATTTTTACAACACAAAAGTTTTTTTGAATCTCATTTTCATTTATAAACAGCACATAGCATACCAACTGAGCATTCTATTTAAAAAAATTACAATTTGCCAATAATGTGGTGTTTTCTAAATTGGGTGTGCACTGTAGTTCTATACTTACTACACGATTTCTTTTCCACAGTTGTGCCAGTAGTTGCTCTCTTTATCATCAAAAATATAAGAATTACAAAATTATTCATCTAAACCGATAAACGAGAACGAATGCAATACCATGTCATAACGACCCTTATGTATAATATGAAAAGAAATTACTGAGAAAATTACAACAGCCACCTAAGCTATCTTTAATTTATGCAGAAGGTCAGCTAGTAATATCAAAAGTTATAATTTTATTTAATTATAGATTTTCATCAGCTTCCTTCGTTCTTACTACATTAAAAATCAAAAATTATTATGAAAACTTTTGCCACATTTCGGGGCGCTCCTCTAAAGGCTGTCCTGCTACTCTCTAGGGTACCGTGGCGCATGCGTTGAGAGTTTGCAAGTTTATTAACCAGGAAATATCTAAAAACACATTTAAAGAGTAAACGATAAAAAACAAAGTTGACACGAATGGTCTTACTTACAGTTCTCGTAGCCATTAACTTCAACTTAAGCCACTTTTTAAGGCTTTGTTTGTATATTAAAATCAAAATATCCAGGATCTTGTTATGGTAAAATCAAAAATGCTAGAAGGAGCTGGTGCTTCCAGTAAAATTAGAGAAAACTCTACGCATGCGTTTCTTCTTAATATCTTGCATAATGTTGTTACTCAAAAAGGGATGGAATCAATCTATAAATCGTAGCAATGGCGTATTCTAACAGAAGCTTAGGTTTCCGGCGTAATGACTTAGAAAAGCTCAAAAAAATTGAGATTTGAACCTTGAGAAATATGAATATTATCACTTGCTTTGTCATTTTAAAATTAACTTTTTTACTTTTTCTTTTAATCAAAAGACGCAAATTTTTTTGGGCTTTGGGCGCACACCTAAATTAATACGTCACTGGAAATACAGGACGGTTTTTGTGCACGGCCCATTAGAATAATGAGAGAAATCTGAAATTTTGTACAGATATTAAATAGTTTGTTTTCCATCGAAAAAAAAATTTTAGAAATGGTAGCATTTCTGCTAATACCGCAACTTAATCTCAACTTCCTCATTTTAACAGGAGTACCTTGTATATTTTTTAGTTTTGGAATGCCCATTAAATTTTAGTATAAGTAATTTTTGAAAAAGAAAATTATTTTCTCTTATAAATACAGAAAATTTTCTTCGAATAAAAAGTCAACTTCCAAACAAAAAAAAGTAATACCATTGAAATTATCAAAGCTTTAAGATACGACTGTGAGACATAAAGCTGCGGCAATTAAATTTGGAAATTCTAATAATGAATGGAATTATGGAGTTAAGTTTTTGTACTTTAACCATTTTTTAAAAAGACAATTTTTTCCAATGAAATAACTATGGAATGTTTCTATACCTATTGGTCGTTGTGTTTGAGTTTTGGCAATTTTCAAGTAGAAACATACTTCGTTTAAAAATTACAAAATAGATGAGTCGATACAAATCAATCTGTTTCTATTATCAAAAACAATTGGATTAGAATTTTTTTCGCATACTTTTTTATTTCTTTTTTAGTCGCTTTTTTTCTTTGTGTTTTTCCTCTTATTTTGTCTGCAATGGAAACTTCAAATTATTCTGCATTCACAAAGAATACCACAAAATTTGTTATAAAACTTGTAGAACGTTTAATGCAAGACATTTGTTTCTTACCTCAATGATTAGAAAAAGATTGCGAAGGCTAGCAAAAAAAACAATAATCATGAGCTGCTAAACAGCGTTCGAAAAATAGAAAACCTGTAACTGGAAATGAAGATAAATCTAAAATTACGGTTTTAAAGTATTTCTTGATCTGCTCAAAATGACTTGGACACTTCACGATTTTCTATTCAAACAATTTAAAAAAATCAATCTTTTTAACCTTACAAATTTACATTTATGCAAGCTCTTCACCCTCTGCATGCAGAATTGATTTCAGAAATATTGTAATCAATTCTCCATCGTCATAATTCTCTCATTGTCCACAAGAAAATTCTCATGTTACTCAAGAGAAAAAATTTAAGTGAAATACAGCATCGACATTTTCTGCTTTTTGTCGGAGACTAAAGTCCGTTAGTACATCTATGCTGAAAATTTGAACAGTAATTGCTATTTGAAAATCAAGTGGAAGATATTTTGAATGGTTTAGTTACCACTTGGACCACTAGACGACACTCCGAGCACATTGTAGCAACGTAATTGGAGTTGAACAAAATTTTTGAAGATAGATGGATTGGACTTGATCCATGAAGTTGGTCTTGTAGATCTCCGGACGTGACTCCAGTCGATTTCTTTTAAGGAAAAATCAAGAAAATTGCTTCTTCAGTTTCGATTAACTGGTCGATTCACGAACTTGAGTAATAGAACCATTCTAAAATTCTAATCCGCAGGAAGTACAATAATTTTACTCCATGATTCCATGATTACTGCAGCTTTATGTCCCACAATCATATCTTGCGCTATAAAAATTTCAAGGTTATTAGATTCCTTTGGTTAGAAGTCATGATTTTTTATTCGAAGAAGGTTTTTCGTGTTTATAAGAGAAAATAATTTTTTCCTCAAAGTCATACTAAATTAAAAAAATAAATGTGTTCTATTTACAATAGAGAAGTTAAAATCAAGTTCCGGCATTAGCAAAAGTGCCACCATTTCTAAAATATTTTCTTTCGATAGAAGAAAGATCTATGTATAAAATTTCAAATTTGTATCCTTTTTATTTTTCTCTATTTTTCTAATCGGCCGTGGACAAGAACCACCTTGTATAACTTTTTACTAATTAATAATTTATATTTGAAAATTATTTAGTAGTTCAATTTAAATTAGTACAATGGAATGAGTGAATTTTAATATTCCATCAATTAGTTTCCACAACGCTATTTTTTACTGTGTGACTGATTCTCAAACTTTATTGAATGAGAAATAAAAAACTGTTTTTATAAGTAAGTCGTAAAATCTTGGAACTGTTTAAACAAAATTACTTCGAAAATTGATTTTTTTATCTGAGCTTCATTCTTTAAATAAGTTATTAGCAGGTTTTAGAACTTGTTTCCCACAGTTACTCTAACATTCAACTGTAAAATGAACTATTATTCACCTCAACCGGCATGAATAGGTATTAACGTAGATAACAACACATAATTCGAGCGAGTAATTTAATTAAGCCTTTTGCCTCCGCATTGATATGATAAATTTTTCACATTGCCACTACACCAAGCAAAACAATGACGGATGGGCCACGATCCAGCACTTCATCTAAACCATTTTTCCCACCGACTTCACCGCTCCCTCTGACATTTCACTGATGTTACCAATAACTTAAGTAAACTTCACGCCACGAATTAATTAACAAAACTTAATAATAATCTGAACTTTCAAATCGGCAGTCGAGCATTAATCAACCGAAAATCGACCCAGATCCGTTATGGCAAAATGGCGATATGACACGGGAGATTTATGGTAGTTGGTAGTTGTCGGTGGCATCAGTTTCTAACATGTGTCTACAAGAAGCTAGTTACATAATGCCATCACCTCTGATCCGCAAAGTATGTGGGAGTGGTCGACAAATATCTATAATAGTAACGCGCCAGTTCTTTGCGGCCATGTAACAGCCACGAACGTAATTAAATTCTATAATAATTATTGGGTAAATAATTGAAGAATTCCTTGCATAGGCCATTGCCAATCTCATAATTTATTGTGTTATGGCCGTTCGGTCGATACAATGTGAATGTGTTGTTTGTTGCACGAAGTTTTTCAATAACGGAGGAATGCCACGATTATGCGGTTCACGCTCCGCGGATGATATGAATTAATTAGTTTTGGAGCATTTAATGGTTGTGGATTGCGTACCGTACCATGTCGGGACGGAAAAGTAGCTTAAGTCGCCGTGAATCATAAATCATTCACAACTAGACTCAAAAGACAATCGCGCCATCGAAGCGTTTAGTTGCTAATCAAAAATTTCGCATCAACCTCATGCGGCGGAGAGTTTCGCGCCGAAGTACCCTCCCCCTAAAGACGGTTTATGGTCGCGACTTCCTTGATAGAGCTATTAAGAGCCGTTCCGACCCGAGGCTGTCTTCTTTGCAGTCGGTTTTCGTTCTCCTCGTAAACCCGACGACCAAAGAAGACGGTTTTACGGTGTGGCTGTTGAATCGCAATTAGATTTATGTAGTTGTCAGCGTACGCATTGTAATAATGAGAACGCTGCACGATCAGAACGCTTATGGAGACACGGATCGCGAGCCGTTTGTTGTTCGGCAATTGTTCGATGGTGCTAGGGCGATTGTTTAGGTGTCAGAGTGATTATCGCAAGAGTTAACTATGCGGTCGGGCAGTGTTGACCGCCGCCACAATGGACCGCGGCACAGACAACTGGATGGCGTACCTGCGTATAACTTCTATTATTATTATACAATCAAAGCGCGGCCGCCGGGAAACAACAACAATTATCTCTTTATCTGGATTATTGAGGTTAAATGGGGCCATTGTAAGGCGTTGCGGCCATCAATACCCGTAATTAAACCATTGATGACGGGTCTCGAACAGATCCAGAAGATTTGGTAATTAATCGAGGTATCTGGAAAGAGACTTTTCTTCACGTCAACACTTCAACATAAAAAACTCAAGCAAGTGCCGATTTCCAGAAAATTCTTGCTCTAGTACATATTGAATTAATCTGCTCTTACCACGTGAAGAATTTGAAGAAGAGTTTTTTTAATTTTCTGGGAAGAAGCGCTTATTTGAATTTCTTTAATTTGACAAGAAAGGAAGAACTTGAGGAAGGGTTTTGAGAGTTTTCTAAGATGTTTTTCAAATTCTGCAAGTTGGTAAAAAATCAACAAGAATTTGAGAAGCATCTTGTGAATTTTTTGAAAAACTTAGCTTGATTGTATTTGCTCTCATCACCAAAAAAATTAAAATTCCACTACTTCTTAAATGAAAAGATTAAGAAACTTTGCTGATGTGTCAAAGGTAACACCAAAAAGAGATATAATGTCACTGCTAATTTCCTACTTCAATATGATTGGTTCTTCCAAAAACGTAATCTTGTAATCGACCAATGACGTGAATCTAATATCTTAGTTTGCAGTAAAATTAGATAGCTGACAATTGTTCGATTGTCAATGGCATGTCAATTATGGTAACGCCATTAACAAAATACAATTGTTATATAATAATAATTTATATAAATAAAAGTTTGATAGTGTTCGCTTTTAAACTCATCACTTAAGAACAGCTGGACCGATTTGGTAACTTTTTTTTAATGTTTATTATAGTCCAAATAAGGTTTTAAGAGAAAGAAAAATTTGAAAAGTTGCTCGCAGAGTTGGAGAATTCACTAAAAGTGTTCTTTTCTGTAGTATTTTTGTATAAACTCAAGACCATTACTCACGATCCGAACGATGGATATACGTAAATCTTTTTTGCTTTGTTCGTTATGGTCCTGAAAAAGTTTGCAGGAAAAAGAAATCGAGACGATTATAAGGGAAAAACGGACAATTCGGAGAAACTGCAAAAGTCATAATTTTTGTATGTACTTGCGACGGTAGGTACGACATATTTGGTAGATTGTTTTTTCATTAAGTTTGATATGTTTCCGGGATAAAAATAGCTCAATTGAATGCTTTCAATATTTGGAAGATGTGGATAAAAATCTGGAAAAACGCACTCCAGTCTTACTGTTGTGTTATTTTGCGACCTACCAAATGTTGTTATTATATTTCTATTCCAAGACTACTTGCACTAAGTTGGAAATTCCATAAAACTTATATAATATTGATAGTAAATTATGTATAGTCCAATCCAAAAATTTCACTTTCTATGCTCTGGGTATTAAGTGGCCCAGAACGCGCTGTGATTGAACATGCCTTCTGACGTCATCCAGTCAATCATCTCTTTGAGACTGTTGTAGTCAGCTACTTACACGCGATTTACGTTTTCAACTAATTTTACTATTTCTCACAATTGTAATAAAAGATTTGCAAAGAATCAGTCGGATCATTTTGCCAAAGATTGACGAGTCTTGCCTGCAAGTAGTCCATTTATTTTACTACGTGCGCAATTATCGTTTGACAGCTGATGGTCAAACTGTGAATCAATTATCACCAAACAATACGTCTTTCTCTCATTTTTACTTTGTTTTCATAAATTTACGATGCAATCAGAAACAAATTTATTAATATTTGGACAGGACGTCTATCGCGTCAGCTAGTAGTATCTAGAAAATGCATCAGTGGTCTAAGACATTCCAGTCCACCACAAAAATTGACATTCAAATTTATTTCTTTGATAACTCCACAATTTTTTGACCGACTGAAAGTTTCTATGTTGCATTGTTTATATAATATTAAATGTTGTAGACGATATTCTTTTTATCACTCTAAAAAAGACTAAATTTTTGAAGTACAAAGAATTAGATTTATTACTTCTGACACATTTATAATGAGAATTTCCATTTTTTGACAAGAAATGAATTAAACTTAGATAAAATTGAATATTACAGTACCATACAATTTTAAGTATAAAATGTTGAATATGGTTAGCCTGTTACCAGAGCCGCCCATTAAAGCGCAACCATTTTTCAACATATTTGAAAATTAATAAAATTTAATATTATTATATATAACAAAGTTATTCTGAATATAAAAAAAAATTATGTAAAGTATTCCAAAATTGTTAAGAAAAATTATTGCAAAACTTACACATTTACAAACATTTCTTTCAAAAAGTTGCTGCTTAATGACTCTAAGGAATATAAAATCAAAGAAAAAGTCTTTACTTCACCGTATTCAAGAGATAGCGCTACGGTAGTAATAGTGTCGAATTAAGAAAGCAACTCAATGACTTTACTTTTCAAAACACGGTTGATTTGTTTGCACAATCAATTTCTTTAAAAAATACTCTTGTGATTGAACTATTTTGAGGTAAATAATTGTTAATAATAAAATCAAAAATCTAAGTTAAATTTTCAACTTAATTAAAAATATTTCCTTAATTAGCGCACATTTTGAGGAAACTAATGACGAGATCATGAGACAAGAAGTAAATATGCTAAAATACAAAAAAGACAAAAGTCGAAATTGTTGATAATAACGGTAGGGCGTTGCTTTTACATGCAACAATGACAATGGGTGTAACGACCAACAGCAAGTTCTGGAAAAGTTCAGCTATTCCCAAAGAGGTGGCGCTGCGGTAGATTGTTTCCGCTTGTTACAGTTGACTGCGTTATCGGCTATGGAATTTTGACTTTTCGAGAATTTTAACTTTACAACAACATTATAACTATGTATTACTAAGTGTACACCTATACAAATTTTTCACCTTGACAGAAAATTTTCTAAAACGAATTGCTTGCTTGAATCGTTCAATGAAGTTTATGTCTCCTTAAATTAAAAAACCAGAAAAGATTTCTTAGGTGTTAACATTTTAAAATTATTTATATAATAATTGCAGAAAGGGCATGTCAATTCGATTAAATTTCTAAAAAATTATATTACTGTACTTTCTTTTCTAAGAAAGCGTAAAAGAGACATGAGTAAAAAAATATTTATCTAGCAATTGATACTTTATTCGGACACTTGACAGACTAATCTGACCATAAACAATTTATTCTGTCAATTGCGAGTTTTTATAGAAACTAGTAAATCTTCAACCACCTAACTCTTAATAAAGTATTTGCACGTATCTCTTTTTTATGAAAATCTGGTCTTTTAAATGTATATGACATGACCATGTCCGCATTTTTTTTTCATATGGATATCTTTTTACGTAATAAATATTTAGTTTCAAATTGGAAATATTTGCGCCAAAACGCCGTGAACTCTCATGACCGTTCAAACTTGACTTGTAAGGGCAAAAATATTGAAGAAATAATGTAATTTGCTGGGAAAATAAATTGCGTGTAATTAACCGACTATAACAGACTCAGAGAGGAGATTGGCTGAGTGACGTCATTCGTCACTTCCAATCACAGCGCGATCTGCGTCACGTAGAATTATTGGAACAATTGTTGATTTTATTTATTTACTAATTAATATCCAAGGCATAGAATTATTTTTTTTCAAATTAGCGTCGACTAATCATCATTTACCATGAATATTATATAACTTTCATGAGATTTGCGACTTAGTACAAGTAGCTTATTGCCAGATTAATTTGTCAGTTGCCAAAATAATTTATAAATTGCAAAAATAAAATCTCAGTTGCCAGAATAAAGTGTCAATTGCTAGATAAATATTTTTTTACTCATGCCCCTTCTAGGCTTTTGAAATTTCCTGCGTCAATATAGTTGGATAATTTCAAAACATAATTTTGTAATTGGCCAATGACATAATTTCTGATTTCCAGTCTACAAGAGACTAGGAAGGTTGAGAGTCCAGACCCATTTGTCTTTATAACCCCATTATCTCCTTTATTGACTGCAACAATTTTACAAATGTGACAAGTTTTGTGTAATTTTGAATTTAAAAAAAATAATACAAAAGGTGATACTAATAGTAATAATAAAAAGCAAGCGATTTAAAAATATTTTTTTATTATTTAAGAAAATAGAAATTTTAGAGTACGAATCACAGAACTTTGAGTCTGATTGGCTTGTTACCTGACACGTCCATTAATGGACAGGCTTTCCAACATATTTAAAATTTAGTAAAATTTTATATTATTTTAGGTATTGCAATTACCATTTGACACAAAAAGGAATTTGACCAAGCTCTTTAACAATTGTTTGGAAAATCGCTTATCTTCGCATTGATTAAAAATCTTGTAAATTTTGCTTGAATTTATTAATTCTCGACTACCATAAGTAAATGTATTTTTTACCATTTATTAAATTAGAAGACAAAAGAGGTACAGAGTCGAAATATTGAGCTTAATTGCCTTTAACAATTTTATAATCAAAATTTTAATTTCTTGCAAAAAATTAGTTATTATTAGATAACCCTAGACATTGCAACACAACAAACATATAGTTCTAATTATGATTGGCTTGTTACTGAACACGCCTACTTTAGTGCGGGTTTTTAAACAAATTAGATCTTAATAAAATTTAATTATTTCTTAGACAGTAAACTATTCTAAAATAACTATATTACATTATACAATTTCTTGTACAATAAAATTGTATAATTTTTCAAGTATAGAATTTTAGCCAATTCGCACAATTTCTTGTACAAGAATTGTTCTGCAATTTTGTTACTTTATAACAATGTTGGACAGACGACATAGCTGAAAGCTTTTTGCCCTATTCTGGAGTAAATAATGTTCTATATAATTTACATTCTATAAAAAATTGTAGAATTTTTTGCACAAAAAATTGTTTGATGTAATACAGCTATAAAAATTATGAAATCCCTACGTGTACGTGGGGACAAAATTGGAAAGATTTTTTTGGAAAGAAGCGCTTACTCGAATTTCACCAAATGAAGTCAGAAAAAGTTCAAGCACCCAACCTTGAGAGTCCGTTTGACACTTACTTTGTCGTTGTGTGGGTGTCGGCGAAATCGAACGAGTTTCGTAATTCCACGTAATTTAATCAGATTGTTCTGTTAAATTGCCGGACGATTACCGCTATAGAAATTTATAAATTATCTCTTTCCTGTGCTCGTTGACGCAAGATCGCGATTCTCACGAAAATCGCCAAGTCCGACCCCGTTTAATTCGGCCAGATTTATCGTCGCAATTACGGATTAATGACGCTTACAGCGGATTTCGTGTAAACAAGACTTCTGTTGCAACGTTTTTCCCGGTGTTGACTTTTCATTTTGGTGGATGAGTTCGTGTTTGGAACTGTCACGACAAACGGTTGTGCAAGACGGTCCGGTAACCTGCGACCCAGGAGTTTCTGCCCTGCGGTCTTTCTAAATTGCCAGGATTCGAACTGCTGGTTTCAGTTTCGGAAATGGCCATCATCGTAGTCAGTGGCGGGGGGGTTTTATGAATGGGATTCTAAAAATACATTTGAGTAACGCACAATTTATCTTGATCCGCGTTTTTTCCATTTGAGTTAACGCTGATTTATCCTTCGACTGCTAATCCTTGCGCTTTCAACAGAAAGTAATGTTGAAATTATAATAAGAAAATCTATTTTATAAGTCCCTATCTCACATCTCCAAATAAACTTGTCATAGGAAATTTCACCTCCAAACTTTGAAAGAGGCAAGAAGAAAATGAAGAATTTGCAGGCAACTTTATCGTTAACGTGGGAAATGAAAGGGGTTTAAAAATGTTCCTGACATCACTGGAAATACTTAATGAATTTTCAATATAAAGAGCGACCACAAATTGATAAGGGCAAAAATAAAACTAAATATAAAGAAAATCGTCGTGATGTTCAGGAAACTAACAAAATTGATATTCAGAGGCTAAAACTAGACACAAAAATTTTAGACGTAAATTACAAAGCAAATGGAGAGAGTGTGAAGAAAGAATGACGTGGAGGTATTCTTAGTACTATAAACTATATAATGACAATTATGAAGCTGAAGTCAAAAAAATTATCCAAAAAGACGCAGGCGTTAATAGATTTAAAAATAACAAAAAAAAAAAGACGAAGACAGTAATAAAATTCGAAATGAGAATGAGATCACCAACATTGCAGAAGAGTTTTATGGAAATCTACACAACTCTAAAATCTAATGCACTGAAGATAATTTAATCTGCGCAACTAGAATATTGGATCGAAGGAAATATTTTATATGGTCAAAGAGGAACTAGAACATGGAAAAAAATTATATCGATAAAAATGATAACAAGCAGGAGGCAATAAATAGGAAAATAAAACTATTTCAGAAAATTAACGGTCAATTACCATTCTCTCTAAAATATATAAAATCTTTACCTAAATTAGCACAAATCGCTTAAGCAACAAAGTGAACGAGTAGCAAATCTATAGAATAGACCTCAGTCAGTACCAATTTCAATAGGCTAATATCATTTAACATATCTTACATGATATTAAATAAAAACTAAAATTTTTAGTTGTGGATTTACTGGAAAAATATATTGCAAGAGAAATTTGCATATTATTTGGACAGTTTTTGAAAATCAACTAAAGCATGCCACTCAGCCACTCAACTCATTTTCTTTTGGAAATAATACAAATTTTGATCTTTATTTTGGAGCATTATAAGATTTTTTGTAAATTCAGAAAGCATTCTTGTTCCTCCTTACAGAAATCAACACATGAGTGTTGAAATCGATTCTTTTTATTAAAATTGATATTTTCTGATTCTACACAGGTTGTGATATTGAATTGGCCTAGCATAAAAGTTTTAGTTAATTTGTTGTTATCCAGCTTGTCCTAAAAAATAGCTCTGATGCCTGAGTTAGCAGTGTCAAATGTCAAAAAGAGCAACGAAGATACTTAACATCTGATATTGTAATAATTCTATAAATTAAAATTGATTTCAGTGTAGTGGAATTTCAGATTTATTTCAGGCCCAAGTAACACTTCAACTGTCAAAATTACAGAGTTTTCCAACATTTGTGGGCGAATACTCAAAAATACCTTTGATACAGTTTGACTTAAATCTTCGATAATATCGATTGTCCGAACTTAAAATTTTAGTTTGAGATACACCCAAAAAGATTCTTTTCAGGTCATATCTAGGCATCTAGAAAATCACGCTATCAGTCAGTAGGTACAAATTCGTTAATTTTCAAATTTTTATTAAGACAATTTCGAACCACGCGCGCTTTAGCATGATGCTCTACCTTACAGAAACCAGCATGAGCATTTTTAACTAACGCAATTTTGTTTAAAAAATCTTCAATATTTTGTCTCTAAAACTGAATTATATAGCTAAACTATTAAGGAGATTTGTGCTAAATTTTTTAGTCAAAATTGTGGGACTTTAGGACATGAAGATCTGAATTTTTGGTACATGAAACCCCAATAATTTTCTAGCAATGATACTTACTTTTGTTTAAAACTGTTCATAGATCTTCCCAAAAAAAATTGATAACATTCGGAAAAAACAAGAAATGTTACAATGAAATTGCTTTGAAAATAATTTTGTTTGGAAATTTGAAATAAGTAATATCCCTAGGTCCAAGCTTGGTGTCTACGATATAAAATTAAAAAATTATTTTATTTTCGAGATCATTCTAAAAAAGTTATAAAATTGCATGTAGTTTTACCTAATTTTAATCAGACATAATATGTAGCATTATGCATGCTTCTGATGTACTCTTCACAGCAAGACTGTGAACATGTAGAACAAGAGCCCTTTCAATTCGTTGTTGGTCATAAATATTAGAACGACGATTTTCCGGAAGCGTGGTTGCTCTTGGTGCAAAATTTTCCATCTGCACTGGTCTACATGTGTTTATGGTAGTTTTTATAGTTTTCTAAGTTATTTTAGCCACACTCAAGAAACTTCCGATTTTTTTTTGGGAATACGTCACAAATACTGTTTCAGATGTTCAAAAAGGGGCTTGGAAAATCCACATGCGTGCTTCATAAACATCGTTATCTAAAAGAAGAAAACATCTAACTGCTTCTTTGCTGGAGAGAATTTGTAAAATGCGGGCCAAAACTGACTCCAATAAAACAATAAATAATTTGCTGCATTCGAAATATCTGCAATTTCTTCATATATTATAAAACTTAATAATTTATTTTTCAACATTACATTATTGAAATTTTATTTAGAAATACTATAAAAGAAGAAACACCATAAACACTTGTTACAAATGATCCTGTATACTGTCCCAGACTGATATGTAAATTTATGCCTATTGTGGAGAATTAGAAAAATGCCATTTTAATAAAAAAAAGATTTAAATTTTTATTTATAATACAAAAACATTTCTGTAAATATTGCTTTCAGAATTCACAAATATTTTTTTATAATCTATAAGAAAGCCCAAAGATTGTATTATTTTCGCAAGAAATTAGAAATGTACTAAGACTCACAGATATGAACCTTGACAAAATAGTGAATTAATAAACTTAGAATTACATAAAGCGCTATGCAACCCTTGATGATTGCAGCAGAACTAAAGTGGAGTTACAGTTGTAATGTAGTGAAATGTCCTGTGCAGTATGAAATTCTTGCAACTTTGCGTGCTCCATTAACAACAGCCGTACGAATTTATTATTTAACTTACCTAATTTTGTGAAATACCCTCGTAGAGCAGTGGCAAACTAACTAGTGGTATCTTCTTTGGAAATACCTCTCTTCTGAGCTTTACAGCGGTGACGTTGAATAAATTAACAAGACAAGACATAAAAATATTTTTTTACATTTTTAATTAATTGACAAAATGATACCCACCAGGTCATTCACAAATCACCAAGTGGTTAGTGGTCAGTACGTCTCTTGTTGAGTCAGTTGATCCCTGTTAAAATCTAGACAATTTCTTTGTCGCTTCCCCTCGAAGGGTAGTAGCAAACCACCTAGTATCTTGT
Source organism: Pyrochroa serraticornis (assembly GCA_905333025.2). Taxonomy (NCBI): domain Eukaryota; kingdom Metazoa; phylum Arthropoda; class Insecta; order Coleoptera; family Pyrochroidae; genus Pyrochroa; species Pyrochroa serraticornis. Next base: position 8,862,525 of record HG995153.1, on the reverse strand, counting down.
TTGAATATGCCTCTCTGCTGACCTTTACAACGGTGACGTTGAATAAATTAACAAGACAAGGCATAAAAATATTATTTTCCGTTTTTTAATGGACAAACTTATAATCGACCATGACGCAGTAATTCACTAATCACTCATTAGTTATTGGTCAGGGTGTCTCCTGTTAAGTCAGTTGATCCCTGTTAAAATCTAGACAATTTTTTTGTCGCTTCCCCTCGAAGGGTAGTAGCAAACCACCTAGTATCTTGTTTGAAAATGCCTCTCTGCTGACCTTTACAACGGTGACGTTGAATAAATTAACAAGACAAGGCATAAAAATATTATTTTACGTTTTTTAATGGACAAACTTATAATCGACCATGACGCAATAGTTCACTAATCACTCATTAGTTATTGGTCAGGGTGTCTCCTTTTAAGTTAGTTGATCCCTGTTAAAATCTAGATTTTTTTTGTCGCTTCTCTTCGGAGGGAAGTCGCAAACCACCTAGTACCTTGTTTTAAAATGTCTCTCTCCTTCCCTTTACAGCGGTGACTTTGAATAAATTAACAAGACAAAACATAAAAATATTATTTTACATTTTTCAATGAACAAGCTTATAACCGACTATGACTCAGTCGTTCACTAATCACTAAGTGGTTAGTGCTCAGTGTGTCTCTCGTTAAGTTAGTTGATGTATGGTTCAATTTCCGATTAAAATCCAAACGATTTTGCTTCTATCGTTTACTCTTAAAGGGTAGTGTCAAACCACTTAGTGGTACCATTGTATATGGATATGGAAATAATCATACAACGGTGGTACCTTGTTTAGAGAAGCCTCTTCTCTAGATTCTTGTGCTCGTTCAGATCCGACCTTAAACTGTAAGTAATAAAAACGCATGTGGCAGACAAGTGTAGAGAGGTTAACGAATATGGCAGTCAAAGAAGAAGAAGATAATCAAAACGCATCTCTCACCATAGGCGGATCGTCAAATATGGGAGCTCTCAATTGTCTCAAATTAACCCGAGTTGGGGTTGTCTGTCCCAAAACTGTTTTTTTTTTATTTTTTTTTTTAAGCACTTGGATATATCTGAAATACCTCAATAGGGACCATATTCAGGAAAAAGATATATACGGTGTTTCCTAAAAAATGACCTACGCTGTATCTCTGATATTTATTATCAGATTTGAATAAACAATAAAACTTTTGAAAATTATTCTTTAATCACTACAAAGTGGCCCCAATAGTATTTTTTTTAATTATTAACTTTAATGTCACATGATGCTCAACTTTTCTTTTAAATTAAAACGTATTTTTTCTATGATTCTACTTAAAGTAACCTACCTACAATATTTTTTTAAATACAATGATGTCTAAACAGTTGACTTTGGTACAACATTTATTCAATAAAATAATCTATCGAGAATGTCAGATTTTTCTTTAAATCTTTAAATTTTCAAGTGTGACGTGCAAAAAAGAAACGATAAATGTCAGTAATCCGTCAGTGTCGCTGTTAATATCGTACTGGAACCACCCTTGGTTTTAAAGTAACTTTTTTGTAAAGAAATAAATAATAGAAAACAATTAACTGACCGACATGTTGCAAGTGTACTTTGCATGCAACAAAAATTGTGCCCAAGAAGTTCAAATTTACAACGATAGCTTTCCACATAGAGAAGTTCCAGAACGTTGCAATTTCGAAAGACTCGAAGGAGAATTTGAGAAAGTTTGGAACTTTTAAGCAACCGAAAGAACACCAATTTGGCAGAAATCCTGAACTAGATGTTCTTCTTAGTGCACATAAAAACCTCAGAACATCAATGTGGAAAATTTATAATAACATTGATGCCTTGAACGGAACTGTACAAGAGGTACTACAATAAAATTAGTTTACCCATACATACCTGAAAAAGTGCACGCATTGGAAAAAAATGGTCGAGGTCGGAGGCAAAAATTTTTTCGTTCTTATATGGATACGATTCAGATAAATAGAAATTTTTTTATAACAATTATTTGGTCAAATAACTGTACTTTTAGTAATAATGATATATTTAGAAGAAACAATTACCGAAATTGAGTAATTTTTGGAACAATTTTTAAAATGCCTAGTGCACAAAATGTGATTCATTTTTTGTCAAAATTTTGATCTTTGATCACAGAGCTGGCCGCTGCATTTTGAGAATTTGAAAGATAGCAATCTCAATATCTGTTAATTTCTACAAAATGCAGCAAACATCTAATGTCCAGTTAATGTAATAAAAAATTTAGAAAAGCTCTAACGGTTTGTAAAACTCTCGTTACGATTGTGCAACTGAAGCTTTGTGTTAATGTGTCGTGCGGAATTTTCAATGCTAGATTAATTGGGGCACTCTCTATTGACGGTACTCTAATCACAAAAAATACAACCAATTGTTATCTCATCAGAATGCGTTTTTTTTTAATGAGTTGCCCTTTACAGAAGTTAATCGAGTCTATTTTTAACAAGAAGAGTCTCTAGCGGATAATGTCAGAATTAATATTAATTGACTAAATATTGAATTTGGTAACAGATGGATAGGAACGTAATGGTCTGCGCGTTCGCCCGATCTTACGCCACTTGATTTTTGATTGTGCGGATGGTTACACAAGCTCCCGTTTATCTAGCCCCTCCAGAAAATCGATTTTGGAGAGAATAACAATTTCTGGCGTGAAATACCTTTCAATCTTACATCGAGCGCGGCTAGTGAGAAACCAGGAGGTGTCAATTATGTATTGATGAAGGTGGCGGTCAATTTGAGCAACATTTGTAAACAATTTTGTAGTTTTCTTCAAACCTGTTGAGTCGTGTTAATTAAATCGTTGTTTTTCATCGCACAGTTGAAGATTTTCAATAAAAATTTTTTTTGATAATCATTGTAATTATTTCTTTCCATGATTAGACATCATTGTATTCAGAAAATATTGTGCTACAAACAAAACCATAAAAAATACATTTGCGTTTGAAAAGAGAGTTGAGCATTTTTTGGCATTGAGTTAATAATTTAAAAATTTATTCAGATCACTTTCTAGTGGTTAAAGAATAACTTGCTAAAGATTTTTGTTTATTCAAATCGAATCATAAGTACCAGAAAACCAGCGTGATTTTCTTAGGAAACACCATGTAAAAAAGATTGCTAACGCTATGGATGATTTAAAGCAAAGTGCAGATCTCATGTAGCTTAGAAAGACCTGAAGAAGCTCTATGTTCAAAATTATTTTTGAACATAGAAAAAATCTAATGAGAATATGTAGACTTTTATAATTTAGGAAATAAATTGTGCAACAGAAAGAGGAACCAATGTTTTATTTTTAGAACGGATGAAACGTTACTCTGGTGTAATGAAGCGTTTCCAAAGCGACTTCAAGACTGTTTTCCAAAAAAAGTGTAATTCTTTATGTAGCACCTAATGGTTGTATTGTTGCCAATCGATACCAAAGAAGTGTCGACGAAAAATCGCCTCTTACGGATGTAAGTAAGCAAAAAAGTTCAAAAAATCTCAATTATTGAAAATCGGCCAGCGAAACGAAATCGCTCCTTGCTTGGTGGTGGCCGTTATGGCGCAATTATCGCCGGCATCGTGAGAGCTTCCTTATTTACATAGACACTTCCACGACCGATAACCTTGTTGTCACCGGTCCAGATGCACCAATCAATCCCAAATACAAACAAACAAACGAATCCATTGATCGCAGCAAACTGGCGTGCAGAATCAATCAGGAATCCGTTCCGCGCAAATTGTCCAAAACTCCAAACCATCGACAATTTCATTGTTGCTCCATTTGACGATACTAAATCATTTTGACAAGTCGATTAAATTCGCTATAATTGTCGCGTTATTGTTGAAAACTCATGAAAAATCGTCCAATTAGAATAGTCCAAAGCGGGTGCATCGAGAAGGAGAGATCGCCTTCCCAGCAGGACTCCTGGTGTGGAATTCTCGGAATCTCGGACGAGTACGTTCATCAGGGGTTTGACAATCCAAGGCCTCCGCCGATTACATCGGACTTAAACACCGAGCAACAAAGAGCCGGAGCGACCCGTGCCAACGTTCGAAAAGTATTTCGTTAATTAAATACTTGCCGCTTTTTATGAACGGATACGGCCTCAATGGCGGCGGGACGACCTCCATTTTGCATTCCGGGGAGGCAAAATCCGGTTCTACAAACCAAACCAACGTCAATAAAATAGGGAAAACCATCACCAACAAATCCCTTCTCATTTCCTCAATTATCACTCAATTTCACAATTATTTTCTTAACATCAACAGTACAGACAAAACGAAACATTCAATTAGAAGTTAAACTGTTACGTAAACGTCGAAATACAAGTAGCAATGACGATCCGTTGGGTTTCTCCCACATAATTCGACGTCGAGTGTTCCGGTGAGGTTGCAACGCTTGTGCAGGTTAAAAGGTGGAAAACGTCAGTGGAGACTGCGAAAGAAGCGCATGCATTCATGTATGAGAATGAAATCGTTTCCTGTTGGGAGAGTAGTCCGGGATTTGCTACGAAATCTTGATCTCGACATGTCGACAAAGAGTTGGTAGTTAAATAAACAATGAAGCGAAGGCTTACGGTACGGGGCGTCCTCAATCCAACTGACCAGCACTAATGCAAAGAAAATCAAATTAGGTTTGAGCAGTTTCGTTTTTTGGCGGCCAAAACCGGATCAAAGAAGAAATGCAGACGATTGCTTCATGCGAGAAAATGTGTAGGCAAGTTCCATTCAATTTTAGTTTGATGTACCCATAGAGTAACACCAAAGTCTCATGCTCTTGAACCGAATCATTTATTGTATTGAAATAAATTTTACTACTGGGACTTATACTAAAGTAGTAAATACAGTACAAAATATTTTATTTCGATATCACCAAAAGTTTTGTGAACGTATACAAAAGCTAGGAGTATTTCAAAATAAATTCAATGAACCTTCCCATTAAAACTCTTATGGTTAGCATCACAAATTTTTGTTAATATGTGATCTGCCTCTTTTAACAATTGTGTCAATATTGTATCCTCTATCGGAGCTTTGTTGCTTTCGACCCATTAAGTGCATCTCTTAGATCCTCTTTGGTGACATCAAGTTTTTTGTCCGATCCAATTTTCAATATTGTAATGTAGAGTGAAGTGTCTTCAGTGCATTGAATTTTAAAATTATATAGGTCCTCATAGAAAAAATGTGTATTCAAAAAGGACTTTGACAAGGAAAGTCTGATCATGGAGGTAGAATTTAAGAATGCAATAATAGTTTAAGAGGAGTTCTGCAATTTGAGCCGCAATGGCCTGTCTAATACCCAAAAGATTGCAAACCCGTATTTTTTTTCCTCTAGATCGTAAATAATTTGGTCTGTGACTATGGGCCTCCTCAATGGTTGCGTATTTTTTTCCAAAACCAAATAGGTGACTAGAAAGCATAAGGCGACCCTGGGTTAGTAAATTGCACGCGGTGCGTCGTTTTCAGGGTGGTTGTCAGGTCAAATTTACCTGACGTCTCCATTGAGGGAGGCTGGCAAGAACCGGAAGGCCTATATATGCCAGAATAAGAGACACAGAATTTTTGCTTCGGGTTATAGAGACTAAAAATGTGTGTTCCAAGTGGCGCCCAACGTTTATTTTATTTTATTAGTATTTTACATTTTTGCAACTGTCAATCTTTGGATTTTTTGAATTAAGAAAGGCTAAATTTCCTTTTCCTTATTCTAAATTTTTGTTTTTGGAGGAAAGTTTAAACAGTTCACTATTTACATACCTCAATTAGCTTTCTTCTTTATGTTATTCAGTTTACTGCTAAAACTTTATCGCCTCTTTTGGATGGTAAGTGAGATTGCATTTTACATCTAGGCAGGTATAACTTTAGAAGTTTCAATTTCTTATATCGTGTTTGATTGCCAAGTTATGTTAGCAGACTTCTTTTGGTTTTTTTGCTTTCGGATAGTCATTGTTCAATTAGCAGGTCAAAAAAAGGATTATCTGACTTGATAAAGATAAACTGACATAGGAGTGATGGGTTTGCAAATTTTCTGAGGAGATGAATGTAAGAAAGATGCGTCAAAAGCACCGAAATATGTTAAGACTAGAAAGAACAAGCATTGCAATAGCTTACCCCACCTACCCTTATACTTTTGAAAAGAATTGTGATGCAGTAAAATCGAAGTTTTGACAGTAACAATTCTTTTCTTCAAAAATAGAAAACCACGATCACACACTTATCAAATTGATTAAGTTTGACCAAACCAATCTTATAAAGCAAAAACAAAAAACTGAATAACTTTTAATAGCCCCTTGCTATTCCAGTGTTTCTAGAATGTATCACCAGTTTCGTCCGCTTGAAGTAGAAGGCACTGGTAGGATAGATTGATTAAATGAATGAGTGAATGTATGGCTGGCTAACTTGTTGAAAACTTTGAAAATTTTTCCCAATTTTTGTGAAGGGCAAGTTCTTACGGTTGGTTTTGCCTAACCGTACAATATCATGATTTTTTGCATTTTAATAATTCTCAGGCATCTTGCCAAGTTAATAGTGAGCGTGACGCTAAATGTTTTTCCTCTATTCGTCCCTTTGTTGAATTTTTCTTCTGTCATGTGATCCTTGTGGTTTTCTAAATTGTCGCGGTGACGAAATATTAATAGTTTTGATATCAGCTTGGAGGTTTTTGTCTCTCTCAAAGAAAGTGGCCATTGTTAAAAAGCGGTAGCTAACGTGAAAGTTTTGCTGAAACAGTTTGGCAGTATTGTGCCTTCCGTTTGACAGAATTTTGTCTTGACGAGCTTGCTTTTTTCAATGAGTGAACTACAAGTCGACTTTATTAGGAGCCATATTCTTGGAATTTCCAGATTATGCAGCATTTTTTGAAAATTGAATCCACTATACACAACAATCCCATCTATCTGAAGATTACTCTTTTAGAAATATCAAACTCTCCCTAAAAGGTTTTTTCCAGAATTGGGATATTTGTTTTGCTACAATTTTATTTGAAGTTGCTATTTGTTGTTCTTGATGTATCCTTATCTTCAAGGGTTCTTCTATCTGGCGACAGTCACGCTTGTTGGTGCTTTTCTGAAGAATAGTCACATCCTTGGGTTCTTGTCCAAACCCATCGTCCTCCACCAAGGAACAACAACACCGCTAGTCGTAAGGCAAAAATCCTTTGTTGTGTTTCATTAGTGTAAATCTTTAGCTTAGTTGTGCTATTTTGGTCTTCAGCCTTGTTCTTTTTGTAGGACGATTTTTCTTTTTACGATCATAATATTTAATGTCAATACCTTCTTTTTTTGCTACAGTTCTATTTAGAGTTTCTGTTCGTCATTTCCTATGTATCGTAATCTTCGAGGGTTTCTCTGTCTGGCGATCGTTACGTTTGTTAATGCTTTTCAGAAGGACATCTTTGAGTTCTTGTTATTTCAAATCCGTCGTCTTTCACCAAGAAGCAACAGTGTCGCTAATTGTGAGGCAAGGATCCTTTTTTTTTAGTTTCGTCCTTGTAAGCCTTCAGCTTAATTGTATTATTTTGGCTTTCAACCCTGTTTTTTTTGTAAGGCGCTTTTCTTTTTACGATCGTATAATTCTATGCAAAAAAAAAATGTTTGCGCTTCTTGATTACCTATTTGTAAACTTTTCTAACCGTTAATTGTTATTGTGAACAATATCGTAAAGAACAATAAACATCAAACGATACATATCATTTGAACTACAGATTAAGCGATCCTGAGTTGGTAAATTGCTCGAGGTGCGTCGCTTGCAGGGTGGTTGTCAGGATAAATTCACTGAGACTAGCTCGCTTATCTAGGCCAGAATAAGAGGCACATAATTTTTCCTTCGCAGTACTGAGTGGAAAAGTTTGTGTTTTAAGTCCCTATGCTTTCTGTGATATTTCAATGAGAATTTTGGCATAACTCGATCTCTTTCCAAATTTAAGTTTTTAATGATTTCAGAAATCTATAAAATCTTGAAGTTTTTTGATAGTGGTTCAAGTTGGTAAGGCAGTTGTAGTAATTGTAATATTTGGTATTCATGAGTTACGTTGCTGACAAACGTTAACATTTTTTTGTCCTTTTAATTTTATCCATTAAACTTCTTGTGATTTTATGAGAAGGTGGTGTGTGGTCGCTTAATGCTCTTTGCAACCTTCCAAAGTGAGTAATTTGTCGCTTCCATAGCAGTAAAGTTCTTTAAATATTTCTAGAATTTTTTATTTTTGTGACCATTGAGTAATTTTAGTACGTGTATTCTTTTACTTAGTCCTCTTTTATCTTCAAAGAACCTTGTTCTTTACCATTTCTTCGTGAATCATCTTTCAAATATAATTTTTTCCTTAATAATTGGAAGTAACTGGTTTCTATTATCAAATTTAACTTTATATGTGGACTGAATTGCCAAGCAGCATTTTGAATAGATCTCAGTTGGTCGACAGCTTTTTCTAATTCTAAATGGGTTCTAATGAAGTTTTTGTATCTAGGCTCTCATCCAAACTCTAAAGTGTGATCAGTTGGTACATTTGTTGCATAAGGTAGGAGAAGCATCAGTATATGCTATAATTCAGAATCTAATCCGATAAGTACCGGTGAATAGTTGAAACAAGATTTAACTATTTGTTTTCTAACAAATATTTTTTTGGTCACACATAAGACAAGAAGATCAGATAATTTTTCCAGCTGCCGGGCAGGTGGCTTCACCGCTTGAAACATGTAAAAATAAGATTTTATTTGTTATGGACAGATATAATTGTTTGCCTTTAGTTAAAGTGGATATCAAGAATTTTTGCGTTGCATTGTAATCTCCGCCCAACAAGAAACGGTTTCCAAATTTGTTAAAAAATTGAGAATAATATTTTCTTTTTTATAGAATTTTTTGACGGGCAAACCCAATGATTTAAAATTATAATCAATATCTCTACCATAGTTGTTTTGACCCCAAGCAAAAGAGAGCTGCCGAAAATGAAAACTGGCAACAGGAAGGAAAAAATTCAAAAATTTTATTGCAATTATCACAATTTTGAAACTGCAGTACTTTTGCTTACCGACGGAAGGATACTGTAGCACAATTTGCTAAAATTGTTTAAGATTTATCGCATGCCAATTTCTATTATAAACTTTAGGACGTAAAAATCACATCGTTTCCCCATCATACAATTTTTTTGGAATTTTTTCATTTTGTTATTCTTAAGTGTCTAACTTTGGCTAAGATTTTTTTCGTAGCTCAAATGTTGATTTTAAAATAGCGCTACTACTATTAAATCAAATCCTAAAACGTTATCCAATAATAAACTCATAAAGCACCAGAATTGACACTGTGAATTACGCAAACATAAATTGGAAACAAAGCATCAACAATAAAAACAAATCGTATTCAAGTGTCGTAAATTGTAGAAGAATCGTTCGATCACTTTTAAACAATAGTTTTTTTTAATCGGCATGTAAGGATAATTTTAAAAGACTGGTTTGGGATAGCTACAAGAAATTGTCTATTAAAGATAGCACTAAAATCGCGTCATTAATATAGCTAAAAATAGGCCCAATTATTCAACTTCCAAAAGACTAAACTCGATTTACCTGAAAGTCCAAAAATGAACTATAGCTACATCTGTTTCTGAATGAAGCTGTTATGTTAACGCTAGAAGTTGGTAATTGCGACAATTAAATTACCAAGAGAAAAGCTACTCGACATGTTGCTACTAGCCCGAATAATTTAGATAAATGTCACCAAAAAGAAAGGACAACTAGTCAATGGACACAGATATGATTTTTTTATTTACCATCATAATGTCTTCAAAATTATTTCGGAAGGATGTACAGCTTTTGTTACGTTTGGTGCTTTGATGAAGATTAAAAGAATCGAAGTGCCTGCAGCTTAAGGCCCATCATATTTAAACATAAAATCTTATAAGATGTGATTTAGCACCGTTATTGTAAAAGAATTGGGTTCAATTTATTCAAAAAGTTTGGCGGAAAAATTACGGAATAATGCGACTCGACAGCGGTAGCCAACGTAGCTAAATTAATTTTAAAATCCAAGGTAAACCACACAAATACAAACTAAGGTATTTTGCTTACCACTGACTTAGCTTAAGTAATGAGATTTTATTATAAGTTATAATTCTGACAGCAATTTTTAAAATATTTCACAACTACCATGTGGGTTTTGACGAGATACGAGGAAATTTTTTAAGCCATGAAATAAATTTGCGGTTAGAGACTGCTCGCTTTCACTAGTCTTCAATTTTCAATTCGATATTGGTTTCCATTACAAAATTAAACTTCTTTCGATTGACTTGACGCGATTAATAACCGCCTAATTGGGGATAATGCGAGGACTTTGCCGCTTTTGTTCACGATTATTAACTCGGCCGGTAACGTCCTTTGCGATAAATCCCGCGACGTGACTCGATATAATTTGTCAATTATTTGTCCTAATAAATTATAACGCTGCCGGTTCTTTGTTCTTCTTGCCACCGAAGCGGCGTCACGGTGTTCGACCTGTATACCGGCAATTTCGCGGGATTTCGTGGATAGATTTTGTTATTAGACAACAAAACTCGAAATACTCCCCAATAAGTCAACACGTAAATCGTGTGCACCTAGAAGCTCACGTTAGAGAAGAAAATTTGGTTTTTACTAACTCGCGCTGTTTTAATTAATGAAATCGTTCCCATGTTGCTTTATTACGGATTCGTAATTTATTAGCGGCTGAATAGAACGAGATTTATGGCGGCGGAGATGTTCGCGATATAAATTATCTATCTAAAGAGATCATCTGGATTAGCTACTTAACATAAATTATTCCTTCACAAACTCAGGTCTTGACTCGACGCCAATTTAATCGCGTCAACAAAATTTTAACAAAAATTGTGATATCTAAATCAGGCACGCTTCTTGAGAAGACTCGGACGATTTGTCAGACGATAACGAGATTCACTGTTACAAACTTCGATGTGCATTAATTAAAATCGTTTGAATTTTGTGTGGCGCAATTAAGATAACAAGTCGTTCCGCCATCGATTATGAGATGATGGCATGTAGTCTGGTTAATGGGAGCTATTACCAACAATTAAATTTCATATATAAATATCGTGTCGTTTGTTATCTTTGAGATATCGTCTAATTATCATATTTCATACGGAGGAAACGACATCGATTCCCCACGACTAATTACAGGCAGATACATCGATTTAATTAGGCGAAATTCCGAGCTTTTTGAAAGAGCTTTCGCCGGCAATTACGTGGCGAATCGCAATTATTAACAACAAAACGACGGACAGACAGAAAATGACCTTTTATTAACCACATTCTCGACCAAGAGACAAGCTTTCGGTGTTCAATCAAAAGAAAGAACTGATTTTTCATGAAATTTCTTAATTCAGGTAGATACATCTTCTTTAGATGTTGGAAACCATCATAACTATTTTAATTGCTCGTCGTAACTATTTTAATTGTCCATCTAAATAAATTGTAGCGATTCGCACAAGTTTCTCAGTCTTCTAATGGTTTCGTGCATGACCGATCTCAACGCCGACTAACTACTTCCTGCCATAACATGCCCGAGTTATTTAATTTTTTTTTGATGATTGGAGTAATTTCAACGCCTTTTCTCATTTGTTGTAGAACTTCATTATTTGTGAGGCTGTCGCGTTTGTAGCAACGACGCAAACATTCGATCTACGAGAACGTATTGAAAATGTTTAGCTTAAGATAAAAATATTTGATTGTTCAACATATTCTGCTTTTAATGAAACAAACTTATTACGTCAAGACACTTAATTTCTTTCTTTGAACATTACACTACAAGGACTATTCTGTAAAAATTATCATTACATTTCACTTGGTTGGAATATGCAAAAAATCTGAAGATATGAGATATCTGAAAAATCTGAAATATGATTTAAATTAAAAGAAGTAGTTAATCTAACCAACTAAAATTTTGGGATTGGGAAGCTAATTCCTTGATTTAATAAGAAAAGTCAGACCGGCAGTCCAAGAATAAAAAAAAAATAACACGACAACTGTTCCACCAAATCTTAGCATCACACAGCCTCTCCACGCGTCGGAATGTCCACTAAATTAGAATCCGTCAAAGTGCCGAGTTCTTCAAGAACCTTGAGTTTCTTCCATGAATTCAACAGCAATCTAAATTCAGTTTCCGTATTGCATTGATTACTAACTGAAATCATTAACAATCAGTTAACGATTCTTCCCGTCTAACGTATTCTCCGCACATGGCAATAGAGGCGCCACCAGGTCAACCAGCTTCTAAGACAACCACCACTGACAATAACCATAAAACTAGACCGATTCAGACTAAAGAAAGTTATTTCGACGATAGTTGACTTCAACTTGTTGCGAAAAGAACGTCAAAATTATGGAAGCGGTCAATTTAACAAGATGAAATCAGCTGCTTGCTGTTAATAGCACGTTAACTGTTCTTTTATTAAAAACACCAGGTATTATTTAACAATTCTTGACACTTTTACGGTTTTATGATTAGAAAAAAAAAACGTTTCGCAACAACCAACGGTTGGTGTTGGCATTATTTTTATTTCCAATATCTTCCTAACATGGGGTAGTCAACTGGTTGTTTTGCATAAAATCACAACTTAACTGTAAGTGGGTTCGAATTTCCGCCGCATATTACAACTGGATAATTTACGGTTGTTGGTGGATCGAAGCGCGTTATTGGTTATGATTCGCAGTAGAACTAATAAGAGACCACCTAGTTCTTGTATCTAGAAACGCAACTCTGGTTCATGTTCTTGCAAACCATGTATCTTCCCATGTCGGCTAATTAGCTTCATTCCTTATTATACCAATATCTGTAGCATACACCTGTGGAACAGGATTACGAACTATGCACCGGTGTTATTAGTAATCCAGGCGATTCCGACAATAATTGTTCAAAAATGTTGCTAGTTTTTTATTATAGACAATAAATTCCGATTCGCGCGCTCATTACAGATATTAATCGAGAAATTATCAGACTCAACATTCACGAAGATAAATCACCGCGAGAAGAAAATTCGACACAACGGACGTAGCGTCTTCCACGAATATCTCAACCAAGAAGTTTGGAATGGAAACCCAAATCGATATCACACGAGATATTTGACTGGAAAACATTTTTTTTACATAAACGATTAAATATTAAATAAACAGCAAATAAAATTTCCAGCCCTGCTCGTTATAGATGTATCGGTAAGTGGAGTTCTAAGTAGTGGTATTGATAGTGGCGTTGAACGAATGTAGGTATTGCAGTGTTCACCTAAAAACAATCATCAGTATGTAAGACATGTCTCGTCGCAAAACTGTATAAAAAGTCTCGTCATTTCAGGTCTCGATTACTTGTCGTTTCCTTTTTCTTCTGGTGTAAACGGCGATGATGGAGAAAAGAACGCCGGTCGATGGGGTGATGGTAAAATCGATGGAATCGAGTTAGCGCCGGCTGGGCTAGGAGATGTCTCCAACTAAGATCCATCAGTGGCAGTTATTCAACAAACTCGATAGATTTACACACTAGAATTTCGTGATTGAATCTTTACAGCTTCGACGGTTCTTGGCAGAAGATTAATTTTATGGAGAAGCAATGACAAAAAAATGACGTTTTAACAGATTTCATAGGACAAAGAATGACTACAAAACTAATCTTTGCTTATAGTTGCGCGGATTCGATGTACAACTATCACATCTGAATTTTAGTTTGACGTAATCAACGGTTCTATACTTGTGAAAGTTGCAAAAATTACCATTTAAATAATTTGCTTTCTTCAAGCACGAATCAAAGTTTCAATTTCACGGAAATTGAGCGCACTTAATGAGATTTCTTCTTGTTGGATTCTAAATTGAAGGTCATTGCAAGATCATCAAAATCATCATTTATATTGTTTTTTACGATTGAGAGACACTCCTAATTTTTTTCAATTGCCTGCTACGACAGGATACTTATAGTTGATCAGTAAGCAGGTTTCCTTTTGCATAATGAGAGGCTTTCTTGTTAAATTATGAGATAATATTTAAATAAAACCATCTCGACCGAAATTTAAAAATCGTTAAAATATTGAACAATCAGTAATCAAGTTTCCACAGCAGATGTATTTTTTCTCTTAACACCATTTCCTCCATTTGTGCTTGCCATTGCATTTTCTTTCTTCAAGTCCTCTTCGGTCTATTGCCTTATCCAATTCACCTCTAAGCGATCTACAAAGTTTTTCTTTCTTATTTCTGTCCACAACATTCCAATCTTATTGTTATAAGGATTGTCATGTGTCATTTTAACGTAGCCGTACAATATTTTTCTTCTGTATGACTCAGGACATTTTTGTAACATACGAATTCGATAGAATCGAGTGTAATTATCTAATACATTTTTTTGCTTATCCCATTCTGTTGTTTATTTATTCCTCCATTTATTCTCGTTTTATAGAGTATTTAAACTTATCCATCCTTGCTATTTCTTTTTAAATTTTTAAGTTTCTTCTTGTAATTTCTAAATACATATTTTTAATTGTTAATTTTAATGAAAGAAAACGTTTGAAACACTAATGTATAAAGAGAGAGAAAGTTTGTATTATTTCTACAATAAATTGAAGGTGTAGAAAAATTTGATTAGGATAGTAAATAAATTTTGCTTTAGTTTGCAACAGCAACTGAAAAATATTATTCCACATTATCATCAATTTTATAAAAAATTAAGTTGAGATAAAAGTAGATTTTTTTTCCTCCAGTGCTTTTATTTTTAACTTCTGCGACATTTTTTCTTATTTCAGTGGACTTTACTCCACCTAATATTGTCGGTATTTCAGCTAAAATCTAAAAAACCTTTTAACGATAAGTTCTGCAAGATGGACCTCGTAATAATTTTTGTTTCAATTTTTAGATGTTTAATTTTATTTTTGGATAACACCGGACGTTAATTTTCAAACAACCCTAAAAATTTTCTAGTCTTCAGTTACCTTGATCAACTAAACTTATTCCTCCACTGCTTTTTTAGTTTACGTATTTTGTTTATTTTTCTCATTTCTTTAACACTCCATCTTCGTTTACTTCAAACCATTTTTTTAAGAATTTACGGTAGAGCTTGTCCATTCTTTTCTTAGACAGCGACGTACTGCTTTTGTACTCGTACTTTACAGTAGTTGTTCATCGTTGCTTTCTCAGCTACGCCACTGGTGTGATTTCGCCGCGCACCCGGTGATGACTCAAAAGGTCTCAGACTCTACATTGGAGTCTTTTTCTTTTTTAAGCAAGTGAAAGGTTTTGTAATAATTGAATGTGCTGAATGAACTTTTTATTAAAATCCTAGTTTCTATTCTAATCCCCTAATTAAATCCTTAGTTTTGTTTTTCTGATTATTTCAAATGTTTTTTCGCAATTTATCAAACAAATATAACTTAAAAAATTTAAGTTTTTTAGCTGCGTTGAAAGATTTAAATTGTATCATCTCCTCTATAATTTACATCTTTAAGCTTTTCTCATGTTTCACTTTTTAATTGATTTAACTTCAACTGATATTTCAGCCAATTTGTTCATTATTTAAAAATTAATTTCCTAAAGACAAGCTTGGCTGGATAAACCCCTCGGTAATATTTTATTGAGTATTCTACGATTAGTTCTGTTACGCGATTAATTTTATCTTTCCCTAAACTATTATTCTCTTTTGTTTTATTAACACTCGCTTTACAGTTTCCTAACGTAAACCCATATTTTATGTATTTCAGCTAGTTTTGTCTCTTTTTAAGACATTCAAATATTCTCGCTTACCATTTAGCGACTAATTTGAACATGTATCTTTGTTTTTTAGATTAATTCCAAAACTTTTTTCTATTATAAGAATTTTAAAGATCCTAAAACTTTGAACTTTAATAGATTCAACTTCTTCCTGTAGTGCTCTTCTATAGTTTACATCTTACACCTGATTTTACGTCAGTTAATGTTCCAGATATTTCAGTTAATTTGTAAATTATGTGAAAATTATAAGACCGAAAAAATGTTTTACTATAAGTTTTGCTAGATGAACTCTTGTTTGGATTTTTAGATCCTTGATCTTGCTTCAGGATTAATCTCGGAAATCTATCTTTAAACAATTCTAAAGCTATTGAATTTTTTTAGATCTTTCATTATTTTGATTGATCCAACGTACTCCTCTCGTGACTCTTTAGTTTACATATTTTGTCTAATTTTCACAGATCTTTAACACTTGACCACGTATCCAATTATTTTAGCTAGGTTTAAGGCATTTTTTATTTTGCAAATGGATTCAATATTCTTTAATAATATCACAAATGAACTTCCCGGGGCTCTTCGTTTTCATTTTAGTCACCAACTTAGACGCCGAGCTGTTTTTTCGAGATTAATTTAAGTTTTCTTTTTATTTTACTAACTTCAAAAACGCTAAAACCTTAACAATCTTAACTATGTTTAGAGATTCAAGTTTTTCTTATCATGCTTTTCCAGATTTTATGTTGCGTTCAGTTTTCTCATTTTTTTAATAATGAAAATTTTTAATAAGGTTCTTGCTGTTTCAGCAAATTTGAAAATTATTCTCAATTTTTGCTACACTAAGTTTCTTATATCTAATGTAGTGATAAGCTTAGCTGACTGAACCTTATTCGAGCTTAAAGTTACAAACGTAAATTTGTACCTTACGTTATCAATCTTGATCCGAATTCTTTTTCCAGCTCTTCTACAGTTTACATCTTTGATTTCTTCGCTACTTTTGTCTGTTATTTAGTTGGTTTCACTTCACTTGCTATTTACGCAATTTCAGCCAATTTGTTAATTTAAAAAAAAAGATTTTCTAATTATACGCTTGGTTGGATAATTTTTTTGGAAATCTTTGATTTAGTTTATATCTTAAGCTTGTTTATTAATTAATATCTGAAACTCATTTTGAGCAATCCCGTTCTAACTTTCTTCTGCATTCCTTTCATTTACTGATTTTGTTTAAATTTCTCTTTTGTTTGAAACTCGCTTTCCGGTTCTCCTTGCTTCTATCCATATTTCAAATAGTTAATCTTTGAGTATTTTTGCAGATTCTAAAGGGGTGAGAGATTTTGTAATCATAGTTTCTGCTACATGCACTTTATGTTAATATTCTTGTTTGCACCTTAGGCGCTAACACACACACTTTATTTTGTTTTTGAAATTAATTCCAAAACTTTTTTTGATTCAAGCAATTTCAAATATTTTAAAAAATTTTATTTTAATGGATTCAACTTCCTTTTGCAGTGATCTTCTATAGCTTACATCTAAGATCTATTTTTTGTTAATTTCTCGCATCTCAGTTCAGTTTATTTTTGCGGATATTCCAGATATTTCAATTAATTCGTAAACTATTTGAAAATTTTAAGGTTCTTGTTTGGGTTTTTAGATGCTAGGTCTGCTTTTACCATAAATTCCGAAAATATATTTTTCAGCAATCTTGAAGCTCCTGAAAATTCTTAGAAGTTTAGTTATTTCGATTGATCCAACTTATTCCTCTCACGCTACTCTAGTTAACATATCTTGTGTAATTTTCCTATTTGCTCAACACTGCATTTTCAATTCTCTTTACTGCAACCCATATTTTATTGAAGATGAACGTCCTGCTTCTCTTCGTTTGCGTTTTAGCTTCTACCTTAAACGTTAAGCTTAGTTGTCGAAATTAATTTAATAACGTTGTTTTTATGTTATCAATTCCAAAAGTCTTAGTTTCGTCAAAGATTCAAGTTTTTCCTTTCATGCTTCCTTAGATTTAAGATTTACTTTATTTTTCTTCTTTTTTTAAACTGTGTTACTTTCAATAATATTTCCTCAATTTCTACCAGAGTCAAGCATTCTTTTTATAATGTAAGGAATGAATTTCATTTAAGTGTAAGTTTAGGAACTTACATGTATAAGCTTATTTTCAGAATTTATCCAGAAAGCTCAGCATCTACCCATCCTGCAGTTCAATTATCGCCATCGATCTAAATTCTTCCTTCTATAGTTTACATTTTAAATCTTTCTTGTCATCTTTTTCCTTTCAGTTGATTTTACTTCAACCGATATGTTAAGAATTTCATCTATCTTCTAACTTATTTCTATCTTGACTCTCTAGATTACTTATTGGCTTATTTGTATCATTTTTTTCTCTTTAATATTCGCTTTAAAATTTTCTTTTTTAACTCAGTATTTAGTTCATTTTCAGATATTTTGCAAAGAGGTGGAATCCTTAATGATTTTTGAATTGATCGAACCAACTTTATTCTCTCTTATTTCAACAGTTTACACGTGTGGTAAATTTCATAAATTTCTCAAGCATTCACTTCCCGCATAAGGTTACATCAACACAAGTACTTCATCTGATTTTCAATTATTTTTTGACTTTCTATATGCAGTCAAATAGTTTAAGCTTCTTGTATTTATCTACATTAGAATTTCCAACTCTATTGGTGTAGTTGAACTAGTCGAAATTACTCGAAGCCATTGAACTAAACCCTCTCAACCTCAACAACTATAATTTTAGCAACCTTGTGTATAATTGGTTGCATATCTTCCAAAATCTTCCATTCGTTTTAACGATTTCGCGGATTTAGCCCCCGTTAAGCCCAGTTCACGCTATTCATTCTCTGCACGTCGAACCGCTTAAAAAGCCGGCGATCATTCATGCGTGAACCGAACCGCGGGATCTACGACTTGTTTGAGCGATTTACGATTCGGCCCCGCGATATCTTGATACCAACCCAACCTGTCGATAGTTCAAATACACACACAAACACATTCGAGTTTCGTTTCTCTTGCATGTGTTTGTGTGTGCAATTTACTTCGTGATTAAAAGAGGAACTTACGATTTATTCACCCGGCTATTTTAATTAATGTGAAAATAAAGAAAATGCCGCAAAGAGAGATGATGGTGGTGCATTTCGCTATGGTCGATGGATGCACGAAATGCGACGGTACGCGTATGCGGAGGAATTTCTGCACTCGTTAGTACCAGGATAATTGCGGCTAATCGACGCCCAAACTGACGGGTAATTGTTTATTATCGGGTTTTTGGACGATTCGGGGATGAGAAGCCCTCTAATTGGAGCCGGCACCGCCAATTAAATTGGTTGAGAAAAGACTTCGAGTAGGTTGTTCAACGGAACAAGTGGAACCGAATTTTCAAGACACAGGCAAGCTGTCAACAATCAAAGTTTGCTGTCACTTAAAATACGATTTTGAAGCTTCAAGTAACATAAAGGAAGTCTGTAGAGTTGCAGGGTATAGAAAGTTCTTCAAAGCATTAAAGTTCCAAAGAGATCTACAAAATTAGGCAGAAGTTGAAGAGACTAGAGCTGGGACAGCAGAAGTTATCACAAAATTATTTGTGGAATGTTGGAGGCTTTTTTATCCGCTCCATCCTTACCTCAAATCCTTTGTAATTAATTTTTGCTTCCTCTTAGTGGGCTTGATAACGAACCGTTAAAGATTTAAATTTGGAAGAAGGGAAAAATTACATGTGGTAGGAGATAAGAAGGCCGGAATAATGAAGTCAGCTAAACGGAGGTAAGAAACAATTAATGGACAGCCTGAGGGTAAGTTTAGAAATAAAAAACAGGCAATTTTAAGTTTTTTTGATATTTTGCAGTTTTAGTCGCTACTTAGATTTGCCATCTTTTATTATCTCTGATCTTTTGAGTGCCTAATTTTTTATTTTTTATATACCTTTCACTCTTTTGCTTCCTTCCCTTTTTCTTTTTTTCCTATTTTCTTTCTATAAAAGAACTACCCCTGAAGAATAAAAAAACGTGTCTAACATTTTTATCAAGACTAGCAGCATGTTACGAAGATCTTGGTCTTCACCTACCTACTTTTATTACTGTTGGATGTGACTTTGGTGAAGGTAATAACTTGCCCGCTTTACCCTTGATAAGTGATTAGGTCCTTCGTGCATCTAGTCACTAATTAAAATTCTATTTTAAGTAGAGAATTTTCTACAATATTCTTACACAGTCATTAACCGTTTAATTTACCTTAAGTGTTAAGCAGCTAGTCGTGCAAATGTTAGAGAATAATATTTATAGCGCCTTTTTAGCACCAGCAGACTACCCAACAAAAATGGTAAGCACTCTTCGTAATTAAAGTCACACTAACGAATATTTATAATAAGCTTACGCTACCGGTTGTAAATATTGGAAATTATCTTGTTTTGGGCGTTATCATTTCACGCGATATCTTTTACTGCCGTTTTTACAACTCCTCACAATTAGACCCCGACTTGTCCATTGGAAATAAAATTAATTATGTAACGGTACAAGGGCCTCGAAATTAAGATGTTAAAATGTTTTTATTACATTTCACGTTATCAGTTTAATTGTCGAGAACCGTGCGATCGGCAGTTATGCAAAATTCAGAGAGAAGTTTAATTGGCTGTGGCTAATTGTCGGACGGGATCGTTTCGAGCTTTTGTTGGGCCATTTTCGCGGTTGAAATGACGCGAGATGCATTCAAGTGGGATGTGAAAGAACGTGCTGCGTCAGCATTGACAATTAGGGCCCGGACCTGCCAGATGAAGAAGACGGACTCGAGTGCGGTCGAAACTGAGAAGTGTGATGTGGCATTACGTGTCGGGTAACATACTGTTAGGTGTTGGATGGCGGTGGAGATGAGATCTGGAGATATCCAAAAAAATTTAGATACAATTTAGGATTTCCGAATTCATTTCTTGGAAGATCAACGAAAATTTAAAATTCAAGTTTGAAGAGTTGGCGTAACGACAAAGAAAAAAAATGGAAACTAGCAACATTATTACGCAAGTCTTAATGACTCAGAATCTACAAGTCACCAAAAATTGCAACTATTTGTAAAGGTTGGAATTCCAAACTCGTTACACAGTTCAGATGAATTATCTGAAGAATACGTGGAAATAGATTCTGCTGATTCTGAGGATGACGCGATATCTGATGAAGAGCCGGAAGTAAAATGCGTTCACCGGGTAGAACTATTTTCAGAATTCCATTGAGATGAAGACAGAACACTATACTTGTGTTAATGCAAAATGCAAACAATTTCAAATTTAGATTTCAGAAGTTCGAATACCTTAAAAATTATTTTTTGTATCATTTGGGTTAGCAGCAAATTTTCTTAAATTCAGATTAGAAATTTTTTTTTTTTTTTTTTGATAAATTCTCGTAGATTTTGGCTTGATATACTCATAAAGGTAGATGGGTAGTCATAGGATTATGACAAAAAAATTGTGAAAATAGAAAAATTATTTGCTTTTCAAATATGAAAAAAGTCGATAGCGAACCTTTACCGAAGATAGACGTGCTTTGGGTAATGTTTTCGATAAACGCGATAACAATCGGTCATTGAAGATAAGGTGAAAAAGAAAAATGTGTTAGAACTAAAATATAAATATGTTTCCTGCGGGTTTGATAAAAACGGACAATCGACCCATCAACAGGACATCATACAGGGTATCCCGATAATAAACAACCAAATTCCACAAATGAATATACCTCTATATCAACCAAATTTTACAACTTTAAGTACGAAAATGTTACAAATGCAAATATTTCCTAGCCAGCCTATACAGTCCACTATGTATCAACAGGCCTCTGTTCAACCGAATCAGAAACAGTGTAAACAAGCGCATCAACAACAAGGAAATCATCAGCCAATTGTAAGAATGATATCTACTAGTGATGACAAGCTTGATAACACAAATAAAGATAATCCCTGGCGGCAAGTAGTGAGAAGTGTTAAAAGAAAAAAATTGACCATTGATAAGAACATAACTACAAGCAATAGGTATAGCGCCTTGGCATATCTAGAGCCAGAAACCTCAACTAGCAAAGACAAAAATAATAAAAAGGTAATGAAACCACCACCAATTTTCGTACATGGAGTGACAGATTATAGAAACATGATTACTAAAATAAGTGAAGTACTAGAAACAAAGCAATACGCTACCAAAACCTTATTAGACAATACTATAAAAATCAACACCACTTCCCCAGATAATTATAGAAAATTAGCAAAATTCATGAGAGAAGAAGATATAATACACCATGCATATCAACCAAAAGGGGAAAGGGCCTACAGAGTAGTAATTAAACATTAACACCACAGTTGAGATACAGAGGAAAGAGGAACTACAAAATATGGACATCAAGTCCGAAATATGGCCAACATAAGACAAAGAAAGATCAAGCAACCATTAAACATGTTCGTCGTGGATCTGGAACCGGCAAATAATACCAAAGAAGAATAGCAAAGAAAAGGACTGCAGAACAGAGTTGTAGGAGTTGAACCACTTAGAAAAGACAATAATATTGCACAGTGTATGAGATGTCAAATGTATGGTTACACAAAGTTCTACTGCAACCGACCTTACTTATGTGTAAAATGTGGAGGATCACACAAATACAGATCTTGCAAAAAAAAAACAGAGCAACGCCTTTCAATATGTGCTTTATGTGGCGGTCCACACCCTGCTAATTACAGAGGATGTGAGTACTATTATAACTATCATAAAAATAACAGAAATAAATCGAACATACAACCGCCACAAATAAAACAAATACAAAACGTTATCCAGCCAAATCAAACAATGACTGTACATCCCTCTTACAGTTATGCAAATGCAGAAAAATGGAGAAAATATCAACAACGTGGTAAGTAAATTCCTTGAAAGTTTCAAGGGAATGTTTAACCAAATCATTGCATGGTCTTGAATATGCTGACTATTTAATATCTAAACTGAAATAGTATCTAAGTTTCTCAGGATAGCGCAATAGAATGCCAATGGAATAGCTCAACATAGAGAAGAATTAAAAGTATTTTTGAATCAAAACGAAATTGATATTCTACTAATAGGTGAAACTCACTTCGCAAGTAAATCATACTTTAAAATACCCTACTATACCCTATATCATACGAATCATCCAGATAATACTGCTCATGCCGGAGCAGCAATATTATCATAAAATCAACGATCAAGCATTTTGAAGTACCAAAATATGAAGAAAAAGAAGACTTTTGAGATTTCTTTTAAACACTAGGATCGAAATTTATTGCAGGAGAAGACTACAACAGCAAACATTCACTCTGGGACTCCAGAATCATCACAACCAAAGGTATAGAGCTATTAAATCTATTACAAGAAAGAAATTACTTGTTTTTGTCTACCAGCACCACGACTTATTGGCCGAGTGAGCTTAACAAACAACCAGACTTGTTGGATCTCTTTGTGGCTAGTGGTATAGCGTCAAGCTACACGGATGTAGTTCCCAGTTATAACCTATATTCAGATAATACGCCGATTACTGCAACTATCAGCCCATCAGTTATACATTTCAAGAAGACACCTAAATTGCACAACGCAAAAACAAAGTGTGAAATTTTAATAAATGAAATTATTAATAAAGTAAAGCTTAATGTTAGGCTCAAAACTTTCGAGGAAGTAGAAGAAGCAACAATCACGTTTATCAAAATCATGCAACACGTCGCCAAACAAACACCTCACTTAGAACCTCATGACCAAAATCTCAATATTCCGGTATTGATAAAGAAACTTAGAGCAGAGAAAAGAAGAGCAAGAGTGAAGTGGCACAAATCACAAATTTTAAGTGACAAAGCAGCTTACAATCGAATAAATAATACTCTAAAAACAAAGTTGAAAGAAGCGAGGGACAATAACTTTTCACAATTTATAAAAACCTTAACCGCTATGATAATTTTATTTGGCAACAATTAAATCATTGAGAAATCTTGTAACAACTTCTTCTCCATTACGGGTAAATGGAAATATATCTACATAGGCAAGAAATAGTCGAGAGAAGGAAGATTTATTTGCACAACATCTAGCAAAAGTTTTTACTTCTATTACTAATACCTTCCAACAATTTACACAAGAAGTTCTAGACAGTAATATAGAGACGCCATAGCCAATAAGCATACAATTTGTAAAACCTAAGGAGGTGAAGGAAAAAATTTCTCTACTAAACAGTAGGAAAGCACGAGGAATTCATATGATAACACCAAAAATGCTAAAAGAATTACCAAAGAAAGGGTTAGTGATGTTAACGTACGGATGTAACGCTATTATAAGATTACGATATTGGCCTAAATATCTTAAGAAATCTGAAGTAATACTTATACCAAAGCCTGGAAAGCTATTAACTGATGTTTCTTTATACAGACCAATAAGCTTATTGTCCTCCTTCTCAAGACTTTTTGAGAACGTATCCAACCAATTGTCAAATCCCTGACCTCCAGTTTGGACTTCGCCGTAAACATTCTACAGTACAAAAGGGCCATAAAATAGTTAATGTAATTAATGAAGCTATTGAAGAGAATAAGTATTGTTTGGTAGCTTTTCTAGAGGTGAGTCGAGCATTTGACAAGGTGTGGCATGAAGATCTGTTGCATAAAATTAAGCAAACACTGCCAGATCCATTTTATGACTTATTGGAGTCATTAAAGTCATTAAAGTCTTTTAAAGTCATTAAAGGAAAACAATGAAGTTTCCCAGTTTTAACCCATCAAATCTGGAGTCCCACAAGGCAGTGTCTTAGGGCCAGTCTTGTATCTTATAAATACATCTGACCTTCCCACAACAGATTCTATTACAACAGGCACATTTGCAGATGATAATGTTATTTTAGCTGTACATGAAGATCCGGTAATTGCCTCACCAAACCTGCAAAACCATCTCTTCCACATAGAAGAATGGACTAAAAGATAGAAGATAAAGATTAATGAAAACAAATCTCAGCATGCAGCATTTACATTAAAGAAAAAAAATGTTCTTAGTATACATCAACAATACAGAAATTCTATTAACACCTTGTGTTAAGTACTTGGGAATTGACCTCAACACTAAACTTAATTGGAAAGAACACATAAGTAAAAACGGAACCAAATAGACCTTAAAATGAAAGAACTGTACTGGTTGCTTGGCAGAAAATCACAAATGGCATTAGAAAATAGAATACTAGTATACAAATCTGGACCTATGGTATAGAGCTTTGGGGCTGCGCTAGCAAGTCCAGTGTAGCTATAATTCAACAAGCACAATCAAAGATCCTAAGAGCATTGGACGACGATCCATGGTATGTCACAAATCCGATGCTACATCAAGATCTCCATATCGAAACAGTCCAAGAAACAATAGAGAAGCGAAGTCAGAAACATCAAGAAAAGATAGAAATATACTCTAATAGAATAACTGCAAGAGAGAAAAAACAGAAAATAAGGTGAAGAAGAAGCAGTCTCGATGGAGAGGTTTCACCAGGACAGTGGTAGGACTTGTTAGGAATGGTTTTTCAGTGAAGAAAATAGCTTAAAGATTTAATATTCTGATTGCTGTTGAATTTATGAATTTAAAAAAAAAACGAAAAAACTACATCAAAAACATAAAGAAACTTTGAATAGCTGACGATATATGATTAAAGAATGAATGGTAGAAAAATTTTTAGCTGCCATCGGTGTTGGGCTGTAGATCGGCAACGATTTAAAAGCCGAAATTGACTGAAAACTCGCCTTCTGCACTCTGGTTACGTTAATCAGTGAAATTTCGGGAGATGCGAGGTCATTGGAAACCGTTGGGAAGCTGAACCGAGAGGTGAGTGCCTTTTCACCTGCGACGTCCTAGTGAGAAATACGGACGCCGTGACGCATTCCACTGCAACTTCGATTGCTTTTATTTATCGTTTCGTAGAAATCCCGCATTTAATTACAGCACTCATTGCCGTCTTCTCGTCCATCGATATACGTTTCAATTAAATTTATCACTGATCCTTCCTTATCCGTTCCGGGGGCCCGACATTATTACGTCATAAATAAAACATGGTCGACGGAATCTGCATCGTATTTCATTCGGGAATTCGCACAAAGACGAGAAACTTATTAACTCTTCGCTTCATCGGTTCTTCTTCCATTTTATCATCGATAAAACGATAAGTTACTTATCACTGATGGTTACAATAGGGGGCGCGGCAAAAAATCAATTCCGTGTTAATTCACGCTGTTAAACACTTTCCGGATTGAGCGGTAACATTTTTTATTTCGTGTTTAACCGCGCTTCTAAATTAAAAACTGGCGGCGTCCAACATAAATCGTGATTGTTGTTAGGTGACAGAATCGAGCTTACACCATGAAATCAAACTGGGATCTCGACGGGTTGCGGTTTAATATGAATTCATTTAAATGTATGTGTGGTGTTAAGGCAGGCTTCGTGACTGCGGAGCTTCGGATACGTTTGTGAATACGATAATAATACATTAGAAGTATCCTAGCTGCGAGTATTAATAATTTTCGAAATTTACACAGCTATCACGCCGCTTCTAAATCGGTCTTTCGGTATGTTCATCGTCGGTAAAAAGTGGTCGCGGCGACTGATTATTAAACTTGTAATTAAATGCAGAAGTGCAATTATGAGTTTATAGAAACGAACCCAGGCGATGATAATAAAAATATCTCGAGTCTCATTTCGAAAGTAAAACTTACGTGCCGGTCTTGTAAACGACGCATCAATGCGATTATTAACTTGGAAATTAAGTCGATTGAATTTAAAGCGACGGTGATTTATCCGCTATGGCGAAATTTCCCATTAACCAACCACAATCCAGATAATAAGTAGAGCAAGTGTATTGATCTTGTTGAGGGCGCAATTCGACCCTTCTAGAATTGCGACAGATGGGTGCGATCAATGCAGTTCATTAAATAGGTCTCGTTGGGTAATCAGACAAACGGATTATGGACTTATGTAGGGCTCAACTAATAAGATTATTGTTACAATTTGCTAACCCCATTCTCTCGGTTGATCGCAACTCAAAGCGGGGTGGATTTGATTGATGAAGAGGTTACTCGTCTGACCGACTATTGTAGTCTCCTGAAAATCTTTCAGTAATTTAAATATTTTCGGCCAACATAGGCGATTACAAGAAATTGGTTTCCGGTAAAAATCAAAAAATAGAATTTATAACAATAATTACTGAATTTGTAAAATTTTTCTTAAGAAGATGAGTAAATGAAATTGGGGGGATTTTATTTAATGTTTTTAGTAAAATGAAAGTGAAGGCGTTTTGGTGGAATTTTACGGGCGATATTTCTGAATACGCGTCCTGGTCCGCCACCGTCATAAGACCCCGCCGTCCCTGAGTTAATCCCGTCGTTACTGACAGTGAGTTGCCGTTTCAATGAATCGTCTTCGGAGGCAAACGCAGTTGAGCCACCTATAATTTTACGTTCCCGCGTCTACTTATCTACTTATATAATTAAAACAGCCTTTACGTTTCAGTTTTTGTGCTGATTTAAATAGTAAATTTGTATTGACCGATTAAAGTCGAAAATGCACAGAAAAAAGTACAAGAAAAAAAATTCAATAGAATAGAATCGACTGAACAAAAACAATTATTGTTAGTCTCTTGAGACTTTTGCGATTAAAATTTTAACTATTCTCTTGTTTCCTTGTTTCAATTCCCGTTTTCTGCTTAATCTTGTGCATACTTTTCAATACCAAATTTTTCTTGAATTTTATTGTCACTTTTCCACGTTTTTTTTTCCTAGAGTTGAATTATCTTTATTTTCTTTTTTCAATAACTTTGAGACTCGTCTTGTGTTTTTTTCACTAAAGTGAAACTATTTTCAGTCGTGACTTTTTAATGTGTTTTCTGTATACTTTGTATTAAAACTTTCTTTTTTACAATTATTTCTACAATAATTTTTGTTTTTAGAATATTTATTTCTATATTTACGTCTTTGTGTTATGGTATTTTCCACAATTTCTATGTAATATTTTGCTGCTCCTCAATATATTCCAAAAAATATTTTCTTGCCCTTATTAATACCATTATTGGTATTTTTGGCCAAATTTTGCGAAATGTTGAACATTTCTTCTTTAATCCCTCATAAATTTAATTAAGAAAAAAAATTTTGATAACGTGTTAAATTAATTATTTTGTTATAAAATAATCCACTCACCAGACACATACAAGAAAATTCTTGTGCAACAATTTCGTGTTATCATTTAGCTTCAATGAACACAAGAATAAGAAACCAAAATAGATGCGAATAGGGTAAATTTACAGAAATAGCTGCCCTGCCTTTGTGCAATTTAACAACAAAAGACGTTTAATCCAAACAATATTTTCGCAAGAAGTTTATTGGTGTTGATGTTGTTAATAAGGGAATTAAAATTTCAATCGATCTAAAACGGTAGCATTCATATTTTTGTCAAGCGATATAAAATCATAAGTTGGGTTTAAAGTGCCCATAACTAATGTTTTACTGACGGAATAATAAAGTTGTTAAAGCTGAAAATAATCTTGCTAACGGTTGAAAACAAATTCTATAATTACGTTAAAGGCAAAATCTGCAAGTGCTCGAAGCTGTAATAATAACTGTTGCGAGTACGACGATGGTCACTTCACTTCGACCTACAGATGGAAATTTTGCGTGGGCGATGTCCGAAGCTCAAAACTAGGGATATGAACATTTAAAAGAAGCGGTCTTGGGTCAAAAAGGAAAAATGATAGCAAATGCAAAAAATTAAAATATAAAACAAAAAAGCTTCTAAAATAAGAATTATAAGAAATTTTATTAAATTAATACTGATAAAGTATTAAACTTTCTGCAAAGAAAACTGCAAGAATTTTTTAGCAAAGCAAAGATTTAATAAAACAATAGCTACAAACCAAATTGTAAATCTGGCCGAGGATTTGATAGCGAATTTTGATTTCTCTTCTCTATGTGAAGACGTGTGACTTTCTTCTTTTTGCAAACTGTAGACCGGTATATGTAATTTCAAATGCATTTATTATCCAATTTCAGTCTCAAAATATTTGTTGAAATTACTCTTCTAGATTTTTAGATGACTCTTATAATTTTCTGGAACAGAAACCTTTGGATAAATTCACATATTATGAAAAACATGTCAAAGCAATTTTCTTTTTATTTGTTATTCCATAATATTTAGCATTAATTCTTTGAAGTAAATCAAATTGCTTGATTATGTCTATTCTATTAGAAATAGCTTGTCGTAGAATTCTTCTTCGTTCAATAATATCGCTATTTTATTTCTCAGTTTGAAAGCGTGCTTTAACACTTTATCACCTCATAACTATTTGGATAAAGAATAAATCCAGAATGATATATGTTTAGCTTTCACATCTTTGAAAAAAATCTGCAAAAATCGTAGGTTTTAAAAATCTTTTGAATCTATTGCTTAGTAATATTTTACCACATTCTCCTGTTTTTCAGTATTGAACTTTTTTTCTGCTTTAGATTTTTTATACCAGCCTCATTTTTAAGTTTCTCTAGTTTTTTTTAAATATTGGGTCCTTACACATTATCTCTATAACGGTTCCACCAGAGTCAATCTTGTCCAATAATGGCACCTATTACTCCAGTTTTCAACTTTATACCACTTTTTCTTTGTCATAAGATTTATAATAAATTTCATTGTCCGTCATCTTATTCTTGAATACTCTGCGTTAGATGATTTTTCCACAATTTTATTTTATTTTCTATTTCATTGCTCATTACCCACGTTGGTTGAAAAAAAAAGTGTGTGTCTGCATTACTTTCCTCTTCACATTTACTATTTATACAATTGCATAAGATTGTTTACTTCCTAAAATTTGAAAGTTTTGTTCTTGTAGAATTACCTGTACCTATATTTCATATTTCTGTCATTCGTTGTTTTACATTATATCTTAACTCCAGTGGCGGCAGGTACGACCCGCCCGCACAGGAAAATTCACAGAGAAAATAGTTCTTTTCTGAAAAATGGTGCAATATCGAAGTATGTCGTATTCAAAAATTTATACTAAAATTCAGTGGGCATTGCAAAAATCAAAAAGATGGGTGTTCTATTTAAAATAAAGAAATTGAGGTTAATTTCCGGTATTATAGAAAGTACCACCCTTGCTAAAATAATTTCCTTTGATAGATATCAAACTATTTAATATTTGTACAAAATTTCAGATTTGTATATTCTTTGTTTCTTTATTTTTTATAATTAGCCATGAACAAGAACCACCCTGTATATTGAAACCATCCTCATTCTATTTTGGCAAAAAAGTCGAAATGTTTCCATTGGTTTTTGCCAGACAACTTACATATTCTCACGGAATAGAAAAATTAAGCTGACAAAGTGGAGGAACGGAATATTATTAAAGAGTACATAATTTTTTAAAACTTATAAAGACTATAAAGAACTTTACACCAAATTATATGACCTTGAAGCGGCAGTTTCTTCAACAAAGTTTAAAAGAAGAGCACATTCTTGCAGTTACAATGTTTGGATACTAGAGACTAAAATTGCACCACACTGAGCACCAAGGTAATAAAAATACATCTTAAGTTTCTGTTTCTTTGCGTGTGCTTCTCAGTGCACTTGGCACCTACCAGCCCCGTTCCTGTCACGTTCTCGAGTGGACCTTTAAAATGGTATAACTGCTGCCTCTTTATAAGCTCTGAACTCTCTTTTTATTATCATTGCCTCTCGTCACCTGACCGTCTCAATCCTGAGGGGCACGAGCCGCCACTGCTTAACTCCATAAATTTTTAGTTTTCCTTAATTAACCGTCGATTCAGACTTTTTTGCCGATTTAATAGACTTTGATATATTTTTTGCTCGTTCCTATTCCTGACATTAAAGCACCAATCTGTGACGTAAGCGTATGAGGTATAAGCGTACGTCCCAGATTGGTACTTTTGACTTAATATTGTTCCCGTTGTTCCTGTTTAGTTTGGTTATTTTGTCTAACAAAATTTTGCAGTTGCTCTTCTTTACACTTTTAAGTCTTTGGGGAGACAATTTTCAATGATCATCTTGACCAAATTTACTATTTTCTTTGAAATGCTACTTTTCTTGACAGTTCTATTTAGCTTTTTCCTATTTACTGTGCCAAAAACAACCTTAACATAGAGTTAGATGTTTTGTACTTGTATCCTAACGTTAATACTCCCCTTTTTAGAATAATGTGATACATTGTTGCTCTACCCTTACGTGTCTTAGAAAGCCTTTTGATCTCTTTTTGAATATTCTCTTAACAATAATAACTTTGGTTTTGTTCAAAACTAGTGACATGCTTTGTGTGTTTCACATTTCCGCTGTTAGTTAAAATATTTCTTTTTTAAGATTTTACCTTTTCTCTTCATATGTTCTGCAACTATTTTGTTTTGTCCTAGGTTTTTGTTATTTTTTGACAGTTTAAGTCATTTATTTACTCTCCTTCTTGTTTTACTATTACTTCTTCGTGCAAGTCTTACTTTTCCGTCCCGTTTTTCTATTAACATTTTCTCAAAATATTTTTTTATTCCTCCATTTTTGGTTTTTTATTCCTTTTTTATACTTAGTCTTTAGTTTTGTTATTTGTTTGTTTTGTATGCTCCTCAAAATTCTACAGAAATTTTTTACTTCTATTTTTGTTTTAAGTGTCTTTTGGGCTCTTGTCTTTTACCAGATTATGAAGAACTCTGTGTTAATATTAGTTTTTCGTTTATTTTATCACTCTATCCTTCATTCATATAAAAAATGTTTTGTAAACAAAGCCATTTTTTTAACTGAATGCCTTTTATTTAGCGTCTATATCACATTGCCTTTCTTAGTTTTTTTCAATATCCTGTAAATATTTTTTATTTATTTTGTCATTTTTTAACTCTTCTAAATTATATCTCTCCTGTATTTCTTTCTTATTTTTCTCTTTCGGATAGTAATTGTTGCTTTCCCAAAGTAGTTTAAACCGATACGCCGAGATCGACTGCAACCTCCAAAGTGTCTATGTTAATGAAAAAATATTGCTAATGCAAATGAAGGTCCAAGAAAGTGGATCTCATTTTGGCAGGCCGTCAAAAATTTTTTTGGTTTGGGTAAATGTAATAATCCACCTAATACATAAAGTATTTATACAGGGTAATTCTTGTTTATGGCCCATTAGAAGAATATGGGGAAACAAAGCCGATACAAATCTAAAATTTTTTAGACCCACAAAAAATGGTCTAAATAGGCATAAATCGCCCTGAAGGTTTAGATTCTTTTTCTCCATTATAAATTTCTTTTCTTTCAAAACATGTTTTTGTTATACGCATTGCATGTTGTATTATAAAAAATATTATTTTGAAGTTGTTGTCATTACTTATATCATGCTTGTTCTCCCCTACCCCACTCACGTTCAGTTTCTCGGCCGATTTTTCCCGGATCGATCTCAACCGGCCGGCAATTTACGGTAAAACGTTCAGTTTGACGACAGATTAGAGCCTGTCGACCGGCCGCAAACTGGTAAAAACCCAACGTGTGTAGTAGATCTCCGGCCACAATCGTACATTAACAGACTGAAGGCTTCATTTTAGTTTTGTTTAAAATTATTCTGCCCGTCTTACGTGATTTACTAGAAATGGCGAGTCAACAAAAAATATCTCTTTGCATCAAAGCGTACGAGTAGTTACTGCGACTATTTAGAACCATCACTGAAACATCAAATGAATAATATGAGAAGTGCTTTCCGAAAAGTAGTAAAGAAACTTAAGCAATCTAAGAAAAACTGTTGTTCTACAGAGTTTTTGTGGTATAACATCATCTTCTCTTCAATTGTTTAAATTTATTTTACTTGATCCTCAAACCTCTCGTATAAGCTCCATGTGAGATAAAGTGCTGCGATTTTGTAACAAATCCTTCACCCAAACAGTCTTCAGTATTTTTTTCTTCTGCTGATGTTGGTGAAATAATATTATGGCAATTGCTGCACATTCTTCTTGTATTATTTTAAAAACTGTTGGTCGAAAGCTGATGGTATGTAGTGAAGTTGGGTCGGATTTCCGGCAAATATTGCAGAAAACTGCCCGCCACAACCAAGAAATTGGATTGTGCGTATGTATCGTACAAGGATATCGGCCGTCCGGTCAAAATAACAAGCCGCAGACTTCCGGCCGACTAAACGTGAATGGGACCCTTTACAGTTCTTCTTTCTCCGTTTTTGTTTTTGCTTCTCCCAATTTCTACTGCAATACTCGAGCTCATGAAACTGGCGTAAATTATTCTACTATAAAAATAAACTTTATTTGAAACATTTAAAAAAATAATCCTCATAACTTCAAGTGAGGAGCGTCTTCAGAAGAACGACTAACATTCTCGCCGACTCGTTTTGTGATAACGCCTCCTGGAATTCTCAAGTGATTTGCCGGTGTGCCAGTAACACGGATCTCACTGCATAGTGACACGTCATCCCTCCATCTCTAGATAATCGTTATTAACAACACCATAATTAGACAGTCGAGATTTTCAAACATTTTTTTTCGAAAATTATACCTGCGCCACCAATAATCTGAATGATATTTTATTTACCAACTTCATGACTAATGAATTGAGTTCTTTCGTCTAAAACACTTTTTAACGAAGAATAAAAATTCCGCCCAGTCTGGGCTACCTGGGTATTGTATTAGGATACACCCCTATCTTTAAAATAGACGTGACTGAGTGTCAAGACACTAATTTTTCGTATTTCACGCTTTCATTATGTTCTTTGGTGGAGAATAATTCTGTACGTCAGAATAAATAAAAATGGTAATATGTGAATTTGTAAAAAAATTTGCTTTGTGACCTCAAATTTGTTTGTTATAGTTTTTTCTGTATGGAAATGCTTGGCTACATACTTTTGACTAACCCTGTATATTAACCCATATAAGAGATTAGCAACTTTTTGGTTTATCGTAGATTAGATTTCAGCTGTAGGCGCAACGGATGTTTTGTGGTCCGGCTCTGCTGCCTCCGGTACAATAAAGAGCGAACGACATGTCCGCGACGTCACAGAAAACATCGAAGTTGTGGGTTGTGTGTCATCGCGAGTTATTATTAATTAAAATTAAAATAACACCGAGGCTGGAAGCAGGCAAACATAAGTCGGATAATGGGATGGATGACTGAAGTTTATTTCTTAATTAGACCCCCGCCGGCCCACGGATTGGAAACGAAGCCCACGTGAGTCAACTTGGTACTATTCACACCGGCCCCAACTCTAAATCAGGAACCCGTAATTAATTCTACTAAAATCTACCAAATATCGCGTTACCCATAACGGCCATTTAAAGGTAGTTTTTAACCACAAATCAAGACCCTTAGACAAGCAAAACGCAGCATCAGCGTTTAAATTAATTAACAAAGAATGAAAATTAATATCTAAAGGTCTTTAGTGGGCAACTTTCCGGTGAGACAATACTGACTCTCATAATTACCAAACCGATTTGCTCCAGATGGGAAAGGGACAAAAAGTTGCTTAAGCCCGTTTTAAAGTCGCAAGCACGCGATCCGAACCCAGCACAAAATGCATCGTAATTTTTTATTACCTTCAGTAAACAATAGTGCACATAGCAGGACCGAATTATAATGTTTAATAGCGGAAAGCTGGGGGCCCAGATGCCGGATTGGGAGGCTGGGCACGCAACGCAGTCAACGTTGGTATTCTGCGACCGTCGGAACCGAGTCGGGATCCCGCGACCCCCATGATCTGGATCGCAATGTGTCTTGAATCTAGATCTGCATCCAGACAAGTCGACTATATGCAAGAATTCCGCACTGTTATCAAACAATCTCGGATCGGGGGTACGAATTGACGTCACAACTAAAGGTGCAGCCCAAGATACAAATCTAATCGTTCCAGTGAAAGGAAAACAGGATAAGTCACTTCGTTTAACGATAACGTTAGTTCCTCCCTTCAGTTAGTGGGGTGATGTCTAAATATTAACTATTGACCTGAGGTCATCGAAATTTAGAATTAAATATACGACGTCACTCTTCCCTAACGTCAAACTTAATATTAATCTTAAGTTATGAATTAGTTTCGTTAAGGGTGCCATCAAATTTGGTCGTTGTCACTTTTTAACTGGTGTTAGATAAGTCATTTTGGTAACCTTAAATTATCAATTAACCTTGTTAAGGTTGTCGTCAAACTTGGTCGTTGTCACTTCTTAGCTGGTGTTAGGTAAGTCATTTCGGTAACCTAAAGTTATCAATTAACCTCGTTAAGGGTGTCGTCAAATTTGTCACTGTCATATTTTTAGCTGGTGTTAGATAAGTCATTTCGGTAACCTTGAAAACGTTTTGTGGTCAAAAAACAAATTACTTGCTGTTCAACTTGGGAGTCACGAAATAATTGGGTTCTTCGTCTCTCGCTCCCTCTCTCGATCTCCGAACCTGTACACGTATTGCCCGCAAAAACTCATGCACGAGCCGGCCATGTTCAAGGAATCGCCTGCTTGAATTACAGATTTGAAACAAAAATTATTGTTCGTCGTCATCTGGCGAGATGATTGATAATTCGGTTTAAGAAGGTGACAGTGGTAGAGTTTAGTTGCAAGGAGCGCTTTTGGTTTCAATTGAAAATCTATTGGGACTTTAATGGTGGTAATTGATATTACTAGCATTAACATGTTTGGAAAAGAGATGAGGTTGGCGGTCAGTTTTTCATTCGACCCCATGCCGGCACAGACGACAAAGTTTAGCGGTCATCTTCAGATACGACTCGGTCAAGGGTTTAGTAACGTGATAACTTGTTGGAATGTGCCAAATCGAGAAACAAATCGCATTGTTCCGATAGTGGTTGAGTTTAAATTATCCACTCAACGGTTATTGTGACACCAAATATTTGGCTAAAAATTTTAATAAAGAAATTCAAGATGAGACAAAAAATTTTTTTTTATCTCAACCAAGAAT
Organism: Pyrochroa serraticornis; assembly: GCA_905333025.2. Lineage (NCBI taxonomy): Eukaryota > Metazoa > Arthropoda > Insecta > Coleoptera > Pyrochroidae > Pyrochroa > Pyrochroa serraticornis. Next base: position 8,826,883 of record HG995153.1, on the reverse strand, counting down.
TTTGTCGTCTTTGGACTAAAATTTTGAAACACGTTTTCAGAAAGGTTTTTCAAATAATATAGAAAATTGACTCATAAGAAATAAAGAAGGAAATATTTTTACGAGGTAAAAAGGGAAACAATAACTTGAGAAGCAAGCAAGACAAGAAGTGCAAAAACAGAAAATAGTACAATGGGGTACTTGCCTAAAAAAATATTGCTATTTTTAATCTCTAGATGTATGCAAAAACTCGAAAGAGGCTTACATATTTTTTTCCCATTTTTCTATTTCGTATTTTGGTAAATATTTGCAAAAGTTGATATTGATGACGTACGTAGTCTCATATCCCAGATTCACACCTATATTGAATGGATTCTCGCGTTAGTTACTATACTACACTGCCAATAGAGGACGCGCATGTGTAAACCGGAATAGAATTCAATTTATGAAAAGATCGAGGGCTGTCGTGTGCTCTGAGTGTGTAAGATAAAACCATATTAGACTCTAAGCACGCTTCCCTGTCTGATCGCAACTGTCCGTGGTTGCCGTTGTCTGATGTCAGCTACCGGCTATTTGAAGTTTTTGAGTGGGGCCATCATACGGTTTCTTTCAGAACTACTCCGCATGCGGGACACGTACGTCACAAATCCCTCACTTCACGGGACGTAATATTAACCCTAGAAAAAAATTGCAAAATACGGGTCTAATGAAATCGCCTACATTTTCAAGATATTATATTTCCCAAAAATCAGGCGGTACTCCATTGACAAACAATAACATGAACAGTATTGAAACAATATTAAAAGACGAAATTACAATAGCCATCGATAAATTGAGGCTGGGAAAGCCCACGGAGAAGACGAGATTACAGCAAAAATCCTCAAATATATGGAAGATGAAACAAAATGCTTATACTACATCATCACTAGAAAAGAAGTACCTAAGGGCTGAAATTTTGGTATAATATTGTCCTTGTAAAAAAGGGGATGGAAGAGAATGTGGATATTTCAGAACAATTACCTTAATAAGCATACCAGGAAAAGTTTAAGAAGAAAAGGCACAATTTTTTTAAATTTTTAGTCTAAACTCAAAATACTCTTAAAAGCTTTAAGCTCCGCGCTATGCAAAGTAACAATTTGTTAAACTTTGGAATAATCCGCTTGATTTTCGGAGCATGACAGCCAGCTAGCGGTCGGCCGTACTCTGTATAAAAGGATCTGACACGTGTAACAAAAAATCGCATAAGTTTTCTTGGACTCCAGGAATGGACCAACCATGGACAATGCGGATGAACACCCAGAATGCAACCAATTTATTCAACATACGCGGAAGCCTAAAAACAAACGTAATAATAATTTACGCTTTATAGATCTGAAGAGAGTTTTCTTTAAATTAAGCAAACTGACGTTTGGGAGTGTTTGAGGACAAAAAAATCGAGGAAAATATAATAAAAATAATAAATACTTTATATTAAGATTAAAGTAAGGACGTATTACGATGAGTCTATGGAATTTACAATAAAACTAGGGCTAAAACAAGATTTCGTATTGCCATTTTCAACAATGGTATATGAAGATGCTAGAAAGAAGTAAAGTTGCGGAAATAGAACGTTGGACGATGAAAACAATATAATTAGAAGAGATTCCATTCGCAAATGATATGGCAATGGTAGAACCCTCCGAAAAAATTTGCAATAAAATTTAAATAATTGCAAAAGCAAACTGCAGTAAACAAAGATGGGGATAAATATAACTTTAATCAAGACAACGGTAATGGCTAATACTGAAAATATTCATAAAATTGAAATATACAAATATGCGTTAAAAAGTTTTAATTACGTAAGAACAATGATCAAATACGATGGAAAAGTGGACTAAAAAAGAACATATACAATTGCAAAATTGAGAAAATTATATAGGTGCTCCCAAAAAATGCATTTTTGGAAAAAAGAAGATAACTAAAGAAACTAAAAATGTAAAGACAAAAAGTCATAACATCTCCTTTAGTATATAGAACTGAGCTTTGGATGTTAACAGAAACCAACAATTGTAAAAATTAAGATCATAGTGATGACCTTTTAAAAGAATTGAAGAGTTATAGGTTATTAGGATTATCAGAAACAAGTTTTGCTATAGTTTTGATTTTGTTATCCGTATGTTTTTTGGGTCCCTGAACACGAATTTAAAGTTTGCTGGCAAAAATTTTGCCAGGAACTTTGTTTACTGGGCACTTTTTGACCAAATTTTGGCATTTTTTTCAGTTATTGACCTATATCTCAAAAAAAAGCGTTTATTCGACAAACTTATTTTATTCAAAATTAAAGTAGACAAAATTGCTTACATTTCTTATATAAAACATTTTTTTGTAAGAATAACCGTATCGCCGCTAGAGCGCGCCCAAAAGGGGCGATATTTCCATATCTAGTGAAATTCACCGTTAACTAGTGTGATACTTTTACAACAATTTATTATATTATACAATTTATATTATATAGCAGTACATTTCTCATAAATAACGTTATTCTTTGGAAGACTAACACAGTGATTCTCAATTAATGTGCTAAGGCATTTTTTGTGTGCCGTGAAATTCTTAAAGTGTGCCGCCAAATTCTGGAAATGTATATTAAAAAAAAAGTCTGACCTTTTGCATGACACTTCCCAACAGATTTCAGCATCGCGGTATAGATTGTGTCATAATCAGAAGAAGAAGAGAGTTGATGAAAGGAAAGCAAGGAGTATAAGTTTTCTCAAAGGGGAGGTCCTCTGTCGCTTTCTCCATAAATCCAATGCATCCAGGAATAATACCAAATTCATTGTGTTTGGTGTATAGCTACAAAACTTTAGCTACTGAAAGATATGTGCTTGGTGATCTTTGAAATTCGCTTGGCAGGTCTTTTATCTTGATTTCCTTTAGTCCGTCACCACCCTGTTTTGCCTCAAAATGTTTTAAAGTCAATCTCTCAACGACCTCTGCAACTGGCATCTTTGTTAATCTGGCAATAGTGGCATCTGAAGGAACTGCAGAAGCTGGACCAACAATATACATCCCTCCCATGACATGGAATGTGTAGTATCCATCAATCGTATAAGTGTTGAAATCTGCGTTATCATAGATAAACTGCATAAAACCCTCGGCACATACCTTTGATTTGGGTTTCAGTGTGGAAGAAAAATCAAACCGTACTGCTTCGACGTAAGTGCTGCAAAACCCCAGCGAACTCAAACCAACCAATAATTTTCGGTATTCAAACTTTTTATAGATGAATGCCGCTAACCCAGCATGTAAATTAGATAAAAAGGATCTTACAGCACTGATGATACAATGAGAAATGGTCTAGCTCTTATTCTTCCACTTCTTTCTTTTTTATCAACAATTAAAGTATTCATGAAGTATTTCAAAGTTTTGGGAATTACGAATTTAGTACAATCCATGAAATGGTCAGGAGCGGGATACTCTTTAACATTGTAAAATTGGGATTTGATGTCATCGTATATTATTTTGGCTGCTGCTTCTACATTTCGCAGCATCTCTTCTTCTTCAGATCTGCACTTCTGTAGGTAGAATGCGTCATTCAATATCTTCTCTGTCATATTCTTGAAACAAACCACAGTCTGCTTAATCTTTGGAAAGGTGAACAGTATGTCATCGCCATACTTTTCTTCAAGTCGAGCTTTCACTGTCTTTTAATCTGGTTTGTAGTCTCCTTTTATTTGAGCCATCAGGTCTTCCATTGAGAACTGACACTTATCATCACTATTTTCTATGCATGTGCATATATGCTGCATTGCTATATCAATTGCCTAAGTCCATAGTTCTTGTCTTTTCCGTTGTGCGTCTGTGATTGTTGATCGTTTTCCAATAAGTTCTATTCAGCACTTTTTGTGAAATTGCACATCATATGCAACCAAATCAGATGCATGCTCAATTCGGCGTAAAACCGCCCTTCCAAATTTATCATCACGAGCTTGTGCGTCCTTCATAACACTTTCTCTCAAACCACCAGTTATATCGAAAACCTGGTACATAACATTTCGCAGTTTTTTGGGCGTCTGCCGCTAAAAATTGTTTGGAATTGGGTAATCCACATATGTTTTTCTCTATATTGAAAATTTCACAGATATGAAAATATGGCCCCATTCGGGCGCGCTCTAGCGGCGAAACGGTTAGTCTTACAAAAAAGCATTTTGTATAAGAAACGTAGGCAATATTGTCTACTTTAGTTTTCTGTAGAATGGGTTTGTCGAAAAAACTCTTCTATTTTGAGATATAGGCCAAAAACTAAAAAAAGTGCAAAAACTTGGTCAAAAAGTTCGCAAAAGTTCCGGGCAAAATTTTTGTCAGCAAACTTCAAATTCGTGTTCAGCGACTCAAAAGATATAGAAAAATCAAAACTATAGCAAAACTTGTTTCTGAGCCCCCATTTTTTTGCTAATATGTCTAGGCTATTATTAAAAGAGACAAAGTAAGAAACCCGATAGTACTAGAAAAGTTAAAGATAACATCCATAAAAAAGTGATAGAAGAAAGACATTCAAGCTGGTTAGGACACCTACATAGGATGAAAAGAGTATCTGGAAAAGTATACAAGGCTACTCAAAATTATGGAACCAAGTTTCTTCTGTCTAAAATATTAGACTTAAGAAAAAAATGATTATGAAATAACTAATGTTATGCCATATTTGTTCACAAAAAGGCGCCGGCCATTCTTGCCCGCAACGTACTAATATTTTTATTTAGTCTTTAAACAATTATTATCCACATTGACGTGATTTTTTCTTTCATCGAATTGTTTATTTTAAATAAATAAAAAAAGTTGCGTTTCAACTTTTAAAACAATTCGTTTTACCTACCTGGATAAAGTGGACGTATTCCAACACAATTCACAGTTTACAACAATATTTGAACGTTATATTTTGGCGACAGTATCTATGTCACATTCTAATAGTGTTGTAAACTGATAATTCTGTTGGAGTACGTCCTCTCTTTCCAGGTAGTTAAAATTGAGCGTTTTAAGGAGATGAAAGGAATTTTTTTAATTTTAGTTAAATGTCTTGTTTCGGGCAGTATTAAGCTTAAATATTTTTGATAATACTTCTGCCTCTTAATAGTTGAATCTATCTGAAGCTATCGTCGGTAACCTTTTCTAATTGTCAACAAAACCGTCCTATTCACTTTTTGCGAGAAATGAAGTTACAATTTCTCTGAGAGCAAAAACAGAGTTTAAATTTCAAAAACGTCGTGGGTTCTTCTGTATTTTAGAAGAAGATAAATTTATAAAATAAAAAGTTAAACTGTAGATCAAATTTTGATGTCATTATAACAACTGCTAGAAGAAAATTTCCACGTCAACCTCTTACAAGAGGTCACGACGACAATGGTAAGGTGTAGGCATCCTGCCAACCACATGGCTCCTGTTTACGGAAGCGATGATGACTCTTCAGATAGCATCAAGAGCCGTGCTAAATATCGAGAACAGTCTTAAAACCGGCGTTAAAGTGGAAGTAGCTTCTTGATTTATGTGCGGTTAACAATACAAATTCAAGTGGTTCTTTATGCACTATCCTCTTGTTGTCTCGGAAAACGACCGACTTGTCGTCATTTGCATTTCCGCACCAGAAACAATTAGGTCAAAGGTTGTCGAGGTAAAATCGCAATTTGTTTTATCGTTTCTCTTCGGTTTCTCGTGTATTGATGCCAATTTGATCAGATCCCGTTTTATTATCTCTTATAGGCAATGGAAGCTTCGGCTAGTGCACAAGTTTATTACAAATAAGGCATGTTTACCATAAATCGGCGGCTCATTAAAAATAAGGAATGGGCCTGTGGGTCTATGGGTGGCGTGGTTGGCGGCAGTTAGTCAGGGCGCCGCCGGACCAAGTAGTGGACCCCTGTGACGAGCCCCATTTCAATATAAATGAGGCCCTGTAACGTTGTCCAAAGAAAATTTTTCTTTGTCGCCTACCCTGTATTGAATGGTCTATCGTCGCTTGAAGTCGGTTGAACTGTTGGATTTCTTCTCAAAAATCCGCTGTTTCTCGTTAGGATCGTATTCTCTTCCTCGTTGGTGAATTATCGTGTAATTAACCGGAGTCCCCGTTCTCCTTGTTTGGTCAGGACTGGTACTCCGTGCGCCACTAGTCTTTCCGTATGGGGAAGCGACGTTCGGTGTTCCCAATAAAATTTTGTCTCTAATTACCAACGAACGACCGCACAATTGGTCCGTCCATCACTGGGGCGATAGGAATTCCTTATTGTTTCCATTTTAGGTTTGCACACCTGACTTTATTGGGTGTCAGCTCTTTGACAGCGGGCAATACGCTTCCGATTTTATCGCTTCCTGTGCATTTCCCCTTCTCGATTTTGGTTCTTTGTTCGGTTTCTGATGCAGATTTCCAATTGACAAGAGGAGATTTAAGCTAGGTACGGATTGGTGGATACGTCGTTCGAGTATTTAGTGCACATAAACATGTAGAGACGTAGTTTGCTCTGGTTCACATGGCACAATAAAGAAGCGAACAAGTTGTATGCTCGAAAATGTATACAACTACTTAATTGGGTACGGGGTAATTATATACAGAACGTAAAATTTGATGAGAATCCGTTATTTTACCATCGAATTACACTGTTTATTTGTGGTTTAAGGAAACGACACTAATAAACCCCGCTAATTGTGATTAAATAGTGGGAATTGAACCGGCCGTTTCGTGACTCAACTACTAATTATGGGGTTTTGACTTTCGGATGGATAATGTTTGCAAAACGCCACAAAAATCTTTTACTTTTTGCTATACCTTACACTGCTTCTGACTATTTGAAAACGCTATGTCTAGAAGATTCCACTACTAACACCACAAGTTTCTGCTAAACAAGATAAAATTTTAAAAAAAATTGCGCCATCTTTGCGCATCAACATCAACTCGCGTAAATCCAAATTTGAAAATTTTTTGCTGCAACTACTTTGAGGTATCGATCTTTTACGGTAAGGGATGGAAGGTGTGATGCTCTCAACGAGGCGCTTCATTTAAATAAACTTGAACTTCATTTAGGTCAGTTCGTTAAATTTTTTAATTATCTTCACTTCGTTTACTTGAAGATGACACTAATCGATGTTTAAAGAATGTTACAACAATCAGTTTTATTTTTAACTTATTTTATAATCAAAATGAAGGTACAAAAAAAGTTTTTTTAACTTTCTCTGCAAGAGAGTTATTTAAAGAAGATTGTTAACTTTTTTAAATCAACCACCAGTACTTTTAATGACAACAAAGCTGATACATTTTCTGATTGCAGGGGATGTGGATGAATATTTTACCTACTGTGAGCCTTAAGTTGCTTGTGTTTAATCCATTGTTCGCCATCTATTGATGGATTGCAGTAAAACTTGAGATCATTTTTGAAACAACGAATTAACTGCGAAATTACGCACTGGGTTTTGTTCAAATAACGTAAAAGAGACTTTACAAGAAATCTTTTGAGGCATTTTTAAATAAAAACAAATTATTTGAAGCATATCTAATGCCAAAATTGTATTTTTTTATTTATTTTTTAAATAAATATAAAAATTGTATTTGATCTCTTTAAAACGGCCAATTTTGCTTACCTGGAAAAAGAGGGGAAGCGGTCCAAAGCATTTCACAGTCAGGAACAATATTAAAATCTGGTATTTGGGGCAACAATAATTTTGTCACATTTTAATAGCGTTGTCAACTAGAGGTGGGCAAAACGGCTCTTTTCGCTGAACCGGTTCAGTGAATCTGGATCACTTCAAAGATTCGGATCTTCAAACCGGCTCTTTGGCGAACCGACTCTTTCGTGAACCGATTCAAAAAGACCCAAACGAAAAGTACCGAAGCTCAAGATCCGTACTGCTGCATTGCATGCTCAAATCTTTGTTATGACTCATGCATACGGCGCCATTGTCATTGTGTATTATGCTGACATTGGTTGAGTTAGTAAAAAGTTTAACGGATCCTTTGTTTAAGCAAAAATTACCTGCCAGCACTCATTCCAATAAATAAATATTTTAACAAATTCGGACCTATGCTATTGCAAAGAAAATTCAAGACAAATTTTACTCAGAAAAAGACTCAATTTGTGTTTACTATTTTTTAATTCGATTAATTTTGAAGCGTAGCTCTTTACACTCGTAGGTTATCATTAAAATTATATCTCAGATATTAATTTGAGGGCAATTATCGATAATCAGATATAATCTACACTAGTATAGCACTTCATATTCTGAAAAGTATTGATGTATTATGTGGGCCATAATTGTAGCAAACAAATTCTTTGTTTTAACAAAAGTTTTTTTGGCAACTAATTGATATTACCACTTTTTCAAATTTTTGTGTGGTTTTAATTTTGTTGGTTACCAAGATAAATAAATTTGATAAAAGATTATTGCCATATGGTCGTGGTCAAGTGAACCGATTCGATTGAAACTACAATTTCAAACATTTTAAGATTCGGCAATCATTTCGTAAACTTCTAATTTTTAGGTTTTTTTTCTTTTCTCTCTTTTCATTTTCGATTTTTGCAACTAAAAATTCTATATGACAACTTTCGTCTCTCTACACAATTGAACAGAACATTGAACCGATTCTCGGCAAAGAACCGAAAACAAAAATTAAATTGAACTGAACTGAGTCAATTCGTCGCTGTTGATACGAAGTGGCGTAACGGGCGTAACTAACAAAAATTGCAAAATGGAGTTACTGACATCAGAAACAGTTCACCTCACAACAACTTATCATTAGACAAAATGATGTGTTCGAAAAACTTCCGATCCGAGTGAGAAAGTGAGAACCAAACAATTTTTTTTTAAAAGAGCCGTGAGAGAGATGAATCGGTCGCGAACGGTTTGGCTCAGTGCGCAGTGCGCAGACGCAGAGAGCCGACGCAAAGAGCCGAGAGTCGGTTCTTCACGTCGCTGCTGAACCGGCTCTCGACGTAAATGTAAAGAGCCGGTTCACTGAGCCGACTCGTTCGCGACCGACTCATCTCTATTGTCAACTATGTATTGCATTGGGGACATTCTCTTTTTTCCAGGTAGGTAAAATTGGTCAATTTAAAGAGCCCACACACTAATTTATTTAAAAAAATATTTAAAATAAACGTAGTTTTCATATTAATCATTTTTTTCTTAAGTCTAATAGTTTAGGTAGGAGAAGTTTGGTTCATTACTGTTGACTAACCCTGTATAAAAAATACATACGTTAGAAGCAGAGTATAAAAAGAAATACGTGCAAAGAGAGGAGAAAGATTTTTGAAAACATAAGGTAACAAATTGTGAACCAACAACACTTTTTATTAGCATCCTCAGCAACATAAATATAATTTTCAACACTCTCGAGAATCAAAATCCACATAGACGACAGTGACAAATGCTACCAGATTGAAGCCTTGTGGCATCGGACCCTGATGAGACTTTCATATATATTGCGCTAATCCGGGAGTTATGCACATAACAAATTATGTAAAACTTTTATTTCGTGACATATAAGAAAACACATACAAAACAGAAGCAGTAAAGTCTTTGTGCTTCGTAGAAAACCTTTACACTGAATTGTTATGTATCAACAAGGACTATCAGAAAAGTTTAGGTTGGAAACAAATTGACAACAAAACATCAAAAGTGTTACCAACGACGCTTTATCAACAAACACAGTAAAACCTAACAATAAACCTAATAAGACACCTCGACTCTAAAGAAAAGTGAATGAAAGGACAAGCTCTATTTTAAATAAGTCAGAAGACCAGATACAGAAACAAAGTACAAAATAATCAGAAATGGAGCCTAAATACTAATTCAAATATTAAGGAATGAATACTTAGAAACCTAGTCGAAACGGCTATAGTACGAATCTAAAATAACTGAGAGTGACTCATGACTAATATCAACACACTATCACTATGAAGTGTACCTACAAATTTTATTGAGTTCATAAGCTTACGTTCCAAAAAGTGGAAACCGAACTAGTTCACAACAGAGCACGCTGGGAGCAACCGATCGGAATAACACGGAGAGAACCGAAAGCAACTTTTGCGTTCACCGAATAACATTTCTAGGTGGGATCTCACTTTCGCCCACGTGGTTAACCAGTAGCGCAGCATAAGATTTTCTCTCGGTAATTCCCATTTCTCTTGTTGATGGAAGCTGTCATAAATTAATGTGGAGGCGCCAGCAGCAGCGGAAGTGACGGTTTCGAGTCAGCTTTAAACCCCGATTAGGCATTGATAATTTAAATTATTATTATTTTTCCACATTTTTCAACTTTTGCCCATTTCACCATCCGCTTATGACTTGCCCTAACCCTTCCCACGTTCTTTCCCGCAACCGTCCAAATCCTGAAGTGTGAGTCACTCTCAATTATTGTGGACGCGTAGTATAGAGGGTGATCTTTTCGGACTTTGGAAACTAATTTGAAAAAGGAGTAGAAAACAAAAAAAGAAGAAGTAAACAATTTAATAGAGATCAAAACTATAGATGAATATTTGAAGGAAGCCTTTAAAGGAAGCGAATAACTGTACAATATCAATATTCCAAAAAGATAACCATTGACGATGGTTGAGGAAAGTCTAACCCTTAAAAATGTGAGGTAAAGAAAGCAGAATGAGGTTCAGAAATAGAAACTCTCTTGGATAAGATAACATTTTCAATAAATCATTCAAATATGGCAAACCAACAACACCTTTTATCCTCAGTAATAAAATATACCTTCTTTTTATGATTCTCGAGGACCAAAATCTATCATGGACTACATCGTGTCCAACAGAAATATCCACCAAATTGATGATGCTGGAAGTGATTATTGTCTATTGTCATTTAAACCGAAAAGAAGAGAGGGCAACTTAAGAAACTGGACGGCCCAACTACTAAGATAGAAAAACTTAATGCTGAATTTACTCAAGGAAATATAGTTATCATTAAGGACTATTAAAAAATCTTACAAAAATCCAATAACAGACGAGAAGAATGTTGAACAATGCTGGACAAATTTAAAACAAAACATCGAAAATGTTGCAAACAAATATTGAGGAACAAACACAGCAAATCTCAACAATAAACCTAATAAAACACCTCACCTCCAAAAAAAAATGGACCTTTAGATATAAATCATTCAGGACAGCAGAAACGGGAACAGAGTCCAAATGATGAAAATCGAAGCTTAAATTCTAATTGAAATATTTGAAAACAAATAATAGGAAACCTTGTCAAAACAATTAAAAAATTACATCTTCAGGCTAAGAAAACAGATTTGAAGAATAGGTAGAAAGCAAAAAAAAGAAGTAAACAATTTAATAGAGATCAAAACTGTAGATAAAAAAAATGTGGATTCAATGCTTGAAAGAACTCTTCAAAGGAGCCAAGAAGCTGTACAATATAAATACCCCAAAGATAAGGATTAAGGATGGTTGAGGAAAGTCCAACCGTTAAAATATCGGAGGTGGAAGAAGTTATAAGGAAGTTGAAAAATGGCAACTCCCTCGGATTAGATGACAGTAATGAATTTACAACACAGAGTACAAAAAGATAATAACCAGCAATAAAATTCCTGGAACGTAGAGGGCGATTTGTTAATATCTAGAAAAAGATGATAAATATAATACTACCAACCACCGAGATATTAATTTGCTGAATGGAGCGTTAAAAGTAACAACCGAAGGCATATGTAATAAAATAAACTCACTACTGAACCTCGCCAATGACTACTAAGAGCTCAAATTTTAAAGATTCGATGTTATATTCGAATTAAGACAAATGCTGAAGAATTCGCTGGAGTCTTCTTATTCTTCATAGACTTGCAAAAAGTTTTTGTGCAAGTACATCTGCAGGATGTAGTAATATGATCTATAACAGACAAATGCAACTCTATCTGCACTTACACAGACAAAAATTGACATCGGATAAGAAGATTCAGAATTTATTACTTTTGAGTATTATATTAGAAGAGATCATGGAGAAAAAACAACAAATCAAGGTATTTTGTATTTTCGAATTTGCTGATTTAGAATCATCCGGCTCGAAGGACCATTTGTTTTGTTGGGTTATGAGTAAAAATACTATGACTTACAATTTTCAAATAAGCAACTGTGTTTACAACTAAACAAAAATCGGGGTGGTTTTTACAATCCAAACTGTCCACTATGGACGTTCTATCTAATCTGAATCTCAAACTCATTCATAATGTAAAGTATCCACTACGGACGTTATACCAAATCTGAGTCTCGGACTTATTCACCATCTAAACTGTCCAAATCTGAGTCTCCGAATTTAGAAACCTGTTCCAGATACTGACTTGACGAGGATCTGGTAGTCAAACCTTCGACAATAAAAGCAAACATAAAAATTTCAACATTTAGTAAATAACTTTAATTTAGTTTAGCAAAAAGGTTTATCATGATAATCTGAGCACAAAAAAAAATCAAAAGCACAGCAGTATTCAGGGAGCTTCTAAGATATAAACTGGTTGTGGACAACAAAGTTATTGAGCAAATACTAAAATTTAATAATTTTGGTATATAAACATCCAGCTATGAACATTTGGAGAACATAATTAAGCATCAAATAAATAAGACAGGCAAAATAGCGGATTGCCTAAACGATACAATCTGGTTTAACAAGCATGTCAACGTAGAAGTCAAGTCAAGAATCTGTAAGTCCACTATTAGACGAATAATTATATTTAGTGCAGAAACTTTCAAAACGATACAGATACTTAAAACAGCTGAGATGAAAGTTTTAGGAAGCATAACAAGAAGAACACTTTTGACTATGTAACCATCGAACCTATACGATCCTCAAGCAGAATAGATAAAATCAACAAATGGGTAATGAAGAAATGGATTGATCATAACCGCAAAATGTTTTTAGATCGTTTAGTTTTGCAAGAGATAAAACTTATATAGGAAAAACAAATCTGGGAAAACCAAGAAAGCGATGGAGTGATAAGCTGAAAATTGGTAGAGGAAATTTGAATTATAAAACAGAAAAGAGGCTAGATAGGGAGTGATAAGAAGAATTTTACTCTTTACGGGCTAAATAGCTATATAGTATGCGCTAAGCCCAATAGTCTCCGTCGAAAGACAAATTTAGGTAAAACTTTTGTATAAAGTCTAAAACAACCGAGAGATCCGCAGTACGAGTATACTTGGGTCTTTGAACTTTTACGCTTTTAAAAAAAACGTCGTATCTTTGTATACATAACTTAGATAATCTAATTGTCACTTTTCATAGTCCTTAAAGTGTTTGCAACAATCATCTTTTTATTTTGGTAAAATTTTATTTGATATTTTCAATTGCTATCATTATTGTTCCCTCCATCTTCTTTAACAATCTGTTCTACTTTAGCATTAAAACGATGGTCACGTCATGTTTTTCTACTTTTTATCTTCGTATCAAGAGAGAAATCTGGTTTGCTACGTTTCTTTATTGTTACTCCATCTACTCTATACCGATAATTTTATGGTCCGAGTAGGGTTCTTTTTTGACCTTCTCCAGTAATTCTTATTGTTTGATAATTTTTATTGCACTGATTGTCTGAATTATTGCAATTATGTTGTTTTTAGTTATCTAAAACCACCTGATCCTCCCTGACAAAATTGCACAAAAGTCCTTTGGTGGCTGCTCTTTGTCTTTAATAACAGTGGAGTCGACCCCGAGCCGGCGATCGGCCGGTATTATCGAGGCCCGTCATTATCGTCATGGGTCAGAGTAATAGGCACTTTATTTAGAGATGGTCATACCTCCAGATGTCCTTGCTGCAGCCGACTTACCGTTTCTCGATCTCGCCGACGTGTTTAGTTCACACGCCCCTGCGTTCAGGATTGTTTTTATATCTCGCTCACCTTCTAATCATCCGGGGAAATTGTCACAAATATCAGTTATTACGGGTTATTACGTCGTTAAAAGGTAATGGGCAGTTTTATTATTCTCGTTTTTTTCACCGGCCAGTCTCGAAAATTGTCGAATTAATTCCAACACTATCGCAATGCTTTCTTTCGGTTTTCGTTGAAGAAGAGGGACTTCGTTAATTTCCCTTCGGTTTAATTAACGACGTTGAAACCTATGTCCCGGCATTCCGAAGCGCGTATAAATTTATATATCTGTTGGAATATTTCCGGTTGAATATAAAATTAAGATTCCCACCGTTAGTTGGAGGAACGCGCCGCCGCGTCGGCCGGTAGCCGGGGAAGCGTCCAAAAAAAGTCACAGCGAATCCCATAAATGAATACTTCTCTCCGATACAAAGTCCTCCCTTTTAACAAGTTTCTGAACTGGATCTGCACTCACTGAAGCACAACACAGACATGTTCAAGAATTAACAGCCGAGATTGTATTTAGGAATGTGGATGCGAGCCAGCAGCACATCTTCGATGTTCTCGGCTTCAGATCACTTGCACCCATTAAAATCTCTTTGTCTCTTCCACTAACCAGCCGCATCCATGCACCACCCTCCAGATCTTTGGACGTTTTTTCACTTTCGCTGCTTAGATCGAATTAGCGCTGCATATTGCAACGTTACGTCACGTTAAATGCATGAAATGTTGACTGCGTCTACCTTAATTGGCGATTTTTGTCAAATTTGACGTTGTAATGGAAAACCGATAACATCTTTTCTATTAACGACACGGTACAATTAGGATATGCTTTGTGCGATAGATCATAGCCGACGCAAAAATTCTAGAGATTTATGTTCTCGTCGGAATTGCGAAAAGATGCAATTATTGTCGTATTCGGAATCGGTCACCCGAATTTACTTATCGCACTGATAACTTTTAAGTGGGAGTAATAACAATTCAATTTTCGCGATTCTTGTGGAAAGACAGTGACGTTCGTCTGTGGGAAAGGAGAATTAGACCGGAAAAACGACTCGTTTTTGACTGACGCGGCCCGAATAGTCGATCTAATTGCTGTCTTTACCAGTCATTATAAGAAGAAATCGCCAACCAACTGTTGGCAACAATTTAATTTTAAGCTTCGTTCGCTTTATTATTGTGGTGTTTTTGCTATGCGCTGCTCGATAACTTCATTTTGTTTCTTTACTCCTTTTGGTTTCACTTGAAATTCATCAACGTCAAATGATTGGATTGTTCGATTTTTAGCGAAATTTTTATCAAGTAATTGAAGCTTTTTGTTATTTCAAAAAGTACGTTGTCTATCTTTTCAAAAATTACTAAAAAATTGCGTTTGAAAAATTCTTAATTTTAATTTAATTTTTCAACTTTCATCGATAAAAAATTATTAGTAGTAAAATCGATAATGTTGTTTTTAAAGCTGTGTAGAAGCCATATAGGAGACAAAAAAATCCAGTTTTGGTTTACAACTAAAAGGTTTATTCAAAAACTTTTTTGCATTGTTGTGATCAGAAAATGTTAAATTATTTGACAAAGTTTTAAAATTACGTCAAACATTCCACTTTTTGTCAAACCATATCGAAGAAAGATTGTGTTAGTGGGAAAATAACAACTTAGGTTGTTAAAGTGAGAAAAGCTGTAATTTTTTTAAAGTACTCACCTTTTAAAATTTATATTTAAGAGTATATGGAGGATGAGTTAAGTCAAAACAAAAATAATACAAAATTTTGACCAAAGAACTGAAACTCTCCATATCCCGAAACCCAAAATTTCTGTGTAATAATTCTCTTGCTAAGTCATTTTTACAAAACTATGGAAAAACATTGCATTCAAATACTTCGATTTCTATAAACATTTATCTTTTGATATAGAATTGCTTACAAGAGAATCAAAACCGTTCTTCTGGTGTTTTAGAAGTATCTACGTATCTGCAATATTTTTACTCATACAAAATTACTGTAAGCAGCAATTATTCAAAAAAATATTATTTTTTTGCTTAAACTAAAATTTCGTCAAAATTATTTATTGCATTATTATCAAGAACCTCCAAACTACTGTATTAGTTCTAAAATATCCTTGGACACTTTTAACAAATCTCAGTCAATGAAAAGTCATCGAAATAGAAAAGTTATGCATTATAAAGTAAGAAAAATTATATTTTTTAAAGCAATCGCAAGTCAATATTTGCAAAATTTTGTTGAGGTGGAACTTAAGTTTATGTGAAGAAGAAAAATATTTTTGCCAACGACCAGGATCTTGGTTTAAGAGTTCTAAATTAATAGTTAATAGTTCTATTTAAAGAACTAAAATGTCTATTCGAAAACATTTTGTAGCTAGTGCTAGTGAGGTTTAATAATTTTTTTAAATATTTACATTAAGAAGTTAATGAGCTACTTTGGTGTCTTAAGCGCTATTTACAGCACTACCAGTTGCATGATGAGGACTACTCCTCCAATTGATCCTCTTAAACCATTTAATAGATCTGATGGCCATTGTCATTTTAGGTTCTTAACTCCGTGTTCATCAAGTTGTGGGTGTAGCAAAATAGCTCTCTAATTTTTCATGATATTTCTTGTCTCGTTTTATAGTCTCTTCATTTACAAATGCCATATTTAAGTCAGCATAAAGGGTTGGATTGGTCACAAACCAGGGTACATTTGTGATTATCCGCAAAATTTTGGATTGACTTCTTTGAATTATTATCAAATTGGACTTACTCGCACATCCTCAGAGTTCTGCTCCGTAGATCCAAATCCAGTGGTAGGCTTGACCTTCTTCCAATCAACCAGTAAATACTTGTTACCTTCAATCTATTTGTATTTTCTTTTTGATGAGTTGGTTCTTCCACCCAAGTTTGTTGTCTAAGTGGAATCCTAAGTACTTCGGGTTGATAGATTGAGGTATCATTATGCCATTAATATTCACTGGTGGGCAATAATCTTTTCGTAAAGTAAAAGTTACATCCACAAATGTTGCCTCAATTATTGTTATTTTCCACTTCTTTAGCCAATCATGAAGTTTACCCAAATGATTTTGTAGTTTACTGGAGGCTGTTGCTAGATCTTGACTGCTAGCAGGATCCAGTATCGTCTGCAAAAATCCTGTTTTCAAATTTTTGGTTGTTGGGAGATCGAAGGTATAAAGCACATACAAGAGTGGTCCAATTACACTGATTTGAAGAACGTCCGTTTTGACGGTACAGATTCTGCTATTGTTCTAAATTCCCGGTTGTTCAAATAGGATTTGAAGATTTTAAAGTAGGATATGGATAGAGAATTCCTGATTTTAAATAAATGACCATCATGCCAAATCCTATCAAAAACCTGTCTGACGTGTAGGAAAGTTTTTAAAGGGTTTATTAGTAACTTGGACGCCTCAGTGGGTTTGTTGTACAGTAGAGTGACCGCTTCTGATTCCAAACTGATGGAGGAGTATCCAATCTTCCGGCTTCCTATCGAAATATAGTCTTCTAAGCAATATCCGTCCAAGGATTTTCAATAAAAACTTATTGGTTGATAATGACGATACCATTCTTGGATATATTTTGAATTTCTGTATTAATATAATTTCAGTTGATTTTAGAGTCTTGGGCCAGTAATCCAGTCTTAAAATTGAATTAAAAAATTGAAAATTTTTGTATTTTTCTTTAGCTTTAATCGACAAATGTTTGCTAATTGTAACAACAAAAATTCATATGAGGAGACATTCTATCAGTAAGAGTCAAAGGATTTTATTTGAAAAAACTGTAATTTTTAAATTTTCTTACTAATTACTTGCAACATCTAAAATACTAAAAATAGAAAATAAAAAAATTAATTTGTTGACTTTAAGCAAAATTTCCTGTATCAAAAAACTTTTTTTTGGCTTCAAATCAGCAAATTAATACTGCAAAAGTAGCATACAAAAATTAAATAATTAGATTTCAACTTCAATCTACAAAAATTTGTCAATTACAAAATCAAAACTGTTTATGTCCAAAGAAATTGTCTTTTCTTGAACTTCTTGCTGATAGAATGTTTTTTCAATGTAAAAGACTCTATTTTGCAAATTTTGCCATTATAATAAAACAAAATAGTTTAAACTCTATTAAAAAAATAAATATTTAAAAACATTTTCTATGTTGTCATTAAGTAACTCAAAACCTGTAGTAAAGCTTGTAAAACTCCCTTCAAAATTTTTATAATTCTAAGAATTAGTTAATTGCACAATCAAAATTATACCTTTTAAAGCTGAGGACCTAATTTTTCTACAAAATTGGGCTTTCTATAATTTATCTCATAAAAGTTCTTATTGCTGGAATGAATAAACTTTATTTGAAGAAGTTTAATGCTAAATTATTGATAAATTCAAAACTCCTGAACCAGACAATTAAATTTTTTAACTTTAAGCAATATTAATGGAAGAGTTTAATCTCTCTTCTGCACATGAACCAAAAGTCAAAGATAGAGAGAAATTTACAATATTTGTACATTTTAATTTTTTTTAATTCACAAAATCAAGACCAATATGCCTTTTCAATAAATAAATAAAAATATATTTTTTTTAATCATTTCTTGAAGAAACCCAAAATTAGAAAATATTAAATTAATGGAAGAATATGAAATAAAGAAATTTTGTTCATAATTAATTTGTTGAAAGAGTTGTAATTAGATATACAAAATTTCGAATAACAGTTTTAAAGTCGTAATTAAAAATTTGATAATTTTAGTTTTTTTCAATCCCAACAATCAAAATCATAACTTACAAAAAAAATTATTAATTGGCACTAATGTAAATTATATATTAAATTCGATATTTCCATAGGAACACCTTATAAACAAATGCACGTTATTGATTAATACGTGTCAGGGTGCATTTTCACAATAATTTTGATTCAAAGATTATAAACCAAAAGTTTGTTGAAAAGTTTTTGTTGCGTTCTGATCAACAGACTCAAAATATTCAGTTCTCCATGTTCAATCGTCTTTTCCAAAGTAAAGATAATTCTTTTTAAAATGAGAAATATTATTTGGTTCTATTTTCAGTTTTCAAAAAACCCAAAAAAAGATTTTTAATTATTAATGACCGACAAGGAAAATTTGAAATCATTAGTTTGAATTATTTAATTTTAATCGAAATTGGGTTAAAAAAATCAAACTATCAAAATTCAAAGAATTTAAAAAAATTTAACAAAGAAAACGTTTTAAAAGAACAACAAAATCAATTTTAAACTGCTTATCAAAGATGAAGATGGGGGTGGTTACGGGTTTTATTTCAGCTTCTATAGTCACATGACGTCGATTCCTGCACATTGTTTCATAAGTCAAAGGCTATGATAAGATAGGAGCACCTAATCATTTGATTATAGTAAACAGTTTCGAGCAATCATTTTAATAATTGGGTTATCTCAAATTGCAATCTCTATGGGAACGGTTGATTTTTACACGAAATTGCATCAAACCATTCGCGTGACTCGCGTTAAATCCAGCAATTTCTAGGTTAAAACAATAGATTTTTAACAGCAAGCTAAATAAAGCTCAACGTCAGTTATTAGGACGGCGCATTACACAAAACGCGATGCAACGTCCAGATAGTAGGCGGTGGTTGCACCTCTACCAGCAGCAGCATCACCAGCTCGATTGGAAGTTTCAAAACGTTTTTCTTCATGAATATTCCCAATGCCAAGTTAAACAATTTTCGGATCAAGCCCCGATCACGATATTGAACCTCATCAGGACCCAACCTTCATTAGCGGCTCTGATGATATCTATAATTATGGATTGGATGGCTCGGAAACGTTCGAGATCTAGTGGCGTGATTAGCTCTGTAACTCCGAATATGTCATATTAGGGACCTGAAGAGTCACTTATCTCCCATCAGTTGAGGAATTTACAGAAATTAGTTGTCTAATTTCGAAAATTTCAACCGTCATCTGTTCCGTAATTAAAACGTATTAAAATTGTCTACAAATAGAGTTGCATAATCGGACATTAAAATAAATTAGAAATAAGCAACGGGGCTCGTTTCTCACGCCTCGAACTGCCAGATTTACGATCCGCTATTGGCGCATTAATAAACCGAAGGAAGATCTCTCGTTTGTTTGATGTCTTGGCAATAATTCCAAATGAATCGTAACTGAACTGTTAATTTTCGATAGCGAAGAAGAAAGAAGCACCTTTGGCGAACTCAGGTGTTCAGTTAACGGCACAGGTGCTTGGTTAACGCTGAGGGCAAGGCTGTCTGTATATGTGTGTGCTCGATGACCGAACAACGGCGGCCCTCTGGGGCTTCTTCATTCCTAAAAGAAACTATGCAACCACGCAAATAACCAGTTTATCGACATGAATTCGCCCCCCGGATACCGGATTATGTGTCGATGGAAGACCGCCCCGGACGGTACCTGGAAATTAGTACCGGCCTCGGGGTTGTTTACTTGGCGCTAATTGATGGAATGCCCCAACTACTAGCTTCTGAACCATTTCAATGGGTGTTAAAGCGAAACGCGAACTTCACTAGTGCATCAAGCAATTTTTTCTGTTGTAGTAACACAAATTGCAATTATCCCACATCCTGAAGGGTGAAGGATAGAAGACAAGCTAAACAACTGGGAGGTGGAAGAACTACAAAACCGCCCCTTTTGTAACACGTAGTTGCCGGTTGAGATGCAAAAAATAAAAGAAAGTAATGTGAGAAAATTGTTAACAAGTTCAAAGTTGCTAAGTTATAAAATTCTGGGAAGAAACAATCAAGAAAGTTGACTATAGATGAAAATGGCACAAAAATCTTCTACTACCTATCTTGCACTAATGACTCTTCAGCTTGCACCACTTCTAAAGAGTTACTTTCTAATTTTATAAGTTAGGTGGGAGCTAACTTGACGTTCTTGGTAATTAGCTTTAAATATATGAAGAAAATTTTTAAACGTCACGAAATGGGCGTAATTGCAAATATTTTAAAAGTGGTAGTGCTCTGGAACTTTTTGGCTCCAGCAAAACCTATCAGTTACAC
This sequence comes from Pyrochroa serraticornis, assembly GCA_905333025.2. Taxonomy (NCBI): domain Eukaryota; kingdom Metazoa; phylum Arthropoda; class Insecta; order Coleoptera; family Pyrochroidae; genus Pyrochroa; species Pyrochroa serraticornis. The sequence goes on along the minus strand of HG995153.1, from coordinate 8,806,061 downwards.
AATTTTTTTCGTGCCGAGTATAAAAACTACAATGAATTGCCTATCTGATGACACCAAAAGCAACTTGTAAATAGTTTTAATTTATTCGTTAAAATGTACACAAACTTGAACAACTTTCCAAAGCTATACGTCTTACTACTGAGATAAATATATTATCAAAAAAATACGTCACTGAATTCCTTGATCATTACTCTTTTTGCTAATAAAATCGGATTTTCTTATAAATGGATAGCAAAGTCTTGAGCCAAAAAGTCCGAGAGCGTGTTTTCTTCCTTTTTGGGCCGAACTTGAGGGCTACCTTAATAGCCTTGCACTGAGCTTGCACTACCTTAAACCAAACGTCTCCTGTCTTGCATCCTCATAGTTACATATTTAACTACAATTGGAGAGGACGTTTACTCCACAATAAGTTTCTTTTCCATTTTATGAGCTGGTGTGAGGTAAGACTAACGTGCCGTTCTTGAAAAATAAGCCTTAAACATATGAGAGAACTTTTTAAACGATATAATGGCCTTATACTGATCTTGCACTATCCATCAATTGCTTTGCACTGTTATGGTTACCAAAATGTTTAACTAAAATGATGAACGTATTTACTCCACAATAAGTTCTCTTTTAATCCATAAATAAAAAAGAGACATAAAGCTTAAAATATCTTAAACTAATGACCACTTGACCCCAATGCCTCCATTTCTAGGGAGATAATTTTTTTATTTTATATCCTACAGCGGGGGACAAAGAGAAGTACTTTTTGTGATTGTTATACCATGTTATTGTTCTTCATACTTTTTTACTTTACAATAGGTCACTGAATTAATTTTGAGATTGGATAAATCATGTAAGTTCAATTAAAGAAATTAAAAATTTCTTTCACTTAAGAGTGTTGCTAACTTCCCCATCCCCCTGTAACTTATAAAATAAACAATACATTTTGTAGAGGTGGAATAGTTTAAAAGGTTATTGGTTGAAAATTATCGAAACTTTCTGCCATATTTGTATTTGTGGATTGAAAAAAACTTATTGCGATATAAACATTTTCTACATTTTCAGTTAAATTTTTGGTAATCATAAGGATGCAAGGCGCAGAACGGATAGTGCAAGCGCAGTGCAGTATTTAAAAATTTCTCTTATGTGTCTAAGGCCAATTTCCAAAGGTGTCGAATTGGTTCCCTCCATTTATAAAATGAAAAAGTAACTTTCCAGAAGTGGTGCAATTTGAAAGGTCATTGGTGCAAGGGTATTGCAAGCAGTCTGTGACCTTTTTATCGTCAGTTCTCGTCAACGTGCCACCTCTTCCCACTTTATAGTTCAATATTTAGATAATTATAGGGGTGCAAGCTTTGCTAAGGGTGGTGCAAAATGGTGCATGCTTGGTGTAAGGCAACGATGGCATATGAAAATAAAAATTGCTTGTAAATCTACTTATAGAAACATAGTTTGCAGTTACTAAAACTACTATATAAGATTGAAGCTTTCCAATCGAAGACATGCCAGTGAAACAGTAAAAAGAAGTTAGGGGAGATTGAAAAATGGCAAATAAACTCAAACTAGAATAAATAGTTTAACAATTTAACAATTGTCATAAAATACTTTGTAGATATGGAGGGAACCGTTGATATCACCTCTTTTGTGAAAAATGTTTGTTAAAGGATTTGCAGATGACGTCGTTATCGTAGTAATAGAAGAATATAGAATCATTGCATCAGGAATGATGCATGGTTCAATATGGTGGAGAAATGGTGCACCCAGAAAGGGTAATCAATGAGTCGGAATAAGATGCCATGGTACATTTGAAAAAATGAGGAAGCTGCAAAAGCTACATCTTCAGGGCAAAACGTTGCTGGTCAGCAATGACGTATGATTTGAGGTAAATAGTAGATACCAAGATAGCTGAAACTTTTCTAAAAACGATAAACAATTTTTTCAGTATATCGGGCCCTAAAAGTAGTAAGGTAGTAAACATAACTTGTAACTTGGTTTCTGGTAATCACAAAAATAGAAAATAAACCATACAAGAGCTTTTTTCTAGCTTAGTATAATAAACATCTCTATTTTCCTTAGCATTTGGCCTTAAGATTTTTTCACTTTTTTTTCTTTAATACCTAAAACCTGAAACCCATTTGCATTGTTTTTTTTTTGTTTGAAAAAGTCTTTTGTATATCTTTTCAAAAATGTCTTATTTCTTTCAACAAATACCAATTATCTTATAACTAAAGGTTGGTTTTTTGATTCTATGATTCTCTTACTTGAACTTTTTCTGAAAATATTTTGATCTCATATAATCTTCAATAGCTTTGACTAAGTAAGCTTGCGTGGGTCTACCAATAAATTCTTAGCCCATTATAGAAAAAATAATGTAAAAATTAAATTATTCAATCGCTTAACATTATTTTGTCATAAGTTTACGGTTTAGCCTATTTACTCTCTCGCACGCATGAAGCGTTATAGGCACTACAATCAATGCTTTCTGTCATTGTCCATCACTTCAAAACTTTAATTTTTTTTTTATAATAATCATGTAAGCAACGGTTTTAAATAAAGAGATAAAATTTTGGTGATAAATTTTAAAGAGAATTCATTCAATCGACTGTATTTTTAAAAGCATTTGATTAATAGACCTTAAATTCATTTTAGTCCAAAACTGATGTATTTAGATTCTTAAAAATAAAAAAATTTCTAGAAATTTGTGATAGTTTTGAAGTGACACTCAGGATGCATTCTCTAGCCTTTAACCTTCCGTGTTGCGGCAAGAAGCGCAACGACGACTAAACCGCATCCTTAATGCTATTTATTTATTTTACCTATTCTGTAGTTCTTATAAATTCGGTACAAAAAAATTTATCGTCCTGGGCTTCAAGCCAGTTTGCCACAAATCAGATCAAGTAACTTGAACTGTAAATAACAAGTTGCATTTAAAAATCAGTTCTCTTTAGCCTACGTTCTGGCTACTTTTCCGATATTTTTTGCATAGTTGTTAAAAATTTAGAATAATATTATTCAGTTATCATTGCACTCTCAATTTAATTGCAATCTATTCTTTTCTCGTAGATTTCTAAACACAAAATTTTAGGGGAATTTTGATTTTGAGTCAAAAACGAACTATTTTTCATGATATGAACCTAAATTAAGAAATTTGAATCGTTATCACTCTTGGTCACTTATTAATAACATTCAAGCATTTGGAAATCAAAGTCAAATTATATGACGAACGGGTTCAATAAAATCTTCATATTGCAGATACTTTTTCAGAGCAATTTGACATAATATTATCATTATTTGTTGAGGTCGAAACAAAAATCGTTGTTTCTGGTGTTTTTCTTATCCTCTATTCCAAATTCAGATTTTTGTAAACTAGTAACAAACTTTTATCAGGCATGGATCATCAAAATTATCTACGTATTAAAAATAAATTTTATTAATTTCATACTATTTTGTTTCTAGTCATGTCTCTTCTTTAACCATTTTTTAACATATTTTTAGAAACTTTTTATATTATTATCAACCTCGATTTGAAATACTTAAGACTGCTTAATATCTTTGTGCAGTTGCAGTTGCAACAACTATGAAGGAAATAATTTTTTTTAACGAAATTATAAATATGAAATAGAAACTTGAAGAGGAATAACAACAGTAACTGTAATTATGATTTTTGTTCTTTCTACTTTTATTAAAAGAATGCAGGCAATCCGCCCCTACCGACAATAATTGTGTCGTATAAAAACATTAATAATAACCCCTTGCATATTTCAAGTTATATCCACTTCAACAAGCAGCAATTTTTTAAGTTTTCTTTTTTTCTAATTTGGAACAGATGCACAAATTAAGTATAAGAAAACTAAACTCCCGTATGTGCCTTCATATTTTTTTAACTTAACATACGAAAGAAAAATGCGAAAGAATGCAATAGCTAATAATTAGAACTTGCATGAGATTGATATCTCCATTTCTGCTGTTGCTGCTTCATTTCAGCTTTGCAATTCGAATAAAAAACTAACCGAAAAACCACAATACTCTTACCATTGATTAATTATTTCTACGTAAAAAGTCAACGCTTTTGCTAACTGTTTCTAGATATTTTGACGCAAATGCAACTTTTTGATTTCAGCAAAAACTATCACTTCCACATTTTTTTTATGCGGATTATAAAAATTGCATTAAATTTCCTACCGAAAGAAATCAAAAACAAAGTGTAAAATAATTGTAATCTTTGCGTTGAAATGTACAAGAACTTGAATAACTTTGCAATGCTCGGAGCTTAAATCCGAGACAAATATATTTATCGAAAATATATTCTTCTAATTTTTTTAACCTTATTCTTTTCGTTAACATTATTAATTTTTTTTAGAAATGAATAGCTAAGTCTGACGCCAGAAAGTATGAGAACTTTTATAGCGCTAAACTTAATATCACTATCAGAAGCAAACTGAGGAGTACAGAAGTAAAGTAACAATGATCCTATTAATAATGAGATTTTTGACAAGCTCGGAAAAATTATTACTAATATTCAAGATCTCATATTAATTATATAAATAATTTTTGTAAACAATTATTACTATCGTAAGAGAAACGCAACTTTAAACACACCTAAATTATCTTGGAGAACTAAATAGACAAAGTCACCAAGCATTAGTAGAAAAATAGAAGAAGCCTCAAATAGGGACAATTTAATAACTTTTCTACCTAAAACAGCAAGGAATAAAGTGATAGAATTTACATTTGTGGTGATGAAAAAGAAAGTGGTAAAATTTGACAACAAAGACCTTGGAACCTGAACACTTGGAAACTGAGAGACCAGGTTGCAAATTTATTTGAAATACTATTAGGTCCAGTATGACTTCAAGATTTGATTTGTAGAGTCTAAAAACTATTGTTAAAAAAAAATTCAAGAATCACTAGAATAGCTAAATCACAAAAACATTGTTGGTGAATTGTTTGAAATAACCTTAGGCGCAAAAAATTAAATCTAAAAACTAGTAAAGGATGGCGTCGTCATATGGTGTTGTGCTCATGTCTTATTTAGGCAAAATAAAAAAGTTACTGAGTTGTTTTGAATGATGAGAATTGATTAAAATTTTTGAGTAAAAATCTATTCCAAATTCAATTCATTAATTACTTGTAGTATGATTTTTGTGATTGTAAACATATTTAATAATTAGTCATCAATTTTGATTACCAATTATTTATTTTGATTAAAATTGATTACTTATTTCAACTTGTTCACGTTAATTTCCTACACACACTTATCTACTTAATTAGTAAAATGATGCACTAGGAGAGTTAGTTTGTTATCTTTGCGTGTAGACTAAGTGTTATGAAGGATAAATCATACTACCAAATTTTTTAAGTTAACTAAATGTAATGTTCAAATTAAATATATTTATAAGGTAAATATATTTACAAGTACTAATCTTCTACATTTGTAATGACTCTTAATACAACCAATTATTGACTTCGCCATATCGGTATATATTTTATTAAAAATATTGTAATTGTTGTAGAAGTAATTATTCTTTAGTAGACCCTAAATAGATGAAGCGGCGTGTACGTACAAAGGGTGTTGAATGGAAAATTTGCGACACAAAAATTTATTTGGATATTTCGTGAACTTCTACTGTAATCGTAATCAGCTAGCTCTAGTTTCCAAATAAAAAGTAAAAATAAATTAAATGTGCAAAGTAACTTTTAATTGAAAAAAACATATAATAAAGCTAAATTCCTATAAAATCATTTTAGGGGCCCATAACTTTTTAAAAGCTTTTAAGGATCTTGGTCCTTCATCAATGTATTTGCAAATAAATTCAAAAAAATTTTTTACTTAAGAATATATGTAGTCCAATTTAGGAGATTTGTGACTAAATTGTGAAAACTATTTCCAGATTAGAAAGCAAATTTAAAAATCTTTTTTTGGTTTAATGTCTTAATAGGAACAATATTAAAAGCCCTTCAAGTTTTTTCACTCAAAACTGTGAACATATTTTTACTATTTCATGGAGAAACTGTTCAAAGTGGTCCAATCTATAATTTGGTAACTACATTTTTTCATACTGAAAATTACATTTGACAAATTAATTTTTATTTCTTAGCTTTACGCATTTTTTTGTAAAATTCCGCCAAGTAAATTAAAAATAATTTACTCTAGATGACGACAAGTTCCAATACTTCTGTAGAGCCTTATGAACCTTGTGATTTTGATTGCATTTTGGATAAAATAAATAAATCAGTTACGCTTTTCACTTTTCTAAACGACTAACTTAACATTTAAGTGCCAATTACTGCATCTGCTCTTGGTACTTCCTGAATTTTTCCATTAATTGTTAATAAAAACAAACTCAGATTTTTACCAACGGGGTTTGAAGTTCGAGCTGCATTTTCTCTTACCAGTCCGTCTCTGAAAGCTGTCAAAAGAGCCATTTACGTCCTGTCAGAATTTTACGCGTTATTTAGTTATTCCAGTAGCAAAAACAAAAAGTTTTCGAAAATTTTATTATGTAACTTAATTTGTAACTTATGATTACATAATATTTGACGTAAATTTTGTGCTAAACCCATTTTCCAGTCCGCGACCTTTCGATTGACCCATATCGTTAGATCCGCCGGAAACGCAAAATTGAAGTTTGCAAAGGTCAAAAAGTCATGGAAAACCACCCGAGCCCGGCCCTGTTCACGCCCAATCACTTTCCTTTGATGGAAAGTGTCTAAAATCGGTCCAATGCAAAACTCATAACTTAAAACTTTACGACCTGTCGACCGACCTTCCAAAATCCGGGCAGCACATTAGATCAAAATGTCAAACGATAATTCATCGAATTTTATTGTAACATTTTTTTTTTTAATATTGTACTAATAAAGTTTTGTCCTTCGTGCCCCCGTTAGCTTCCTGGTCCATTTCGATTCCCGAAACAAAGTCTCCCGCGCGCCAACCACGTATTCACACCGGCCGAGAGGGCATTCAACAAGTTGTTGGCCCGGGGCGCCACAACAGCGCCGGGGCACAAAGGCCCCTCTTCCTTCCAGCGATTGGTCCTGGTCGGATGCTGTGCCCGAGGAGCAGGGGGCCGGCGTGCCCGCGGCTGCGCTGCTCCTCAGTAGTCCACCGGCTGCAGTGTTGTTCGTGCGTTGTCCTCTTCGACGTAGATGTGCGTCGTGTCGCCGTCGGTTCTTTGCTAATAGCCATCAGCAGCGTCGTCGGTAGTTCGATGCCGACGCCGGATTTTCGCAGTGATGATGTGCAGTGTCATGTGGCGATTATTGTGTAGGAGCATGACCCATGGATATTTATTGCAGTTCTTCTTACTGCTACTCAACTTGCTGCAGGTAATTGGGAGGAGGTCTCGTCGAAATTCTTCGTAGAAAAAAAATTATATAGCCAGTAACCTGAAAATTAAAACGATTCTACAGGTACCCCCCGCGTGATTAATAGTTTAGTAGTCTCCGGGGTTTGGAGGCGAAAACCCCACGTTTACCAATTAAATTCTGCGGTTTGCGCTTCTAACAACAAAGAGCGTGATTTATATTGCGGAGATCGGCGTGAAACGGCCCGGAATGAGAAGTGATTTTTAAGCTATAAATTTTTTTTTTTAACCACTGGTAGTCTTTGAAATTTTGCTTTTTGTGTGACGCAAATTTTTGTTGACAATTCGAAAAATTACAAAAGCGAATCCAAGAAATGTTGACTTCTCGATTTTATTGTCGACAATTCGTCCTAAATTTGTTACACTTTCAATCCGTTAGCCGGTTTAGTGTCGACACATAATGGTTTTATGACTTTTTGAATGATTGTTGTGGTCCCAATGCAGGTAGAGAAAGAGACTTTTGAATAGAGCGTCAGGGGCGGCAAGGTAACACTGCCAGCAAGAATTGAATAAGATATGTTTATGAAGATGTAACAGCTGAAATCTTTTTTGGAATTTCAACCTTCTCAACTTTATTTTTTTTTCAACAGACGTTTTATTTGCGTTATTGGAAAACCTTTCACAAAGTGTAAAGTCAATAAAATAACACGTCAACTTCATCTCTGTGTTTATAGTGGGTAAACCTATACGCCTCTGCTGCGGATAAACAAAAAGATAGTTATCACTCTAAACGACCTGAAATTGCTTGTTTTTTCGGATAAACTTCCACTTTTAGTACTTGAAGAGGCGCGAGAAACAATGTCGAAACGTTTTGCTTCCAAATTTCAGGTTCTCCCGGTTTTACAATTCGGGCAATTTCACGATTAAATCAATAATAATAGTTCAACCTAAACAAAAAATTGAATTTATATTTTTCAAAGTTTCAGGTTTGTTGACTCTTCTACCTGAATACCACAAACTCATTATTCAAAAATGATGGGAGTCGATATTTGAATGAGTGTCTTGACTCTTTATTAAGTTAATTTTATCAAACTCTTTCTAAGAAATTGCTTTATAAGTCAAACTTACTCTCTGTTTTGAAACCTTTATTGGGGATAAAATTTAGGGAGATTCGAGTTTTTTTATTATATAATCTGTTGGGAGTAAATTTTTATGTTTCTTTCAAACTATTGTTGATTTCTAATCCAAAAGTGGTGGTTGAGTTATGCATAATGCAACATACGGTTTTGTCAAGGACTATCTTACGAGTATTTCAAAGCCTGACTTGAAATTATATTGTAATAATGCAAATTTTTCTAAAAATAAAAAGCAACATACAAGAAATTCGCAGAATAATGGAGAAGCATAGATAATACATTTTTTCTTTAAATAAATTCTCTTTTAATTTCAAGGCCCATTATTGGCTCGTTACAACACAAATTTTAATTCTTAAAAAAAATTCTAGTACATCATCATCCTCTTGAAATGATATTTTCAATTGGAAAATCCAGAGCGGTTTTCTGCCAAAAATATTCCTAAATCTTTAATTAAAAAAAATATATGTAACGTTAGTTTAAGTTATTTTAATTATTTTAACACAAAATAAATAATTTGATGAGTCTTCATAAAAATTCTGCTACAAAATAGTCGCAAAAAAATAATTCGTCAGTTTAACCTCTCACTAATTTTTTACAAAGTACTTACCAACATAATAAATCCAAAAAGTTTACTTCAATAATATCATAGCGATGTGACTATTCTGGTTTGGCAATAAATATTTTAAAATTAATTTAATTAAAAAATATTCCCCATAATTTTGCCTTTTAATTCCATGCCATTACTTTCACATTGTAAATTGAAATACGATACCATGGATGCATTAAAAGAATGTAAACTTACAGCAGCGTATCTTAAAATCCTTAAATATGATGACCCTCAAGATCTTTATAGCCGTCTTAATTTAACTTGGATTGTGATGTTACTTTTACTATCTAATTGAGATCTCATACTTTCTCCTTTTTTTCCAAACTGGCCAAAACTGCAAAATAGCAACAAACTGATATGAAAAAAAAAATGCTAATGGTCCTTTTTTATTAATTTATGTCAAAATTTTTAATTTAACGTTTGATGTTGTGTTACTGTCGTCACATTCCATCAAAACCTTTTACAAGGGATTTTTTAATAAATCACCAAGTGTCTGATTATTTTTTTTTATTAATTTTTTGTTTTTATTAATTAGTTAATGACAAATTTTTCGATTTTTTAGTGTTGTTTCACATATTCCATGAAACTTTTTTTGACATAGAAAACTTTTTAAAAAGAGAACTATGGAATAAATTACTTTCAAAAAATGATTTTCAATTTAAAACGGTTTGATGAACTTCAGGAATTTCACATTGCTTTCGTAGATAATTTGAGATTGTAATTTTGTTAATCTTTTCAATAATCAAATCTTTGTGCAGAAATTATGTTCATTCTACTATTTTTTACATTGCAAAATATTGTTCCATAGAACAATTTCTACCATAATCAAACATGAAGTTACAACCTGCAATTATTTGCAAGGAAGTAAAGTACCAATAATTGCTTTATTGTGCGATACAGAACTGAGAACTTTCTATATATAAAATGTAATTAAGGTTTAGGAAATGAACAGTCTTGAGATTTAATATAAAGTTCCAGTTTTCCCTCTCATTTCTACAGGTTCAATTTTTGTACGTAACAACTTGTTAAAATAGTTAATTGTCCAATTTTCGTCACCAAAGCAGTGCTAATATCAAAACTCCTTAGAAAAGGCCATGAAAACTTTTTTTTCTATTAATATGAGTCGAAGTTAGGTCGAAATATTTTCTTAATTATCATTTTCTTTCAAGTCTTCTCTACTCTATTTTATTTTCAAAGAATTTTTTTTCTAACAATGTTTCTTAATTTTCCACGGGACAAATTACCTAAGCTGACTTGATATTTGTTTGCGGAAGCGATTATCTGGGTCGAAACATAATTATCAGGGAACGTCAAATTATTGCCAATCACCACTTAAATTTTTACTGCATTCGAACGTCTCTGAGTGATTTTAATGTCGTTTTGTGGGTGGCTTTATTGAAAATGCCGACTGTAAACACTTTAAAAAATGTTTTACGCTATCATAAAACTTGGCTACATTTCAACAAATCCAATTTAATCGCGATGCTCATTTCCGCCAGTTTTTTTGCATTCAATCCTATTGATTCTTCATCAGACAAGTAGCTGAGAAAAATACGCGGAAAGTGTTGGTTGCAAATTACGTCAATTTCATTGTTAACTACTCAACTAAGAATACACAATAAGTGTCAATTAACCATCTATAGTCCCGGAAACTTACCATAATCGCCAACTTCCGTTTCACCAACAATCGAACGATTTACAAATTTTTCTATATCTACAAAATTGAGTAAAAACAAATTTTAGGAGAGCAACAACAATCGAACAATCGCTTTTTTTATCTACAAAATTGAGGATTTTTGTTTGGTAAAATCTATAAAGTTAGAAGCGTTTTATGAGCTTGGTCGTGTCGAAGATTCGAACTTTTGGGAGTCCGGTGATGGTGAAGACCCGGTGTGTTTTTTTTTTATCAGTTGACGAAATATCCTGCAGGTCAACCATCTCGTCGGAAAACTGGCGTATTATTAAATGGACAGGTCCGGAAGCCTAACATACTTTAGGTGTCGATAGAATTTGAAGAATGTACCTTGAAATGATACTCTTCGATCTGACCATCATGTGTTAGTTAAAATCCGATACCTACTACAAAATTAATGAAAAATCACAATCAATTGATTAAATTAATTAATCGGAATGCGTCCTCGAAATTCTCGAAAATTTCGCGGTATTTACATAACTAATTTGGCGTTTTACACGTTACCTTCATACTTGGATAAGTTTCTCCATTTGTTTGATGATTTCTTATTAGCGGTCCAATGGTGAAGATTTCTCACCGGTAACTAGCCATAGCGAGTTTGTTCACCTTAATCAAATCAATCCGACCGGCGACTATTGCCAGATTTCGGCTGTAGCACATTTTGAGGTTGCGGAGCGATTATCCGGGACTTTGGCGGAAATCAAATTTACATGGAGCAAAGTTGCTTCATGTCCCATAAAACTGAAATATATTTAAATTAGAAAGTTATGATTTATTTTGTAGATGATTGGGCGTCAATCATTTTGAATTCTTGACGGCTTCATGGCTAACCGCAAAATTCTCCAGCGTGAAAGCCCTCAAGAATCCCGAATCCTTTCTAAACCGATTTTGAAACGGATTCCGATAAATTAATAAAAATTATTAATATCTAAATATTTCACTTTCGCAATTGCGGTATCTTTCCGTAATAAAACGTATTAATCAACTAAGAGTCTTTTAACGACCTGAAACGGGGTTACTGGAGATATTTTCGGTGGGAACTCCCCCTTCCCCGAAAATAAACAAATGACATTCGTCAAAAGCGACCGGAGATCGGCGTGCCAGATTAATGTGTTTTTGTGTACGTTTCGATGGTTCTATAGTAGTTTTTAAGTTGTTTATCTCTATCGTCCATCTGTGGCCACTCGAAGTGGTGAGCTAGGACGGGTCTTTGGATATGAAGTGACGTCGCGTCTTGGCGCAAATAATTAATAACATTTTTTTTATATAACCGATTCGTTCCGAAATCACAAAAATTAGTCGAGGATGTTACAGGAGCGAATCTGCAAAATTTTGCCAAAAACCTACGATTTTTGACCGCTGACAACAAAAAATTATGAACCAAGCAAACTTTGGCACGCGTTTTTTGCGAATTTTTGTAACGAAGGTCTTAATCGTTACTTAACGTCCCATATTTCTTTATTGATTCATAGTTCGATCTTTCTTGTGGTTTTTAGCCATTAAGTGAGGATATCGAAAATCTAAAATTCTATAAAATTTTCAGTGATTCTGAGATCGAATTACTTCGCATTTATCCATGCGGCTCTCTTACTTCAAAACTCTGTTTCCCGAATCTCTGTAACTTGTCATTTTAGTAAATAATTACAGTAAAATAAATCAACAAAACTGTTGTAAATGTTAATTTGGTAAATAAAACAGTTAAAACATATTTTCCTGTGAACCAAGGAAACATTTCATTTTTTTGACTCTACCGTCTCCTTCATTTTGGGTGGGCTAGTGTACAGGATGTTCTTTAAAAAACGCCCCAAGCTATATCTCCGTTATTTATTATCCAATTTGAATACAAAGTAGCCCTAATAGTGATTCTTTCAATTATTAACTGCAATGTCAAACGAAACGTATTTTCATGGTTTTATTTGAAGGACAATATTTTTCTGAATCCAACGATGTCTAAAAATATTCATTCAATAAAACATTTAAAATGTCTATCGAGATTTTTCTTGAAATCTCAAGTGTGCCGTAGAAATCAGAAACGATAAATGTCAGTAATCCGTCAGTGTCGCCGTTGAAATCGTATAGTAACCATTCTTGGGTTTCAAATTTACTTCCTTGTAAAGAAATAGATAAATAATGGATAACAATCAACTGACCGACATGTTGCAAGTGTATTTTGAATGCAAGAAAAATTGTGGTCAAGCAGGGCGAATTTAGAAGGATCCGTTTCTAAACAGAGAAGTTCTAGAACGTCGCAAGTTCGCAAAACTGAAAGAAAATTTGAGACATTTTGATTCTTTTAAAAAGCCCAACCGGAGGAACGCCAATTTGGCAGAAATCTTGAATTAGATGTTCTTTTTAGTCTAAACGAAATATCCGAGAACTTCTATTTGGGAGATTTTAATAACTTTGGTACCTCAAATCGAACTGGACGTGAAGTACTAAAAAAGCAAAATTTTAAACTACACATACCTCAAAAAGTGCAGACATTAGAGGAAAATGATCGAGGTCGGAGTGTTCTTACTTATACCTATATACACAATTCACGTAAATAGAAATTTTTTTGGTACAATTATTTGGTTAGATGAATATACTTTTAATAATAACATTTTTAATAGAAACAATGATCGATATTGGTGCCAAGAAAATCCCAGTGGAATTGTTGAAAAATAATTTGAATGAAGATTTAGTGTTAATGTTTGATGCGGAGTTTTCAATTTAAGATTCTTTATTGACTTTATTGACGGTACTCTAAAACAATAAAAATACAACGAATTGTTATCTGAGCAGATTGCAATTTTTTTGGATGAGTTGCCTCTTGCAGAACTTGTTCCGGCGCATAATGTCAGAATAAATGTTAATTGCGTGATCACTGAATTTGGTATCAGATGGATAGAAACGTATGGACCAATTCAGTGGCCTGCGCGTTTGCCCGATCCTACACCACTTGATTTTTTGTTGTGGAGATATTTACAAGATCGCGTTTACCTAACACCTTCAGAATTTCTTTTAATGAAAAGAATCACCAATTTTTGCCGTGAAGATCAACCTTTGGAGGTATTCTTCTTTTTCATAATTTATTCGTATTTCTCCGAGTCAAAGGATAAACGTTTTCATGTCCATCAAATATTGACACCTTCAAAAGAATAAGATCGTAATCGTCGGTCTCCCACCGAAAATTTTTTCTACTTTCAATCATCTTGCGTTAGTAGCAGTGATTAAAGCTCTCTAGAGATGAGACTGCTGCCGGCGTCCAGAATAAAATTCGACACTTTTGAAGGTTGAAATTTTTGAAATTATCGGAAATACGAGCGCCTTCTTAGCACCTGCCTCGAAAATTCGTCATTTCCTCTACCTGCTCTCCGTTTACCGATTCTTCTGTCATAAAAGATTACATGTCGTCCACTCGTGGGGTCCGCTTTAAACGCGTTCACGATTCCCTAACTTCTTCATTGTTTGTTGTAAATAAGTCGAAAATTCGAATGCACTCGGGCACATCATACGATACGTGACGATATCCGAAATGCACAACAGGACCGGATTTACGACCAAACCACGAACATGTCCCTCCAACCGAACAATAGTCCATTTAAACCGGGCATCGTGTAGTCGAGCTTTCGTTTTAATTGTATGTTAATCAAGATAATAATTAAATTACGTTACAATTAAAATTTTCCGTGTATCTACAAACAGTTATAAAAGCTTAATTAAGTCAGTGACATGATTTCGGCGGATTTTAATTAAAACTCACCAACGTCGGAAGCGAGACTCGCTTATGGGTAATTGTTTTCGCTTTGAATGTTAATCGAGTCGATTTATGCGTTGTTTCGAGTTGTTATAATTTATAATGTTAAATACGCGAGGAATGCGTGAGAAGTTGTCATTTCCAGAACGGAATCGGAGTCTAGGATAAATATTTAGTTTATTCACCGGAAAATTGTTTCAAGAGATAAGAGAGGGTAAATAAAAGTTTGTTACAGTTTCCCACCGAGCTAACATCAAAAACTAAAGGGGACGATGAGAACCGATCGTGAGACTTAACGTTTTATCGCGATACTGCTATTGTCAATAGAAGAAAGAACTGGGCAAACTCGCGGTTATCGTAGTGTTTAACCATAGAAAAAGCCACCATATTTGGTCGTAAAATGCTGCAAATCAATGTTATATGGCTCACGTATTGTTGGACTCGATCAATACTGTTGGCAAACGTAACCCATATTTACTTAGATCTTCGGACACGGTCGAAAAAACTAAGAAGAATCAACATTAATACATTAACTGGCGCGATCTGCGGAATATTAATTAGAAGGCATTTTTCGGGCAATAAAGAGATACGGTGTGGCGTGACTCGCGGCCATCACGAAACCCTCCACTTCGTTAAGTAAAGTGACAATCAATTCGAGACGAACTTTCGTTGAGGCAGCAACGAAATGTCAACCAGTGCAGAATCTCACGAAAATTTTACCAAATTTAAAAAGCGCAATCTCTAAAATAACTTTCTGTGTCAAAAGCAATATAGTTCAAGTCTCAGTGCGGTCAAAGAGAAAAAACGTATAGAGCGGCTCCTTTGAAGTTTTGAAACCTAATTCTATGACCCTGAAACGGCGGTTCTTTAAACAGGTGTAAGCTCTCTAATTTTTGGTACGGTTGCTCGAACGTTCTTTGGGAACAATTAACGAATTTCGTTGTCGATTAATTTTGATTTCGTCGCCAGTTAGTAAAAAGAAAAATTTAACGTCTCTCGATGGTTTTGTGTTTGGATGGGTGCGCGGGTTCTCATGGTGCACGCGCTTCCGGAATACCTAGTGGTTTCTACGATGCGCACCCGTTGACGATTCGAATCACAACAAACCGCATTTACTCTTCTAATTGAACGGCAACGCGATCGACAAGTCACACTTCATTTACACACCAACCTAATACACCTAGTTGTTAATGACAAGATAAATATAGTGCACGTACAGGTATTTCAATAAAAGACCAGTTTACAACATTTCCATATATTATTAGCAGTCACAACAGTCATTGCGGCACCTTCCATCCAGTTACTAACTCTTCTAGTTTTTTTTTTATACATAAACCGTAACTTGATATAGGGGGACTTTCCAAAATTTGGAAGCGTAACTAAACACTTCCAAGTCGTTAGTGTATGAGTTGTGGCATCATAAAAATAATTGCACGTCTCATTTTCGCCATCAACTTCTGCTTACTGTAAAAAGAGCGGATGAAATCAGCGGTTGTGAATTGTGGGAATCGAAAACGTAACTAAGTACCCATCTCTTGTGACACGTAACGAAGCTTTTAAATATTAGAGGAAGTTGTAAAATTGGGCGCGCAAAGAAAGTAAAATCGTTGTCATAAAGATAAGTCAATTGATGATTAATAATTTATGGGAATGCCCAACTTTTGAAACTACATATTCTCGTCGATTCTTAATTGCCTTAATTAAAATTTATTATTTTAATGGACCAAAGACGGGAACGTCGTAAATAACACCTCTGGCTCTTAAATGCTAGTAAGCATCAACTAATCGATTATTTATTTTACAACTCGCTTTTTGTTCTTCTGTTCCATAAGCGTCGTGAAAAAAATTAGAAACGATCCCGTTTTTGGAAATATCATCCAATTAAACTTCGAGTCCAGGTTAAGTTTGGTTGTAAATTAACTTCGTTGACGTACCGAATTACGTAATTTTAATTGGCGTTTAAAGTAAATCGTTAGCAGACCAAAACGAGTAAATCATCTAGTTCGGTGTTAGCAATCTCGAATCGACCATAAATAACAGCATCAGAAGAGGCGGCTATACCGGATTTTAAACAATTTCGGGACAAACATGATAAAGAAGGAATTTATTAAAGTTAATTTTGGCCATCTGCAATTCGCGACGTGGCGAAAAAATCGAGTTAAAATTAAACAATATTTTTGAGTGAACTGAAATAGTGAGTAAAATTAAAGAGTAGAGGACTTAAAGAGGCGACGCTTCTCCTGACTCTTGAAGTTTTGAAACCAAATTCTATGACCCTCAAACAGCAGTCCCTTTAAACAGGTATAAGCGATAAGCACCGTTCTTGGCCAGATGTTATTTCGATGCGAGATTCTTTAATTGTAACAACTCCATACAGTCGAAAATTGTTTATTTTTGTTTCATTTCGATAGTTTAGCAGCTCGAATTTCTCTTGATCTCTTGATGTTGACATAAGATAAAACAGTGTTATTCAACAGAAGCCCCGACATTTATTAAATGAAAAAAATATGAAAGTAAATTTAAAAAAATAAATACTAACGCCGTAAATGTGAGAAAAGCTACTAATCAACCAGATGTCGACAACCATGCTCTTGTATGAAAAGTGATTTGTTAGTTCCTACAAACAGCAAACAACCGTCCATACAAAACTAAGGACAATTATCCTAATAAAAATATATCTTGAGTTTCTGTTTGGCGAAAAATTTTTGTTTATATGTTATGTTTCTCCCCCGTGCAGTGGACTGGGCGCCTTGCCTGTTTTGTGCTAATCCGACCGAGTTCCAGTCACGTTTTTTAATGGACCTTTAATCTGGTATAAATGTTGCATCTCTTGCACACTTGCCTTGTTTGTTCGCCTGTCGTCTCTGTATAAGTTTTTTACTCTTCGGTAAAACTCTATTACGATTGAGCCTCGTATCACTTTCAGTTAAATATTCTTTTCTATTTAAATTATTCCAAACTAAGTATTGACCAGTGTCGTCCAAAAAATTGTTATATGATGAAAAAATAAATTCTTATTTTGCACAATAACGAGTGGCTCAACTCGTTGCTCAAAAAGAAGTATAATCGATCTATCGCCCCAAAAGTGCCCTGGCTAGCTAAGACATTTCCGTCATTAATTATTATTTACGAACTATTTAGTAACTCTGTTTAAATTAATGGAGTCGAAAAGGGTCACAAAAATTATTGCCCTCATAGTTCACAATGTTATTTCTCACTGTGTAATAGCTGGAAGGTGTAAACACTGGACTCGAGAAGTTATAGCTCTAAATCCTAACAGTTATTTGGGGTCTTTGCGGAATTCCGCGAGTGCTCCGGTCCCGTTATTAAGTTTTGACAGTCAGAATTTGTTGCTTTACTTCCGGCGGATTGAGAAGTTCTTTTGCTCCCCCGGTCGCGAAATCCGTCTCGGTTAATGTAACGGGTGGTCATAATCCTTCGACTTTGCGGTTGCTTCGGCCATTTAATATTTATTCAGAATCCAGTTCGTCGGCCGTTTATTACCCGAGTGTACAAACACAGCTGGATGAGGATTGCGTGCACGGAACAGCACACCGACCGGACTCCTATAAAATCACGGACCGGGGCCCGTCAAGCGAGACGGTGTACAACTCAAAAAAAAAGAAACAACCAAAAACCCATCTCTTCGTCCATATTATGCGTTCGAATCGTTTTATTAAAGAAGCTAAAAACTTAAACGATGTTTAGACATTGTTAAGTTATTAACTTTTTTTTTGATTCTTCGACGAAGAAGGAGATAATCGACGCCATCACGCTAAACGGCGCGCCACCTACCGACGAATTTTTTCTTATTTCATTTATTTAATTTTCTCATGGCTCAATAAACAACGACTCAAACAATTGCTCGTCCATTAACATACTTGGCTAAGCAAATTTATGTGGACTACATGGCGACTTATGGCATTCTTATTATGGCCTGGTGACGGCGCAACAAAGACACGATGTAACGGCGTCTTCATCCTTGGGGTTGATAATCGAGGTCGAAACATGCGAATTATGGGAACTTAGTTACGGCTGCCGGGTAGCAGTCGGAGGATGGGCAAGGCGGTTCTCGAGGCGCCACCATGGACCAACTTCGAGTTTCGCGCCCCAGGTTCTTGACCCCGTCAAAATGCAACGACCAACCACCATCGATGCCCCACAAAAAACGTGTTTTTCAATAGTCTTCTAAGATTTGGTCTGCACCATCCGCATTCAATTTCGACCAAATCCGAGGACGCCCTTGAGTCAAGTTGGTCAGTTGTCATCAGCAGTCAATTTAAATTTTTCGACGTGATTGCTTTCATTTTGATTAATTGGCGTTTGTTCTTTTGATTCTCTTCCAAGTGGCTGCAATCAGTTCTTAAAAATTTGTGATTTATTGCTGTTCATCTCTTTTCATTCACCGACCTCTCTCTTGATTTTTGGAGTCCAAATACCAACTTCAAATCGGCTTTTGTTTTGGAGAACGTTCTTTCTTTCCTGATGACGATTGGATAAGTTAACAGTAGGATTTTTTTTATGAGTGTGTGGTTTTCATCCTTTTACGTTTCAAGAAGTTCCTATAGCATCATTTGTCTGACATTTAAGAGTATAACCAAAGGTCTTCTGACTTTGATCTAAAACCGCGTCAATCACCAAGTGGGGTGAGAGACGGTTTCAGAAGTTCGTGCAACACTGAACGTTTCTTTTGAACTGCGTGTACCCTATGGTTGGTGATTTTCTGGCGGTCGCTGTCGGCATGGGAAACCGTCAAAACAAAGCTTCAGAGCTCGTGTTTTTTCCCCTTTGAATCGCCTTCCGACCGCGACAAATCCGCTAAAATTCGGTTTTTCTTCTAAGTGGATTAATCAGCGGCGATCGAAGCGTGCGAAACAATAAACCGTAATGGCCGTAAAATCGAACGAAAGCAATCTCGATCGTCTACCACTTAAAGCGTTCAATAGTCCGTCTCGTGGTGGCGTCTACATCCCGTCATCCTGCGACCATGTCAACTGTGACGATACTTTTTTTTGTTCGATCACTATCATAGATGATGACCAGAAGAGTCGGTGTGATTTTTCACGAAAATTTGCGGTCTCCAATACCAAAAGAAAAAGAGGTCATTCAATTAGGTTTATTATTTTTCAGCGTTCGCATTGACGCAATCGGACATTACCGACGTCATTACAAATGTGGATGTGGATTGCGATTTCTCAATCTTTAATTTCAAATCGTTGGAAATTTCTTTCACAATTTTTTTAACTTTCTAACCTTCGGTTAGGTTTTTTGTTTTTATAAAAGGTACAAAAGCTCAAGTAACCATAATGCAACCAGTGTTAAAAAATTGATATTTAATCAGAATTAAATTGTTCACTCCAAAAAATCAACTTGATGGCGATGGGGTAGCATAATTAGCCACTAATTTCGGTAATCGGTGAGAACCGGTTGCTTTAAGTCCTTCATGACAGTGGTAGAAAACTGCTGCCTGAAAAATATCAGTAACTGGCAATGATCTTATACTACTACGACTGGATGATCTTTTCCCTAATCACAGTGCGCAGACATTGCCTGAACCATTAAAGAGAGAGGGGAGATGTACGTATAAAATGTATACGAGTAGGAATGAGACATCGGAGGTCACATGACTGTGGGATAAAAGCGTTCGAATATTCGAATATTATGAGATTTTTTACAGTTTTTAATTAATTTTATAGAAAAATGAACACAATTACTTCTATATGAACCACTAAAAAATTTAGATCTTAGGATACGTCCATTTTTAAAGAGAATTATTTTGGAAAATTGTTTTCTGTTTAGAATTTTAAACAAAATAAAAGAACTTTTACCTGTCATTAATGTTGTAAGTTATATTTCGGCTTACATTTTTTTTCTGACGAAGAATAAGAACTAACTCAATTACCTCTATATGAATCACTCAAAAATCTACATCTTACGATACGTCCATTTTTAAAGAAAATTATTTTGAAAAATTGTTTTTTGTTTAGAATTTTAAACAAAATAAAAGAATTTTTACCTATCATTAATGTTGTAAGTTTTATTTCGGCTTACTTTTTTTTCTGACGAAAAATAAGAATTAACAATGTACATGTCAGAATTTTAAACAATTTTACTTGTGAGTTATATGTAAGTAGAACATATCCATTTTAATTCTCTTTAATAATAGTCTTTATTAACGGCATGGCCATTTTATAGGTACATATATATCAAAATAAAGCAGACATGAATAAAGAAATCATAAAACAATGATTTGAAAGGAACAAAAATACAACCAACAATTAATTAAACATTAAGGATAATTTTCAATTTATTCTGAAATATTGTCTGAGAATTCCGAAAAAAGTCGAAATGTGACGTTCGAGGATCTGCACATTTGGGAAATGGGACTATTTAGCATGTAATTAGTCTTCGCTGTTTCAACAAGAAACAAACAACGGGCCCTGGTAGATCTACTAGCCACATGAAATTGGATGTAAAAGAGTAGCACAGGGCAATCAATCGCGAAATAAATACTTTTATCATATTAATAAATAATCAACCCTATTGATTTTTAAAAAGACTTAACTTTGGCAGTTTTTGTCTTATCCTATCTTTAACATATTGTAATGATGCAATCTGTACTGAGTTTTGGATTAAATTGTTCCCTTTTTATCGCAACCATCCATTGCTTTCGCAATGTTTCTTCTGCGAGAAACCTCTTCATTCAAAAATTAGGCGTATTCTTGGCAAATCATGTAGTCCGTTTTTGATCCATATTTCATTAGTATTATCCTAACCGATCCCTTAAGTTAATAACTTATAAAAAATTGCTGCAAATATATTTAGTTACTTATGAAAAGACATTTTTTTTCTCTGAGAAAAAATGTCGTTTGTGCAACTTTTGGCTACACAATACACCATTCTGGTAAGCAAAAACCATCTACTTAGTACTTGCTACTAGTACGGATTGTAATTTCTCCTATCAAAACCATAACACAAAGCAAAAATTAACGAAATATCAAGTGAAATGACTGAAATGCGTGTGTTTGGTGGCAGTCACTTGCACAACTATCCCACAGTCACGTGGTCGACTATCGCTATCTCACTTCTATGTAGCTGGCGATGTTTCTCTCTACATCTAGAGATGTAGTGTTATAAGATCATTGGTAACTCGTACTCTGAAGCGTTTAATTGCTCAAGGCCTGGAAAGAATATTGAAAACTGCGTCGACTGATCAAAAGTTAACCATCTTCACGCCATCTACTACCACGTAACAATATTAACGTAAGAGAAAATTAAAAACTGAAGAACCTGTCAAAACCCTATTGTTAGTATCTTGACAAGCACCGAGAGATTGAAGAAAAGTCATTCCAGGTATTTCTCCTGTGTCGGTCTTATTTGGTTACCCGACGTTTGCACTTGCTTTGGAATTTCCTAGTTGAACTCTGCGATCACTTCGTCTATCATAGACCGTCGAAACAGGTTTCGACTATGAGAATTGTCTCTTTCTTGACTTTCACGGTCTTCGATTGACGTAATCCGAGTTATTTGTCGTCGTTTATGTCGATGTTGGTAAACGTCGCCACCTAATAACAATAATAATTGGCCGCCATCTACAACAATGGATGAGGATCGGTTTCAGGAGAACCGACACCAGGTCGGATCGCGTTACTTGCAAGCTCGCCGGTTTCGTTTTACCATTTCGAACCCGTCCGTCGTTGCGCCACTATAAAAATCCGTTCAGGTGCAACAGAAACGGAAACGAATGAGGTTTTCCGGCCGAAAATTTTTCAAACAGAAGCCTACCAGAAGCTATAGGACTTCCTTGCGAAACTACTATACTTACCCAAAGCCACTTTCATTCGACAATCAAACAAATAACAATGATAATAAGCAACTAGCTATAATAAGTGGAGCTTGTAGCGAGTTGTAACCATTAATAATAGAAAGGCGAGTTCTGCCTTACCGGCCAGGTCTTCGGACTTGAGGAACGGTTTACACACGAACCGTGTTATTGCGGACTCATTTTATTTTACCCAATTATATCGACGTGATGTTTAATAATACGCAACCGTGTCTCGAGTTGCATGGGAACCGAAGTTGTTGATTGCTGGAATAGTTGGGGATATCCGGAGCGGGCATCCTGAAACTTGAATACTAATCAACTGGGAAGGATTGGTCGTTATCGACATGTCGGATCGCGATTCTTCTGCGCTATTGTTTCATTCCCAATGAATCGGTATGGACGGGGTCCCGTTGCGCTCCAACGACTGTCACCTCTTCGACGTGTTCTTTTCCATCTACACCCGTTTTACTGATTACTACGGAGACTGGACGATGGAATTGTTTATCGTCCTGGCAGGGAAGCTCGCTGGGCGACGCGCTTTGCTCTCTCACGCTGCAAAATCGTAAAACTGAAAGCGGTGCAGTCGTAAAAGCACAATTGCCGGGGTTCGCCATGTCCAATTATAAACTGGTAAAAACCGCGTGGCGAAGATTTCGCTCCTTCAATCCCATGACAATCCGGTACCGACCAATCTTGGTATTTTTAAATCGCGTAACTTCCATGTACTTCTTATTGATGTTTGTTTTGTTTCAGTGCGCGCATGGTTCGGGGTTCTTCGAGCTGCAGGTGCTGGAGATGGCGAACCCTAGAGGCGAGCTATCGAACGGGGAGTGTTGCGGGGGCGGGGCGCGTTCACCCGTCTCCGGCCGTTGTTCCACCCCATGCAACACTTTTTTCCGGCTTTGTCTCAAGGAATACCAGAGTAACGTGACCAGCACCGGTTCCTGTTCGTTCGGGAACACTTCCGGTTCGGTTTTAGGCCGGGACTCCTTCACGCTTGCCGACCCCGAACGGGGGAAACTCGTCTTGCCATTTACCTTCAGATGGACGGTGAGTAGTGCATTGACTTTGGATTTCATTGTTCGGGCCATTAAAACGAAAAAATGTCTGAGTGCAGAAGACGTCTCTCTGAAATTACGTAACGTCGCCCTATTGTTGGCCCGTTCTTAGCCCGACGGCCGTTCATAACACAATATCAACACAATACCGCCGTGTCGGATGCGGCCGGAATTCGTTCGCTTATTTGGTAAACCACCATGGTAATTAGATAAGAGTTTCGCTTTCATTGGTAATGCGCGTAAAAATTTTCAAGACCGCAATCGAGAAAACGGCAGTCTGGAACACCTCAATCATTACCTCAACTGACCTCAAATTGTTGCTACCATTAACACGAAATTTTCTTAGAAGTGCAACCGAAAGCAAAAAATTGATTGGCTCGTCAAATTTCGCTAATCATCTTGTGAGATCGATTAGAAATAACTGTTGAAGCGCGCCATAACCTAAATGGTCCTTTCGAGTTGCACTGCGGTGCCGTGCGGAAAAAGATCTCGAAACCTCTGGGAAAATCGGTTGATCAATTCCGCTATTGAAGTAAATGGTAATTGCGGCATGCCGGGAACATCCTCGTCTCGTACAATGGACGAGCCGACTTGCCATTAAACTTGTCTAATTGATGTTAATATGATAGATTAAAAGTGGCAAGCCTATTCAAATGATGCCGTCCGACCAGCTGGCAGTTTTCCTGTTATCCCAACCAAAGACACTAACGAGATGAACTCTACCATTTTCGCTTTTGATATAATAAACGAAACTGCCTCAAGCCATAACCACCGAACAAGCTTCTTAACATCAATCCGTTAGGCGAAATTTTCTACTTACACTTAAACGAGTCGCACCCTCACTCTAATTAGTTGAATCAACCGAAAACCCTTTGAATTCCCCAACTGACTGAAACGGACCTAATCCGAATTACCTGCGAGTTGTTGCCGTCTCGGTCTTGCCACCTAGAAGAGTGTTGGTTTGTCTTTTTAAAAAAGAAAAAACGAATAAAAACCCGGGACTTATCACGTCATTATTCCACGGTCGCTTGGAGATCCCATCTTCTTTTGGTTGAGATTGAAGACAAGGACACGAGTAAAACACTCTTCAAACAGTATATTTTGTTTTATAGCACAAAAAGTTCTCGAGAACGGGTCCGTCGAAGCGGAGGTGCACATCGAAACAGGTCGAAATGTAAAAAAGTTGGGAAGTTTTTTTTTTTCGATAAACACGACCATATCTGATCGTGACACAAAGCGTTTATACATAGACTCAATTTTGACTTGCAAGTTCTGTGGTCAAGGTTTTTGGTACTACCTTTGAGACACACTGAGTTGCCAAACAAAAAATCTGCAAGAAAACAATATTTTCTGCTTTATTCTAGATTTTTATGTTATTTTTTTATTAGTTCTTCACACCTTAATTACATTTTACTCTATTGACATTTGTATGGTAAGAATTCAGTTTCACTCTCTGTTATTGTTGTTTTGCATAATTATATCGTTTTCAGCAGGCGGTATGGAGATTTATTGGAGCAAAAACTGAATAATATTAACAGTTTTCCTACAGTCATTTATAAACTATAATTTCTTGAAATGTCAACGAATTTTTTTTAACAAGTAGTACCACCAGACTTTTACAATTCGTCATCGATAAATTAGCATTGAAATTGTGCGTGCGTCAATTAATAACTCCAGTCAAAACCGTCCAAATTACTCGAATTCCACTTTCTAAACTTACAGTGTTATTGTACTGCCACTGAAGTACCAAAATTTTTGTGATCTGGATGTTCGAAAAATAATTGGCAACCACTTTACTTACACTAGCGAAAGTTACACATAATGAGCATCCGCCGTTATAGAGATTTAAGTTGGTACTAATAAAACCAAATCAGTACCTTCATATATGTGAATTCAAAGTAGAGTATTGCCTTATTGAAAGAATTTTTTTAATTTTAATTCTGTTAGAACTAAACCATTACTTTTATTATCACGTCGTACCCCTCAGTGAGTACTCTAAAGCAAATAGACAGCTAAACTTTTATACCACCTCGGTGTTAGTGTATTTGAAATAATTTTGGAATTATAGCTCCAAATTTTCTTCTTTTTGCCATATTTAGCAAAATTCCAATATGTCCAACACGTAGGTACTATGATAATACTGTCATACCTTCGTTAAGATTGCCTTAATAGCGGATTTCGTATAATTACTTGTGTGGGAAGTTGTAGTGTAGTTTGGTCGACATTTGAAACATTCCAGTAGTACGTTTTCTTCGGAAATACTACTGGTCGGTACTGCTACAATCAAAAACCTAACCTACGGAAACGATATGCGTGTAAATTGTATGTTTGGTTTCTCTTAAGTAGTGAAAATATTATCTCGAAATCCCGGTTGCGGTACTACTATGTACTTCTATTGTGGTTATGCCGGTTTTCGTGCGATCGATCCTCCAAAACGATTTCGGGATTCGCCATCAATGGTTGCGGTTTTGGTGATATTGTGCAATCTTTCGATTGTACGTTTTGTTGTTTTTTCCGGTCCGCTAACAGCAACGTGTGGTACCATCGGAACGACAAGTGCCAAGAAGTTAATGGGCGATTTCGCGCGACGGTGTTTTCGCTGAATGACCGGCGTGAGCGTATGTATGTATGCATGAGGTATGACATCACGGGCATGAGTCGGTCACCGTGGGAAAACAGTGCAGCTCATTCCGTATGCTCGCTGTTGCGCTCAGGCCTGTCGCTGACTTGCATTCATTCGCCGACGTCGTCCTCGTCGTCACACGGCCATTCTCTCGGCGCCGATCGACACATAAACCAAAGATCCGATTTGATCCCACATTTAACCCCAAGAACACACCCGCTTTTCACCCCTAACTTGTCTTTAGACCAACAGAATCACGTGTACCTAATTACAAAAAAAATAAAAAAAAATTGAAATTTACGGTACCACTTTTTTACAAATTGAGCCAATCGAAGAAACCTCAAAGAACCACAATTCTGGTAACTTGTCGAAGTACCGCAGTTCAATATTCTACAACAATAAGGTGGAATTAAGAAGTAGCTGCAATATTTTGTAGAAAGAACTAAACGATGAACCTAGAAGGTACTGCAAATTCAGAAAGAAAAATGAAGAAATATTAAAAAACTGTAGCCCCCCATAGAGAGCCGGTCTATGAAAGTAAATGGAGTCAGTAACCTCCCTGAAGGTATTGCAGGTATTCCGGAGCTGTACTTTAACATTCCAGAGTTAAGATGCGGGGTAAATTCTTAATGTTTTCTTAACGAATTCTATTTTGTCTACCGGTATCCAGTAGCCTCACGTTTTGGACCGTTGTCATCAGTACTTCCAAGGTAAAATTATAAACCGCTCTTGCTCCAAGGCTAAGAAACTTTTGGTGATGTCACAAATCTTTACTCTAAAACGGTACTTCAGATCTTCGTTGATCTTACCGAATTTTAAAATTTAATTGATCGAGAAATCTTTTTGACATTGGATGAAGCAGAGGATGCAAAAGTACCGCACGTTTTTCATTATGGTACGGTAGTTCACAACGATAATACAAGAGAAATTATTGTGGATTTTAGTTTTTCTAGTCTCCGGGAGTCTTTAGAATAGTTAGTTCTCTCAGTAGTCATTGGTGCAGATGTTCTGAAACAGTACTTTGAACAAATTGAAGTATAGTTAACAACGTACTAAAGGTCGGTTCTAGCACTAAACGCTGGAGTACTGAAGGTACTGTAATTCTGAAAAAGAAATCAAAGAATATCAAAATTTGTAGCCCCCCCATAGTAAGGAGCTGGTCTATCAAAATAAATGGAGTCAGTAACCTCCCTGAAGGTATTGCAGGTATTCCGGAGCTGTACTTTAACATTTCAGAGTTAAGATGCGGGGTAAATTTTTAATGTTTTCTTAACGAATTCTATTTTGTCTACCGGTATCCAGTAGCATCACGTTTTGGACCGTTGTTATCAGTACTACCAAGATAAAATTATAAATCGCTCCTGTTTCTAGGCTAAGAAACTTTTGATGATATCACAAATACTCTAAAACGGTACTTCAGATCTTCGTTGATCTTAATGAATTTCAAAATTTAATTGATTGAGAGATTTTCTTGACATTGGATGAAGCAGAGGACGTAAAAGTACTGCACATTTTCCATTATGGTACGGTAGTTCACAACGATGATACAAGAGAAATTATTGTGGATTTCAGTTCTTCTAGTCTCCTGGAGTCTTTAGGATAGTTGGTCTTCTCAGTAGTCATTGGTGCAGATGTTCTGAAACAGTACTTTGAACAAATTGAAGTATAGTTAACAACTTACTAAAGGATGGTTTTAGCACTAAACGCTGGAGTCCTGAAGGTATTGCAATTCTGAAAAAGAAATCAAAGAATATCAAAATTTGTAGCCCCCCATAGTAAAGAGCCGGTCTATCAAAGTAAATGGAGTCAGTAACCTCCCTGAAGGTATTGCAGGTATTCCGGAGCTGTACTTAACATTCCAGAGTTAAGATGCGGGGTAAATTTTTAATGTTTTCTTAACGAATTCTATTTTGTCTACCGGTATCCAGTAGCATCACGTTTTGGACCGTTGTCATCAGTACTACCAAGGTAAAATTATAAACCGCTCTTGCTCCAAGGCTAAGAAACTTTTGATGATGTCACAAATCTTTACTCTAAAACGGTACTTCAGATCTTCGTTGATCTTACCGAATTTTAAAATTTAATTGATCGAGAAATCTTTTTGACATTGGATGAAGCAGAGGATGCAAAAGTACCGCACGTTTTTCATTATGGTACGGTAGTTCACAACGATAATACAAGAGAAATTATTGTGGATTTTAGTTTTTCTAGTCTCCGGGAGTCTTTAGAATAGTTGGTCTTCTCAGTAGTCATTGGTGCAGATGTTCTGAAACAGTACTTTGAACAAATTGAAGTATAAAGGACGGTTCTAGCACTAAACGATGAGCCCTGAAGAAACTGCAAATTCAGAAAGAGAAATCAAGGAATATAAAAATCTGTAGCCCCCCATACTAAAGAGCCGGTCTATCAAAGTAAATGGAGTCAGTAACCTGCCTGAAGGTATTGCAGGTATTCCGGAGCTGTACTTTAACATTCAAGAGTTAAGATCCGGGGTAAATTTTTAATGTTTTTTTAACGAATTTTATTTTGTCCACCGGTATCCAGTAGCATCACGTTTTGGACCGTTGTCATCAGTACTACCAAGGTAAAATTATAAACCGCTCTTGTTTCTAGGATAAGAAACTTTTGGTGATATCACAAATACTCTAAAACGTTACTTCAGATCTTCGTTGATCCTAATAAATTTTAAAATTTAATTGATAGAGAGATCTTGACTTTGGATGAAGCAGAGGACGCAAAAGTACTGCACATTTTCCATTATGGTACGGTAGTTCACAACGATGATGCAAGAGAAGTTATTGTTGATTTCAGTTCTTCTAGTCTCCTAGAGTCTTTAGAACAAATGATCCTCTCAAGTCATTGGTGCAGATGTTCTGAAACAGTACTTCGAACAAATTGAAGTATAGTTAACAACGTACTAACGGACGGTTCTAGTACTAAACGCTGGAGTCCTGAAGCTACTGCAAATTCTGAAAAAGAAATCAAGGAATATCAAAACTTACAACCCAGCATAGCAAGGCGTCGGTCTTGATTGAAAAGTCTTTTTGATATTGGATGAAGCAGAGGACTCAAAAGTATCGCATTTTCTTCATTAGGGTACCACAGTTCACAACGATGATACAAGACAAATTATTGTGAATTTTAGTTTTATAATTCTCCTAGTCTTCAGGATGATTGGTCCTTTCAGTACCCACTGTATTTAGTGCAGATGTTCTGAAACGGCACTTTGAATTGACGTCTACGTACCAAAGGACGGTTCTAGCTTTGGATAATACTCGATGAATAGAATTGAAAATACCACAAAAATCTAAAGTGGTACTGGAGTTGATTTTCATAGATTTTAAAGTCGAATCGGTATTGACCCATGTTTTTGACATTGAACCAAAAACAGATAGTAGGATTAATGGATTTTCTCCAAGGTGGTACCAAGTCGGCTGGATGGTGGAAGGGAATTGATTGTGGATTTTGATTGTCGAGTTTTCTTGGTGGTAAGTGGGGCTGCCGGTGTGGCTTGTCGATAACGAGCCCGGCAATTGCAGTGAATGGGCTCACCAGGCAACGTCAAATTAAACCGCGTGTTCCAATTTGCGTCCGCTGCGACCTGCCGAGATAAACGCTTCGATGTTCAAGAGCTAACGTTTTAGTTAAGTAGGGAATATACAAAGCGCCAACATCGTTCCAAGTACCGGTCTAAGTGCTTGTAGCACGTCCGTTTAGAGCGATTTAAGAGTGTCGTTAGGGTCTCTATATATCGGTCGGGAATCTCGGTCGGAAGTTTTGCATAAATTAGTTTCTAATCTCGTCGATTTCATTAGGCCGGTTGCCATGTTTGGCGAAATCGATCTTCTTCCTCTTCTGTCGTTCTTTCGTTCCGTTCGATTTATCGACCAATAAAAATTCACGACGTCGTCCACTGTTTTAGTCGATAATCGCGTTGTGTGTGTGTGGGTGGAAAATGATAAATAAAAATTCCAAACCAGTTCGCGTTTGAGACCAACGGCCAATTACTTACGTTAAATGTAGCGCGGGCATATGACAGGTAGCGACGATCTTATGTCAACGATCCCGGAATGCTCTAAATTAGCATGTTGTACGCGTACCATGTAAGCAATTCTATGAAATTATAGCAACAATCAATGGCCGTACATGCGCGAAATGATGAATTACCAATGTCGAGATTACTTTGTCTATCAATACGCCGTAATTGTATAACCCAGTACTTGTTCCAGATAAAGATAATTCATTCATCATTAAGGCGGTGTTTGTTTGCGGCGGTCCATCAATCAGAACTAAACGAGACCGATCTCGCGCAACCAAAACCTCGACGGATTGGGCGTTCGCGTTATGACGAAACGAGCAATTGCCAGATGAAATTTCAACCGTATTTCGGTAATTGCTTGATTCAGGCAGACATGATGCATATCAACTCAGCACGAGCAATTAAGACGCACAATTTGTGGCTGAGAACACGACCACTCACTCAACTAATTGGACCCGGAGCAGCAGCTTCGCTGCACTCCATGACCAAGAAGATTAAGATCTAGAACTTCCAATTCCCGTGCCAAAATCACAATTTCGAGAATTAAACCAAAACTTTTTCAAAATTGCGCCTAAGTTTTAAACTTTCTATTTAAATACCTTGCAACTATTGTACCGTTTGGCGATGAATTATGCATGCCGTTTAGCCGTAGCTGAAGGCTCTTTTCGACCAATCTCGAGATTCTCTTCAGAACAGGGAACAGTTGAGGGTAAAGCGTTCCGACCTCGATCAAATTTAATGATTTACTTCTTCTCTCGTGACGGTGGATGTTTTCTCAACTGAATTAATTTACGGAGAATCTCTCTTCGATTTTGGTTTCATTTCTCGAGTTTGAAGGTAAAGCGTAACTACTGATTCACGATAAAAATTAATCAAAGCTTGAGATCAAAGTTACCGCCAAATTCCAACGACTCAAACCACGTAAAACTATGAAATAACTCTTGTTGGTGCAACGAAACAATTTTGCGTATTCCACTTAAGACATCGGCTTCGGCGGTAGTAGTAGCACGAATGTGTGGGCTTCTTGAGATTATGCTCGGCGCGCTACGTACACATAATATCAAGATTAATTCCTGCAATTACATTCAACGTTGGCACTAGAAAAGAGCCAAACTGTGAGTTTAGTCGAGACGATTCACACGTGTCATAACTCATGGGGGGTATTTTTTAATATTTTTTTTTTCAAAAGGAAGCATGAAGTCTCCAGGTGTTGTACTTTGGTCGTGATTAATGCGCGTTACCGACTTCAGTCGTGTTATGTACTCTTGATTCAAGGTGAACATCCGAAAATATGGCCGACCAAAATGTTATTTATTGAGCGAGTGCGTTTCTGACTTCTAATTGGCGGCGTGTTCTATCTTGTCGTGATCCGGCCAAGTTCAAAACAATTCAAGTTATAGCGAAATAATTTTGAAAATCAAAATATTGAAAGCAAAATCACCTCGATAGGTCTATTTTTAACTAAAAAATTGCTGAATCTTCAAACTTTTATTTAGCGTCTGTGGTGTTATTTTTTTAACAAGCAGTAGGTGTGATGTAATATAATGACCCACCGTCTTGGGCCGCTACAGGAAACTAAAATTCCAACACTAAAAGCGTCCTAAAGCTGTAATAAAATGTTTGTAAATTTGGTGGTGTTGTATTTCATTTTATTAGTAATTTTAAGGATTTTCCTGAATCTAAAGAGCGACTGAATGTTGCCTCGGTCGATATTGACTTCCGCTATAACTTTCAATGTCTCCAAGAACTTCACCCAATAATTCCAATTTGTCCATCCACAAACCAAAATTTGATTTTGTAACTCGATACTATTGATACTGATCATACTGCAAATTTCTCTGGACCCCAAATATTAAATACCAACTGAAATTACTGTGTCACTACAGTTGTAATTTTTAATGTTCTATGTTCCTTTTGTAATAAGACGAGGTGCATTGTTTTTCTTAACAGTTGATTTATAAACATGGAAAGGACTTATTTCTAAAAGTTTCACTCTTTTATATTGCTCCTTCTGGATTATTGCAATGTCAGCCAAACTAATCCATTATGGGAGCGCTAGTGGTAACCATCAGAGCATTTTGAGAGAATGTACTCTCTTACCCGGTTGACCTACCACCTCCACTCCAACTTCTACCTGAAACGAGCTGCCCAACTCGCCTGAAGGCAAACAAATTTTTTTGACTGAGGCAAGGGTCCTATTTATGAAGTTACTCGCCCTTGTCTTCCACAACACATTTCTTGTCGACGAAGTTGTTCGAATTGCGAGCGAGCGACCAACAATCGTTTTTGCGTAAACGAGCACGAAAATATTTGATAATTAATAATCCATTGTCCGAATTTGAGATCAAGTAGTCACATGATGTGGACATTAATACAGATTAAAAAGTAGCAACAAATAGAAGAATAATTAGGCAATAATAATATAATTAAAGAATTTTTTTGAACTAATTAATTATTAATAATTATGCTTTTGTTTGAAACTAAAAGATGATAATTATTAATTGAGTTACAAAAATTTATCTGAAAATTACTGAGGCAGTCCATTTGTAATTTTAAAGCATACCGTCTTTTGACTAACGTCTTTTAGTGGCCTGATAGTGACGGTAGACATTTCACCTTCACTCCCCCTTCCATTGATATCAACTATTTTACCAGTAGTACATTTGATCGAATGCAAGACAACTCTAGGATATTGTTTCAGTACATATCCTAAATCCACTATTCGCCTTCCAGACAATAAATCTTTACTATCTATTGTTGGCTCTACTTTCTCAACACATAAAGAATTTACCAAACTGCTGAAATAAAAGTTGAAATGTGTTATTCTCTTACAAATTTTTCTTATATATCTGTTTGCATGTCGTATTCATAACTGGCTGCTGACAAAATTTGGCCTGATGATGTGCTAGATTTAAATTGACCACTTCCTTACTTTTTCTAAACCGAATTAATATTTTAGTAATATTTGAGTAAATTATAGTTTTTCTTACATTTTTAATACTTGCAATTTTCTTTTGGATTCGCGGATACAGAATCTTTCACCTTTGAATTCGGGAAGTGGTCACAATTTTTTGGTCCGCGAATAAGGAACTTTGACACTATACAAAGAATGCCGACGTATCTCGCATATCTGAGTTCAAAAGTACTGAAGCGACAAGGTAGTGAAACTAGACTAGTTTCGAAATATATGTACAGCCAATATGCTTTGGTGTTAAAACAATTTTACTAATTGGTCCATAATTAAACACAGATAAAAAAATACTTCTCACGTTAAACCTGCAAATTCGCCGAACTCCAGCAGTGTCATCGATCAGGTTGTAAATTAGACTGAATGGTTAACATTGTTTCAATAAAATATTATTTAACATTTAAAATATTTCTCTAACTCCCAGAGGAAAAACTTAAACTTTCAAGCTCATATTTCGAAGATGATCACAAGAAACACAAAAATAGTGCATTTAGAACTGAATACGATATTCTGGAATTTTAACATTATTTTCATTTCTTACGAGAAATTAGTAATTGCTTGGCTGCACTCTGTGGGGGAAATTTTACAAACATTAAATTCCAAAATTATTTTAAAGTATAACCTGTGTAGAACCACTTGCAACGAATCTGTTTCATTTGTCGAGATATCCAAAATGTCGTCCAAACGACATATCATGATATATTCTGTGTTAAATTAAAAATGGTAGGTAGCTCAAATAGAAATTAATTAAACAGAAAAAAGAATTGACTTGTGTAATAAGAAATAGTAATGGAAGAAAAGAACTAGCTAATAGTTGTAGGGGTCAAAGTAGAGCTAAAACATGCTGCCCCTAAACGTGCACTGACTCTTGAGGTCCAGAGTTTTATGTTTACGAAGTTCTATTATGTCAATTGTAAAGTACAGGAAGAGCATAAAGGACATAAACAACGACAGAATTGAACGATCTTGAAGCGATTTATAAAAAATTGTGTGCCATGTTTTTCAACAACATAAAAATATTTATAATAATTGTAATCAAAATTAATATAATTTTTTTAAGTGAAGTTAAAGTGAAGTGTGAACATCATTTTACAACAAACATTGATAAAATTTCAAACATGACGTGCATTGAACGTTTGGAACAACTTAACTCGGTAGTTGCAAAATTTTTAGGTGGGAAGAGAAAGGACGATCTTATCAATCTCATTATTTTGCAGTTATAGCATTTAATTCAAAACAGCACATTATACTTTACACAATACATTAACCGGATGAAGCCTCGCAAAAATTAAATCCCAATTTGAACGTTGTCGCCAGGAAAAAGTTACAAGGACCTTTGCGTATTGAGAATTAAGTATGTATCAATTCAAATTGAGTGAAAAATGATATAAAAGTTTTTGATTTTCAAATATTTGGTCATCAACCAGTCTTTTTGGAATAGTTCCACAAAATTAAGTTTTTGCTGCATAAGACTGGAAATTCCTGATCTAACAAGGAAAACCGAAAAAAATTATCTAAATAAATAATTTTCATATTTAATTGCATACAATTTATATTTTTCTGGCCCTAGAGCTTAGAACGCCAACATATAATTTTTTTCTCAATAACAGTTATGTTGAGTCTAGTGGAAATCCATGACGACATCCGACCACGTGCATTTTCCCACAACTTTTCTTTGTCGAGTTATAATTTTTCTACCAAGAACGTACTCGTTTGAAGTTGTATTGTTAGTTCCTTCCGGTGTAAAAATATGTTAATAACATTTATTAATTATTATATATCATTTATGAATAATTAAATGTTGGTCCGGGTTTTTGGTTGAATTAATTCGTCGATTTAGCATTTGGTCCCATAGAAGGATTCGGGGGTCCGGAGTCGAGTCCGGACCAACAGGGGCGAAATTAATCACGGTCGCTTTCTCCGTGGCTGCTATTCGGTTCTAACCCAAATGTCAAATTAATAGCCCTGAACGGTTGCCACAGCACGTTATCTCATGAAGACGGCGATTTATAACGCGTTTTTCTTCTTCTCTCTTCTGCACAGATGCGAAGTGAAGGTGGTACCTGTTGTCCGATTGCGTAAAAACTTTGTATGTAAATGTCCCTGTTTGGGGACGAACCCAACAACAAATCTTTCGCCTTTCGAATCACTTATCATCATAACTGTAGTTCCATTAGAACGTACCAACCTCTCCGTAGTCGTCAAACTTAACATTGTTAATGTGCAATTACGCGTCCATTCTCACAGTTTCCGAAGCTCTCCGGCATAAGAGTCCGGCGATATTTTATTGCTCACCCAACGCTGTTATTACTGACCATCTTTAATAAACATTAAAAATAATCCCGGCACGGCCAGGTCTCGATCTCTCGGGGTCACCGCCGAAGAATCCACCAGCAATGACCTTGTAAAGTTGCGCGGTGTTTTTAAGGTCATCATCATCATCTTCGATGGAGTCTTTGCCCGAATTCGGTGATTGCCCAGCCGTGCTGTTTAGCTGATTAATGTCCGTTATTTATTTTATTAAGTTTGAGGAGAGCTTTCGAAAAACTAATCAAAATTATTCCGAATAAACTCTTTCTCTTTTGTTACGGCCTGTTGGATGCGGCAATCAAAACAAATTAATCATTTTTTAACTGTTATAGCGTTACGATAATTAATTTCCAACACGGTGGATTCGGCGTTTCAATCTTTCTAACGTTTCTGCATAAAACAAAAAGAAGATTCTCTTCGGGCTGTGCGCCAGAGATAAGTAATTTATGTGCGTATTCTTCGCGGTATTGGCCGTTTGCATTCCTCCACGTGACGTGTACCTGATAGCGCGACATGTCCTCCGCTCAACGATTGATTCATACCCGAACCCGATGGGGACTGGTCTAGACAAATTGCGGATGGACGACAGTTTGATTACTGCTGGACATGGCGACCGGAGCCAAAACCACTCCAATGGCAGGATAACGAAATTTGGCAGGAGAAACCGCGCGTTCTATGCTAAACCTTGAACCTCGTTGCACGTGCACCACAACTCAGTATCTTGGGGAAATTCATTTTGCACAATGGCGAGTTGAAGAGATTTTCTAAACCGAAAATCCCAAGAGAAAAAAGAACAACTTTGAAACGAAAAATTTTAAAATATCGAATCAAATTTTTTTTTCTGATGGACAGTTTTTCGTGTAAGATTAACAATTAAAAAAATTGACGGACAAATTTATAATTTTGTATTTAACTTCTTGATCATTCATCACCTTTTCGTCGGCTTCTCGCGCCTGGAGGCCGAAACCACTAACGTGTTTCTTCAAATTTCTGTTCTGGAAAAGTTGGTGGATGCGCAACTTCATCTAATTCCCAATCGTTAAAGCGACTGTTGATATTGAAACAAAGCTCGTTATGTTCGGACGGTTCAATTAGAAAGTTCCATTGTCGACACTAATTCAGCCAGTTGAGTGATTCTTTCATTATCCTCTCGATCCTATTTTTTTCTTTTTGAACCGTCTTTAGTCAATAGTTAGCTTTTATTGTGGCGGATTAATTGCGAAGTTTGCATTACAATACCTCCGTATCGGGAGGTGTGGGCGCTTCTATAACAGAACCTGCCATTCATTTATTGCTGCAAGAATTGATATTTGAAACTGCAAAAAATCGAATTGTTTTCGAATTAAAAAAAAATTAAGACCACCACCTGGAAATCAGCGAGAGTACGGTAGACGCTTAAAATGTTGTTGGGTCCCCTCAAAAAAAATCTTGTCACTTTAATCCTGTGGGCGGTTGGCGGATTTCGGAATATTTCCCATCAAACTCTCATTAAGAGAAACGCGTTGTCGGACGTTATCTGGGCGTGTTATCATGACGGAATCTGCATGTTTACATGATGTTACAGTTTCGTTTTCAACTGGTTATGTGGCATCGTTTTAATATCATGTACACGATATTAGCTCGCCGTTAAAAGTTGTTAAGTGAATTGAGGCGAGTTGGCTAGTGGAGGAAACAGTGCTTTAGCGGTTATGTTAATGAATCTACGGCCAAGGATATAGACGAAGTAACAGCAGTGCGAGTAATTAGCGATATCGTTTTATGACATGACGAAGAGATAGTGGAAATATTAGCATTTAATTCTGGTAGATACTACAGCAATTAACACGAGGTTTACGATGATGGTTTCTGGATTATCCCTATTAGTGACAACATCCATCATCAATCGACATTTCATCCGCAATTCAATTCGGCTCGGGAAGTTTCAAAACGAACCAATAAAATTCGCAAAAAATTACGAAACTTTTTAATTCAAACAAATTGGGATGGTCCGTAAAGATTAAGTTTGTTTTGTTGGGTTCTCGGGCATCGGTTTTTCTCTTCTCGGCAAAACCTTGCGCATAAATATCGCAATTCCTCAATAAATTCCAGCAAGTTGCATTTCTCTCATTAATTATTAAAGAAACTATCCAATTACGGAGTAGGTTGGAGGCCGTCGTAGCGCACATGTCAATGATATCGACGTTTTACATCGGTCAGAATCACATTTCATCATTTTATTGTTGTTTTGTGAAGGGCTAATTAAGTAAGAGTCGGTACAGCACGATGTCTATTTCTCCAATTAACTCTTTCGCTTTACGACGAGGTCCGGCCATTCAAACTTCGGATTTATTAGAAAGGCAATTAAAATCTTGCAGGAATTTGTTGCAGTTGTCCTCAACAGTCGATCGAACGGTAATTTTTTCTTCACATGGAAGGAATTTGCTGTCGAGTGACCAAGAAGGCGATAGTGACGGCGGTCAATTACGGAACACCAAACTAATTCTACCCCACAATTATTATTAAAATCAAATATCAATTGATTTAGTGTTGTTACTGGCAAAACGTATCAGGCGTTCTAAAGCAACGATTTTAGAGCAACTAAATAGGTTCAGAACAAGGAGAAACTTGTAAAAGTGTAAGGAAGGATAATACACGTTGAAGAAAAAAATTGAAATTAATTTCGGTTCAGTTACGCTTAAGTTTTTTTTTTTGTCACTCAGAATTAACATTTTAAAAATATCACAATTCCGTTGCGTAGAGGCAGATCGGAAATATTGTTGCCAACTAGTCCGCAGTGAAGAGGGCTCTAGAAAAATAGTTGTTTATGGAGTCAAGAAAAAATTGACCAAACCCTTATTAGTATAGAAACTCGCCCGGAGCATATCTCGAGTTCGGAAGAATGCCAACTCCTTAGAAAATTTGCATTTTAAAAGGAGCCTGATTCGGGAATCGCCGGGGATTTCGTAGTGTCTGCGGAATCGTTCTAACAGACTCGTTGAGGCGACATCGCTTGAACTCGAGGATTGTGGAAAACTGGATTTGGGAGCTGTTTCTGCATAGTTCCCAGCCTATAGTAACCGGCATAGTACAAAACAATTTAAAAGGCAAATTAAAAATGACGTGACCTCCAAGCTCGCCCAATAAAAACAGAAAAAAATTCGAGCCACTAAATTAACAGGATATTATCCATATCCGTAAAATTTTTACGACTTTTGTTGTGAGAATACCGCGTTCATTACGCATTCTTCTCTTTCATAGTCGTACATTACGGAATTTCGACATAATTTTAATTATCAAGTTTGACGCACTGAAAATGATTTAGGAGCACCTTCGCCGACCTGAAACCACAAACACTTTACGGCCTTATAATGGTCTCGCCTCGTTTACGTAACGGTCCCATTAAATTTTTAATTAACGCGCACTTGAACCGAATCGCCCTTTTTTATAACTAAGCCACCAACTGTCCCAGAAGATCGTTACCGGTTCTAGCAAGCCACACTTTTAATCTTGTCCCGCACACAGAAGAACTTCTAACCCTTCCAACTTTTTTTCGATTTATTTTCTTGTTTGAAACCGATCCAGATTCTTGGTGTTGCAGTGACTCTGTGCAGGTACTTAAACTTATTGCATAATTTTAATACAGAGTTAGGTTCTCCATTTTTTCTCGCCTAATTGTTTTTTGGGTTATTTCTCTTCTGTGTGAATTTGTGCAATTAAAAAGACTGGGATAGTGGGGCCCGGAATTCAGTTGCACTTCGTGTCTCTAAAACTAACACTTTTAACAAAAGCACCCGTTTAAGAGGGTAATAAAGATAACGCGAGAAAGTTTCCTACAAAATTACAACACCTATAAACTTTGGCTGACTAAACGTTTAACAACTTCCTCTTGATATTTAACATTAACCATAAATCGACTTTAATTTACCAAAAAACATCGTTGCATTTTTGACCTCACTTGAGAATTCGTATCGAATGTAAAGAAAAATTTCAAAGCTATAAAATTCTAAAAACTGAATATATTAACACGCAGTCAATTATTGAGTAATTTCAAGAAGCCGCCAATTAAGATGTTATAATGTCAATGTGAAGACCAGGTGACTCAATGAACTTCTGACTGTTTATAATAGAGATATCGACGATAAAAATATTAATAGTAAATCTTGTTCGTTGACCCGCCGCTTTTTAAAAAAATAACCATAAACCGTTATCGGAAGGATTCTCGAGATGTTGGACAATTTTTCTGGCAAACGGAGGCTCCCTGTTAATTGTGTGGCTCGCTAACACGCCGCTTTTACGAACTCTACGAAATTGTATTAATTAGTCTAATGTCTGATGATGACAGTTACGGTCGGTATTGACCTGTTGACCGGCAGAGCAGATGTCTTCTGTTAGGGCTTGGGAAACAAACAATCCACCAGAGCTAATGAAGCCATTCAACCAAAATTTCGGCAGCCATCAGACCGAAAATAACACGCACCTTTGCCGATAATTTAACAAAAAAATTATCCACCTAATTGAGGAAAACTGCAAGGTTAAAATATTTTTTAATTTTGTTTACAAGCTGATAAGAAACTAGAATTAAAAATATATTGGTAATTAAATATATTCTGTTGCTGAAAGTGGTGAAAAATTCCTGCAAAATTTATTTTGTCATTTTAGAAATTCAATGTTTTATGGGTCTAATAACTAATTCGTTTCAAGTTTAGAAAAATTGCTTTTAACTGAGGCTACAGACTGTTAAACGAATGCAAAAAATTCCTGCAAAATTGAGTCCACGACAAACGGGCAACAAAAACTTCAATAAATTCCTGAAAGTTTAAAAATTTATTGTTAATTAAATGTATGGCCCAAAGTTAGACCAAATTCCTGCAAGGTTCTATTTGTCTTTTTTATTAATGCAGTAGGTTTACAACTATTTGTTGCAAAATTAAGAAATTGGCTTCTAATTAAATAGAAAATGAAAATAAACAAATTTCTAGTTTGCTGACACCAAGTTTGAAATGATCCTTAAATTATTCCTGAAACGTTAATAAAGTGCTTCAATTGGGTCTACTAAAGAAAACTGCAATAAATTTCTGGCTTTAAAAATATATTGCGGAAAGTATATCAAATTCCTGCAATGCTTTAATTGGTTTTTTATAAATTCAATGTTCAAAACGAGTAATTTTTATTCACAACTTTAGAAAAATACTTTCACTTGAATCTTCCACCTAGGTACTTTTAAAAACTGATAAAAATGCCTGCAAAGTGAATAAAATTTTGCATCTAATTGAATAGAACGCAAACCGTTTGAAAAATTGCAACAAATTTGTAGCTGACTGACACAAAATTTAAAAAAATAATTAAATCCTTCCTGCAAGATTAATAAAATTATTTAATTACGGTGACGACATAGCTAAAAATATCCCTAATAAATTCCTGAAAGATTAAAAACATATTGTTAATTAAATATAAAGCAAGCTGTTGCGGAAAGCGATATGGAATTCCTGCATGGCTTTATTGCTTCTTTATGTATTTAATGTTTGATAGGTTGATTTCAGTCAAATTTAGACAAATTGCTTCAACTGAGTCTACAAGCTGCAAAAAATTTCTGCCTTGCTGACATGAGGTCTGAAACGCTCGTCCAATAACTCTTGCAAGGTTAATAAAATGCTTTTAATTAAGTGTACGATACACTGCTAACAAAAACTGCAAAAAATTCCTGAAAGTTTAAAAATATATTGTTAATTAAATGTAAAGCAAACTGCTGCGGAAAGTTAGACCAAATTCCTGCAAGGCTTTAATTTTTTTATGAATTCAATGTTTGAAAGGCGTAGCAGCTAATTCCTGTCGGGAAAAATGTTTTTAATTGAGTACAAGGTTTGTATACATTTAATTACTCAATCAAAAGTTAAAGGAAAATTTTTATTTGAGTGTAAAACTGGTTGCTACCAAATTTTTGCCAAGTTTCAATAATTGTTTACACAATGGGTTCGAGATGATTTCTGCAATGCTAATTTAGGTCCACAAATTGTATTTTTGAAGTTTAATTCGGATATTGTTCAAAAAGTTGTAAATAAATTCCTGCTAAGTTGAGAAAAATTAATCGAATACAACACTAATTGTAGGAAAACTGCCACAAAATCCTGCTTGCAAATCCGAGATTTGAAACGCTGCTAAAATTATTCCTGCAACGCTAAAAAATACATTTAAATGCAAAAAGTTCCTGCCACGTTTATAAAAATTCAACAGTTTGAAAAAATTGCAACAAATTTCTGGCAATTTTATGGTCTGACTGATCCTCCATTTGTTTCCGTGTAGTTTAGTTGAATGCACGATAAAGTGTTTCGGGAAATGTTCAAAATTTTAAAGATTTAACAAATTTTTCCTGTAAGGTTAAAAAATTATTTTTTAGTTAGTACAAACAGTCATGGAAAATTGGAAATAATTCCTGCAAGGTTTTTGCAAATTCCATGCTTTAACTGTGATCTAATTCATTTCTGCAAGGTTATAGAAAAACTTTCAATCGAGTCTAAAAGTTTCTCTAAAATTCCTGCAAGGTTTCAACTGCCTTTTTACAAAACCGATGTTTGAAAGGCCAGTTAACAGATTTCTGCATAGTTTCTTATTCAGAAAAGTTGTTTTAGAAAAAAATTTATAAAATCTCAAGAAAATATTTACTAAATTTTACAGATACCCGGGGCAGCAACCCTCTTGTTTAATTTAAATAATTAAACAAAAATTTAAGTTGATAATGAACTTTGGACCTGCTCAGCTTGCAGGGCGGACAGAATTCATGTAATAATCACACCGTTGGTTTGAGTCTTTTTCCACTGAAAACGTGTGTGGTAGAAATTCAGGGGTGGAACGCGCGTTTGGTCCGATTTTTTCCGGAATTTTATCGATCTGTTGCCAAGAGGAGTGACCATCTAAAGTTATCTCGTGAGAACCGACAAAAAAACAGAGGATAGCCTGGAGCTGGAACAAGTCGCTGCATGTCGTGCGGAATGGCAACAATAATTGTCGCCGGGCCTTGGTACCATACGTCACTTGCAACATGTGTCTTGAGCGTGTGCTTTTTTATCTTCAATCTCCCTACAAGTGCCTTGCTCACGTTCGCATCCAACAAATCCCTGTATTTCAGTTATGTTCAGGGGCGGGATTGACGACACGAGTCATGTCCGCAATTACCGATTTAATTACGATAATTACGGGTTTTAAACGTTTTTCGAGGGCGACATTGAAAAAGTCTGGCAATGAATAAATGTAATTAATTAGCGTATTGTTGGTTCCGCTCCGTCAACGACATGCGACCGACGGCCTCCTTAATTGTGAACATTCACACAACACTAAACAACGAGTTTATTTTCGGATGTCTATTTTTTTTATACTTCTCATCTTCTTTACTTTCTATTGGTTCACAGGGAATAATAAAAACCTACCTAGACGCATAATCAATCTTCATTATGCGGAATAAACTCGTACGACAATAGAACCAGTCGTTAAGTAACTGCAACAATGAGTGCGCGCGTTCGGAATTCGAATTTTGATTGACATTAAGCCGATGGCTGAGAGGAATCGATGAGAAGGGTTTTCTGACTCCCAAAATTGAAAATTCCCTGCAATTAGTTTTCAACAAGAAATGTTTGGCGCGGTAAATCGAAAAAAGTTAACATTATGCCTAACCTTGTTGGTGATAACTAGTCAGCTAGTCAGCAGCGAAAACGGCCGTGATCTTGGGGCGCTCTTCAAAATCCTATTACTATTTAACGAAATTGAATTTGCTCCACTCTGCCTCGACTGATTAACTTTTAGAGCATTCATCCTCATCCTCAGGTGGTCTCGATTCGGTAACGCGATGTTTACTAGAATTATGCAATGTAAGCACCAGGTCCTGTTGCGGTAACGTCCTTGTGATTTCCATACGAAAACCATTGCTTTGTCAAATAAATAACTCGTCTAAATAATTGAATTGTAGATTTTTTGTTTGCTTTTTGGTCGTCTGCATGAAAAGCGGCGATGGGTGATTGGACTTGTACGTGGGTCGAATCGTGGCGGTGTTTCATTTTCGATCTCTAAACTGTAGTTTATTGGACGATTCCATTGACACAAACTTATTTTAGCCATTTTCATAAGTCATCGCGACGAATTAATTAAGGTAACTAAAAACTGGAAATCCAGTCAAAATCTTGATTACTGACGGTGATAATTGAGAAAAAGTAAAAAACAAGAAAAATGGGAGTGTTTTCAACGTGTGTGCACGTGTCTTGGGACCAAGAGCAGTTGTGGTATCATAATTCATCAAGTTTGACCAGTTACTTTATTTTACTTATCTGGTCCTGAGAAATAATTAATGATAAAATTTGTCAACGAATTCCAGGAAATTATTGCACCATCTTTAATTAAAAGTCGGCGGTAAATCGCCAAAATTTTATTCATAACTGTGTGGTCGAGTAGGTAGAATCAATTGCAAATTTCGGGGTATCGCTGCGTTCTCACAGTTAATAGCGAATTTATTGTTGGAATTTTTGAAATTATGCAAATTGCCACCGTAATGGTCGAGAAAAGGGAATTTATCGGTTCATTTACTCCACATCAACGCCGAAATTTGCTAGTAAAGTTGAACAAATTTGAGCAAATTCATTATATTATAGTGTTCCGTAACAGCTTCTCCTACGCGTTTTATTTCCAGCAGGTTGCACACTTTATTGAAGATTTTTTAACTTAA
Source organism: Pyrochroa serraticornis (assembly GCA_905333025.2). Classification (NCBI taxonomy): domain Eukaryota; kingdom Metazoa; phylum Arthropoda; class Insecta; order Coleoptera; family Pyrochroidae; genus Pyrochroa; species Pyrochroa serraticornis. The sequence goes on along the minus strand of HG995153.1, from coordinate 8,762,085 downwards.
AGATACTTCAAGCTGTAACAGGAAATAAGCTCATCAGAATAACAATAAACTCAACAAATTGTTCTTTAAGGTCACGGTTTAGTTTTTTTTTTCGTTCTCTGTCGCACTCATGTAACGTTATAGGCACGACAGTCCAGTCGGTGTACCCCACTCCAAAACTATTGTCAATCATTAGTATTTTTTTTATAATTCTGTGTGCCACGACTGCAATAAATATTAAATATAAATAAATAAACTTTAGATTACTGCATTTTTAAAAGTAAGTACTCGATATACCTATAGCAAGTTTTCCAGCGTCATTACCACTTATTGCATCCTAAACGACCATCTGTCCTTGTTGTTACAGTTTCCTTCCCGCGGTCCTCGTATTTCGATTTTTATATGAATATTACTCTTCCACTTTACTGTAGCTTTTTCTCGTTTGTTTTTTTACTCTTTGGTTCAATTTCGATTTTTATATGAATATTACTCTTCCACTTTACTGTAGCTTTTCTCGTTTGTTTTTTTACTCTTTGGTTCAGTTTCAGAGTTCAAGTGGTCTCTCAATGACGCGTCGTGGATGGTCGTACCACTTTAATCGCTGTTCATTTATTGTATCTATAAAGGGTCTATAGCTGACATTCATTCTGTGCAGCATCTTCTACAATATGACATTTTAGCTGAAGGTATTTTTTAATTTGTATTTTCAAATATTATTGTTAAGTTACTATTCCACTGGATTGGATGTAGCACTTTGTGCCAAATTTGTCTTCTTGTCTATCTTCACAATATTCTTGTCATCTATTTAATTTTCACTAATTTTAACCTCAACTGTTGAGTCACTTTTTTATTGTTCCACTTTCCAGTTCTAAAATGCGTCCTGTGCCTCCTATAACTGTGTACTGTGAATTCTCTGTACTTACCTCTAAGCCCTATTTGTTATATTCCTCTATAAGTATATTGAGCATATTTTGCTGATCTTCTGCAATTAATATCTGATCATGTGCGAAATGAAGATTATTTTTCAAATACATTACCATCGGTCTGCCCTTTCTAGTTTACTGATTTAAGTAGATTTTGAAAAGGGTAAGGGTCAAGAAACAACTATTTTTCACATCGTTTGTTAATGAGAAAGGAAACATTTCTTGTGCCTATTTTAGCTTATAAACCAACTCTAGTTCATAGAGAAAACTTGTGGATTTGTTTTGCAGGGTTCTCAAGGCATCTAAATGTAAGCGTTCTATGACTCGAATTTGATGTTGTGTTCGTCTTCTTCCTCTTTTAGTTATATTTTATTCCTATAGCGATTTTGCTAACAAGGGATCGGATACACTTTCTGTCACTCCACATTTTTATATTGACGCGACCAATTTTTTAGTTCTGTTTTGTAATGATACAGTCCATTTCCAGTTCCTGGGTCCAAGTATAAGAATAATATCTTTATGTTGAAATAATCCATTTAGGATTTTCAATTAATTCTGTGAATTTTGGGAACGTTGTAAATAAATTGGAGAATTTTTAGCCCTTTTGGAGATAATTTCTTTATTAATTTTTCCGTGATACTCTCTAAGTCTAGAGCGTTTTAAAATTTAATTTACTAAAATTGTGTTTTTCTAATCTGTGATTTTCCTAAGTGGAAACGAGAATACTTTTCTTAAATGTGCAGCAAATTTTTTTTGTCTGTTCTAGCTCATTTAATTTTGTAATTTTTTTGAGAGGAGAGTTAAATTGTCGTAATTCTTGTGGCTTCCAGAGAGAATACTGCAATTCTTCAATTTTTTTCAAAATTACTTTCCAAAATCCAAAATTAGCAACGCAATAAATACTTCAGCGTTTCCTGCGGGTCTTGTCGCAGGTCTCTGTTGAAGCGCAGGAGTTGTGGGAGAGCCAGTTTGATGGATTCCAGTCGATTTATCGAGGGCACGTCGTCAATGATGCCTCGTTCCTGCAATGTCCACGTCCCGTATATGGGAGTCGATGGAAACCGTGTCGTGTTCAGGTGAACCGAACGCGGTTGCCTCTGATTTATTAATAATTGTTTTGAATAATTTCACAACAACGTTTTCTCCCCAGGTCTGGTTCTATCTAATTAGACCTAATTAACGGTTGCAATGTTGTGTCGGGACTCGAAGCAGCGCCTCGGTCGCGCAGCGCATGTTTAATTAAATGCCATGTTAGGTTAAATGATCGGTTGTTTAAATTAGTTGATTGGCGTGTAGAACAGTAAGCTACACTTACCGTGACGACCTTTTTCTTCTACGATCGTTAACGTAATGAAAGGATCGACCATTATGCGATTCTTATGATTACAACAAACGGAAATACGCGGAAAAACAACCGGAAAAACGTCAACAGTTTAAGGAAGAAGAAAGACAAGAAGACACTCGCATTTCTTCGAGTAGTTGTTATTGCGTTGGGATTTTAAATCATGCGTTTGTTACAAGAGGTTGAATGTCGTGATCGGAATTCACTTGACTTGTTTATATTCAATAACATAACAGAAGCCCTTCCAAGTACCGCGCGGTATTGCCGGTAGTTCCGTGGAACTGCTTTAATGAGCTAACTCTCTTTTCACAAAAAACGGCATGCAATAAACGAGTGCGATACCGCCACCGGAAATGACTACTTAGAAACTTTGCCGCGATTGGGGCTGCTGTTTCCACTGGGAGTAAGCCTTGCGCTAATCGCTTGTTTAGAAAGTCAAAGCGTTTCACTGTTAAATTCATTGGAATCCACTCCAAAAACGGTACTAGGATTCAATGAGTTAGTTTAAAATTTTTGGTCCAACTTTAAGAAATTGTATGTCGGGGTGAAATAATAACAGAAAAACAGGCAACAAGTGCAAATTTTGATGAATCTGACCCAGTAGCTCATTTATTGATTTCTCTTCCTAAAGTTGATGATGGAAAAATATCGGCATTAGGAACATCGACCCAAGGTAACTTCAATCTGGATCTTGCCGAGACAAAATTCTAGATAATGAAGTGGAATGGAATGGCGAAAGGGAAAACTACAAGTGCGAAGGTGCTTGGAGCAGTAACATTTACTTCATTTTTTGGGAGTTCCAGAATTAATGAAATAATTTTTGTCAGGGACTACGTTGCAAGTCAAAATTCAATTGTTGGAGTCCAGAAACAACGTCAGAAGACTGAAAAAGTAGAATTGTTCAAGAAGTAATAAATTAATTATCAACAACAAATAATGTTGAAATTTATTTTTTTGCCTTTATGTCTGGAAATTATCAGCAAGGAGAAGATAACGTTGCACAATTCTCTAGACTCTGGGACATCTAATTGGTTTGTAACCAAGGGTGAATTTCCCCAAATTTGTTCAAATTTAACTAGGCAATGCTATCCCGGGATTCCGGTTAAAAACGCACAATTTGGGATTCCGAAATATCCCGAAAATATACCAGCGCTGATTTCTGAATTTTTTGGGCTGTTGTGATAGCTGCTGGCAGTCAAAGTGCATTCTTTAGGGCCTGTAGTCTGACTGTTGTGTCAAATGATTCAGTGAGTGTACTTATTAAGTTAAATTCAATGACGGCCGATAATAGCAAGTATATCATTTATCTAAAAAAAAGTGACGATAATAAATTGATGTGGCCTCACTTCTTTATTTCTGAAAATTGTTATGAGCTCCTCAAGTGTACTTAAATATTTTTAGCATAAGTAATTAGGAAACATTCCAGGACTATTCCTATTGTTAATTAGCCGAATTATTTACTTTTATTTTAGACCAAAGTTCCAGAAACAAGGATACATTTTAAATCGCAATTAGGTGAAAGGTTTTGTAGGTTTCTAATCTAATCACCTAATTAAGACTACTATCTAAGCTCGCCCATTTATTTGTTAAATCAGTTCAGTTACTAAATTCGTTGCCTCTAGTTCAATTACTAAATTAGTTGTGATCAGTTCAATTACTAAAATCGTTGTCTCCAGTTCAATCACTAATTTCGTTGTCTCTAGTTCAATTACTAAATTCGTTGTTTCTAGTTCAATTACTAAATTAGTTGTGTCCAGTTCAATTACTAAAATCGTTGTCTCCAGTTCAATTACTAAATTCGTTGTCTCTAGTTCAGTTACTAAATTCGTTGTCTCTAGTTCAGTTACTAAATTCGTTCTGTCCAGTTCAATTACTAAAATTGATGTCTCTTGTTCAATCACTAATTTCGTTGTGTCCAGTTCAGTTACTAAATTCGTTGTCTCTAGTTCAATTACTAATTTCGTTATCTCTAGTTCTGTTACTAAATTTGTTGTGTCCAGTTCCATCTATATTTTCTAATCGCACAAGCAAAGTGTATATAGATATTAACAATAAAGTCCGAAGTAGTTAATGATCTATCTTTAATTCACAACGAAAAAACCATCAAGTGCGAATCCAGAACATTTATTGTTATGAAAAGTGGAATCTTTCTACGCCCATAAGAAAATTTGGTTTTCAAAAGTGGGATCCTTCTACGTTCTTAACAAAATAAAGAAACTGCGAAATATAAACTTTTTGAGAAAATTATAAATATTAAAGGAGGCTCTACTAAAGGTCTGCATGTACATTGTAACTCTCAATATTCACAGTCACTAGCACAAAAAACCCAGGCATCATCTTCTACAAGCCTAGAATCTGATATGTACTAAGATCAGCAACGTCGAACCAGGGACATCTAAACCAAAAAAACAATGAATTGTTATGGAATATTTTGTTTCCACTGATGAGAGTTTCTTGGATTCCCTGATTGCTCGTATGACTTTTTTAGACGGATTACCATTTAGAATATTTATCACTTTTAACGATTAGAGGCTAGTATTGCAAGCTAGAGGATTGGGAATCGTACCAAATTTGGCAAACACTATTCGTAGCAAAGTGATAGTTTTTAGTAAGAAAATTGTAAATTTTTATATTCAAGAATTAGAAGCACTTAGAAAAAAGTGGGAAAGTTTCTCTTTGACGCTTGACGAATGGACATCAGTTGCAAGTAAGAGGTTTATTCAGATAAATGCTCATGGATTAGACTCGAATTTCAATATTAAGATCTAGAATATAGGGCTAACAGGAACAAGAGGTTCAATGACAGCTGAAAAATGCGTAGAGACACCCAATCACAAATTACAAAAATTCAATTTATCTATAAATAGTAATGTAATAGGTGGTACAACGGACGAAGCAAGTGTTATGAAAAAGTTTGGAAGACTGATAAAACCAAATCATTAAATATGCTTTGCGCATGCTATTTACCTTGGTATTATTAATGCCCTTTATAGATGGCAACCTGCAGAAGAGATTAAAGACATTAACATTCCAGATACGGGCAGTGATAATGATGGTGAGGGAAATTTTGATGATAGTGGTGTAGACTTTGAGTTCATGGAAGTGGAAAATGACATAAGTCAACTTACCAACAATTATAGTATTTATACTTTAGTGCAGAAGGTCATAAAAGTTGTTAAAATGTTTCGGCGATCTCCTACAAAAAAATCTATTTTGTAAAATTATGTAACTGCAAAATATGGTAAGGAACTATCTTTGATCCTAGACTGCAAAACCAGATGGAATAGCTTCCATGTTAGAGCGATTTCTTTGTCTAAAGGATTGTACACAATAGCTGATTTTGTTTGTGATTCAACGACTACTTGGCCAATAAAAAGTATTAATACTTTGTGCGTGAATATAGAAACTGATGACGAGGAGGAAAATATTGAACCTCTTTCGCGATTAAATAAAAAAATCTTTAAGGCAAAAACTTGATGAAGCTGTAGGAGCATTAAAACCCCAAAAAGCTAAAAAGCGATATCTGCAAAAAAAAAATTAGCACCATAAAAAAGAAAATATTTTTTTTTGAAAACGGAGGTACACGAGGTTTGCATCTGCAGCAATGTTACGAGTACCCTATGACCATACCACCGACAAGCGTAGAATCAGAGAGAGCATTTTCTTTAGCGGTATATTTGGCAACAAAAATAAGATCAAGATTAGGTAACTCTACTTTAGATACCTTAATCTTTTTGAGAGAATTTTTTCGTAGAAAATAGTACGCGTAACTTTTATTATTTTGAGTTCTTGGTGTTACTTTGTTTGTCTTCTAGAATTTAGTTTATGTTATTGTTCTTTATTTTTCGTTTTCAAACTCATGTTTTACTGTGTAAGAATTTCCATTCAAGAATTTCTATTCAAGATACTATTTCATTAAAGCATATTATACCTTTTTTGTTCTTTATTTTTCATTTTCAAACTCATGTTTTACTGTGTAAGAATTTCTATTCAAGATACTATTTCATTAAAGCATATTATACCTTTTTTGTTCTTTATTTTTCATTTTCAAACTCATGTTTTAGTGTGTAAGAATTTCTATTCAAAATACTATTTCATTAAAGCATATTATATTTTTTTTGTTAAAAACTGAAAGTTCCGTTTTTTCGGCATTTGATGCCTGGATTAGAATTTCTGATCCTGAAATATAATCCCGATCCCGAAATTTGCATTCCCTAAATTTAACTCAAGAACAGTGCCCAAAATATAATGGCAATAAATTAAAATCTGGGATTCGCGTGTCAATGCTGGCATGAGTTTTGTTTGCTGGGAATTATCAATCAACTTAGTTTAGATTCGGTTATTGCAGGGCAGCGATCCCATTCTTCATCCACTGGGGCTTATCATTTATTGTTCAAGGAAGTTACCGAAAACTTTTTTGTATCTGATGCAAACGCAAGAATGGTAGCAAAAGGCTACAATAAAAAATGTTCAATTTTGAATATTCTAAGTAGATCTTTCTCTCTGCCTAAAACTGACGTTAACTAAAAGCGCATTTAGTGTCTCTTAGGGCAACCGTGTCTCCAAGAATCTCTAATAGTATCATCCTTAATTCTTTTAAGATTCTGACTGGTCCATTACGAATTTCTTGCCTTTTCCGGTGTCGCTTACCGACACCTGACCAACTTGATTATGGGTCCCGGTATTTATTGGACTTGTTCCATTCCCATGCGCGGTCCAAGAAATTCGCTTGGGTCTTTTGTGGGTCCGGCATGCACACCGGGCCTTTTTTTTAATCGCATCGTGCAAGTGGAAGAGAGGTGAACGGATAAAATCAGGTTTCGGCAATAAACCAAATATCAGAGGCGGTTTTAATTGGATGGGAAAACTGCACAAAGACGGTCCAAGCGCGGTCGGCGGGTGGTGCAAAATAATCCCGTCGTCGTTGACTTTTTTTCGCCCGCTCTCCGGACTTTTAATTAAAATATCTCGACCGATCTATATCTCCCGAAAACGACGGCAGCCTCGATCCACCAAGATTTGCGCCATCCGACAACCCTAACAAAAATTCCAAAAAAATAATAAAAAAAATTGTTATTTTTCTTTTCCTTGTTTATAAATGTTGTGGGTATGGAAATTAGATTGGTCGTTCGAATCCATTGATTATGCGAAATCGTTGAAATGTCGCCGGTTGTGCTTTAAAAAAATGAGAAATGTCTGGTAATTAGCAAGTATCTGGTTTAACTGTGTTAGTCGTGGTAATAATTAACTTGCGTCCCAAGGTTGCAACAATAACTTCACTTCTCGACAATTACCAGAGTGGCTTCGATTCCTTTCGGATTCTTTCAGAGAAATTACCTAATTACGTAAATCAATCGGCGGACGTCTTTGTTCGAAACGACATCAATTATTCCTTGTATGTGAAGAAACCTTGACCAACAGACGCTATAAATCGATTCCACTGTTGTTGCGATATGGGAAAGTGTTGACGTTTGACACAAAGGCAGGCAAGTGTTTGGTGATTTTTCATGGTAATTTTGCGTTATTTGGGCGACATTTGGAATTTGCGACCTTGACAAAATTTATTATCCACCTTAACGAGTTCGGTCTTTGCGGACGACAGGTGGGTTTGCCTTATAATTGATAACGATAATGAAGTGATCTTGTTTTTGGACGTCGTTAACATTCCGGGTTAGCGCCAATAAACCCCCGACGCGCCATCCGTTATCTTCGCACTTAATAAAAAGATAAGAAACTACCTAGATGGGAGATGACAGCATCACCTTCCACGCAGGAGAAAATTTGCATAAAGACACTGTTTTTACTGTCCTAAATCGTAGCAGTGACGATTCAGTTGCAATTTTTTGAATTTTTAACGCCCGAAATCCGGAGCCTCGATAGTGGCAAGCAACCGCGTTTCTTGTCCGACTTCAGTACTGAATTAATCGTTACACCTATCGACGTCTCTTAATTTTTTTGACAAAGTGTTGAAAATTTTTCAGCTGCTTCGAGTTTTGGACGCAGATTATGTCCGAGTTTCACCCCGGCGAGCCCGCTGGAGCTGTCGAAAATCCTTTCGGCGATTCGCGTCGGTCAACATCAAAGTCCTCCCCCGCGACAACAAAAGCGGTCAGTGTGTTACAACTGGCTTTTGAAAGGTCGATTAAACCCGAGACCGCCATACAATCGCTGTGTAACCGCAGTCTCCCGGGTTCCCATCGGGAGCTTTGTTTCCTCGCGTCTCTTTTGAATTGCCCCCATTGTCTCTCTGTCCATTATAGAATTACAGATCAATTGGTCGATTGAAAGATCTTCCCCTTCTTTCCTTGTCATTGCATCGTCATTGTGAGAAAACGACCATCCTGATGTCGTTTCGGATTATGCAAAAAATAATTAATTTCGGAAAGTGGCGCGTGAGATCTCTTCGTCGAAAATGTCGGAATGGATCGCACGCAGTACCGAGACACGAAAGTTTTGTCGTTTCGGTTTCGATGTTACTTCGTGTCGCGACAGTTTTGTAAACTGGGTCTCTCCTGCTGCACTTTTGCATTCTTCACTAATTGTTCACGTTCTGGGACAAAATTGGACGGTTTGTGACGAGAAGTATCGTGATGTCTTCATAAAATTTAACAAAGTGCACCAAGACTGGCGTTTTGTTAACGACACTATACGGCCATAAGGAGTCGAGCTTTTAATTAGTTGGGAATTTTTAGTTGGTCCCCAGTTTTATGGCCCAACTATCCTCAAGAGAACGAAAATGTTAACAAGGGAATTCTTCGACAATCAAAGCGCCATTTCAAGCAAAAAACGAAGTGTAGTTCTTTTGATTTTTATTAACTAGCAATCCCATCTCTAATTGGTTACAATATTGCCGTTGCGCGAATCTATTTTTTTGGTTCTAACATTCATTATGGGTGTATGCCAATTTTCTTCCATTTCTCTTCGTGATTTACCCGATGGACACCTATTGTGTAAATCAATAAATTCTTCACAAATATGGTTTCACTTCTACTGATAGTTTAGGCGCAGCGACTGCGCCCTGAACAGGGTGAAGCCAAATCGGTGTCTCGATTCCGCTCTAAATACCCGTAGAACCTACAAATAGGATTTGGAAGACATGGAAGAAGTTTAGTGGACAACAAAAGGAATCTGTTTTGTTCGAAATTACTACCCACATCCAATTTCTCTTTCCCATTTCAAAATCTGTTAATGCTGATCTAGTTGACAGCCACTGTTTTACTCTTCATGTTGTGTCTATTTCAAAAAACAGTTATGTTCATATTTTGAGGTCTCGCCAATGGTGTCAAAAATTCTCCGGCCGTGACGAATCTTTATCGTGTAAATGACTTGACATTCGCCACTCGATTTTACGATCCATTGTCGCCTATCCCTCTAATGGAAGCTTTCGCTTCTTCGGCGCCTTCAAATCATCCAGAACGTGAATTTCATCGAGATTGTTTAATTTCATTTTCCTCCGAACTTATAAATTATTGATAACCACCATCAACGGAACGCCATCCATCATTGCAACAGACTCGGTCCATCATTTTTGTCATTGCTGTCGTGAAATTTCGTCGGGTGCGTCTCCTTTTTTTTTCATCAGTGTTGATAAATCCTCAACGAAATATCAAATTTCGCGTTCCAAGATTGAATTATGTCATGTAGAATTTAGTAATTTTCGAATACTGATTGTGGAATTTATCGAGTTTGACTGTTTCCAGTAACGTTTTTATTGGAAATTGTTGCCTACAGGACTTGATGGGTGGTCGCTTATAAATTTCGTTTAATTATTTCTGTTTGGGGAATTTTTATTAATCCGGTTGATTGTGGAGAAATTAATTCGTGACCGCGCTGTCAATAAGCTTCTCTTCGGACCTTCGTCACGCCTGAAATAATCCGTTTAACTTTGAGACTGGCTTTGTGAGGAGGGCAGTTTGTAATTAGTTGAAAACCGAAGGTTTTATCTCCTCGATCCGGTGAAGCTCCGTAATCAACGTCAGGACCAACAGTACTTAATTAATAGTCCGTTCACGGTGTCGATGGTTGGATCAACACACAAAAAAGAAGATCTACCATCGACATAAAGTTGAAGTTATTATAACAATATCGCCTATAGGTTGCATATAATTAATAAGCTCCGCAGAAGACATTTAAATTCTTCCCCTTTTCAAAGATCGAATGATAATCATTAAAGCTGCCAAGAGCTCAATAATAAGGCGACGAGTTTTTGTTGGTCATGTTTAAACGAGCTCGAAAATCACTTAACAGACTCTGACACAAATTTGTGCCTCCTTGAAAAAGATCTTTTCATTATCTTCCGAAGGAAATGAGCTTTTCTTGTCATTAAGCTCACTGACTGAACTACCATGTACTTTGTAGATCGATGATCAATGATAATGTTTAATGGTCGCTTTTTTGAAGATGTTTAGTTTTCTTCAGAAAAAACAACTCCTGGTTTATTGATTTGAAAAATTTGGAACGTTTGTGATTCGGCTCTAAAGTGAATAAATAGTTCTGAGTAATGAAACTGTTTCCCTTCGATTTGTTCTCTTGTAGAATTGAGTTGCTGCATTGCTGTTCTTGGATAAACTGCTGGCGCCAGCTCGTCTACAATAGTTATTTTTCTAATACAGTCCATTTACTATCATATTTTCTTCTTGAGGCAAAAATCTTAGAGAAATTGGCGGCAATAGAAATGCTGGGGCCCGACAAACACTTCAAATAAAAAAAGAAATTGTTGGGATTTCTTCCGCGAATTTTCTTGATACGTCTCTGTGGTGGCATTTTTGAATCGATTCCTGCGATTCCTGACGCCGTCCCGGATTCGTTTTTAATGAGACAAGAAAGGGTCGATGATGGTGGATGTTGGCCGTAAACCGAGCACAAAGCTGTGGCTTGGAATATTTGACATTTTTGTAGAGGCGGTCGCGGAGGGAACGAAACGAAAAGTCAATTATATTAAAATTAATTGGCCACTAACAAAGTCGAGTCCGATGGACCCGAAACATTCACGGAATGAGTCTGGGTCGTTTTTCTGGTAAAGGCACTAATGAAACCGAAAGTCGAATTAATTGGACTGTGAGTGTTGCCGTAAAAATTTGTAAATTAAACATTCAAATTAGTAGTCCCAAGAATCGAACGTTGCCGCAACCGAAACCTTCAGAGTCGATAGCATGTTCTTTTTGAGGCCGTAAAAAATAATTAATTCACCCAGATCATTGTTTAATCGATTTACGTGTTTTCGGAACGGAAACCTTGTCGACGACACCCACCGGGCCACGTTAATGTCGCATCCAATTTCAGTCTTGATGGAAGTAATTCGATCTGACTTCACATGTACTCCCGTTCTTTAGAACCTTGTTCTGAATAATAAAAGTGTAGTTTTCGTTTATTGTCTTCAAAGTCTCTTGATGAAGTCAAAGAAGATTTTCGCTTCTTTGAAATGTTCATTTTGGCTAATCCAAAAATACTAAAAATTCACCATATGCCATTTGCCTCTACTAAAAGTCCACTAACATTATTTAATAACGAAAATAAATTTAAGATCAGTAATCAAATTTTCTGGCAGATTTCTGGATACGTTTTTAATTCAAGCAGTCTTCTGACAATATTTTTATTTGTAGTTTTCTAGTTGCATCTAACTTTTGTTAAAAAATAGAAAATAAAATAAAATATTTGTATTCAACATAAAAATATTTTCTACCAAAGATTCTGTTAGCCAGTAGATCAATTTCAGATTTAACTAGATTTAGTAAAATTTCTGAGTTGGTAACCTCTAGAGCCGTCAAATTTCTGATAGATTCTACTTTGAAAGTTTGAAGTACCGTCGAAAATTTCTTCTCTCCGGGAGTTTAATTAAACCCTGTCATATTTGCTTAAACGTTCCGCCGGTAAGCCGCTATAAATTACATTAAAAGATAATTTTATTGCTACATTAAGTGTCTGTCCTGGTCAGGACTCGTAGCAGGTTCCCGACATTAAAGCAATGTGTACGACGTACCTAAAAAAAAAAACGAACATACACGCGAACAGACCGTAAAATAAACGATAACCTGCAATGTTCATAAATTGCCGAGGAGATGCAAATATGCAGAGACCAGGAATAAAAGCCGAAGAAGAAAGGGAGACGGGTCAGCAGGTCACCGGGGTCACGGGTCGACGTGTAGCCCACTTCCGACGCGACACGAAGATACGTGGGTGGAGTATGCAAAAGTGACTGAAAGGTGTTTTCACCTAATTGCGACCAACAATGGATTAACCACAAGATTTCTGACGCAACTAAGCAGATTAAGACAAACTGCTGTCTAACCGATCCAAGCACACAAGTATTGAAAGGTGTTTCAGTTGCAGCGACTCACGAATCGGAATGTCGCCCTTAATACCGGAATCGGGACGACGCAACTTGAAAGAAATCCAGAAGGACGCAATTTAGCGTCTAAATTGAATTTCTTGTCCAATTCGTTGGTGTCGAATGTTGCTGCGGGCCCGTGAGAGGTCCTTTTCAGATTCCGATGTTGCATGTTTTAATTTCCGTTATTCCAGCACCTGCACAGATACCCGTCCGGATCGTTATTCAATTTATTCGATTTGATTGCCGTGATTCATGTAGTTACTTGTCGATTCCACGGCATTACAACTTGGCATCGGAGCCTGTTAGTTTTTCAAAACGTTGCGTCTCTTGGCGCAACAAGAGCGAGCGAGGTGGATGCGAAGAATGTGAATGCACTTGCCGAAGAACAGGTTGGTGAAAACCAGTCGGAAGAGAGGTGAAGCGCTGGGAATTGGCAAAAATTTGGCCCAATTAATAGGGAAAGAATCAACTGAAGACCTCTAACAGTACTCGGGTCTCGAGGAGTCGACGGTGCAAGAAAAAAATATATAAAAAATTACTTAATAATCTGCGAGATGGTAATTGCCGCGAAAATTAACATCTACCGTTAAAGTTTAACGTACGCATCAACCACCAGAGGCCGGGTTTACAAACGAATTTGATTTATTAACTAACTGTTGCTTATAGCGTTTGGGTTTGGTATAACATGTTTATTAAATGCCGACGCGGACACATAAATCGAGATATAATTTCGGAATTCCGGCAAGTCTTCGCCTCGTTATTTGAGATTTTTATTAAGATTTTGGAATGTTCAGAACTCGAGGTGTGAGGTCGTGTCGAGTCAGTGCCAAACGCGGCCATTTAGAGCAAAATTCCACCTGTTATGACGCAAAGAAGGCAAATCCAAAATTCTTAACAGTACTGAATCCTTCGGCATTTATTGATGGTGTTACTTGTGGAACACCGAAAGGTTTGCAAGACTCCAGAAATTCCTTAAATATATAGTCAAGTGCATGATACTCGCCAAATTACAAGAACTCTGTAGAAAGTGTACAAGATGTCTTAATAATTTTTTTTTTTAATTCAGTAATTTATAAACTTTTTCCAAACCTTTTAAGGTTACGGTTTAGTTAATTGAGGCCCTTTATCGCGAGCACTGGCACTGTAGGCACGATAATGTATTTTGTCGTTGTGTACCATCTCAAAACTACAGTGAGTCTTTAGGATTTTTTTATTGTAGATGAAGGACAATGATGATGTCTTGGGTCTATTTTTTTTATGATGATCTTATATGGAACGGCTTCAGAAAAAAATCAAGTAGAACTTAAATTTTAGGGGAAACTCAGTTGATTGCATTTTCAAAAATTCTTGATCTATCGACATTAAATTCATTTAAAGTGATATGTTGTGGAACACCGAAAAGTTTGCAAGACTTCAGAAATTTCTTAAAAAATATACAGTCAAGTAAATGCATGATACTCGCCAATTAACAAGAACTAGCCAGAAAGTGTACAATTTTCCAAACTTTTTAAGGTTACGGTTTAGTTTATTGGCGCCCTTTGTCGCGCGAACTGGCGTTGTAGGCACGACAATGTACTTTGTCATTTTGTACCATCTCAAAACGATAGTGAATCTTTAGGATTTTTTTATTGTATATGAAGGACAATGATGATGTCTTGGGGTCTAATTTTTTTTTATGATGATCTTATACGGGACGGCTTCAAAGAGAAAATGAAGTAGAACTAAAATTTTGGTAATAAATCTACATTAAATTCATTTAAAATCTGAAACTGATGTCTAAACCATTGAACTCCACACTAGCGTAACTGGAAGGAACACGACTTTGCAAATCACTGAGGCATTCGCATTTTTATGCAATCCGCCGTATTGTAGTATTTTCATCTCTGTCTACCTTATACGTTATAGGTAAGAGTATTGTGGAAATGGAATGAAATTCATCAATTCATTAATTAAGCGATGTTTTTTTAACTGGGCAAAATCTATTACTTATCCAAAAAATTATACTATGAAAACAATGGTGATTTTTTTATTTGAAGAAAGAAAAATCGCAAAATTTTAATAAAAATTCGTATCTACTCTAAGAAAATTTATTCTAAATCATATTTTGCTACTGAAAAGATATGGAGAGACTTTATATTTAATACAGAAAATTAGAACGACATTAATTTAAAAAATTGTGGTCTGTACTAGCTTGTATAAAATCATTAAAATACTTAAGTGAATTTTATAGAATTCAGAGAACTTTTGCTTTACAGATGCTTTTCCATGCAGTTATTGATTTTCATCAAATGTTTTGGAAAAGAGAAAACTGTTGGTATGACATCAGGTTTCAGTCATTTTTTATTACATCCTGGTCCAATTTTATAGTCCGTCACTAGAAAGTGCTACCCGCAGATACTGCTGCTTCTGGAAGGACTCAAATTCTCTCTTCAAATTGTTTTCGTCCATAATTTCAAAATTTCTGGACGTTTGAAGGGAAATCTGTATTTTAAAACATTAATAATTGAGGGATCCAATGCGAGTCCATTTTTTCAGCTAAGAAGCTAAGCTTTCACCGTAACAACATTAAGAAACTTTTTGTTACTTAAATGTTTTTTTGTTGAAATGAGTAGAAACTAATTATTAATTTATTGACTAATTCATGCATCATGCAAGTTATTGCAACCATAAGCCACACAATTTAGAACAATTTTTATGATATTAATATGGATATAAACTGTACAACACTTTACTTCACAGATGCACTTATAGTACTTCGTTCCAATAACAGACAATGCGTACTAAACAGGTAACAGGTAAAAGCACGATTACCTCGTCACGCGCCCTATTCGTACCATGCGCTAGACAGTGAAGCAAATACTACAAACTCCGCTACAAGTGAATAACGTAGGGTCTCTTCCAGTTACGATTGTCTACAGTTTAATGGTCTAAACTTTTAAAAGTGTTGCCAACCTAGTAGAATTTAAATCTAATACTGAGGATTTTTACCCAGAAGGAAATTTGTCGTCTGCTTTATTTTTGATAAAAAAAAATACATAAAAAATGTAAATGAATGATGTCGGGGGATTACCTAACTTTTAAAACGTAACCAGAATTCTAGTGGCTTGCTCAATTTTGAGTTTCAAATACTGTAGAGAAGTGTTTCATAGTACTTTGTAGATATTAGAAAGAATTTACAAAGTTCTACAAATTCAGTAGAAATTAAATTTTTTGCAAACTTAAAATTTCCTCAGAGATATTTACAAGAGTTCAAAGCGATTAACAATATTTATAGCGGGAAGTTAAGAAAAATTCGACGTGAAACGAGGATGAATCTTCGTGGCAGCCTTTGTTAGAATCGCTTGATCGGGCGCGCCTCTGAATTTTTAATGGGTTTTCGGTCGCACGTTAGAAGACTCGTCGAAGACGCTAGCAATGTGACTCCCGGTGCATCTTCTAATTAATGAACGGTTGTCGCGATCAATATCGTCCCAAAAATTGACAGAACATAATGAATCTTGACCCGAACCAAACCCTTTTCTGTCCCTTTCCCCCGATACCATCTCCTTTACACCTGCTTTGAGTCGTTCCGGACAATTCTTGTTTAATGAGGCGAACAAACGCAATTAACCGTGACTCATTAGAGCTTCTAATAAGTACATCGGCCCTGATGCGCCACTAAGCTTGTTAGTGTCCAACATCTGTTTATTTAAATGTCCACGATAGTAACTTTTCCACTCAAACCACCATCGACAATAACAATAATAATAATAACCGAAAGCAATTGCGTGAGAAACTCAAGCGACGAAAACTGGGTTAAAGGCTTCGATCAAATCTCGAATTCATAAAGAACTAGTTTCAGCAATTAATTCCATTACGTTATAGCAGGAGAGCGCGCGTAATCGCTTTTGCTCGAATAAATTTACTCGTGTTTTCTGTTTTTGTGTCTGCTCCGGTTGTGTGTGTACAGCGAACAGCATTTCGCTCTCATTCGGGGCCACACAAGTTAACGTAAATTCATTAACATATATCCGAGATTAGTGGCGAAAACGAAAGTAGCGCGGAAGAAACGGGAAGGATCGAAGAAGAAGATATCAAGTGTAGTGACAGTTTCCGTCACATGTCGGACGATTCCAAAAAGACGTCGTGCCCGCTCCATACAAGACGCGAAAGTCCATAAGTTTATGTAAAAATGTCGAAGGAGATGCGGTTGCGGACGACCCATCACGGTCCGCAAAGGAAAACGCAACGACACCTGATGGTCAATGAAATGCGCTAAGTGGCGACGCAATTTGTTTGGTGCGTTGTTAAAATCACAAGAGGCCATATCGGGATGGAAAGATGAGGAGGAACGATGGGAACGCAACAATAATTTGATCGATCAGTCGTTTTTTAGTAGGGACGGAATTCTCGTTCGGATGCCAACACAAGAGCTATTTTTAGAGAATTTCGATAATTAATTTCAACAGTTTTGTTAAAGTTTTCCTGGTTGAGAAGAAATGCAAATGGGTAAAAGAAGTGATGGGACCACCCGCTCTTCCGATTTTGAATCGTGTGTGTTTCTGAAACCGATAATGGGAATTGATGGCTAAAATTGACATAGATTGGAAGTGGGTGAGGGTGCGTACGAATTTTTTTTCGAATTTCTCGAAACGAACTTTTCTGTCGGAGGCGATGTCGTTAGTGGTGGCCGACTCTTGTCGCATCGAAAACGACAGGATGTTGCACACGGGAAACTGGCTTTGACTTAATCGCCGTTTTCAAACCCGGGTTGGTGGGAGGGGGCGGCACTTTTTTAAATGGATTAAACATTTTGTTTATTGCCGGACAGGTGGAACGTATTCGCGCAAGGTTGGGACTCGCTGTCGTCGCGCCCTGAATTCGAAACAACATTCTCAATTTTCGAGATCCATTGATATCGCTTACGACGCCAGAACCAGTTCGCGTTTATACTCGATATATAAAACTTTAATGTGCTGAATTAATCTCGAATTATTTTATTGAGATTGTCCGTGCAGGATTTTCGATACATTTTTATATCGGTCGGTTTTTGCGACGTGCCACTTTGTTGCTGGCAACAAATGAATGGAGGGACGGACGCTTCTTGAAGGCGCAAATTCTCACAGAACCCCCGGCAAGACGATTATGCAGACCGCATTCCGCACGATCAAAAACCACGAGGAATTACTGTTTCAATTCCCGTGGCGGAATTAGATGCAGAAACTAAACAGTCGTTACCTCTACTTCTTATGACATCGTAACGATGTCACTAGCCATGGAAAGAAAGGAATTGCTGCTATTGTAAGAAGAAATTGTCTCAGTTACTTAAGAGCGCGTCGGCTATAAACACGCCGCTTTATCGACGCCCAACATTGATTATATGCAAAAATGGCCGTGAAAACCGCATAATTGCTGCGGGATTTTTCCGAGAAACGCGAAAATCGCGCGGTTTATTCCAGCGACAAAACAGACGTTTCGACTTGCATGACAATGAGGAGGCCCGGCTTGATATCGATCGCTCAAACATTCGTCAAGTGTCTTGTAAAAATTCGACGTGGCCGTGAAAGTTGCGTCGATCTTCGACGGATCGTCTGGGAAATGCCTGGGAATGCCGAACAATGCGAAAGTCACTGACTCGACTTTTATAATTAGCTTTTATTGCCCAACGTCTCGACACAGGACGGCGTTCGACTATTTCGGCGTTTTCTGAACTCGGAAGGACTAACGACGTCCCGAAACTACCAGTCATCTAATCAGCAGTAGCGCAACTTTCTGTTTTCAAAAAACAACTTCTCCAATATATTTTTTAGTCTTTTCCGGAATACTGAAAGTGACAAGTGGAACTGTGGACAAAAGTTATAACTTTTCGTAATTTCTTCACGTCTCGATTTTCCAGTTTTAAAACTCTCTTCGAACTGAAACAAAACCAATTAATAATCTAAACACGTGGTAAAATTCAGAACTGTAGCGGAATATATTTTTTGGTTTTATAGAAATTAAAATGATTTTTTTTTTCATTTTGGGGCAGCACCTGACAAATTGTACGCCAATGGCTTCATGCTCAGTTTATGCTCAACTAACCGCTACGAATTACTAATTAACAATCAACCAGTGACTACTGTTAAAGATAAATGAACTCGTGTATACTTCTGTCAACTCATCTGAATCTGCAGTAGTTGGTCGATTTTTCCAAAAAATATTTTATTTTTTCCCCAACGTCAAAATTTGGTCACCACTGGTCTCGTCACTCTGAACTAGTCACTCGTCGCTATCATGGGCAAACTAGCAAATAATCTGCTGACAAGACTCGGTTCTCCCGACTTGCATTTGCATTGTTAATAGTAAAGTTACTAAAGTTTCAATATTGCCCATACAGTGAAACTTCTCTTGGCGGACAGCGACGGTCATCGAAAACTTGTCCGGTCAAGAGAGGGTTAAAAATTTTTTACTAATATGCACATAGGGTGAAAACTTATTTGATACCGAATGAAACTGAAGGTTTATTAAAAAGTGCAGCAACATAACATAAAATACATTACATATTAAGGTAGGTACATATACAATATGCATTTATGTATCTTGCAAGTACATATGTACCTATGTTATGTAAAAAAATTAGAAATTAGAATCTGTTTCGTCGTAACTATGAGCGTTCTCTAAAAGGTGTTTCTGCAACGAGATTAAAATTTCGAAACTTTTGCCATCGTTTTTGTTTTATGAAAACACTTTCAGATCGTCAATCCATTTTTGCGCTTCAGCGTGGCTCTTGATATTGTTTACTTCTTCTTCCGTTCCTCCACTGGCATCTTCATCGTCAGAACCTAACTCCATATTATCATCATTGAGGACGTTTGTATTAAGATCCTGTTCTATATTCAAACCATTGTCAAAAGGAACAAAATCTTGAGGATCAACTGATGCAGATCCTGTCTGTTTTAATAGTGCCGACATAGCAGCTAGTTCTGATAAAGGAATCTCGTCTTCTGCATCAAATTGTTAATTTTCTTTAACAAAGCCATTTTCTTCGAATTGTGTTAGAATCGTCTAATTTTTTAATTTTCCAAAAAAAATTTAAAACATTTTTGTCGAAATTGAGAAAAAAGCAAAAAATTGCCTCGTACCATCCTGTTTTGAGTAACAACCTAAGCGGTAAAGTGTTCGAAAGTAATATAACTACGAATTTGGACAAAAATTAGATAAACCTTTCTTGGTGTTTAAATTTTTACCTCTTACGACTCTTATTGGACGAATTCGAGGTTAGAACTTCTTAGACGTCTAAATTGGAGGTATCTTCTAGGGGGTACAGAAATTATTTTTATTTTCTCAAAAGATTCCAAAAATTTCTTCAACATGGCACGTTCTTACTGTTTTTCCGAAACCAAACCGAATTGAGTTTTCAAACCGCTTTTTACGTTTAACATTTCGAATTTGACCTTTTTAGCTAAAAAGTTTTTTAAAGTGAAATTTTGCGCTCCTACTTGTTAGATTTTTACCTCTTACGACTCTTATTGGACGAACTAAAGGTTAGAACTTTTTAGACGCGTAAATTGGAGGTATCTTCTGGGGGGTACAGAAATATTTTTTTATTTTCTCAAAAGGTACCAAAAAATTTTTCAATATGGCACGTTCTTACTGTTTTTCCGAAACCAAACCGAATTGAGTTTTCAAACCGCTTTTTACGTTTAACATTTTGAATTTCAGCTTTTTAGCTAAAAGGCTTTTTTAAAGTGAAATTTTGCGCTCCTACTCGTTAGATATTTACCTCTTACGACTCTTATTAAACGAACTAAAGGTTAGAACTTCTTAGACGTCTAAATTGGAGGTATCTGCTGAGGGGTACAGAAATATTTTTTTATTTTCTCAAAACATACCAAAAATTTCTTCAACATGGCACGTTCTTACTGTTTTTCCGAAACCAGACTGAGTTGAGTTTTCAAACCGCTGTTTACGTTTAACGTTTCGAATTTGAGCTTTTTAGCTAAAAAGCTTTTTTAAAGGGAAATTTTGCTCTCCTACTCGTTAGTTTTTTACCTCTTACGACTCTTATTGGACGAACTAAAGGTTAGAACTTTTTAGACGCCTAAATTGGAGGTATCTTCTGGGGGGGTACAGAAATATTTTTTTATTTTCTCAAAAGATACCAAAAGGTTCTTCAACATGGCACGTTCTTACTGTTTTTCCGAAACCAGACCGAATTGAGTTTTCAAACTGCTTTTTACGTTTAACATTTCGAATTTGAGCTTTTTAGCTATAAAGCTTCTTTAAAGTGAAATTTTGCGCTCCTACTCGTTAGATATTTACCTCTCACGACTCTTATTGGACGAACTAAAGGTTAGAACTTTTTAGACGCGTAAATTGGAGGTATCTTCTGGGGGGTACAGAAATATTTTTTTATTTTCTCAAAAGGTACCAAAAAATTTTTCAATATGGCACGTTCTTACTGTTTTTCCGAAACCAAACCGAATTGAGTTTTCAAACCGCTTTTTACGTTTAACATTTCGAATTTGACCTTTTTAGCTAAAAAGTTTTTTAAAGTGAAATTTTGCGCTCCTACTTGTTAGATTTTTACCTCTTACGACTCTTATTGGACGAACTAAAGGTTAGAACTTTTTAGACGCGTAAATTGGAGGTATCTTCTGGGGGGTACAGAAATATTTTTTTATTTTCTCAAAAGGTACCAAAAAATTTTTCAATATGGCACGTTCTTACTGTTTTTCCGAAACCAAACCGAATTGAGTTTTCAAACCGCTTTTTACGTTTAACATTTTGAATTTCAGCTTTTTAGCTAAAAGGCTTTTTTAAAGTGAAATTTTGCGCTCCTACTCGTTAGATATTTACCTCTTACGACTCTTATTAAACGAACTAAAGGTTAGAACTTCTTAGACGTCTAAATTGGAGGTATCTGCTGAGGGGTACAGAAATATTTTTTTATTTTCTCAAAACATACCAAAAATTTCTTCAACATGGCACGTTCTTACTGTTTTTCCGAAACCAGACTGAGTTGAGTTTTCAAACCGCTGTTTACGTTTAACGTTTCGAATTTGAGCTTTTTAGCTAAAAAGCTTTTTTAAAGGGAAATTTTGCTCTCCTACTCGTTAGTTTTTTACCTCTTACGACTCTTATTGGACGAACTAAAGGTTAGAACTTTTTAGACGCCTAAATTGGAGGTATCTTCTGGGGGGTACAGAAATATTTTTTTATTTTCTCAAAAGATACCAAAAGGTTCTTCAACATGGCACGTTCTTACTGTTTTTCCGAAACCAGACCGAATTGAGTTTTCAAACTGCTTTTTACGTTTAACATTTCGAATTTGAGCTTTTTAGCTATAAAGCTTCTTTAAAGTGAAATTTTGCGCTCCTACTCGTTAGATATTTACCTCTCACGACTCTTATTGGACGAACTAAAGGTTAGAACTTTTTAGACGCCTAAATTGGAGGTATCTTCTGGGGAGTACAGAAATATATTTTTATTTTCTCAAAACATATCAAAAGTTTCTTCCTGTTTTTCAGAAACCAGACCGAATTGAGTTTTCAAACTGCTTTTAACGTTTAACATTTCGAATTTGAGCTTTTTAGCTAAAAAGCTTTTTTAAAGTGAAATTTTGCGCTCCTACTCGTTAGATATTTACCTCTCACGACTCTTATTGGACGAACTAAAGGTTAGAACTTCTTAGACGCGTAAATTGGAGGTATCTTCTAGGGGGTACAGAAATATTTTTTTATTTTCTCAAAAGATACCAAAAATTTCTTCAATATGGCACGTTCTTACTGTTTTTCCGAAACCAAACCGAATTGAGTTTTCAAACCGCTTTTTACGTTTAACATTTCGAATTTGAGCTTTTTAGCTAAAAAGCTCTTTTAAAGTGAAATTTTGCGCTCCTACTCGTTAGATTTTTGCCTCTCAAGACTCTTATTGGACGAACTAACGGGTAGAACTTTTTAGGCGCCTAAATTGGAGGTATCTTCTGGGGAGTACAGAAATATATTTTTATTTTCTCAAAACATACCAAAAATTTCTTCAACATGGCACGTTCTTACTGTTTTTCCGAAACCAAACCGAATTGAGTTTTTAAACCGCTTTTTACGTTTAACATTTCGAATTTGAGCTTTTTAGCAATGAAGCTTCTTTAAAGTGAAATTTTGCTCTTCTACTCGTCTGTAATTAACAGTTTCACCCGATGGTTATCTGCGCACTAATTCGTTTAAAACACGTTAACAAGAGTGAGTAAGTAAAGACGTTTTAAAAGCCTTTTGATAGATATCTGTCAGCGCAACTATTACCGACCACACCTTAACAATAACACCTCTAACATAATGCAAATTTAGTTGATAATGTTGGTGCATTAATTTACGTGTTTTCGTAATTAAGTCCCAAGTGTGCATAGTTGGTCCCGAGTGCATGCTCGTTAATTTTTTAATCTCGTGAAATCGCTTAATTACAGTCTTCGTCCCTTCACTTAACCATCCCACACGTTCTCCTCAATAGTACCCAGTTTTTTTTTCGTTCAGTCTCTAGTCTCTAGCAGAATTCGTGATGACTCGTCGGAATTTCGACTCTTCTCCACAATGACATACAAACATCGTGACCAATCTAGTTTGTTACTACATATAAATAAACACGCATAATGCACTTGACAGCGATAAGTATTTACAATAAAATAGCCCCGCGTGTTTTTGGCCCCGTCATCATTTCGCCTAATCAAGTCTTCGATTGTGTTTTTTTCAACTAAATTTTTTGTTTATTTCAGGTAAGTTTCCTGATGGTTCCTGAAGGTACGAAAAAAATCGATGTGATTTCCTGGTGGTTCCTGACGGTTCGAAAAAATCGACGGTGATAGATCGATTGGCGGCAGTGAACACCAAACGGTACCGTCGTTTTTCTGACTCAAACAAAAGCAATTGGACTTGATACTAATGATAGCGGTCGGATATATTACCATCGTTGCTCATTTGTTAGAACATCGATAAGTGACAGGACTGATGTGTAACTAGATGAGTTTAATAAACTTCGGGATCGCCCGATGGGGGGGCGGCCGGCGAAAAGCGATTTGCTGGTCCGTTTCCAGCAATTATTTTTTGCAAGTGATTAATCGAACCAGATGTTTGACTAACTCGTCCGGCTATCTCACATCTTGTACCTTAACGACGGCTTAATTATCGAATTTCGGAATGAGGTGGCAAAACGGGACGAACGGCGTCGGACCGTGAACGCCGACCGGGCCGTTAACCCCCGACCCGTCAAAAACGCCCTGCTGAGCCCAAACAAACAACTTTACGAATTTCGGCGCAAAACCCAAGAAACTGCGTATACATGAAATATAAAATTACTTCTTTTTTGCGGACACCTCCATCATTCCCTAACATCAGTAATTTAATGTAAGAGTTCCAATTTGTTAGGTTAGATTAGTTCAAATGAACGATTCGGTAAAAACAACACAAACTAACTTATCGAAATTGAAAACTCTTTTAAGGAGTGACTGTTCGAGAGAGATAGGCAGTCCGCGCCCTCTCTCGAGTCTATATAATCGTTCAAGCCACTCCAATTCGAACGGTACTTGAGGAGGGAATGTTTACTCCCCCATCAATTTTTTTAACGTTAAAGTTTCTGAATCTCGATATCCATCTATCATCCCTTAAGGGAGAAGGGTACAAAAGTTTCTATAATAAACTGAAAACAGCGACAATTTTTCTTTAATTTTTTTAACTGGCGGTTGATCTGGAAATTCCGCTAAAGTTAATTCGCTTTACCGCCAGTAACTCAATTACAGATTGTTTACAATGCCCAATTATTCTTAGCGATAAGATCGGTGCTCAAATCGGAACGTGCGGTTAATGCACTGCTGTAATCTTTGCTACGTTCCCAACACAAAGTATTGATGTCGTTTTATTATCAATTAAAGATTTGACCGAATCGCAAATTTCGCGTTTATTGATGTTTTTGATATGATCGTAAATCTAGAACGATGAGTCCTTCCGACGCTCCTGGGAAGAATCGCAGGAGGCGTTTTGTGGATAGATGACGGTCTACCTACGTGAGTTTCATTGCATTCGTGTTGGATAATAAATCAGACCCATTTGTCTTAACTTGCACTTTTGCGAATGGTTTAGTACCACCTGAAGTGGGAATCGCGTGGGCGGCGACATCCAACCGCATATTTGCATCTGATTTGCCCGATCCCAGGCGGTGTTGGCTAATTTCCAGGCTAATACGACTGTGTTGTTGCCTGGAGTCCGGAAGATTTATTTGTTGCCATTCCGGGTGAAACCCGATTGTTTTTACCGTAAAAGGATATGTAATAAGGGTCAGCTATCTTATGAATAATGAAATAGTAAGGATCTTAAATGAGGTGCCAAGTGTTTCCCTAATATTATTAGCCCAGACTCAGTCCCAATGTGTGCTCGGCTTTTATTTAAAAAAAAAAAATTTCGTTTCACGCCACTAGAAGAATTGCCATTTTAAAAATATTTTTGCTACTTTTTTTGGTCCCATCAGACATTTTTAATCTTAGTTTTTTTAAACATTTTTTTGAGATAATTTTAAAACTTTATTTGAAGAGTTAAGATAGTTTTTTAATTTTGATTTTTTTCTCTTATAATTTTAGATCAATTTGAATGGCAAGTTGTCCTCTATTTTTATTTCCAAAACTGTATTTTTTTCTCCATATTATTCTTAGCGAGGAAGATCTATATTAGTCAATACGTTTTTAATGTGTTGTTGTCCATTTTACTTCTTTTTAAACTTAGGGCTTTTTGATTGTAATTTTAGTTCAATTAACTCTTTGCCAGTTCCAGCATATTTTCCCTCGTTACTTTTACGGAAGAGAATTTGCGTTATTCTTTACTAATTTTTGTGGGTTCATGAGTTTATTATAAATTTTGTTATATTGTAGTTGTTTACGATTTTAATTTTAATCTCCGAAGATTTAACCCCTTCGGAGTTTGGAGTTTTCTTTTCAACTAAATTGGTTTTACTGACATTTTCCTATAACTCTTCATGTGTGTATTTATCTATCATATTGAGGGGTCCTTGCATTATTTCTGACACAACGTCTTCATAGGATAACCTCAACTCCATATCCTTGCGCATACTTTCTACATTATACCAACTTCCGCACAATCATATCTTTATTTACATTTTTATTCAATATTATGAATTTTATTAGATCTTTACAGAAAGTTAAAAAAATATTATGCTAAAGTTTTCATTGTGGTAAATTGAAATTCAGACATTGCATTGAAATTATTTTTTTGTTATTCCTACACTTCCCAGTCTAGATTCTCTCGTTCGATGACTTTCTGCCGTGTATCTAAACGAGAGGATTAAGCAACTTTATACGACTTTTTTTTGCTTGACCACGACTTTGTCTCTTGTTGTAAAACATTCAAGTGCCGAAACTTATTAACTATCTAAAACTAACGGAACTCTTCCGCTCTTTAAAATTTTTGTGGTGACGAGACTGTTTGGTTTTTCTAATCGACCGTTTGACCCACCAGCAATTATCTTGTTGATGGTGTTGCGGTGAAACTATAATTGATCGCTTCGTCTCGGTTTCGATCGGTTTGCCAAATTCGGTACGTTCGATCATCAACGATTGGCCTAATTGACATTGATACATGACTGAAAAACGTTCTGTACAATTGTATATGAAAATTGTTGAGATTGCCGATACAGATGCCGACTAAATACATCAAATATCGCCATTAAATTGCGTCTATTCCTCATAAATTCTACTTGCACGGGTAACACACGACTGGTAAATCAAGTTAATGGTCTTAATGTGATAACATTCCTTGTCGTTTCTTGAGAGAACATTTCGTATTGTAATAGTTTCTGATTCACGGTAAACTACCCGTTATATTATAGCCCGGAACTGCCGCGGGAAACAAACCAATTTGCGGATCTCAACAGCAATTAGGTTAGAACATGTCTCGCTTCCTGGGATCATTAGTCCAAGAGGCGGAATCGGAATGACGATGGAAGTTTTCAACAGATGTGGGAGAGAAGTATCTGGGTTGTCCCGTCACAGAACTCGAAGTGTAAAAGGGTTTAACCACGGCGTAGCCTCTTAAAAAAATTCGGCCATAGATAACTTCGTCATATCAACCAATTAGGTTTGCACTTCCTGGCTGTGAAAGTTTCGATTTGAGTTTCCAGATTTCTACAAAAGTACTTCCACAAAATTGCCTAAGGAGTACCTTTTTCGGAAACTCCCTATCACATAAATTTCTACAATTATCTTCTTTTGAAAGCTCCAAGAGTGCCTCTCCAGAAACGTCACACAGTTTTTTTTTGGAGGCCCCAAAAGTACTTCCACAGAATTGCCTAAGGAGTACCTTTTCGGAAACTCCCTATCACATAAATTTCTACAATTATCTTCTTTCGAAAGCTCCAAGAGTTCCTCTCCAGAAACGTTTACACAGTTTTTTTTTGGAGGCTCCAAAGCTACTTCCACAGAATTGTCTAAGGAGTACCTTTTTCGGAAACTCCCTATCACATAAATTTTTACGATTATCTTTTTTCGAAGGCTCCAAGAGTGCCTCTCCAGAAACGTCTACACAGTTTTTTTCGGAGGCCTCAAAAGTACTTCCACAGAATTATCTAAAGAGTACCGTTTTCGGAAACTCCCTATCACATAAATTTCTACAATTATCTTCTTTCGAAAGCTTCAAGAGTGCCTCTCCAGAAACGTTTACACAGTTTTTTTTTTGGAGGCTCCAAAGCTACTTCCACAGAATTGTCTAAGGAGTACCTTTTTCGGAAACTCCCTATCACATAAATTTTTACGATTATCTTTTTTCGAAGGTTCCAAGAGTGCCTCTCCAGAAACGTCTACACAGTTTTTTTGGAGGCCCCAAAAGTACTTTCACAGAATTGTCCAAGGAGTACCTTTTTTGGAGTTCTACCACATAAATTTCTACGGTGTTCTTTCTCCAAAGACCCCAAGAGTGCCTCTGCAGACATGTCTACACAGAGTTTATTTTCGGAGGCCCCAAAGTTACTTCCACAAGGAGTACTTTTCGAAGTTCTACCACAGAAATTTTTACGATCCCTTTTTCGAAACTCCCAAAAGGAAGAAATGTCTTTTTTGGGGCCCCCCAAAATGTTTGTTTCTGTAACGCCGGATGTCGCGGTGAGTGTCTATGGTTTCGTCTTCGTCATCCCGATCCCCCGATAACGAGATCAATGAAGAAGTAAACTCCGACGTGTGGTTAAGTTTTCGGTGTGGTATCGTGCTGGGTCTCGCTGCCGCCCGGTGGCAACCTAATTCACCGTGTCATTACTCGAATTCGATTGTTAAATTCGTCGGTATAGGTACTTGGAAACAAGAAAAGAAACCGGTCACTAACAGAGCAAAATTGTCCACGTCACAATTTTCCGCGGTTCAAATTTGATTAAAAAAGACGCGACGAGAAAACGAATTAGAACCGTGAAATCGAAAGGACAAAACGATAAGGCATCGGGTCCGACAAAAGGACCTCGTTAAAATGATTTTGTTTCTCACGTGCCGCGACGGCGGCGTATACGATAAAGAATTATTCGGCACGGCTGGTTAATTTAGGGTGGAATTTTCGTTTCAATGGACGACGATAATTGAAATTTTGGCTGCGGAACGATTGAAGACCGACATTTTCTATCGGATTGATTAGAAAATTTCAAAGAATTTTAAAGGTCAATGATTCGATTCAAGGGTTTGCATTAAATTTTAGTTATCGTTTGCAGGAGTTGAAATTCCTGCTACTTTGTTACGAAAACTTTTAATTAATTCTTGTTTTTATGAGATGAGAGTCTGTTGCCGGGTGATGTTGGAGGATTGTTGGCAGGGTACTGCGACCCCATTAAGTTGATGAAGTTGGCGATGCGACTCCCCCGACGCGAACTCGGGCTCGTTACCGTATTTTTGCCAACAGTCTCGTCGCGATTAAATTCCCTCATAAAGCAGCTCTTAATGATACAAAACCTCACGAAACAACTTGAAGCACCAACATTAATTGCTTAATCTATCAGATAACACGCCCATCTCTAAACCGAACACATTTCACCACGTCGCCGATTAAGAAGCAAAAAAAAACTTCTCCTCTTGGTGGTGATGGCCCGCAAACGAATTGTGGAAGCTCTCGATTTCATGGTGGTTATTCGTCTTGGAGTTGCTTCAGAGGTGCGTGCGAGACGGTAAAACCATTACGGGAGTATATTAGCGGGACGTTCGCCGATAAAACCGCTCATGAATTATTGATGAGTGGAGTGCAACGATTCAAAAATTAACTCTGTTAACTTTTATCCGCGCTGTCGTCGTAACATAAATCTCGGACTTAATGGATGCCGCGTTAAAGTTTTTCTCGGTGCGTCCGTGAGGGGCTTTGTCTTTATTAATTTGTGCGTCGTAACGACCGCTCTATCAGCGATGTTAACAGTTCCACGCACCATTTAAGTTTTTGCTGAGATCCCATCGCCAACGTTTTCCCAGACTGAGTCGAGAGACAAAAATTTGAAAAGACACCATCCGCCATGGGTAAAAATCGCCAAAAATGTGCATAGAACACCTTTATCCACCACCTCTAACAGTAGAGGAAATGAGAGATTCTGAAACAGGAAATAAAAGACATTTTGGTAAAGATTGACGAAAATGCCTAAAATAGATTTTTAATTTATCTGCACCCTTTTTAGGAAGTCTCAGTACCATCAAATAATTTACTTCAACTTACTTGCAGCCTCTCAATTTTTTTGAAAAATCGTAATTTTGAAAATTTCCAAAATGCGATTTTGTATAGAAAAACGAGTAAATTTTAAATTCAGGAAAATCTGAAAAAACAAGAAGATATTTGGTAGCTTCTGGAGAAACGATATTGCAATTCTGAAAAATTTGCTTCGATGGGGGAGAAAGCGCTGGCACGCCACTGTTTCCATTTCAGAGTTCTGCACTAAATAAATTGCGTTTCGGTTGTAAACCCGAACTAGGTGATCAATATCTGGTGAATATAGGTGCGTTCCGATGGTTACCTGTGACGGCGATGTTCACCTAACCTTTGAATGCGGTCTTGATTTGCGGTTTGAAACAGAAAATATGTCGTGACACCTGTATGGGAATCGTTAATTGCTTCTTGCATCCCGAAGAGAAGTTGAAAAACAGTCAATTTTATTAGTATACTGGCCGAGCCGCCCACTTCCTTAATAGTCCTCGACTTCTCCGAATGATTGGTGGCACTGTTGATGGAGCTCTTCGCCGATGATTCGTGTCTAATTGAACTCGAGTTTGATTGAGCGATAAAACGCACCATCGTTACAGCCGATGAGGGAGTGTTGAACTGCGCAAAGAGGTCGTACTTGGGCGCTAATTAAAAGTAACTAGACGCTGGTTGCGAGCAAAAACTTCTCTTCGTGGATGGGAGTTATGCATCGGCGGCATGCAACCAACCGGGCCTGTTGCCATCGTCATAGGAAGGTAATATAATTGATAAAACAGTATAAACACGGAACACGGTTGAAGAACGGCACTAATAATAAAATATGGTCGCTAAACATGCGGCGCATTGCATACATTACGGGAAACTCGCAGCGTGTCTACGTATAAACCGCAGGAAAAAAAACTCACGATCATCACGATATTGCATTCGAGAATCCGGGTTGGATTGAAGAAACCCGTCCATGTGTCATCAATAACGTACGCTGAAGACCTGCAGGTCAGCGTCGGGGCAATCGTCGGGAATTTGCCGTCATGTCGAAAGAAAGGAGACGGTTTGGAGGTCTCTCTAATGCGACCTAATGAAACGAGATTAACAACCTCTTCGAAGAAGTTTTTTTTCTCTTCATTTCTTTTTCTTCGTTGCCGGCCCCAACAATAACGTAATTGCGAATTAAGAAGGAAAAAAGAGCGGGTCGTGATTGGGTACTTAGGAGCGTTATTCCTGCTGGCTCACTGTCGCTTCTCGGTTTCGATTTGGAAAGTAGCCGGTGTGGTGCTGCGGAGGTGCTCCGTTGTCTGAACACAATAATACAGTTGTTTTATCGAAGAACGCCGGCGGATTGTGGCGAGGAAGATATAATTACAGATAAGACGATACGGAACCCCGCGG
The DNA here is from genome assembly GCA_905333025.2 of Pyrochroa serraticornis. Lineage (NCBI taxonomy): Eukaryota > Metazoa > Arthropoda > Insecta > Coleoptera > Pyrochroidae > Pyrochroa > Pyrochroa serraticornis. Next base: position 8,731,461 of record HG995153.1, on the reverse strand, counting down.
ACCTTTTATTAGCCTCCTGGCTGCATCAATGCGAGGAGTGCAGGACGAACGCGCCTCCGACCACGACGCAGACAACGATGCCTATCATCGCGATGTGGCCGCAGAAGGTCTCACGCAAATCGCCCAAACACGGACACCTCGCATTGTTGCTAACGCTTCAACACGAAAGAAAGGGCACTCTGTCAACTAGATTCATGTCCGAGTGGCATCGCAGAAGTTTTTGATCTAATTTTTACTTCTGTTTGTACCTTCTTCCTCAACTTTCAATTGATTGCGTTCAATGACTTGTCTTTCTAAAGCTTTGGGTATTCCGGTAACAAGTTTTTCAATCAAATTTTTTATTTTGATTTTGTGTTATTCTTTTACCTCCTTCTTCTACTAGCTCGCATTCTTTCTCAACTTTAAATTGAGAACCTTCTGAAACCTGAATCGTTCTTCCAAAAGTTCGTGCATCCCAAGAACAAGCTTAATCTATTGTTGCATCTTGTTTTCGTACCTCTCAGTCACCTTCTTTCTCCACTTTGAACTGATTGACTTTCGAGACTTGAATCTTTCTGCTAGAAACGAGCTTTTTGAAGGTTTTTTTTCATTTTTTCATTTCACAAAGTTTTCATTTAAATTCAGCGTATTCCAAGATCTGGATTATTCTTATAAAGATGCGCGTTTTTCAGGAATAAGATTTTCAATATAATTTTATTTATCTACAAACTTATTGCTCAACTTTGAATGAAGTGCCTTCCACCACCCGGAGCGTTCTACTTCAGAGTATTTCAGGAACAAGCTTTTTAATCTAATTTTTTTCTTCGTTTTTGTGTATTTTTATTCATTGCACAAAGTTTACTTTTTGTTTAACATAAACTTGGAGGTCTTCCAAAACTTGAATCGTCCGTCAAAACGTCTGCGAATATTAGACATAAGATTTTAGTTGTAATTCAACACTTTAACGGTTCTTTAGAATATTCTAGGTAGAAGATTTTCAATTTAATTTTTGTTTTTGTGTATCCCGTTCTTCATTTCGTAAAGTGACATTCTTTCTCAACTTTAAATTGGGTGTTTCCCAAGACTTAAATTATTCTTCTATAGGTCCGCGCCTTCCAAAAATAAGATTTGCAATCTGATTTTGACATTGGTTTTTGTACTTCTTATTCTACAAACTGTTATTTCTCCAACTTCGAATATAGTGCCTTTCAACACTCAAGTCCTTCTGAAGTTGAGTGCATTTCGGGGCAAATCTTCTTAATGTAATTTTTCCTTTTGTTTTCCTGCTTCTTCTACAAACTCACCTTTTTTCTCAACTTTGAATTGAATGCTTTCCAACACTTGAATCGTCCTTTTGAAGTTTATGGCATTTCAGGAACAAACTTTTCAATGTAATTTTTTTTTCTTCCTCAATTTTAAAGTGTCCTCCAAGACCTATATCGTTCTTCTAATGGTCTTTGTATGCTAAGAATAAGTTTTCCATTTAATATTTTCTTGGTGTTTGTGCTTCTTATTCCGCAAACATAGAATTGAATGACTTCTAAGACTTGAATAGTCTTTCTAAAGGCAAAGACATTGAAGTAACAAGCTTTTCAATGTAATTTTTGTTTTTTTGTATAACTCATTCTTCACTCTTTGAAGGTTTCTTCTTCCTCAATTTTAAAGTGTCTGCCAAGACCTAAATCGTTCTTCTAAAGGTCCTCGTATTCTAAGAATAAGTTTTCCATCTACTATTTTCTTTGTGTTTGTGCTTCTTATTCCGGAAACTTAGAATTCAATGACTTCTAAGACTTGAATAGTCTTTCTAAAGGCAAAGACGTTGAAGTAACAAGCTTTTCAATGTAATTTTTGTTTTTGTATACCTCTTATTCTTTCCATGAAATCACCTTCTTCCGCAACTTTAAATTGGGTGTCTTCCAAGACTTAAATTCTTTTTCTATAGGTCCGCGCCTTCCAAAAATAAGATTTGCCATCTGATTTTGACATTGGTTTTTGTACTTCTTATTCTACAAACTTCGTTTTTTCCCCAACTTCGAATATAGTGTCTTTCAACATTCAAGTCCTTCTGAAGTTGAGGGCATTTTGGGAAAAACCTTCTCAGTGTAATTTTTCTTTTTGTTATCCTGCTTCTTTCACAAACTCACCTTTTTTCTTAACTTTGAATTCAATGCTTTCCAACACTTGAATCGTCTTTTCAGGAACAAACTTCAATGTAATTTTTGTTTTTTTGTATAACTCATTCTTCACTCTTTGAAGGTTTCTTCGTCCTCAATTTTAAAGTGTCTTCCAAGACCTATATCGTTCTTTTAAAGGTCCTCGTATGCTAAGAATAAGTTTTCCATTTAATATTTTCTTGGTGTTTGTGCTTCTTATTCCGCAAACATAGAATTGAATGACTTCTAAGACTTGAATAGTCTTTCTAAAGGCAGAGCCGTTGAAGTAACAAACTTCTCAATGTAATTTTTGTTTTTTTGTATAACTCATTCTTCACTCTTTGAAGGCTTCTTCTTCCTCAATTTTAAAGTGTCTTCCAAGACCTATATCGTTCTTCTAAAGGTCCTCGTCTGCTAAGAATAAGTTTTCCATTTAATATTTTCTTGGTGTTTGTACTTCTTATTCCGCAAACTTAGAATTTAATGATTTTTAAGACTTGAATAGTCTTTCTAAAGGCAAAGACGTTGAAGTAACAAGCTTTTCAATGTAATTTTTGATTTTGTGTATCTCTTATTCTTTCCATGAAATCACCTTCTTCCTCAACTTTAAATTGGGTGTCTTCCAAGACTTAAATTCATCTTCTATAGGTCCGCGCCTTCCAAAAATAAGATTTGCAATATGATTTTGACACTGGTTTTTGTACTTCTTATTCTACAAACTTCGTTTTTTCCCCAACTTTTAATATAGTGCCTTTCAACATTCAAGTCCTTCTGAAGTTGAGGGCATTTTGGGAAAAACCTTCTCAGTGTAATTTTTCTTTTTGTTATCCTGCTTCTTTCACAAACTCACCTTTTTTCTCAACTTTGAATTCAATGCTTTCTAATACTTGAATCGTCTTTTCAGTAACAAACTTTTCAATGTAATTTTTTTTTTTTTTTTAATAACTCATTCTTCACTTTTTGAAGGTTTCTTCTTCCTCAATTTTAAAGTAAGTGTCTTCCAATACCTAAATCGTTCTTCTTAAGGTCCCCCTATTCTAAGAATAAGTTTTCCATCTTATATTTTCTTTGTGTTTGTGCTTCTTATTCCGCAAACTTACAATTTAGTGACTTCTAAGACTTGAATAGTCTTTCTAAAGGCAAGGACGTTGAAGTAACAAGCTTTTTAATGTACCTCTCATTATTCTTTCAGTGAAATCACCTTCTTCCTCAACTATGAGTTAAGTGTCCTCTGAGAGCTGAATTGTTCTTGTTAATATCGGCTTTTTTTAGGGATAAGCTTTTAAATCTAATTTTATCTTTTGTTTTCGTGCTTTCCATTCCACAAAGTCACCATTTTCTTCAACTTTGCACTGAGTATCTTCCAACATCTGAATCGTTCTTGTTTACTTCAATCAATTTTTTTTATTGTCCCAAGTTTTTTATTCTTTATTTCACGAAATTGTTTCTTCCTCAAATTGGGCATCTTCCAACCTTTGAATCCTTTTTGGTCCTGGTATGTTATCGAAGTCTTTAGCCGCGGCATTTCTTTAGAAAATCCTCAAGACTCCATCTTCGAGAGAATTTTGAAACTTTAATCTTTAATATTTTGGTATTGCAGCTACTCATAAGATGTGAGAACCACGACGTGTCCGGTTTGGTTTCGGTGCAAAGTCCGCCGTTAAAGTTTTTTTTTCGATAGAGGCCTAATGACTTAATTTTTGTCCTCGAAAGAATTCACAATTGAATTAGATTCGGTTAGAAGCAGCAACCTTCTCGGTCCGATGGCGCGCGCCACTGCCTTCTTATTAATTCGGTTCCACGCTATGGCCACAGCGGACAATACCCGCACGCTACCGTTGACTCCTTGTGGTCCAGGTAGAAATGGAAGAACGATTTTCAAACACGTGCTCTCGACACTCAACAGGGTCAGAATTGTTGGTGGCCACCCTGCGAAACGAACATTCATTGACGCGATAAGTGCGAAACCACCCCACAAATCCCTTTGACAACAAACCGCCTTCTGGTGTCCCTTGCGGCTGGATTCGCACAATAACGCCATTATGCACCCCAAGGCGTAAGTGTGTTATTTATATTAGTTGAAAGGGGAATCGGTGAAGAGGGGGCGTTAAACTGATTTACAACTGATTTTTTGTTAGGTAATAAATTCATTTGGCGAGATTTATAGTTTCGATGTTTTTGTGGCGGAGTGGCTTCGTGCCGATCAAAGAGCGACCACGTAATGAAGCGGACGTGAAAAACAACTGTAAAATCGCTAGAACTAATTGATAAATTGTCGGGTAATCGTTAAAAATCCATTGAATTGTTATCGTTAAATTTATAACTGTTGGCTCTGATGCGATTGCTTTTTTCGCAGTCTTCATTGTTCGTTTAAAAGTTTTTTTTTTGGTGTCTTTTTTGGTAAAAGCTGACGTGTCGGCTAGCTACACCGGTGAATTAAGGGCAGACGGGCCGGAAACGAAAATGCAAATTTGTGAAGAACAGACACCAATTTTGTAAATTACAGGTTTGGTGAAATTGTGGTTGAGTCAATTTGTAAAGTCGAAACGCGATAACTCTGTGAATTACCGAGATTTGGTTTAGGGGCACCATCTGCTTTCATAAAGTTACTTCGCTTGCCATATGATATTTCGAACTAGCACTCCGAATTACTTTGTTGCAAAATTTTCGGTTAAGCACAAACTTTTTTTTTAATTCCAATTTCTGCTGCGATTACACTTTCTGCCACCATCTTTTGACGTTCGAGAACTTAGAGCTTCATAAATTGAAAACCCCACCGATTTAGAAAAGTAAACACGGGGTCATAACTATGTTGTTATCTGAAGCGGCCAGGAGGTAGCGCTTTGGTGTTCTTTCTATTCAGAACAACAAAGAGTTTGGAAAAATTGCCACCGATATTATGCTTTCGTAGCCCAGTCGGGCTCAATGAGAAAATAATCTACACAACCACGGTTTCAATAGAAATATTTATAGAAAGCTAACAATCTTTAAAGATTGTTCTATATTCTAAATATTTGGAACAGTTATTGAAAATGATTCAGCATCTTTTTTTCTTCTACCTCTTTTCATTTTTCACTGTCCCTTTTATTTTTATCGCAGACTTCTTCAATAATTTCGTCATCCGTTAAAGAGGCGCAGGTGGCAATGTTTTTCTCCAAATTCAGGAATGCCCTATCTTTACTATCGTTGACTTCATTGTTTGCATGTTAATCCATTCCGCTAATGGAAGATCATCATCTTCATCGAAGTCATTTGGTCGCCATTTGGCATGTTGAAAACAGTTTTTAATTGTTTTTATCTATACAAGTGACCACTCTTTGTGAATCTAATTTACAGCATCCAGAAGACTAATTGTACTTTTCCTGCACTAATATTTTTTCCAAAAATTTTCTATGGTACAACATTAAAGATTTTGTAATGTCTTGATCTATTGGCTGTAAAACTGAAGTAGTATTAGGAGACAAAAATCCAGTTAAATATTTTGCAAATTTTTTATTTGTGGCTGTACGCTACAGTTGTCTATTAGCAATAAGATTCTGCGATTTAATTTTTTGTCCCATTCTCGTAACACTTTGCACATTTGCAAATTTGCACAAACGAGGATAGTATTTGGTTTTTTGGAAAGTTTGCATCCTTTGCAAGTCGTTTTTGAACTTGAGGGTTTTGTTTGAGGTAAATTAGTAAAACAAACCGAATTCATCAGCCTTAAAAATATTATTGTCTGCATATTTGTTTGTGGTCAAACATTTGATAAATACTTTGCTACTCTTTCTTGGGGAGTCTTTTTGATTCACCACGTATTTTACATCAATTGATTCTATGTCTACTTTGAAATGGATTCAGCCACCCATTTGACCATTTTAATTATGGAGGATTCCCAGTTATTCTAAAAATTTTTTTTTTTTTATTTAACATGGCCCCACTTACACTTACATTGGATTCACGATTCACTCTAAACCAAGTAAGGACGGCTCTATGTATTTTATCATTTTTTGCACAACGTACAATTTTCACTTTCGAGGAGAATTCATTAGTTACACTCATAATATTTTTCCTGTTTTTTTAAAATTGTTGCTAATGTAAAACTCGCCAAACATGACGATTGGCACGCAAAATAAATTTCCGAAAAAATTCAAATAATTTCTCGCTATTACCAATGTGGGACGAATCAAAAATCTTGTTATACCTGCCTCAATGCCAGAAACGTACTCGCAGTAGAGGGAAATTTCTACAAAACGGGCCAAACGATTTACTCGTTGTAACAGTTTTTTCGTTATAATAGATGAGTTCTGAATTATAATTGGCGTTGCTTATCAAAATTGTGGTCATCAAGACTTAATTTTTCTTTTTGCCGAATTTTTATTGTAAATCTTGGTGCAAATGTTTGTTCAAGCATTTTCGCTGCCACCACAGGACACCCCCAAGTACTGAAGTGGACTACATAAATGTAGTTTTTCAGTTTTGTATTGTACGCTTTATTAAAATTTATTTTACCACTCGTTTAGAGCTTGAAAAGCAAGTTAATAACGAATTTTTAAATTTTTCGTGAATACTTTTTTTTCCTCCTTTACAGTTATTTCAATTCAGACAAGGATCTGCACAATAGTCGAATTTGAACTCGATGAAATTATACGAAATAATAATTTCGGAACTTCTCTCAATTTGTTACCAGTGAGCACCCACGACTTTTCTTGGGCCCGAAACCCGAAGAGGCAGCGTAGGCCGCAAAATCAATCACTCGACTGCGGTAGCTTCGCCTCAAGTCTAAAGCTCTTCGTTTATCCGGTCAAATGAAAACGGACACGTGTCAAATTAATTTTCTTTCCTCCCGACAATATGCTAACGAATTTTTTCGTTGCCTGCCCCCAGCGCGAGGATATCGCATTACGATCCGATGAACACACAGCGAAACAACCGACTGAGATGTAAGTTGGAATAATTGAACATCGCTTCTTGTCAATTGATCATCAATCAGAGAAATGAATCCGGACAGATAAGTTCTCTGCTATAGTCTTATACGTCCACCTTGTTTCTTTGTGTTTGAAGCCGCTTGCGTAGGGTATGATTTATCGACTGTTTGATGGATCGGTACGCGAGGAGGTGGATACCGTGAAGATTCCAAATGAACACTAGTACAAAACAAATGGGAAAAAGAAAAGAGAACTCGTTTTTGGACGGCTATAGAGTCATTACGTGATTCAACGAGGTGATGAATGAAGACTAAAGGGAAAAACTAGCATCGAAGGCGGTGGCGGTTTGAGGACGGCTCTAATTCGGTTATTACTAGATCTAGAAGCGAGATTACGGAAGAGGTCCTCAAACAGTTAGTAGTCTATTAAACGGGTGTGCTGTGAAGCGGCTTTATCGCCATCGCCGAAATGCTGTAGGGCAGTAACGCTTCGTTACACTCTGGCTACTGGATGGGAAGTCTTGTACAATTCGCTTATGGGCATCATAAATTTGTAACAGCCGACACATAAACCTTTAATATTCTATTATACTCGGGATGGTCGCACCATTACCATAAGTACCCCCCGAGGTTATCGGATGCATAACCCAATTAAGCGGCGCCCAATTTCGACACGTCGTGAACAATTGGATGTTCGAAACTTGTTATCGGTGCCGGTCGTCGTCACGATGAAGGTCAAGTTGATGGCGGATTGTTGAGAATCATAATCCATTGTGTCTAACAAGCAATTTACTTTAGCGCACCAAATTATAGAGCAACGGTCAGGCTATTGTTTATGTGCCATTGCCGGTAATAGTACCTTAATAACATACGCCGGCCACGCTGCGTGGAACCGAAGAACGCACAGTGGCGGAACAACGATAAATCGACCGAGCTGGGACCATGAATACTTAATACGGGCCTACGACAATCGATGGACAAGGTGAGCGACCTTTACTTCCACAACTCCCAAGAAAATCGCAAAGAAAAGTAGAATCAGGGCTAAACTAATCCTTGCCCGGTTGAAGCTACCACCTCCACTACAACTTACAACTGGACCTAACTGCCCAATTCCCTGAAGGCAAACAAATTTATTTATGACTCAGTTAAGAGTCCCATTCGAGAAATTATTCCCGCTTAACACCCACAACACATTTTGCGGAAAATTGAATCTTCTAACTGAATTGACAAAGTATTTTTTGTGTCATTATTTGAATCGCTAATTTTTAACCCGCGTAAATGAGTATTTATAGTTCCGAAAGAAGCACTCGGCTCCAATTGCCGAATTTCAAACTGCTATTGCCAACAGGTCCGGCTCAAATCTTGAATGTTTTTTTTTGATAAATTTTTCTTTTTCCATCCAAGCTTACAGGTTGGAGTAAATTGTTCGCTAAACCACTGACCTGTCTCGAATTTTCAATTAAAAATGTTTTTAGGGGCTTGAGGTTCAAATTAATGTAGCACAAAATGTGCGGAAAAACATTCTCGATTGATGGAATCATATACAAAGTTATAATGGGGAGCACGAACATGTGCGATATTGTTTCAGCACAAATCCTAAATCGACTATTTGCCTTCCAAACAAAAATCTTCAATATCTTTTGGTGGCTGTACTTTGTTTCTAAAGAAGAACGAAATGCTAAAACAAGTTGAAATGAATAATCTTCTTACTAGTTTTTCATATCTACTGATTGTGTCGTATTTATCGGCTACTGGCAAAATTTGATCTCGTGATGTCGAAGCTATTGCCTGAATTGCTCTCTAAAAAAGATCCTCTTAGTTGAATTCCTTCTCAGACTATTTGCCTTCCAAACAAAAATCTTCAATATCTTTTGGTGGCTGTATTTTGTTTCTAAAGAAGAACGAAATACTAAAACAAGTTGAAATGAATAATCTTCTTACTAATTTTTCATATCTACTGATTGTGTCGCATTTATCAGCTACTGGCAAAATTTGATCTGGTGATGTCGAAGCTATTGCCTGAATTGCTCTCTAAAAAAGATCCCCTCAGTCAAATTCCTTCTCAGATTATTTGCCTTCCAAACAAAAATCTTCAATATCTTTTGGTGGCTGTACTTTGTTTTTAAAGAAGAACGAAATGCTAAAACAAGTTGAAATGAATAATCTTTTTACTAATTTTTCATATCTACTGATTGTGTCGTATTTATCGGCTACTGGCAAAATTTAATCTGGTGATGTGGAAGCTATTGCCTGAATTGCTCTCTAAAAAGGATCCTCTCAGTCGAATTCTTTCTCAGACTATTTGCCTTCCAAACAAAAATCTTCAATATCTTTTGGTGGCTGTACTTTGTTTTTAAAGAAGAACGAAATGCTAAAACAAGTTGAAATGAATAATCTTTTTACTAATTTTTCATATCTACTGATTGTGTCGTATTTATCGGCTACTGGCAAAATTTAATCTGGTGATGTGGAAGCTATTGCCTGAATTGCTCTCTAAAAAGGATCCTCTCAGTCGAATTCTTTCTCAGACTATTTGCCTTCCAAACAAAAATCTTCAATATCTTTTGGTGGCTGTACTTTGTTTCTAAAGAAGAACGAAATGCTAAACCAAGTTGAAATGAATAATCTTCTTACTAATTTTTCATTTCTACTGATTGTGTCGTATTTATCAGCTACTGGCAAAATTTGATTTGGTGATGTCGAAGCTATTGCCTGAATTGCTCTCCAAAAAAAGATCCTCTCAGTCGAACTCCTTCTCAGACTATTTGCCTTCCAAACAAAAATCTTCAATATCTTTTGGTGGCTGTACTTTGTTTCTAAAGAAGAACGAAATGCTAAACCAAGTTGAAATGAATAATCTTCTTACTAATTTTTCATTTCTACTGATTGTGTCGTATTTATCAGCTACTGGCAAAATTTGATTTGGTGATGTCGAAGCTATTGCCTGAATTGCTCTCTAAAAAAGATCCTCTCAGTCGAACTCCTTCTCAGACTATTTGCCTTCTAAACAAAAATCTTCAGTATCTTTTGGTGGCTGTACTTTGTTTCTAAAGAAGAACGAAATGCTAAAACAAGTTGAAATGAATAATCTTCTTACTAATTTTTCATATCTACTGATTGGATCGTATTTATCGCCTACTGGCAAAATTTGATCTGGTGATGTCGAAGCTATTGCCTGAATTGCTCTCTAAAAAAGATCCTCTCAGTCGAATTCCTTCTCAGACTATTTGCCTTCCAAACAAAAATCTTCAATATCTTTTGGTGGCTGTACTTTGTTTCTAAAGAAGAACGAAATGCTAAAACAAGTTGAAATGAATAATTTTCTTACTAATTTTTCATATCTACTGATTTTGTCGTATTTATCGGCTACTGGCAAAATTTGATCTCGTGATGTCGAAGCTATTGCCTGAATTGGCTCTCTAAAAAAGATCCTCTCAGTCGAACTCCTTCTCAGACTATTTGCCTTCTAAACAAAAATCTTCAGTATCTTTTGGTGGCTGTACTTTGTTTCTAAAGAAGAACGAAATGCTAAAACAAGTTGAAATGAATAATCTTCTTACTAGTTTTTCATATCTACTGATTGTGTCGTATTTATCGGCTACTGGCAAAATTTAATCTGGTGATGTGGAAGCTATTGCCTGAATTGCTCTCTAAAAAGGATCCTCTCAGTCGAATTCTTTCTCAGACTATTTGCCTTCCAAACAAAAATCTTCAATATCTTTTGGTGGCTGTACTTTGTTTCTAAAGAAGAACGAAATGCTAAAACAAGTTGAAATGAATAATCTTCTTACTAGTTTTTCATATCTACTGATTGTGTCGTATTTATCGGCTACTGGCAAAATTTAATCTGGTGATGTGGAAGCTATTGCCTGAATTGCTCTCTAAAAAAGATCCTCTCAGTCGAATTCCTTCTCAGACTATTTGCCTTCCAAACAAAAATCTTCAATATCTTTTGGTGGCTGTACTTTGTTTTTAAAGAAGAACGAAATGCTAAAACAAGTTGAAATGAATAATCTTTTTACTAATTTTTCATATCTACTGATTGTGTCGTATTTATCGGCTACTGGCAAAATTTAATCTGGTGATGTGGAAGCTATTGCCTGAATTGCTCTCTAAAAAGGATCCTCTCAGTCGAATTCTTTCTCAGACTATTTGCCTTCCAAACAAAAATCTTCAATATCTTTTGGTGGCTGTACTTTGTTTTTAAAGAAGAACGAAATGCTAAAACAAGTTGAAATGAATAATCTTTTTACTAATTTTTCATATCTACTGATTGTGTCGTATTTATCGGCTACTGGCAAAATTTAATCTGGTGATGTGGAAGCTATTGCCTGAATTGCTCTCTAAAAAGGATCCTCTCAGTCGAATTCTTTCTCAGACTATTTGCCTTCCAAACAAAAATCTTCAATATCTTTTGGTGGCTGTACTTTGTTTCTAAAGAAGAACGAAATGCTAAAACAAGTTGAAATGAATAATCTTCTTACTAGTTTTTCATATCTACTGATTGTGTCATATTTATCGGCTACTGGCAAAATTTGATCTCGTGATGTCGAAGCTATTGCCTGAATTGCTCTCTAAAAAAGATCCTCTCAGTCGAATTCCTTCTCAGACTATTTGCCTTCCAAACAAAAATCTTCAATATCTTTTGGTGGCTGTATTTTGTTTCTAAAGAAGAACGAAATGCTAAAACAAGTTGAAATGAATAATCTTCTTACTAATTTTTCATTTCTACTGATTGTGTCGTATTCATCGGCTACTGGCAAAATTTGATGATGTCGAAGCTATTGCCTGAATTGCCCTCTGAAAAAAGGTTCTCTCAGTCGAATTTCTGCTCAGATTTACTACGAAATATGAGTACGAGATCACTTCTTCGACAATTGTGGCGAAAACTGGTTTTATTTACAGGGGAAAAATAGAAAGAGTGAGCAACAATGAAGGACAGCAAATAATTGATGGCGTTTTCGTAGTTCTGACACCACTTTGCTATCCCTGATGCGATTTTCAGAATAAAAAAAGAAAATTAGCATCAAACTATAGACTATGTTACAAAGGTAATTTCAATTCAATAGCTGCAGGTTTAATGCACTAAATTAATAATTTTTTGCTACACAAAATTTGCAAGCATTTCTTGAAAAATCAAATAAACAATTATGATAATGTTACTTCTCGGACGGCAATAAAAATTATGTCATGACAAAGTAGATTGCAAAAGCTTCAATCCTATGAAAAAAATGAAGTATTGATTGAAATTAAATTTTGTTATTGTTTGCATTTTTTTGTTTTAACTACTATAAATGTCTTAATATTCTACACTCTAACGATTTATTTTACAAAAAACACTTTTTGAGGCATGCATCTGAGAGGTGGATATCCGGGCCGGATGCGGTACGCTTACGGCGATTTCTAGTCCACGATTTGGTTCCTGAAAGAGCCGACATTTTCCACCTTATCCTTATAATGGTGCAACAGGAAACGCGAGCAGACCTTCCGTTGTCCCTGAACTTGAAACAATACTAGCCGGTTATGTCGGGAGACTCGCTCTTTTCCTGAATGGCGAGAGCCAAGATTTTAAGATCTTGATCGCGAACAAAAACGACACGTTCGCGCCTTATTACTTCGTACACTTAACAAGCCGCAAATGGTGGTTAAGTCAATTTCACAAGTGGCTTAATCGCCAAGTTTATTAATGAATTGGTTTAGTGTATAAATTTTGTAATACCAAAAAAATATCGAAGAGAGTTAGCGGTGAAGGTAACGAAATATAATAAGCAAGCAATATTTCATGCCACTTTACAGGTTATATAGTAGGCATTGTTATTTTAATTTAATCACACTGTAGTGAACAAACGTATAGGTGAGTCACAGTCTGGCTCTCGGTCCATTGATGAATGCGACCTACGTTGCTTCGGGTTAAGCCGCTATTAAGCGCTTTATCGAACCATCGCGTACCGAGGCATAAAGGATAATTTGACAAAACTGTTCTTTGAGGATGATCCAGTCGACTTTGAAACTAGCAAGTAGTACGAACTGAAATTTCTTATGACTGCCACAATTTGCGTGGGTCCACTCCTACTTTCCTCGAGTCTCTAGGAGTGGATGTTCTGGGGATTTCTTTAAAACTTCCTGTTCAAAATTTTGACTTACCCAGTTAGAATCTACAATTTTATGTCCAGACGACATAGGTCTACCAAGTACTACTAACTCAAGATCAACAATTAGAACTTTCTGTTTTTTTTTGCTGAAAATCTTCAGTTGTAAAGCCGTCGCGTTTTTCGTTACTCATAATGGCCGTATCGCCAGTCTTTAGACGGTATCGACTAATTAGGGCCAACTCCGCGTGTAAACTGGACACTTTAATTGCGGGTTGGTTGTTAACCGAAGACAGCAATTTGTAGGGCATCTCTTTCGGAAAGGTCGTCGGTTTAACGACTTCTAACCTGAGTGCATTACACGTTTTTAACAATGTTGGTGACGAAAAAAAATTTCAAGTATAGTATTCAGTTTCTCATATAAAGCAGGAAATATGAAGCCAACTATGCGAACAGTTTGAGAATGCGAGATACATTTCCTCTTCACCACAACAAAACATGCTCACGATATTATGCAAATGGCGACACGCCGCTTTAGCTTGTCTATTCTCAAATAATTACGTCCGACCATTGACTTTATTAATTGGAAATTATTACGTTTGGTTCGTTTAATTGACGGACACGCATCGAATTCATTAATCCTCTGGCGGTGTGGACCTAATTATAAAAAGCAACGGTTCCCACCGCAAGAGATAATTTAGGGATCATCTCGCCAACCGCACCGGACATCTTTACGTGTTGCAAATTGCATCGAGGTATATCTCAACCAATTCACGCAATTGAGTCTTGATGTTTAGTCAGGGAGGCAAACCTAAAAAACCAGTTGGTCGAGCTTCTGGGAAGTTCTGATAAAGTTTGACTTACTGACGTGAAATTATGGGAAATTATCAGACCGATCGGAAAGGGGTAATTGCGATCGCGACCGGGCATCAGACGGGGCAAAAAGAACCGAGGTAAACGGCCAGGCCTCTGGACGACCCTGCCAAGGTGGTTCCTAGTCCCTAGGAACGAATCGGCAATTTTTCTGAGACGCTACAACCTCTGCTCGAGACAATTAGAACTTTGCCTTAGTCGTTACTCACTGCTCGGAGAAGTTTTTAAAATTTTTCTGAGACGCTCTTCCCATATTTCTTTTTCAACCAAATAGCAGTAGAAGGAAATATATTTTATCAGGTGCCGGAGCACCCCGTTAGTTTATTGGTCACTGTTAGAAGTAATTCTTAAAATCTTTCTTCAACGTTCTTCTCATCATTTTGTTTCAACCCAATAGGAGTAGAAAAAAATTGATTTTATCAGGTACTGGAGGACCACGTTGGTCATTGTTTGGAGTAGTTCTGAAAGTCTTTCCTCAAAGCTCTACCCAACATTTTTTTTTTCAAAGAAATAGCAGTAGAAGAAAATTTATTTTATCAGGTACGAGAGGACCACGTTAGTTTGTTGGTCACTGTTCGAAGTAATTTTTGAAATCTTTCTTCAACGTTTTTCTTGTCAATTTTTTTTAACCAAATAGCAGTAGAAGAAAAATAATTTTGTTACGTACTGGAAGACCACGTTAATTTGTTGGTCACTGTTAGAAGTAATTCTTAAAATCTTTCTTCAACGTTCTTCTCGTCATTTTTGAACCAAACAGCAGTAGAAGGAAATTGATTTTATCAAGTACTGGAGGACCACGTTACTTTGTTGGACACTGTTCGACGTAATTATTAAAAGCTTTCTTCAACGCTCTTCTCATTGTTTTTTTTTTTTCAAACAAATAGCATAGAAGAGAATTGATTTTATTAGGTACCCGAGGACCACGTTAGTTTGTTGGTCATTGTTTGGAGTAGTTCTTAAAGTATTTCTTCAAAGCTCTACCCAACATTTTTTTTTTCAAAGAAATAGCAGTAGAAAGAAATTGATTTTATCAGGTACGAGCAGACCACGTTAGTTTGTTGATCACTGTTTGAAGTAATTCTTGAAATATTTCTTCAACGTTTTTCTCGTCATTTTTTTAACCGAATAGCAGTAGAAGAAAATTAATTTTATTAAGTACTGGAAGACCACGTTAATTTGTTGGTCACTGTTAGAAGTAATTCTTAAAATCTATCTTCAACGTTCTTCTCGTCATTTTTTTGCAACCAAATAGCAGTAGAAGGAAATTGACTATCAGGTACTGGAGGACCACGTTAGTTTGTTGGTCATTGTTTGGAGTAGTTCTGAAAGTATTTCTTCAAAGCTCTACCCAAAATTTTTTTTTCAAAGAAATAGCAGTAGAAGGAAATTGATTTTATCAGGTACGAGCAGACCACGTTAGTTTGTTGGTCACTGTTCGAAGTAATTCTTGAAATCTTTCTTCAACGTTTTTCCTGTCATTTTTTTAAACCAAATAGCAGTAGAAGAAAATTAATTTTATTAGGTACTGGAAGACCACGTTAGTTTGTAGGGTCATTGTTTAGAGTAGTTCTTAAAATCTTCTTCAACGTACTTCTCGTCATATTTTTTAACCAAATAGCAGTAGAAGAATATTGATTTTGTCAGATACTGGAGGACCACGTTAGTTTGTCACTGTTCGAAGTAATTCTTAAAATCTTTCTTCAACGTTCTTTCCATCATGTTTTCTTCAACCAAATAGCAATAGAAGAAAATTGGTTTTATCAGGTAATGAAGAACCATGTTAGTTTGTTGGTCACTGTTCGGAACATTTCTTTAAACCCTTCTTTAACGTTCTTTTCATTATTTTTTTTCAAACAATTTGCAGAAGGAAATTGATTTTATCAAGTACTGGAGGACCACGTTACTTTGTTGGTCACTGTTCGACCTAGTTTTTAAAATCTTTCTTCAACGCTTGTCCCATCTTTTTTTCCAAACAAATAGCAATAGAAGAAAATTGATTTTATCAGGTACTGGAGGGTCATGTTAGTTTGTTGGTCACTGTTTGGAGTAATTCTTAAAATCTTTCTTTAACGTTCTTCTCGTCTTTTTTTTCAACCAAATAGCAATAGAAGAAAATTGATTTTATCAGGTACTGGAGGACCACGTTAGTTTGGTCATTGTTTGGAGTAGTTTTTCAAGTCTCCTCAAAGCTCTACTCAACATTTTTGTCCAAAGAACTAGCAGTAGAAGGAAATTCATTTTATTAGGTACTAGAGGACCACTTTAGTTTGTTGGTCACTATTCGGAGTAATTCTTAAAATCTTTCCACAACGCTCTTTCCTTTATTTTAATTTTTTTAACAAATCGCAGTAGAAGGAAGTTGATTTTATCCGGTACTGGAGAACCGCGTCATAATTGATAGACAATGAAGGTCTTCGCGCTGATTCAGTTTCTTTGGTGTCTGCATGTTTCTTCCGATTCGCTAATTTTTTGGGGATAATTTGGGCTTCACCTTGATTCGGTTTGTCGGACGTCCACGTGTTGCTTCCGTTCTGGCCAGTCTCCGGCTTGATTGGTTGTTCTTGGTCAATTTGCGTTAGGGACAATTGAGTCGACAATGGTGATCGGAACTGCCTTGCACAGAGACGACAAAACGGATGGAACTAGCTCCGGTGGCGGCGGTACCGTTTAAAATGGCGTGACAAAACATTCTTTCAGCCTTTCAACATCTCTCCACACAGGTCTCAACAAAAGCCGAATCAATTGGATAACTAGTTCGGAAGAGACGATTCACATCCCACAATTGCGTGCTTCCGACATGGATACAATAACCCAGAAATTGCCGGCCAATTCCCGACGACATGGCCGCGAAGACGGAAACTATATTTAGAAAGGGCCCGTCGGACACGCTCTCAGATGACCATTGTACATACACGTTACGTATGTACACAGGTGCATCGTTCTACTATGTAAACACGGTTCTCAGCTTTCCCTTGCCGTGCATGAGAATCGCGCATATTTCCGACGGTTTTTTCTCGTTGTGTAACGCCGTCTTCGGTTGAAAAATGTGGGTTAAATCGAATGCGGAAAACGAGACTGACAATGTCAGATAAGAGGAATTTCCGGTGATGCGTCCCGATTGCCGGAAACGCGATTAGGGTGTCGAACTTTTTTGTTTGATTATAGTGGACAGCTGATGGGAGATAAAAGTTGGGATGAATCGGAGCTTTCAGAACGAACTTGTCGGGATAAATCGAAAATTAATAAGTAGAGATGATGTTGTTGGGTTGAGGCTGATGTAATCGCTTTATTTACACACGTCAAACGCCGTTTAAAAACGCATTCGTTATGGATTACTCGCTGCAACTGGCATCGCGGGGAAGAATTCACAACTTTCTACTACCTCTAGAAATGGCAAGAGATTAATTTTCTTTGCTAATATCTTCAATTTTTTCTTTCTACGTCTATACCTTTTCTACTTATTTTCCAACATTTATTATGCTGGAAATAGGTGGAGTGGTGAAAATAGTATTTGCACAATAATAGTTCTTCTTATTAATATTTATCACGCGGAACGCATTTCTTTTTAAGGTAGTATTAAGAGAATCTTCCAGTTTCAATTCTAGGTGCCTTGTTGCTGATTATAATATTAATACATTTGGCCACATAGGAATAATAAACATTACTTGTAGATAAAATTATGTTAACTAAATCTAGTGCTAAACTATTTTAATCAACTGACTTCATTTGCATGAATTATGAAATTATTTGATATTTCATTCGGATGTCTGCTATAGCATCTTGCTCTATACCTTTTGATTTCCTCATAAATAGTGTCATTCTACGTCACTTTCTATTACAAAATTAGATGCATACCATGCTGCATCGACAATTATACGAAATACCTTCTTCTGGAATCTCAAAAGTATTTCCAAATTGGAATTACTGGCAGTAACTACATTTTAAAGATCCATACGGGATTCGGTGTTGCTTTGTATAAGAGAAATTTATTTTTCAAAGACAACCACGAATTCTATTTAGCTAAATTTAGTATACTTAATTGTTATCTTTCTGTAAATGTATGTTTGCACCATGTGCAATTACATTCCCAAGTGTTTTGCCGCATCTGTTTTGGGAGAATTAAATCCATTTAATTTTACTGAAGGGCAATTTTTTTATTGCTAATATTTCAACTTTATATGTATTTGAAGATTTTTGGAAGCAGTTGCTGGATTGATGTTTGATGGCAGTTAAGCAGTGTCCTTGAACAGTATTGGACCTAACACATTCCCTTGTGGTACTCCAACTTTAATGGGTTTTAGGTCGATAGGTATCATTATTTTGCTTTTACAAGAGACCAGCAGTTACATAGGTAGGAATTGAGGATCATAGTATTGTGCTAAGTTTTTTTTAAATTTACGGAGGTCTTCAGACGAAAAAATGCAACTGAGCAGAATATTTTCTATTGTAAGTCTTTGCTTATTTACTATTCTGTGCATCTGTTTATCTGTTCCATGTTGAGATAAATTTAGGAATGAATTTCTTATGAAGTATTGGCACAAATCTTGCTAGTAGTACATTTTCAAGAACCTTAGATAATGGTAGCAGCTTCTTTGTATTCACGTATCAACGTAATTTGTGTGACCTTCCAGACAATAGGAAAATATTATCATAGTATATGGAAATAATCATACAACAATATTATTGACTCAATGATGCTTTGAATAGTTTTGTGGGATCAAACCAGATGGTTTTAGGATACATTTTGAGAAGATTAACTCTTTTTATTTCAATTAATTTGATCGGGAGATCCATTTGGTCCGGCATCAAAAGAAAATCTACTATTTTATCTTCCACATCTATCAACAGTTGGATTTGGTTTGGAAACATCTCAGAGGTGATCTCCAAAGACTTCTGATTTTGGTTTTTGATTTATATTATCGATCATTTCATCTTCCGAATTTCTATCAACTGTTGGGTTTGGCTTGAAAACATCACCAAGATGGTCTACAAAGACTTCTGCTTTTGATTTTTTATTTCTAGACCATTTTTGTTTTATAAGTGTTATTTACTGTTGGGGTTTCTTGAATTTCCGCATTACTCTTCATAATTAGTGTTGTTAGTGTCTTGCGTGGATATGTGAAATTGATAAGACTTTTTAAATTTTAGATATAATATAAAAACTCTTTAGAGGAACACATTTAAATTTAATTATTTTCTTCTCATGGTGTTTTGTACTTTAACCAAATCTTCTATACATCATCGAATACATTTCTATAAGGAGCTTTATACTTCTGATCAGAAATGAGAGTTGCATATAATAATTTATTTTTAATAATTCTCATAATGCAACCTCTCTTCAATAAAAGAACTTTTAGAATTATTTAAAGTAGATGCATTCCAAAATGAAATGGAGTTATAGAAATTTTTGTCTTGTTGCTACTACTGAAATTGGAACGTTTTTTGGTTCAGATTTTACTTATCGCCATTTGATTGTAGTTTTTCGTTTTTTTTTTTTTGTTAAAGCGTTGTTTTTGCTTTATTAAACGAAGTTTTAAAATACGAAGGAGCTAACTTTAGGTCAAAAAACAATAATTTCTGTTATCAGAAAAATTATATCATTATCAAGATACGATTGTTGAAAAAGGCCTGCTCGTGGCAAAATATTTACGGGTCATCGGTTCTACAAATTTGTATTTTTATTAAAATGAACACATTTTGCGAAAATGTAGTAAAAGTGTTGAATAGTTCTCTCCATTGCAGTATTTGATGGGAGTTTTTTCCTGTAATACTTTTCAAAGAAGGATACCATCATCTTCATTTCCATGATATGTTGTCTGAATTTTTTGAACTACCATCATTCCACCAAAACCTTATTTCTAGACTGCCACTTGTTTCAACTTCACTTGCTCTCAAGTCAAATAGTTTAGAAATTCAATATTCAATTTTAAAGAGAGATTGTTAATTTCTATTGCAAAATTTTTTTTTAAATTAAAAAAATTCTCAAAACTGTAATAGAACCGTTTTTCTTTACTCCTCTTTTAGCATATTTTGTTTTATTTGTAATTCTAAATTTTTAAGTTTAGACCCGATCAAAAAAAGTTGAAAATTTTCCATATTTGATTATCATTGGTTTTATTTTCTTTACGGCATGATAGTTTATCATTTTTACTAGAATCTTCAACCAATTGAAAAGACTTAATATTTTCAAATTATAGAAACTATTTTTTGCTATGCTATTTACTTGAGCCCCCAATGTTATAATGTTCACACGAACCCTTAAATCAATCCCAATTAATTTTTTTACAATTTGTCTCTAATCTCAACACTTTCTTTTATCAAAAACGATGGTCTTGCCAGAATTTTGCATTATCCTTACGAACAGCAAAAGCTGTGATACATCCTGAAAATAAAAAATCTTGAATACTACCTCAATTGCTGTTAAAACTTATTTTCTTCGTTTCAGTTACAAAAGTTTTATTTTTTACTACAGGAATTTTCAGTCGTTTCTTTCAATTTGGGAAAGTTTACAAGATGATTAACGATTTTTATTAGTTTCAAGTCTTTAGTCTAAATTTTCACACCTTGAGCTTTTCATCGTTAAAGGAGTGAATATTTTTCTTTTAAATGCTGTTAATGCTAGTTGTTAGTTTATTTCTGACACCCTACAAACGTCTGTACCCACAGTTTTTCAGGTAACTCTAGGCAGATTTTTGGTTTTCAGCAGTATTCTCCTATTTCGCTTTCTGAATCTTTGGATGTATCCTACACGCCTCTTAACTAATTTAGACCCGTTATTGTACAGCTCCTCGCTACCCATCTCTCTGTTGCGTATTTTCGGCTAACTTCAGGATTTTTTGGTTTTTTCCTGTTTCGCTTCCTGAGTCATTGGGTGTGTCTTGCAAGCGTCTAAATCCAATTTAGACTCGTTATTGTACATCTCCTCGCTACCCATCTCTCTGTTGCTTATTTTCGGGTAACTCGAGGAAGATTTCTTGAATTTCAGCGATATCCTCCCGTTTCGGCTCTTGAGTCATCGGGTATGTTGTGGCTGCTACGGTCTGATCGTAACAGGCGGCTAATTATCATGTAAAATCGTTTTAATTGTCGAATGCCTAAATTACAGTGATTAAGTCCGGCGGGCCGCTAATGACGTCCGCCGCAGCCGTCACAGCCTCTTTTCTCGACTCCACTAATTGCACGTTACATGTTTGGTATCGCGTATTTGTTCGCGTACACAACCTCACAATCGATTAAAACCATATTGATGTTATCTGGCGACGCATTAGCGTAACATTTATAACTCTTAAGTAGTGGTTAAACGCGCACATACACAAGACCAACCCGCTATTACGGAGACGACGATGACTAGGAACTCTTCGGCGTGTTTGTTGGACATGTTAAATGCGGCCGTACCAAGCGACTGTTCGGTTCTTTGACATGACTCGAATACTGGCATGGACCGTTACGGCCCGAAATTATTCTCAGATCAATCAAGATTTGGCGAATGTTTGACCCCCGCGACTCTCTCGCTTCCTGGTTATGACCCATAAATAATCAAGCGAGCAAAGTCCTTATTTGTCCCCTTCGAGATTGTTACGTTAATAACAACTATGCAAGAGGTCTTTAAGCTTGATGTCGTGAGACCCATGCCCACAATGACATACCACTGTTGAATGCTATGACAAAATTGCGAAATTGCGGACTTTCTCGGTTTCGTCCCCCGGAAAACAACTAAATTCCTGCATCTCATCCATTGTTGTAGCCGGAATCGAGGAGGTAGCGGCAAATTTTATTGAAGGGAGCGACTCTTCGTTTTCGTTGTGCAATAATTAATGTCGATTTGCACAATTTCTACGATTCACACCGCTTCAAATATCACTTGTCATGGCATGAAACTCGATATGGACGGTGTGCCATTTCAAACCAGATGAATGGGGTTTGTGGTAAAAGTCTTCGGAAAAAAAACGATTGTCGCCAATTCTCCATTTAATTTTTTTCTATAGAAATCTAATTGGTGGCTAATTGAACTCGACCGACTTTCCAATAATTAGACGTTGAAGTTCATTGATTTACTTGAGCAAGCTGGAAAAAGTTGTGTGATTAAAAACCGGAGCCGTAAATCATCTCAACTGTTTACAATAAGAGAACCTGTTCGAGTTATTTCGGTGTTATCTCTCTCATAGCCGACACATATCACACCTTCAACCTCTTCACATCGAACGAAGTATCATTGGCAAGGTAACATTGCAGTTTGCTGTTTGATTTCAAACCAAAGTTTGAAAACAAATGGATGTCGTAACTTAACTGCTGGGAATTGTTTGACGTCTTATTCTGAGTTACTAGGCAGAAGTGCCTCTGGATGTGAAAACCTCAAATTAAGAATTACAAAGTGTTACATCTGAAAAAAGTCTTCCTCGAGCTACTCTACTAGTCAGATTATAACAGAAAATTAATTCAATGAGTACGATAGAAGTGAATTAATAAATTTTTGACTTTGAATTTCCAAACCTTGATATTGTACAAGTTAGACGCTGTTGTTACTGAGTTACTTTGTTCAAAGTTGTTAAATCTTCATAAAATTAATTTCGCCAGCTGCAGTTTCGCAGTTTAAGAAAATTTGGATGTAGAAAATGTATGGACGCGACGGATGCTGAGTTTGGTTACGCCGAACCAAAAATGTGTTTTGAGTAATATTTTCCAAGATTTTGGCGTTTGGATGAAAGTAAAAATTAAATTTTGTTGTCTACAATTACACCGCTGAGCCAAAGAACCAAGTCGCAAGGATAGACACGAAACGAAGGCGCAAGTAAAGAAGAGGGCCAAATCGGTGACAACAGTAAAAATTAATTTAATCGACTTTGGATTCAAAGTTTTCAATCGAACATGTGCACAACATTTAAGTATGAAGAAGCGCATATTGTCGTTTTTGGTCACACTGACCCAAAAATGTGCTTGGAGCGTTGTTTTATCTGATAATTTGGCCGTTTGAAGCAAATAATATTTTGTCTCAACTCTGAAGTATTCATAAAATTTAGGCCTACAGCTAAGTCAAAAAAAGAAAGAAAAAATGTCTTCTAAGGATGCGCAGGAGAATTATTTAAAAAAACAATTAGGGACAAATATTCAGTTGCCAATTTATAACAGCAATTGATCAATGAAGTAAAGTGGCAAATTTATTTTTGTATCACAACTAAACATCAGTTCACTCATTACTAGTTGCAATGACGAATTGACACGGATTGAGGTTCGAGTTGCTACCGCATACAGCCTGATTTGAGTTCTTGTGAATTCCACTTATCAACAAATATAAAAAGTTGCTGGGAAGAAATTTTCTTGTACCAATTGATTGTGAATTGCGTTGAGGAAAACTCAAAATTTGTGAAAGTAAAATAATTTGCTACCACTACCAATAGGCACATTTTTCTTATTTCTCAAAAATTTTCGGATCAACAATCGCTTACAGTTCGGTTAAAGTTTTTGTCATTCGTTACGAAAGCGATTAAGATTAGGAATCGTTTTAATGAGCTCCACCACGGATCTTCTGCGCTATTCCCTTGCTAGGTTCTTGGGCCTGTTGACCGCCTAAAACGGGTTTAATTCCTGTGACTAACTCGGTAATCGCTTTGATTAAGTGTTGCCCCCCGGGTGCGCATCTTGTTTTCGTCACCGGGTGTCTCATTGCGGAGGAATTCGCCAAATAGCGATCGATTTCAAAGGTAACTGGTTAGGAACGGTGAGAAGAGTTCTCTTCGTCTGCTATGACAGGTGACCAAAAAAGCGAGATTTATGCAGTTTCCAGAACCGGAGTATGAGGCGGCAGTCAAAACAGCGTAGGCGATGGCGGCCAACGATAACAGAGACTGGAGAAGATATCTGAGATCGCCCGCAAAATCAGCAGTCTGCATCGGCACCGCCACCCCGGACCCATTTGACAGTGATCGACGACGACCGTCAACGACCACCAATAAAAATGTCCATTGCCTTCACTCCGACTTGTCCTTTTAGCTGCTTGACCGGGAGACAAGACTCGGACACACGTCGTGGTCGTCGTTTCCCTTATGTTCGAACGGTCCGTAATAGAGTTTTCCTTCGGCCGGAAATTAATTGGAAACGATGATTCAACGACTATCGGTCGGGTTCTTATGTAACGGACGATTTAGCATAACTGGTAGGAAGGCACTTGTCGATGACGGTGGGCGTTTCGGCGACAATTTCGATTGAGGCACGCCAGCGCCCGGAGATGTTCAACAACCAGACGTGACAAAGTCTACCATCTTATGACCCGGAGCATTTGCACCTGTGCATCGAGAAGGCCGTCGACCGCTGACCACGGATTATCATACGCAACCTGTCTTTCCAGTTTCTAATTCGATCGTGGCAAGCTCGGATCCTCATGCGGCCGACACCCCCGGCACCGATTCGGCCAAGGGAAAACAACCCCAAAAACGAACAATTTATCAATCCACCAAACAAGTGCACCCTCTTTCGGAGCTTTTCAACCCTCCAGGTTTTTTGTTCAAAAGAACAAAAACTGATCGTCTTTATTATGAAACCTAAACTGGTATCGACTTAATTTGTTGTCTTTAAACTCGAACTTACCCTGCAAAACGTGTGATTAATAGTAATTTTCACTATTTTCTGAAAAGTATTTTTGGCCCAATTACCCGAAAACTCCGGCTCGGAGGACCGACCGCGTACGGTTTTTCGTCGTGCGTTGCCGCCCGCAACGACCATTAACGGCCGGCTTCATTCAAGTCTTAACAATTAGCCGCTCATTAGAAGATTTTTAACTGCTTTTTCACACTAATTCCATTTCGTTTGCAGCAGCACGGAGTCGAACATAAAAACATTTAATAGACATCATCATGCCGAGTACCGCATTTTCAATCCGTCCATACCCTTAACCGTCAAAACGTCAAATCCGCAGTTGAAATAGATGGATGGCCGTGCATCCATAAATATTTATGTCAGCTCTGAGTAGTCTCTTAAGTGTTGGGATTCATTAAGTGACGCAACGTTGGATTTCTGCAATGAATTCTCTTCAGTGTTTTTCGGCTGAAGAAACTTTTTTTCTGATTGGAAGGCGAAACGGAGTGGTAAGGTGGCGATGTGCCACCGTCTCTTCGGCCGTGAAGGAATGTGTTCAATTTAACGGATAATATCCGTGCCTGAGAACGGGCGGACGATTTCTTTGTGATTTCTGCACGTACCTCCGGAGCGCCTCCTCGCACTTATCGGTAGCGATTCCTGCAACATTTATTTCCATGTGAAATATCACTAGCAATTCACCTAACGCTATAATCGAGTTCACCGACACCGTTTACCACGATCATTGCGCCATCTCGATCTACCTCACCGGAGAGAGAGCTTTATCGTCTTCGCGATAATAGATTGGAAGTCTCTAAGAGACTTAGCACCGCTGTCACAACCCTCGCCGATACTTTGTTTTATTTCAATCGGTCAACCGCGAAGAAATTCAAGGTATTAAAAAAAACATCATTGATCGATTGAAATTAAATCAAAAGTCTTTTAAAAAGAAACGCGAAACCACCAAATTTTTTGTGAAATTATTAAATAATTAACACTTTGTTTCGTTTTTGTTACAGAGGTCTTTCACGCTGATTCTTCAAGCTGTGGACCACAACAATTTCACGTTACCCGGTAAGTAATTAGTTAACGTGACAACTAGTACTATGTTGTGTTTCGCGCACACCATCTAGTGGGCGTTTTTACATCTATTAATGAATCGTTGGGACGCCGCGTTTCCTGTTCGAAGGTGTGCATATTGACTTATTCGAGCACCTGCCCACGTCTTCGCGCTTTCTACAAGTGCTGCGGCGGTTCGAGTGTCGTTTTCCCAATAAAACATATTAGCCCACTGGATTCGACACTTCTTGTGCTACCTACTGGGCGGCCAATCTTTCAAGGTCGAACCGTACTTGACTTACTTGATAAAAGAGGAGTTACATAAATGGACGAAACTTTAGCTGATTTACCGTCAGTATTGACATTAAAGTGGAACAGTATAATTTTTGATCACAGGTCAAGTACTTTTAAGGTACTGATTTGAGTCAATGAGACGGATAAGTGTATAAAATTACCGAGTCTGGGGCGAAACTGGAAAAACTAAGCACCCACAACGTAATCAGACGATGAGGAAGTTGGGTACTGTTTAAGGAACGTACTTCCTGGTCTACAAAATTTATTGTTAAACACTCAAAGTAGTACGCGTTTGATTGGAAAAGTAACTTGTAGATGATTGCAATTGTAGTAACTTGAAAACATACAACGTAATGAAGCCATCAAGAACTAAAGTATTGCTCGAGAAACGGGTTTCTTGAAGATTTCATATTAAAGTAGTACTTGCGCGATAAGATTGAAGTTAAGTCACTTATGATCTGTATTATGATAATTCTACGGTTGTATAATATGCATTTAGGTATGTAAAATTACCTACTCCGGTACTATAGACTGATCTGATCACAAGATAATGAGGCACTGATTATGACTAATTGCGGTACTGCTTAAAGTAAAAAGTACTTTAGAGGAGGGCAATCGTTATTCCACTAGACTTATCTTCAAAGTCAGATCAATGTGGCTTGACTAGCTCCATTGAGACAAACGTTGATTTAATAAGACTACTACCAAGTGAGGACGATCGTTAATGATCAATTAATGTTCAATCAATTCGTGGAGACTAAGAATTTGCAAGACCATCGCAGTTTTTTTAGATTTGCATTGTAGACGAAAATTTGTTTCTCCCAGGCCGACGGCCGACAAGAGTACCTTTCGCCCGCGCAAAGTCAGTAATAGAAGTACTGACGACAGTTCATAGACTAAACTATGGTTAGGATCAAAATAGTACGCTAAATGTTAAGATCAACTGGGGTCAACTGCAGTTTAGATTCTTTGAACTCTACTTGTGATGAACCTGAAATTTTGCTTTTGCAAAAGAACCGTTGCTTGTCTTTGTTTAACAAATTTTCTATAATTATTTCGAATCCACCATTTACTTGGCTTAAACTAAGAGTACTGACGATAGTGCATAGATTAAGCTCTAGTTAAGGACCAAAATAGTACCCTAAGTATACAATCATTTCTGATGAGGTGGCTGATTAGAAATTTTTAAAATTGCTTTAGCTTAATAAGGTTTGGTTTGTGAGTAAGAGTTTCTTACTGGACCGGGGCGAACTAGAGCACTCTTGCCAGCATCTACCATTTACGTGCCTTATCAGAGAAAAACTGACGACAGCGCACAGAGTTAAGGACCAAAGTAGTACCCGAAGTGCCTAAATCAATTTTGATGACGTGGCTGATTTACGAAACTACCTCACATTTTTAAGACTTGGATTCTACACAAAAGCCTGTTTCAAAATCGCCCATGGTTGGCGATGGTACCTCTACACTCCTTTACCGAAAGAGTTCTTTTTAATTGTTCCATTTTTACTATTTACTTGGCTTAAATCAAGACTACTGACGATAGTGCATAGATTAAGCTCTAGTTAAGAACCAAAATAGTACCCTAAGTATACAATCATTTGTGATGAGGTGGCTGATTAGAAATTTTTAAAATTGACTTAGTTTAATAAGGTTTGGTTTGTGAGTAAGAGTTTCTTACTGGACTGGGGCCAACTAGAGCACTCTTGCCAGGATCTACCATTTACGTGCCTTATCAAAGAAATATTGACGATAGCGCACAGAGTTAAGGACCAAAGTAGTACCCGAAGTGCCTAAATCAATTTTAATGACGTGGCTGATTTACGAAGCTATCTCAGATTTTTAAGACTTGGATTCTACTCAAAAGTCTGTTTCAAAATCGCCCATGGTTGGCGATGGTACCTGTACACTCCTTTCCCGAAAGAGTTCTTTTTAATTGTTCCATTTTTACTATTTACTTGGCTTAAATCAAGAGTACTGACGATAGTGCATAGATTAAGCTCTAGTTAAGGACCAAAATAGTACTCCAAGTATACAATCATTTCTGATGAGGTGGCTGATTTGAAATTTTTAAAACTGTCTTAGCATTCCAAGGTTTGGATTGTGGGTAAAAGTCTACTCATCGTCTTTGCCAAGAGTATTCTCCCCAGTTGTTTCGGATATACTATTTAGTTGACTTATCACAGAAGTACTGACGACAGGGCACCGTAAACTATAGTTATGGACCAAAGTAGTATCCTAAGTGCCCAATCAATTTTGATGTTTCATACAATTGGTATTGTAGGCAAAAGTCAGTTTCAAACATACCCATGGCCGGCAAGGGTACTTTTGTTCGTCATCCTTTCCAAACGAATTCTTTGTAATGGTTTTGGAAAACAGAAGTACTACAGTGCATATATTCAACTATCGGTAAGAGCCAAGATAGTACTCTAAGTACCCAAACAATTTTGATAACCTGGCTGATTTACAAAAGTACCTCAGTTTCTTAAGACTTGGATTATACTCAATAGCCCGTTTCTAAATCGCCCATGGTTGACTGAAAGAGTTCTCCATAATTTTTTCGGGTCCACCATCTACTTAACTTACAACAGGACGATACTGCATAGAGTAAATAATAGTTAAGGACCAAGATAGGACCCTAATTATTCGTTAAACTGCGATAGTTTGTGGCTATGGCTTGTCGAAGTCCTTTTTGGAGTTGGCTGGTGGATGAACCTGGGGTTTAGACTCATCAATGACGGCCAAGAGAACCGTTGCTCGTCGTCCTTGCCGAAAGAGTTCTCTGTAATTGCTTCGGAACCCACGATTTATCTCGCCAACCCCCCCAGGACAGTCGTGTGAAAGCCCGGCCACTCGCCTTTCATTCATAATGCATCAATCGCTCTGCCTACTGTGTGAATCATGCAGAATCTTCCGCATTAGCGGTGGTTGCGTGCTCAAACACCCGATGGCGGTGGGTGGAATTTCTACAATTATTGTTGAATCATCCGCAATTTACAATTCCATTAATACCGTTTAGGACTAAAGCTTGCGTGCCGAACCACCAACAAACACTTCTGAATTTAATTTAACTAAAACTCGAATGACACTAAAACCTAACGATACCCTCTTTAACCGACAGCTACGTTAATGACTCGTAACGTAAGAGTTTGTTTCTTTCACTTTTTTAGTAGGTAGTAGAGATATTGACGCATCTCATGGTGTGATTGAACCAACCCCAGCGTTAGTTTAAGGGTCACGTGGTTTGGAAATATTTTTTTTAAATTTGAAAACTTAACAATTTTTTTTGCAGCAATCAACAATATTGTCGAGGAAGCCACGTATTCGGGGATTATCGATCCTAGTGCCGAATGGCACACCCTGAACCACAGAGGTCCTCGCGCCCGCCTCACCTACAGGGTGCGAGTCAAATGTGACAATCACTACTATAACGCGACATGTACAAAATTTTGTCGACCACGCGACGATAAGTTTGGCCACTACATTTGCGACAATAACGGCGATAAAGAGTGCATCAAGGGTTGGAAGGGCGCCACTTGCGATTTTGGTAAGTAAACTTCCAAAAGATTGTTTTCTTAAATTTTGGTTTGGTTTTAATTTTTTCTAAATTTTCAGCCGTTTGTAAACCCGGATGCCATCCTGTCCACGGTAAATGCGATTACCCCGGCGAATGCAAGTGAGTATCATTTTTTAACTTATAGCTGATTGAGGTTAAACACTTTTAAATCACTTATAATGAGTGTTCCGTTCGATTTGCTGCTGACAGAAGTTGCGCAATTAAAAGTGTACAAGAATGAATGGTTCGCGTAAATCCTCAACTTCTCTGTACCGTTTCCTTTATCTCGCTCCCGTTTCTGTACCTAAATCTGATTTATCTCTCCAATAATTGACGTGCATCTTCTTTATGTCGGACGCAATTTATCCGACAATTGATATAATTTAATCCCGACTCGGATAGGTTTTTGCAATAGATAGAAGACATGACCGGGCTGCTACAATGAATTAAGTACGTGATTGTTCCGTTTTCTAAACGTGGTCTTAAATCTTCCGGATGATGTGGCTTCACGCACACACGCTCAATTTCTCTGCGTGTTTTCGGGGACCATTACGAAACGCCGTTAACCTAAATACGTCACTTGGTTGTCGGACGTCAAATCTCGAATTACACGCGGTCCACAAGGAACAAACAATAAATCAAGTCGGGTCTGGACATGTTTACCACTTACCGGATAGAATACCAAAAATATTTACCCATCAGTTTCCCTGTACATTAGAAACCATTGACGAATGATTTTTGGAATACCAGTGTATTAACTACCACTTAAGAAGTTGCAAAGCGTAATTTTTCGAGAAATTAAGTTGATGTAACTGTTTTAAGAAAATTATACACCTTTTAAAGGAATACCACTTATAATTATGCAAATCTTGGGGCGCATCCCGTTAGTTCCAAATACGTTTTGAGTCAGTAACTTGGTTACTCTTTCTGTTTACGAACTGAGACCTAATTCTATACCTAGAATACCATATGTATTAGGCAATTATCAAAACTTCTGTGTAATTATCTATAAATTCAAGTCTTCCGCCTGTAGAAGGCAAAGTTTTGAGCAATTTCAGAAATGCTTACCACTTGAAATTTTAAATATTGGTAAGGGGTGGATCAGTTTTATTAAGATAGAAAACTATGAAATGTATCTAGTTGGAATACCACCACATTTAACTTTGTTGCGATAGGTTGTTAGGAATTTATTTTCCATGACGACAAATTGATCGGAGTTACCAATTATTGGATAAATATCGGATGGTTAAAAAAATTGGGTTTCATTGAGTTTAAGAATTCCACGGTCCTGGACATGTTTACTACTTACCGGATAGAATATCAAAATATTTACTCATTAGGTTCCCTGTACTTTAGAAATGGCCATGAAACTATTGATGTATGCTTTTCGGAATACCCAATGTATTAACTATTATTTAAAAACTTGCAAGGCGTAATTTTTTGAGAAATTAAGTTGATTTAACTGTTTTAAGAAAATTATGCGCCTTTTAAAGGAATACCACTTATAATTATGCAAATCTTGGGACACATCCTGTTAGTTTTAAATAAGTTTTGAGTGAGCAACTTGGTTACTCTTTCTGTTTACGAACTGAATCCCCATTCAATATTTAGAATACCATATGTATTAGACAATTATCAAAACTTCTGTGTAATTATTAATAAATTCAAGTCTTCCGCCAGTAGAAGGCAAAGTTTTAAGCAATTTCAGAAATGCTTACCACTTCAAATTTTAAATATTAGTAAGGGGTGGATCATTTTTAATGAGGTAGTAAACTGTAAAATTAATTTACAACCTATCTAGTTGAAATACCACCAAATTTAACTTTGTTGCGATAGGTTGTTAGGAATTCATTTTTCATGGCGACAAATTGATCGGGGTTACCACTTATTGGATAAATATCGGATGGTTAAAAAAATTGGGTTTCATTGACTTCAAGAATACCACGGTCCTGGACATGTTTACCACTTACCGGATAGAATACCAAAAATATTTATTCAATAGGTTCCCTGTACATTAGAAATGCCCATGAAACTATTGACGAATGCTTTTCGGAATACCCAGTGTATTAACTACCACTTAAGAAGTGGCAAAGCGTAATTTTTCGAGAAATTAAGCTGATGTAACGGTTTTAAGAAAATTATGGACCTTTTAAAGGAATACCACTTGTAATTATGCAAATCTTGGGACTCGTCCCGTTAGTTTCAAATACGTTTTAAGTGAGTAACTTGATTACTCTTTCTGTTTACGAACTGAATCCCCATTTAATACCTAGAATACCATATGCATTAGGCAATTATCAAAACTTATGTGCAATTATTTATAAATTCAAGTATTTTGACTGTAGAAGGCGAAGTTTTGATCAAATTCAGAAATGCTATCACCTGAAATTTCAAATATTGGTAAGGAGTGGATTAATTTTAATAAGGTACAAAATCATAAAATTTATTTGAAACTTATTTAATTGGAATACCACCTAATTCAACTTTATGGCAGTACGTTGTTAGGATTTTTTTTATGGCGACAAATTGATCGAGGTTACCACTTATTGGAGAAATATCGGATGGTTAATAAATTGGGTTTCATTAGAATACCACTTCGGTTCATCAAATTTCAATTGAAACTTGAAGGTACCTAGAATATTGTGGTTTTCATAGTGAATAGTACCAGACGGTGTCAATGTGTTCGGACAGGTATGCTACAGCCTTCTTGGTAATTGCAGAATAACAACTTTTTCGTTTTCAGTGGCGTGCGTGCCAGCTTTTATTTTCCACTTAATCCCGTAATTGTGGTAGTTAGCTTCTGGCCGACCGCTATTTTTTTGCGTTCGACCTTACCACTATTTTTTAATCACCAGTTGCTGGTGAAAATGGTCGTTTGCTCTAATCTGCGGTCGTTCTTTGGGAAATTTCGTGGCCAAATCGTTGGCATGTTATTGCACCGTAACGCTTCGAGCCCATCGTAAATCTGATACGAATTTAATTGTCGGTTATTATAAACGATTACGTTTCCTATTGCTATTGATGTCAGATCCCTGCGGATTATATATGAACTTCTGTTGTATTAACTGGGCGACGCCTACTGCTTTCTTTTGTAATTAACGTTAGAACGGATGGGCAAGAAGAACTCACGGTTTTTCGATAATAATCTAAATAAGAAGTTGGGAAGGCGTATGCTGTTTGGCGTCGGTTGGGAAATTGCATTGCGAAAGAGTTTCGTGATTGCGGAATTATCATCGCGGTCATACGCAATTAGGTTGAGTATGCGCGATTATTCAACTTGAATCGCAGCCCACCCCGAAGAGTGGTCGTTCGATTGATTTCGTCATAAAAAAATAATCACGGAAACTTAATTGAAACGATTTTGGCGCGCGGGTTACTGTTCTAATCGCCGATTGTGATCGCCGCTTCAATTACTCGAGTTTAACCGTGAAATTTCTCTTCTTCGTTCTTTCTATGGTTTCGATGCGAGTTTTTGGGTATTTACTTCCGTTCTGGTATTATGCGACGTTAATAACTTCGTTAGAAATGGGTTGGGAGCTATTGGGAGGCGGGCATGTTGAATCCGTCACGGCTCCTACCGTGATATAAAAGCGGCGGAAAAGCGTTGGTGCGCGAGCTTTTTCTTCTTTTCGATCGCGTTCCAAGAACGGACGGGACAAAAAGCTAACTTACGTAACGACGACGCTTCGAATTGTTTTTGATTGTAGTTTACACGGTTTGAACGATTCGTCGCGGTCGTAATTGATGCTGGACTGGAATTGATTGTGTGTGTGTGGTTTTCAGTTGTAGACCAGGCTGGAAGGGCGACTTCTGCGACCAGTGCGAGCCCTATCCGGGATGCAAACACGGATACTGCAACGGGTCCTCCTGGCAGTGCATATGCGACACCAACTGGGGAGGAATCCTCTGCGATCAAGGTCAGTATTGCAAAAAAAAACATCTTGCCAAAACATGGACAAAAGATTATTGGATCATTCCGGTTCGATCGAGAACGATGGATTTTAGCTGTTCAATGCGACTCGTTCATGAACGAATAAAATTTCTGAAGTAGTAAGAAAAAAATTATTATATTGAAGCTTCAACATTCAGATTTAAGTCAAAATAGTTGAAGGGCCTTTTTGCATTGTATCCAATACATGCTGAAATTCCTTGTAGTTGGGCACAAAAAAAAAATTATGTTGCTTTTCTAATTAGACCGCAGAATTCTTAAATTCGACCATGTTTGGTTTTTATTATTTTTAGTAGGAAAATTATTTAAAAATCAGTACCTACCTACAATTTTTCAAAAAATAAAACTGAACAAGATACCAAAACAGTTGTCAAACGTTTGTTTAAACTGTTGGAATTCTTTTATTTAGAATTATTTTTTTCTCTTTTCTATTCATTATCAGTCAGTTCCTCTGCATCTAAATCGGCCTCCCTTTTTTTTCTGTATGTCCGTTGCTTTGGAAGCATTACACGTAATTAGTCGCCCCTCCTGACACACGTGAAAAGCGTTGTTAAAGGGTTGCGAACATAAAATTCAATCGCTATTTGCGCCCATTGTGCAACTAATCAGCGGGGGTCGGGCTTCGTGATCAAGTGCACTATTCTAACTGATCACCCCGCGTGACGCCCATCTACATACCCTCGCCCCTGTTGCTCCATTTTTTTTAGAATTGAAATGAATAGCGAGTCCCTTCAGGACACTTTATACGGTTTTTTTAGGTTAACATTTGCACAAGAGGACTCCATCCGCATTGCATCTGTCCGGTTCCCATTAATTTTTTCCATATATACTTACACAACGTTCACAATGCCCGATTGTTTGCCTCAGCGCTCCGAAGTTTATTAAGTTGTGTCATTGACAGATCGTTTGCATGGCGCTTTAGTGTTATTTTTTTTATGTAGGTGTTTATTATTTTCGGTATTATGAATAATAACGACGTGACAGCGTAATTTTGGGATGGTTGATTTATGGCCAATTGGCCATATTGAAATTGGCCGTGCGGACAAGAACAAACAATTAGAAGAGAAATGGTTGGAGTTATGCAAATTGGTTGGACGTTATTGATTTATTCTTGGGTAAACATTGGTTTTTGGTAATAATTCCAGTTCGGACAAGACTGGAAGATCGTTGAATAGCGGGAGGAATCGTAATCGTAAATTAAAGTATCTTTTTAGTTATTTATTGTTAATGACAAGAAACTTTGTCGCGTAACAGGTGATTTATCGGAGAGATGGTCGTAAATGTGGAGATTTTACAGGCGCATTATGATGCATAAATGGCTGTTAAAACTGTAATCTGTCTTGTTCTTTTCAACGTACTTTTATGTCTTAGATAATTGACTTTAATGTTTTCAATTATGGAATCGACGTTGCTTACTGGAGAGTGAGTATCCTTTAATAGTTTCCCATCCTTTTAGACTAACCTTATGTTTCAATGTTGTATTTTGTATTGAAAAATTCATAATTAACTTTAATAATAGCTTTGCCTTCGTCTTGTAAGTTTCATTTTGATGAATGACCAATTAAAGCTTCGATTTGCTTCCAGATCTTATGCTTTTATTTCTTTTTTGGCACCACATATGTAGAACTATTAATTTCTTATTCAGTCAAATGTACATTTTTTCTTCAATATTGTTGGACTTTTACTTTGTTGCTCAAATTTTTGCAACACATCTATGTTCTTCCTTGCTTTAAATTTATACTTTGTTCTTTTTCAAAAAACTTTCTCCTGGGAATTTGAAGTCTTTTTACTTATCTTTTCCTGTGAATATAAATTAACTTTCATATTCCTATTGATTTTGTGCTGAAACGTTTAGATCATCATTCGTTCTAAAGAAAATTTTTGTAAATTTTATCTTTTATATTGTTTCGTTAGTTTCTTCTCCAAGATTCTGTCATTTAACTATTAGTGTTTTTCTCATTCTGTTTGGTTGGTGAATTTTTATAATTTTTGACTTTATGCCTTACTTCTGACTATTTTTTTTTGCATCTTGCAATCTGCAATATCTTTGTGCCTTTTTGCGATACTTTTTCCTGGGAATTGAAACTTTTAGTCTTACGACTTTTGAGCTCAAACATTTCAAACTCTATTTCGTTCTAAGAGAAATTGCTACCATTTTTTTTTCATATTGTTTTGCTTGTTGTCTCAATGGCTTCTTTTTTTCCTGTTATTTTTCATGACGTTAAGGTCACTTTTTTATTACCGCATTTCTTATTGTGGTTGTGTTGGTTAGTTTTCTGATTTCCATATTTTTTTATCTTCCTGCCACCTCATTTGATTGAAATAAAAAAATGTTATCATTTTTTCGAATCCATATTTGAGTCTTTTGTTTGATTTTTTTTCGAAAATTATAAATTTTCAAGTTACTATTGATTTTGTGTTGCAACGTTTAAGTTTAAAGCATCTTTAGATGTAAGAAATTAATATTTTTACAAATTTTCTTTTTATATTGTTGCTTCGACGAGTTTGTTTACTAGCCTGTTATTTTTCTATTTTCTGTTCCTGAAGATTCAGTCATTCCTCTATTACTACTTTTCCCATTTCGGTTCTGTTAGTGAGCTTTCATATTTTTGCCTTCAGCCCTACCTCGTTTGATCCAGACAAAAAAATCTTTTTTTTTAGCATATTTTTAATCAATTTGCAATATCTTTATGCCAATTTTGCAATATTTATTTCTGAGAACTTAAACTTTTGTGCTGAAACATTTAAACTCTCTTTTGTTCTAAAATTTCTGCCAGTTTTCTTTTTATTGTTTTTGCCAAATTCTTTTCCTTTCTGTTATTTCTCGTAAGGTTAATGTCACTTTTTTATTACCGCTTTTCTTATTGTGGTTGTGTTGGTTAGTTTTCTGATTTCCATATTTTCTGGTCTTCCTGCCACCTCATTTGTTCCGAATAAAAAAATCTTATCGTTTTTTCTAATTCGTATTTGTGTCTTTTGTTTGACTTTTTTTCGAAAATTATAACTTTTCAAGTTTCTATTGATTTTGTGCTGAAATGTTTAGGTTTAAACCATCTTTAGATCTAAGAAATTAATATTTTTACAAATTTTCTTTTTTATAGCGTTTCTTCGGCGAGTTTATTTGCTTTCCTGTTATTTTTCCATTTTTTTGTTCCTGATTATTCAGTCATTCCTCTATTACTAATTTTCTCATTTTGGCTTTGTTAGTGAGCTTTCATATTTTTGCCCTCAGCCCTGCTTCGTTCAGCCCAGACGAATAAATCTGACTGACAAAAAAAAAATTTTTTTTAGCATATTTTAATCAATTCGCAATATCTTTATGCCTATTTCGCAATACTTTTTTCTGAGAACTTAAACTTTTGTGCTGAAACATTTAAACTCTTTTTTGTTCTAAAATTGCTGCCAGTTTTTCTTTCTATCATTTTCGACAAATTCTTTTCCTGTTCTGTTATTTTTCTCCATTTTTGTTCTTGAAAGTTTTGTCATTTCTTTGTTATCAGATTTCTTTTTCTGGTTGTGTGTTTAGATTTCCAGGCCAGAAAATTTGACAATTTTTTCTTGCATTTTTAATCAGCAAATTTTTTTTCTGAGAATTTTAAGTGCCATATTCTTATTGATTTTGTGGTGAAACCTTTTGACCTTCTTTCCATTTAACAAAAATTGCCGCCAATTTTTTCTCATGCTGTTCCACTTGTTTTTGCAACGACTCATATCTCTTTTCTATTATTTTTCGTTTTTTTTCCTACCACTCTCCTCATCGCTTTTCAAACGTTGCATCTGTTGCTGAGCTTTCAAATTTCCATATTTTTTTGGTTTCTCAGTCCTACTCCATTCTACCCAGCACAAGAGAATTTAAGATTTTTTCTTGCATATTTTTAATTAACTTTATCTTTTCTAATTTTTATTTCTTTTTTTTTTTTTGTCTTTTTAAATTGCACAACCTTTAAACTTTAATACTCGTACAGTAAATTGGGGGCACGGACATTTAACAGTAAGTCCAATTCTTTTTCCCCAAAATTCCCTTCTAGTTCATCTTCATACTTTAGAGCCGCCCACTAGATTCCCAAGTCTCTATATGCATGTTTTTTTTTAATTTCTTTTCCATCAAGATTGTTTGACGTCACTGTTTGCATGTAAAAGATTTAGTTTCAGAACCTTCGTAAAACACGACACCCCGAACAAAAAAGTGTCCCTTCACCCTAAACAGTCACAACATCCACAAAGGCCTTTTTGATACTTCAACAAAATGAAATCCACATACGTTTTTTGTTTGAACGAATCCGGTGAGGATTATCATTGTGGGTCCTCAAGAAGCCACCCAGCACAAGAAAATTTAAGATTTCTTCTTGCATATTTTTAATTAACTTTATCTTTTCGAATGTTTATTTCTTTTTTTTGGCTCTTTTTAAATTGCACAACCTTTAAACCTTAATACTCTTACAGTAAATTGGGGCACGGACATTTAACAGTAAGTCCAATTCTTTTTCCCCAAAATTCCCTTCTAGTTCATCTTCGTACTTTAGAGCCTCCCACTAGATTCCCAAGTCTTTGTACGCATGTTTGTTTTATTTTTTTTATTTTTTTTTCCATCACGATTGTTTGACGTCACTGTTTGCATGTAAAGGATTTAATTTCAGAACTTTCGTAAAACACGAAACACCGAACAAAAAGTGCCCCTTCACCCTAAACAGTCACAACATCCACAAAGGTCCTTTTGATACTCCAACAAAATTAAATCCAGATACGTCTTTTGTTTGAACGTATCCGGTGAGGATTATCGTTGTGGGTCCTCAAGAGCCACCCAGCACCTGTGTCGGGACGATCCCACGGTTTTCGCTGCGTTACGTGCATGAACCCGGCTCCTCGAAACAGCTTTACATTTTTTAACTAAGCAGCTTAAATTAGTCCATCACTACTCTCTTTCTATTCTTGCATATTAATAATCTTATTATAACGTCGAGGTTTAAAAAAATAACAACCAAACGGGAGAAAATCCTGAATTATTACAAGCGATGTTGAAAGGGCGGTTTTATCAGGGTGGGCGCATTGTGGTCCATGAGTGTCAGAAGGGCGATTCTCGAGAGTGTTCTTCGGTATTGTTGTTGTTATTTTTAATAGTTTTTGCTAGCAGTTGGACGAGGGGTTAATTCTTCGGGGAATTGAGTGAATATCGTTTTGAGAGCTTCTCATCGCCACGCATCCGTTTAGTGTTATCAAGGGAATAACTGTAGGGATCGGTTTTAATTTACTGCTGACAATTTAAAAAATCAACGATAAACGTTACGTTAGTTAACGCAAATTTTCGATAATCATCAATCATTCTGGTGACTGGTGGTTGGTTAACTATTAGCGGGGGCAAACTGACAAGTACCAAAAAAAAATTAGATTAATTATTATAGTTTTTCGTTTTCGTTTGCCAGCCATGTCCGGGAAGTTGGTTTTAATTGGCATCCCTTCTTGTGTGGTATTTTATCTTCGACGTTTTCGAAAGGTCTTTTTAGTGAGTAGGTGTTGTGATCGTGAGAGATTTCGTTAAAAACTTTGATCTTTGCTGCGATTTTCGCAAAGAATGTAACAATGTTGAACAAGCTCGTGGGCAGAAGAACAGAGATCTTTGACTGATACTGGTCAATTTTTATATGCTTTGCCTCATTAGCACTATCAAATGTTGTGTCGACGCCCTGACTCTCTAAAAACAACTCAATAGGATATGGGTG
Organism: Pyrochroa serraticornis; assembly: GCA_905333025.2. Taxonomy (NCBI): domain Eukaryota; kingdom Metazoa; phylum Arthropoda; class Insecta; order Coleoptera; family Pyrochroidae; genus Pyrochroa; species Pyrochroa serraticornis. The sequence continues at coordinate 8,692,317 of HG995153.1, read as the reverse complement.
ATGGCCGGCCGCTGTGTCAAAACTTTTGTCAAAAGTTTTATTGCTTTTCCCCTTAAGGTTTTTTCGGCAATTTCGACACAAACTACTTCAAATCGGCCTTGTTTTTTTTTCGGTGGGCGTAGACCGGTGCAATAAGCACCTAAATTCATGGCCGCACTTTTTGCTTGAGTCGAAAGGTTAATTTGTTTATAGATTCAGATTTGTGGATCGCCTTATTCGGTTAATTATTTCGAACGAGAAATTCGCCAGCACCATATTTTCTTCGACGGTTTTCTCATTGCTTAATTGCCACCTTCCCCACTTGTCACTTCTTGTGTGTGTTTTTTAATTTACAACCAAGCTGTTTCGGTGCACAGATAATTATTTTCGAATTATGTATTGGGCGAGTACGCGTACATTCCGAAACGTTATTAAATGGAAGCCTGAAAATAAGGCCCCTTCTGAGTGATTTAGTTAAACTGCCTGTCGATCACTTGGCCGAGGTCAGTCGCCGACCGTGAGACGTCCACAACCGAAAATATCGAGTCATTGCAGGAATTTTGACTATCCAAGTTACTTGGCCAAAATTGACAAAAAAGTTGCTGCAACACAAATCTTGAATCATAGTCAAGTGCTAAGCGAGGGTGTTTAATCACATTCCGGTAACAAAACGACTGACAAGCCACAAAAACTCGTTGACGTCGCGAAGAGCTGGAGTGGCGCAGTCAACTCGTTCCAAGACAATAGCCATCTCAAATAATTCGATTTAGACCTCAAATCAAAGAAATTCGATCAAATTTGTTAGTTTTCGAAAATTTCGAGTTAGAGAGGCTTGACCGCGACAGATATTCGAAATATGAACAGACGAAGGAACGTACCACTTCAGGCAATATTTCCATGAAACGAAAACATTTTCGGTTTTAAGCGAAAATAATTAAATTGAGGAACTTTTAGTCAATGTAAGCAACACAATTGTATCAAAACATAAATAAAAAATTATTGTCAGTGGTCCAATTCTAACTTGATTCTCTAATTTAGACCACAGATCTACTTAAGGTTTTTTTTTTAATTATTTTACGTAAGAAAAAAGTTTTTTTGTTCTTTATTGAGAGAACGCAGGCAAACAAATTACACGAAAGCATTGCAAATCAGATTGCGATAAAATAACAGACAAAATCATTCTTAAACCTCATCCAGCCGTTGGTACCAAAACCAAAACTTTTCCATGATGCAATTGATGATTCCAGATTTTTCTCTTCCTTGTCTGAAGGTTTGATAAATTTTTGCTGTTTCAGATCTGAACTACTGCGGTACCCACGAACCCTGCAAAAACGGCGGCACGTGCGAGAACACCGCCCCCGACAGATACTTGTGCACATGTCCGGAGGGTTTCTCTGGGGTAGATTGCGAAGTGGTCGACAATCCGTGCGCTCCGGCCCCCTGTCTTCACGGCGGTACTTGTCTGGAGGCCGGGGGCTCATTCAGTTGCGAATGCGGACCTGGATGGACAGGACCCACCTGCAATGTTGGTAAGTTCACACAATGTTTTATGTAAAACAACCATCCGTTGTGGTAATTTCAATAAATCTTTTCGTGAGTGCGATAAGGAAAAAAACCGGGAGCGGACTTGGGATTCCGGTCGGGAGTCGAGTGGTTTGAATGTAAACAACGCACACTTGTTTTCCTGCCACTTACCAACCATTAATTACGTTTCCACCGCGAACACTGGTGATGGATCGAAGACAGACGTGAAAGAGGGAGAAAAATTCGATAATTTCAAAACGTAATTGGTTTCGGGATTAATTAGAATTGCGATTAATTAAACGGTCGAAGGGTTGTTGGTAAGACGACCTGTAACGTCCGGTTGGTCAGATGTGGGCAAATGTTAATTCTTTGGTCTATAATTACAAAGTGTTGGGATTATTAAGTTACACCTACACACAAATCCAATCAAAGCTACTAAGTAATAAAACAACGGACGATCGGTTACGAGGCTTAAAAACAAGCTTTGAAGTTTTATCGATCCTAATCATTGAGTCCGTAATGGCATGGGCGGGCGCCGAAGGTGCATTCAATATTGTTTTATTAAATACCGCAAGCCGGCTGGGCAGGGCCGGAATTTTGGGCCCAACCACGGAATGTGCCATTGTCGAAAATTTTGCTTCAAGCTTCAGTCACAGTTATAAATACGATCAATAATCAACACTTAGGAAGACTTCTTGTACTCTGACCGTCACCTAGTGGTGCCGTTGTTGCTCTCAAAAAAAAGACATCTCTTTTACCATCTATTTAGCTTTTATAGTAGTTGACTGTCACCGACCTACACATCCCAATTTAGATCGATAACCCAATTCTATCAGACACTCAGACACCCTCGCTTTCTTACGGTGGTTCAAACTTTGGCAGGTGCGCAGCTTCAATGAAGTTCTCAAAAATGGTCTGGCAGTACTGGGACGAACTTCAATGTGAAAGATCTTGCTCGGCAACTACCAGTGTTTGTACTTAAATGTTGGATACCCCAAGATTCTTCGTTTGATCCACAGGTCCGAATTAATGAATCAGAAGAACTACACCAAGGAGTCGAAGATCCAAATAGCATTGGTTCTCAAAGAAAGTGAAACGGTAGATAGAAAACATAAAGTAACAGCATATTCTGCACTAGTATCATACAGAAACTTTTAAATTAAGAAATGTGAAGAATGAAGAACAAATTAAAAGCAAAACTGAGGTTAACTGATTCACGGTTAATGAATAAAACGTTTGGATAAAGAAATCAAGAAGTCGAATAAAAACGTTGCAAGTGTCTCTTGCGTGTGAGTAGAAGGAGCTGCTTCTGAAGAGAATTGCAAAATGGAAGGCCAAAATTCAAGGCTCTCTTATAATTTGTTTATATTTTGGACAGTTGGATGCCTTAATGTTGTTTGTTTCGGATGCTGTCACAACAAATGTTGTGTTTTCGTTGAAAAAAACAGCCGCCAAGCGGTCGATCTGCTCCATCCGTATAAATCAGCGACGTACCCGGCAATTACGCGTCTCCCCCGCCCCGTTATTATATCTATTACTGGCAGGGAGCGCTAGCGATCTCGGGGAGACTTAATTACGCCAGAACGCTGCTCTTCGCCACCTTTGACCCGGCATTCCACCAGTGCTGCCACCTATCCGGCACGAACTTACGCTTTCTTCTTCTTCCTATATTTATTCTGGCCGACCGATCCGGTCCGGTGACGGTTCAATCGGATCGATTTCTCTATATTGTTGTGGCATGCATTTGGTTTCATTCTCCTCACACGGATTTTAATTTTCCGGATGATCTATGTTTAGAAGAGAAGAAACCGAAATGTAATTATCGGCTGTAGAAATGAGTTCCGAAAACGAGGAGTAAATTAAATAATTTAATAAATAACAATTTTGGAAAACGGTAGACAACTACCATTTACTGAAGGAGTCGGGGGCATCGAATTCATTATGGTCGCCGGCAGAAACGCTGCCTCTTCGGTAGGAAGAAAAAAACTCAATTAATTTAAGTTCTCGGAAAATAACAGGTCTGTTGTTTGATGGCAACATGAGGGGCGTGGTGCGGACACAAATCTCGAACCGCTCCGGCACGACTTCACTTTCTCGCCTCGATCACCGCCGAAATTTGACTATTTTCCAAGCGACAACCAAGGGCCGCGACTCGACGCTTGCGGCGCGCACTTTCCGAAGCTACAGAAGACGTCGCATAACAAACGGTACCATTTCGCAACGCAACCTTTCCGGAAATAACTTACAAATTTTTTGTTATAACAAGTCAATCATCACACACTCAAGTTGTGTTTTTATTTCAAATCATCAAATATGGAATTGACAAAGACGAGGGACTCAAAAGGATTCTTGCGGCGCGCACTTTCTGGCGGATCCCGGTCAGATCAGGCGTTTTTCTCGTTACGGTATCGCGGCTTGTGGTGCTTTATTGGTTTGGACTGAAAGTGCGGTTTGGCGAGTTCTTGTGGAGTAAACTTTAGCGATGGGTTGTTTAGATTCGGAACCCGGATGCATTCTCGTCAAAGAGAATACAAGCGGTTCCGACTAATGGGAAAACAATTCGAGTTATGCAACTGTTGATGGAAGCCGCCTTATCAGCTGTAGAAAATGAGGAATACGTCCGTGCCTTATTCGCGACAGCGGAATTTCTCGGTTTGCGATCAGAAGATTAGATAAAAAATAATGAGAGTTCGCTGTCTTCTTAACATGATATATCTGTTTCGTGCCTTACCGCCACAACGGCAACCGTTGATTTTATAGAAATATTTGACCTCATCCTTATTGTTTTATTATTTTATTGCAGACATTGATGAATGCGCTTCTGCTCCGTGTCAGAACGGCGGAACGTGTGTTGATCTCGAGGACTCCTTCAAATGCGAGTGTCCTCCCGCCTGGGAAGGCCACATCTGCCAATTCGGTAAGCACTATCATCTTAAAATTTAGATTTTCAACACTTTTCAACCATTAATCCAACATGACTCTAAAATGGTTCAATTTTTCTTCTAGATGCCGACGAATGTTTGACGTCCCCTTGCATTAACGCCGTTTCCTGCGAGAATCGTCCGGGTGACTACTTGTGCAAATGTCGGGTGGGTTGGAAGGGTGAAAACTGCGACAGCAACATCAACGATTGCGTCGGTCAATGCAAGCACGGCGCCACTTGCATCGATTTGGTCAACGACTACCATTGCGCCTGCATGCCAGGCTATACAGGTCGGTATTTGAAGTTGGGCCGTGTGAACGGAAAAACCGCCCCATTAAACAACATTTATACGTCTGGAGCATCGCGAAATTGAATACGAAGAATAGCTCCTTAACGAATCCACCAATACTTTATGATCGGAGATGTTGATCACAGATAACCGCGTTCGTCAGTTGTGGGTATATAAACACACACACAGCAAAAGCGACTGAAATTCTTCGTGTGCTAAAGGTGGAAAAACAACGACGGGGCGTTAAAAGCTTCAAGAAATGACGTGTAAATGTTGTTTTTTGGTAACTTTTTCAATAATTTTCATACAGGTGTTAACGAGACTTCAACTCGATAGTTTTTGATGAGTGTTTAGTTGGTATTGACGCTCCCTTTCTCCGCTACACCGTTTGAAGTCTTCGGTTATGAGCAATTTTATGCTGATAAGTTGGTCGACGAGAAGATTGATGGCTTGTAGCGCAACATCAACCTAACCTTCAATCAATCTTTGAAGCTTCGCTTCGTATCTACTCACGTTCCTTATCCATCGTATACGCTAAGAGATGGTAACGATATCATCTCGCAGCGAAGCTTCACTTGTCGACCTCGTTCCTACAGTTTGCAGGAACTAATAAGATTCTTTCCAAATAAACAAAATAAAGAAAGGGAACCGTTCAATAGCACAAAATTATAAATTTAATGGCGTCACTTAATTTAATTTTAAAGTCCGTTGTTTGAGGTGTTGCTCCATCAATTGATTTGTTGAGTCTAACAAGTTATTTGTTGCAGGTCGGGACTGTCACACCGACATCGACGATTGCGCCTCCAACCCTTGCAGAAATGGCGGCGAATGTGTCGACCAAGTTAACGGCTACCGTTGTATCTGTCCTGTTGGTTTCACGGGTCACGAATGCGAGGTAATTTTGATAATAAGAAAACTTTACTGTTAACATTGAAGTGATTGAGTCGTTTCAAGAACGACAGGTGGGGAGGCGTTGGAGCTTTTCAGCCACCGCCTGAAAGAGAGCGTGTGGTTTGGTCGATGGTTGACTGGTTTCGGGTGGGCGGAGGTGACCATGAATAATGCATGTGGATGAGTGAATACAATCGAAAGTTATAACATTGTTGACGATTTTCAGAACGACTATGACCACTGCAGTCCCGATCCTTGCCAGAACGCTGCGCCCTGCTTCAACACCCAAGCTGACTACTATTGCCACTGTCCGGAGGGGTGGCAAGGCAAGAACTGCAGTCAAACGAGACTGCTGTGCGACAGTCCACCTTGCGACGAAGGTAAGTTTTCAATTGAAGAACGATACTCATCCTAGCACCTTATGGTAGTTACCTCGTGTTTAAAAGTAGCCAATTTCGTATAAAACAACAAAACTTGCTTCGAAATGCTTCAAATGTGTTCCTACTTCTCATCATGTTATAACTGTAATTAACTGTATGAAAGACAGGAAAAGATTAGTGTCGGTGCAGTGGTAGTTATCGGATCTTTGACAACTTTAAAACTTGGCCGCGAAAAGTTCAGTGCAAATTTTCAATCAGCTTCCAGTTTTTTCTTGTTGTTCATAAATTTTCAGCAAATTCAGTAAAACAAGAGCTTTACGCTGTCTCGAGAAACTATAAGGAAAGAGGTAGAGTCTCTATTGACAAGCACCTTTCAGTTTTTTGTGGATGCTCAGAAGTTGCTTGCAAATTTAATAGAAATTACCTTTTAAAAGTAACCAACCCTGGGGAACCCTAAAGAAAGAGATAGACTGATGTAAACGTTATAAGTGCAAAAGTGTCTCTACTGATAAGGAGGAAGAGGAATCGAGATGAACGCTGGTCCAAAAATGGTCGAAGCGATACATTTGGGGACATGAGCTGCTGGTCCTCGCCCAAATAGGGAGATGATGGTGGATTTTTGTGCCATGAAAAAATCCCGTTTTGGCCCGATGAAATGTTACGTCACAACAATGGGAATGAAAGGCAGTTTTTTTCTCTTCTTTTGTGATGTGCGCGAGGCGGCGGTGCAAGTCACCGTACCGGCCGAGTCATGTATTTGGTCCGATACAATACCGCTGATGAAAGATATCAATGCAGCTATCGGTAATCTGATCTCCATTTAGAACTTATTACCGGCACCGAGACGGTTTCGCTCTCCGCCCTCCCTCACGACGACGTGGGTGTTTGTAATTTAGAATCTGCAGAGTTATGTGTGGAAGAAGTGGCCCTCCCCGTAGGTATCGACCAGTAAAACGAGTGGGCGACGGTGATTTGTCGGTTATCGCAAAGGAGATTTGCGATTGAGTCTTTACTTCTCGAGAAGCGTTCGTTTTCCAATAGTTTCCGTCTTTAAAAAATCGACAATAAGATAGCTGAAGACGTTAGTCACCAATCTCCTTTTCCTTCATTTTAAAAGATCTACACCTTGAAACTCCTGATTTTGAGTCGTATCAATTATCCAGATCTTATGCATTGCATTGCTCAACACTTAGCGTGTCTTACTTGGGTACTAAGTAGAACAGGTAGATTCCAATACTGGCGAGGATGGCGTGTCTTTGAGAAATTAAGATTGGCCTCCTATCGAAACGATAACACTCATGTGGCTTTGAATTAATGATCAGGCATCCCCATAGTTCATTGGGAAAATCTGAGGTGAACGAATTATTTTTTTGACCAGGACGACATCTGAAGAGATTGCAGGTGTGCTACTTAAAACAAAAATTGCAACAAAATAGTTTTTAGGTGCCGGATTTAACATTCAAGGCCCGTCGTGGTGTTTATAAATTTTGAAAGTTGAATCTTCCAAAGTAAGTTGACTGGGTGGAAAATCGTCCGAAATCGGCGTCTCGGCCCAGATCGCGTCAATTAAGCACTTTAAGTGCGCGCTGGATGATGAGACCGACCGGTCCGGCTCCATTTCTTGCTCAGCAGGACGTCCCGGCGTCCCGGAGAGTACGTCCCCCCCACTTCGGTTCTCTTTGAAATTACCTGTCAACCGGAGCGTCATCCGCCGAGATTCATGCACAATATTAACAGTGTCCGGAGGAGCCGATGTTTTAAAAATATCTTCGTTACTCACCTGCAGATCTGTTCCCAGCAATTACCGGACGAACTGGATATGGATCTTAAGTTGGAGAGAGTTGTTTTCTTCGTTTTGGCGATGTGTTAAATTGTTGGGAGTCGGAAGCATAAATTGCATCGGTGCTCTAATAGAATAAGTATAGAGGAATAGAGGATCACGGGAAGTTGTGGCAAAAACCGACGGCGTGTGATGGGCAGGCTTGTATATCGGTTTTACACGGCTGTCAAGGCGTGATTCCATGATTTCCGTCTTTGAGGATACCAGTATCAAAATCGTGACTTCGGTGGAAATTTTAAACTCTACCAACACGTAATTCAGTTGTTAATTGCCAACGGTGAAATCTCTCCTTAACATCAATTCTGCAATACAGCAACAATCTATAGTACCTCAGAATTTTGTTGGAGAAAAATCTGGAAATCTCTTGTATTGTGATTCTAACCCCTTGGGTTGCTCACAAGCAATCATGCGAAAATACGATTCATTTCACCAGTTTAGTCATTCAATTTGTAAAATGGGCTGTGCCGTATTCTTCTATCTATTCTCTATTTACGTTGTCAACAAAAAGGACATGAAAAGTTGGGAATGAGATTAACCTCGTAACTAAACACACATTTACTGCAAGATTTTCGACTTCGAATTATGCAAGAGAATCGCGTAGTTAATGGTCTAGCTATACCTTGCCCCTGACCTCACAGACTTAAGTCGGCCCTGTCTCTAACAGCAAACACTATAATTTCGACATCTTTTGGCAATACATTTGTAACACCTTACATAACACCAAACCCAAGACTGTAATTATAGTTGCAGCTGGAGACGACGCTACAATAATGTTCACTTTTTCTTATTTTTTAGGAATTGAGAGCTGCATCGTCGTAGCTGTTGGTAGCGGAAGAAACACCGCTCCAAGTCTTTGTGGCGAACACGGCCATTGCGTCAACCAACGCGGAATAGGACATAGATGCCAATGCCACCCAGGCTTCACAGGCAAATACTGTCATGAAAGTAAGAATTTCTTCAAGTTTAATTAAAAATCTCTTAATTTGGTCAATTTTCAGATATCAACGATTGCAAAGTCAACCCTTGCGAAAACGGCGGTACTTGCGTCGACAAAATCAACGCGTTCCAATGCATCTGCAAGGAAGGCTGGGAGGGAGCTCTTTGCAATATAAGTAATTATTAACAAAAAAAAAATTGGAATTTTTTCTAACTTTTTTAATGCAGACACGGACGATTGCAACGGGAGCCCTTGTCGCAATAACGGCACTTGTTTGGACCGCATCGCTGACTTCGAATGCGATTGCAAGAACGGCTGGAAAGGCAAAACTTGCACTCTCAAAGACAGTCATTGCGACCACACCACTTGCAAGAACGGCGGCACTTGTCAAGATTTAGGAACGAATTTTATGTGCCGATGTCCACCCGATTGGGAAGGTTTGTTTTCTTTTTGATTATTTTTTTATTGTTTCTTATCAATTCGAAATTTTAGGTACAACTTGTCATATAGCTAAACAAACAGCTTGCCGTTCAAACCCTTGTCTTAACGGTGGAACTTGCGTTAACACCGGCGATTACTACCAATGCATCTGCAAAGACGGTTTCGAAGGCAATCATTGTCAAGACGACGTCAACGATTGCTTGCCGCAACCTTGCCAAAACGGCGGCAAATGCATTGATGGTGTCAACTGGTTTTTGTGTGAATGCGCCCCTGGATTTACTGGTCCCGATTGCAAAATTAACGTAAACGATTGCGCTTCCAACCCTTGCGGATACGGAGGAACTTGTTTGGACCGAATCGATGGATTCGACTGTATTTGCTCACCTGGCTGGAGCGGAAAAAGATGCAACGGTAATTCTTTTTTTAATAATAAATTATTATTTTAAATCGTTTCTGCAACTACAGTTAGATAATTATTTTTTTTAATTTCAGTTAACGACAACACTTACTTGCCATCTCCTGGAAGCTGTACTTGGGAGGGTCATAGTTTAGAAAACAACATCACTTGGCAACATGAATGCAATACTTGTTTATGCTCCAATGGTTTGGTGAAATGCACGAGGATTTGGTGCGGTTTGGGTAATTGCAGGAGTCCGGAACGGTTAAGCAACAACTGCAATAATAATCAAGTTTGCGTTCCTTCGTCGACGGAATCTTGTTTGTCGCCTCCTTGTCAACCGTATGGTGAATGTAGGGATTTGGAAAGTGGCAGAAGGGTGAAACCGCCATCTCTTCCGAGTCCCAGCAGTTGCTGGCCGAATCAAGCGGTGTTGAGCAACACTTGCGCCAGATTGACTTTATTACTGGACAGAATGAAGTTGCCACTCGGAATCACCGTTGAGGGGCTTTGCGGCAATTTGAGGAGACTTTTGGCTAACCAACATGTCTTCACCAACTCGCAGAACGTGCTGGTCTTGTTGTGCGACTTGAAAGTCGGCTACAACGACACAGTTGAAGTCACTTTGGTAAGTTCCATTTGGATTAACTCGATTTCAAAAATTTTTTGCGCTCTACAATATTTTCTGTTCCTTTGCTCCAAATAGTTTTAGTTCACATTAAAGTATAAGGGTTCAGCTAGTGTAATTTTCTTTTGCAAACCCTCTACGCCTGCTTTTCATTACTACTGGTACAGTACGCCGTTTTTCAACTTAATTAATATATTTGCTTCTACTTCTATCTCGTTTTTGGTGAAATTTATAATTCAATTGTCTTATATTTTGGCTTTTTGTTCATTTTCGCTACTTCATTATTATTGTGATTTATTTTCCACATTTTTACGATTACTTGCTTTCCTGTCCTGTCTCACTTTTACATCAATTTTTTTACTTGATCTCTATATTGCAATTTTTACTTCATGTTATCTTTGATTTTTATTTATTTCTGATAAATTTTTGTCTTAATCTTATTTTTTTAACGCTTTTACCTCATTTACTCCTCAAAATTTGAATGCAACTGTAAATAATGTCACAGTAGTAACAATACCACGTTTCCCGTCACCTCTTTTCTCTTAAATTTTTGTCCCTGTTTTTTCTTAGTTCTATGTTCTGTTCGCTATTGTTTTTCACAACTGTTCTTGTTGCAGTCCGGTTTGAACGGAGTCCTGGAGGGCATCCGCGTGATCGGCGAAGCCATCTCCCGCAAGCAAACGACTCTTCTCGCCCTCACCTCCATCGTGGAAGTCAAAGTAGAAACGGCCCTCGTATCGGAAGAACAGCAAAACAACAAATATTTGATAGCCTTGGTTTGCTTCATAGTCGTAGGATTGGTGGCATCCGTTTTCATCGTTCTCATCTATTTGCGTCAAAGACGCCGCAATTTGGGTTTGAGCGGCATGAACTTGTCGCCGTCCTCCGACTCTTGCCATCGCAACCACGAAGACGAGAAATCCAACAATTTGCAGAACGAAGAAAACTTGAGACGGTACGCCAACCCTTTGAAGGACGACGTGGGAAGTTTGGCCAGCATCAATTCGGCGGGGGCGTGCGGATTGGATTTGCCGAAAGTGAGCGTGGTGAGGCCGCTTTCGTCGCTTTTGCCTCACGAAAATTCCAGCGAAATGTTGGAGATGATTTCGGAAGTGGATTGTCCGGGATCGAGAAAAACTATGTTGGTGGTGCCAGGTACCAGCAACGATGCCAACATGAAAATCAGCGATATCAAGTTGGGTGATGGGTTGAGTCCGGCCCATCGGAGCAGCCAAATTATGCTGTATAAAGCCCAAAATCCTGACGTGCGGAAGAACACGGCCGCTTTTGACGATTCGTCAGGACATAAAGACTTTAGCAAAAGTATTATTAATGTAAATAAGCAAAGGACTTCACAGCAGAACACTAGTGGAAGTGCAGATGTGCTTACAGTGCTTGTTTAATTTTTTTTTGGGCCAGTGTAATAAGTTTTAGAAATTGGTTCTGAAAATTCGAAGAGTTGTTTCGTAATTGTTAACAATCATTAATTGTGCAATTTTAGTTGTAAGTTATTATTCCAAAAGATTCCGACGCGACTCTCGAAATTTATCAAATTACGAAGCATTTCTTCGAAATTAGAGCCCAAAGACCAACTTAATCCAAAAACTAAGTGATAACTGCTGGAGTATGATCTCGTGATTAAAAGAAAAAACACCTGGTGACACAAATAAACAAGTGTTAATAATAGTGTGATATTATTTAATATTTTGATTTGTTTTTTTATAATTATAACTTGTTAGAGTTTTTAAAAATTATTTTTATTTAAATTTAATATTTCTGCAACTCAGAATAATTATGTACATACTATTTGTTTTTTTTTTTTTTTGTATTTATTGTATTGTTCCTGATTATTTTTTTTTAATACACTTCTAGAATATCGTTTTAGGAATAGACAACTTTTATAGACTTTTAAAACATCTGTGAAATTCTCTAGTGTACTAATTTATTAACATAATTTCCATTCCATTAAGTGTACTATCAAAACATGTCTTGAAATTTCGCGAAAAACTACATATCGTTGTAAATATGTAAATAAGAGATTCAGTATTCTCCTTTGTTTTTTGTGGAAATCTACCTGCTTCAAAAATACTCACGACGACTCAAAATTGTAGGTTTTCACGAAATTTACTAGTGTTAAATACAGTACTTATACATATATATAGAAATATTTTACAATAGTGCCTTTGTTGTGCCTGTTCGCTGGTGAACACTCCCATTTAGAGATATAAACAGTGAAAGTTCTGCACCCGTTCGTATGTCTTTTAAAGAAATTTGCGCATAGATTAAGATTGTATGATGTATATTTTGTATAAACGGTTCTGCATTTTATCCTGCAAAGTGGAGAAGCTTTTGTAATTAAAAGTAAATTAGAGCTTGTGAATTTAAGATGAGATAATAAATCAGATTTAATAAAGTTAGCTCCCTGAGTTTCTATCACAACAAACACGGTCTATCCCCAACGTTTTCCTCATATACACTCAAATAGATTTATTTGTTTCTCCCTGAGGTATATCTAGACCAACTGTATATGTCCTCCATGTAGGTGGTCAATTTTCTAGTTGTATAATCATTTCTAGTAGGCCAACCCTACTGAGTGTGAAGTGCTGCATCTAGTGGATTATATGCAAAGCATCCATATGGTAGAAGTCCGAGCTAAACTACCTGGAATCTTGCAGGTAACTACGTAAACGTTCTTTTTGATAAGGATGAGATGCTAGTTCACAATGTTTACATACATCGAGTTAAACTTGAGAAAAATAATCTAATCAGATTTTTCAAACATTCTGTCATAGAGCAAAAAAATTTGTAAATTTTTGTCACAGAAATGTTGTTGCATTGATAATATTGATTGGGGAATTGTGGTCAATATGTATTCTCATTTCACATATCATTGAACACGTTACACTAAGGATGGAAAACTCTAAAACAGTCCATACACTATCGTCTAGATATTTCTAGGATCTATCAGTGGCGGCTGGTGCAGGAGGGGCAAAGGGGCAATACCCTCCCAAAGCTCCCCAGAAAAATAGAAAACGTATTAAGCACAAGCGAGAAATTTATAAAGGCCATCAGATATATTACTTGATCTATTTTAAGTTTCCCGCTTCCAAACTGAACGCTGCGCACTATGAGCTAGCTTGGCGTTGCCCCCCGTGCTTTGCCAGATTGCGTGAAACTTGGCATATGCTATCCTTATTTTCCCATGCAATTATACATCGAGAGTGCTTTAAAAAACGCTGACAACAGCATTGAGAAGGGGCCAGAATGATTGTGCCTAAGCCAATAGAGTAACTTGTTTAACCCGAACCCCGAACGTTCTCGAACTTTGCCGTTGTTTCAAAGAGTTCGGCAACGACAATCTGCTTATAAACTAAATACAATACATGCAAGTGTGGTGTGGTGTGGTGTATTAGCGGTTTATCCAGCTGAGAAATAATTTCGTTGCTCTACCGTTCTAGTTTCTTGTTTTACTTAGATTCAGCAGTTGTTGGGTGATTTCGTGTTCTAATTGAAGCAATGAATACCGTTCAAGCAATTATTGCCGCAAGATTGAAGGGATTAAGTTTCGAGAATCGTAAGAAAATAAAAGAGTTGGATCCATTTCGGTCTAATCTTCAGATCCTAAAACAACAGGTATGTACCAAAATGCAGATTGGCTATGTGGTTGCGATGTCAGCAATTCATTTTATTGCTTTGTGTGTTTATTGATGGGGTCCGACGATTGTGATCCCGCTCGGGTCTACACACACATTAATGATCTGAAGCACTTGGGTGTAAAAATAACAAAGCATTCAATATGTCAAAGGCATTTGTTTTAATCTCTCGAATTTGCAACTTTAGGCCATGTTGAGGTCAATCTTTACTTCAACGGCCAGTCACGTACAACCACCATTTTACGTTTATATCAACCACCATGCTTTACTGAATCATCTGGCATACCAATTTTGTTGTGCAAATGGATATTTACCCAGAAATTAATTATTAGATTCTATATTAGCGGTAACTCTGAATTTAATAAAAAATAAAATTGAAGAAAGTAAGTACATTGCAATTCAAGCTGACGAAACCACTGATAATGCGAACATATCCCAATTGGTCTTTATAGTACGTTATGTTAAAGAAGCTAGAGTATATGAACGTTTTATGGGATACTTAATACCGCCTAGTCATGGCGCAGAAGACATAAATAACGTAATTTTTGCTGAATTAGAGAAAATTAATATAAACAAATCTCCTGGAAAGCTAATAGCTCAAAGTTATGATGGGGCTGCTGTTATGAGTGGCCGAAATAATGGAGTACAAGCCAGAGTCAGTTCAGTTTACAAGAGAACCATTTTCATTCATTGTTATGCTCATCAATTATATTTAATTCTAGAAAGAGCAGCTACTCAAAGTAAGCAAGTTCGAGTATTTTTTGCAAATGTTTCTGCTTTTTCAACATTTTTTTCAAGATCACTCCAACGAACACAAATTCTTGATAATATAGTTATGCCACACGGATTAAATATGCGCTGGAATTTTAACTCCAGCGTTGTTTGTACTGTTTTTAAATATAAACAAGTGTTGAACCGTGATTGTGGTTATTGAATAAAACACTGCATTTTTACGAAACTTGTGTAATGAATCTATTGATTGAAAAATCGACCGTTTTTTAGCGCTTGTTCGTCAGTAAGAGAGTCTCATCGGCGCATCGAAAGCCTCAGGCCCAAAACATGCGCATTACTATTTCCGACAACAAGAACTCCTTGAATGCTTGAAATTTATTTTTATTTTTATTTTATTTTTATTTTTTTATTTTCTTAAACAGTCAACGGGCTCAAGTACCCTTTTAATACAAATAATAGAAAATTTATAAAAGTAATCTTAAGTAGTTTTAACATATGAAAAATTGAGAAATTTAACATTTACACATTATCAAGTTATAAGTATCTGTTAACCAGCGTTTTTAATTCACGCTTGAACAAGGTTAAATCATTTATATTTCTTAACTGAGTAGGAACAACAATCTTATTCCATTTACGTCACAGACGCGGAACAGTAGAATAGTATGCATAACTTTTATAAGTATTCCTCTCTTCAAGCTCTCTTAACAGTTCTTAGAGAGTAAGATATATCTCTTGCAGCAAAGATGCTATTAATAATAGTATCACATTTTATCAAGTTTAACTTAACTTTTTATACAAAATAAATATCATGATATACATGCAAAGACTCAACTGACTCAATATTCAAACATTAAGAGATGCTGGAGTAATCATGATCAGTATAATTCATTGCTTTCCCCATCTTAAATGCAGCATATCTAAAAAATCTATGTTGAACTTTTTCAAGTTCATCAATTAGAAACAGCTTAGAAGGTGACCAAATGATCCAGGCATATAGCAGTACTGGACGTAAAGTTTTATATAAATGAACTAATGATAAGTGAGACTTAGACTCTTTAGTACTTTTTTTAATAAATCCAAGGATTTTATAAGCTTTGGAAGTAATAGTCTTTACATGAACATCAAATTCGAAATATTTTTGGTAAATTACACCCAAGTCTTTAATATTATTAACTTTTACAAGTTTTTGGTTATTTAAAGTGTAGTCAAAATCAAATACAATAAAACGACTTCTATTAATGGATAATAGCTTACATTTACTAATGTTTAATCTCAAAAGATTATCACAAGCCCAAGTAAGTATAGATCCCGTCAAGATCCCTCTGCAAACATATCTGGTCATAGAAATTATGAATCCTTTTAAAAATCTTAATGTCGTCCGCAAAACACCAAACCATCTGCAACATCATTAATAAATAATATAAACAACAAGGGCCCAAAATGAGACCCCTGTGGGACAATAGACGTCGCTGCAAAAGGATCCGACAAACTCCCTTTAATTCGAACCGACAACTCCCTATCAGATAAGTAGGAAAATAACCTTTTCAACGTTCCACCACTTAGGCCAAATTTAGATAACTTATGAATTAATAAATTATGATTAACGGAATCAAATGCCTTAGCAAAGTCTAAATAAATGGAATCGATTTGTTTAGCTTCATTAAGTACTATCATTAAGTACTTCAGATAGATAGTTGTTGTAGAATATTAGATTTGTTAGAGTAAATCTGCCCTTAATAAAGCCATGTTGCTCTTTAACAATAGATAGAATGCATACTTCAGAGAGATTATTAGCCATAATAGAGTCAAAAATCTTTGAAATAACACCAATAATGGCAATAGGTCTGTAATTTGATACATCATGTCTGTTTCCAGCCTTAAAAACTGGCGTAATAAAAGTTTTCTTCCACAACTTTGGCATAATGCCAAAGATTTTCTACATAATAACAACAACGGTTTAGCCAAAGATTCACCACACCTCTTGACAAAAAAGGAAGATAAACCATCAGGCCCAACCGTTTTCCTATCTTTAAGACTAGCAATAGTGGATATTATTTCTTCTAAACTAATAGTAAAATGAAACTCACTATTAAATGATAACAGATGACGAGATGAAGAGTCTGCGTGTAAATAAGTGAGCTCAAAATTTTTTGCAAAGAGATTACAGGAACTTTTGGAACAATTACTTCTAGAGTTCTGGAAAAACATTTCTTCAGGTATTAAGTTAGACTTAGTTAAAGAGTTTACATAATTCCAAAAGTGCTTATTATTTGTGGTCGTATTGCATTCAATATTATTGATAAAGGCAGATCCATCCAACCTGGATCTTCTGATACATTCTACTCTGAGCTTTTTAAATAGAATATAATCTCAAAATACACCAAATTCTAACCATTGTTTATGAATCATCTTTTTATTTATAATTTTAGAAATTAAGTCACTTGAGTACCAGTTGGGATCAGTTTCCTTAGTTTATATTTTTAAGGGAACATGAGTAGTTATTAAGTCATCCAAAATCGAATGAAATAATTCAGTGTTATGATCAATGTCATGATCCAATAATACATCATCCCAACTGGTGCCAGATAACTTGGTATTAATAGTATCATAATCAGCCCTAAAGAAATGAAATCTATTTTTAATACGTTTAACATTACTAATAATGCAGCAATTTAATTCAAGAAATACCTGGTCATGATGTATATCAAGAGGAACCAACGAGTCCAATGCATCAATAAGTTTAACATTATTTTCAGACAGAGTGGAGAATCCCAAATCCAACGTATAACCCTCACTACGATGAATGGGAAAAAATTGTGACATTCCAAAATACGAAAACATATTCATAAAAAGAGTAGAGTTCTCTTGAACCAATGCATCAGAGCAGTATGTTTCAGCAAATAAATTATCAGCTAAATCAGACTGATTAAACCATAATGTTTCACGTAAATTATAATCACCCATAATAAAAAATTCATTATTTTTATATTTATCCATCAACTTCTCAATAGAACTAAAATGTGATGCATAGTTGTCAGATTCAACAGTAGGCGTATAAACTCCGCCAATAATTAAGCTTTTACCGAGATTATTTATTTGAACAAAAATCTCTTCACTAATGTCATTTACAAAAATTACCTTAGAATTTAAATTAGATTTAACAGCAATAAGTATGCCCCCTCTACAAGGAGAGTTTTCAAAATTGTACCTATCTCTACGAAAAATGGAATAATTATGAAGTCCAATCTCGATGTCAGATATCCCAGGATGTAGACAGGTTTCCGTTAATACAATGATGTCAGGAGACGGTGATAAGAGACCAATATTCATAGAAGTTACATCAAGTTTCGTACGTAGATCTCTGACATTATCTAACTATTATCTTGCTGCCCGTTGACTGATCTAGTTTTTTTGAACTACAGAGGGTTCAGACTGCGATCTATGTAACTGAGTTGAGTTATTACTCTTTTTAAGTTTTATGTTGAAAATTTTCGGATTTCCGTTTACAAATTTAACAATTTGCTTGACATTATTCTCCTTATTTACCTCCAAGGCATTAAACATTTTTGCAGTATTCCTTAGTTCATTAAATTGAGCCCCTTGGAACTTCGTTAAATCAAAGGACACATGATATTCCTTAGGTATCATCATTGATAATGAAAATGATAAGCTTACCATTTAGCAATCAACCGGCTTAATAAATTATTTGAAAGATGAGGAATTTAATTTTTGGTTATATTTCTTTAATAAAATTTTACCACACAGTGATATTCTCTATAAACAACTACTACTACGTCAGTTAGATGGTGGCAAAGTTCAAAAATACATTTCCGATTTTAAGAATGCGGTCCAGAATATCAGAAAAGAGGTTGATCATGACTATTGTAATGCAGATGATAAATCAAAACCCGTACCTACAAAGCGAGCTCGATATGTAGACAGAAACATGCAAATGGCCAAAGAAGTATGTGATGTTATTATAACAAATATCACAGATAGATTTTGTGTTAATAATCATTTGGAAGCTTCTTTACTCTTTGAGGCAAGATTATGCTGTAACTTCTCGGAGCATTTTTTTAGTACTGCAGCTACATTTTTTAAGTTAGATCTTCTTTTATTAAAGCAAGAATTAATAACCATATATAGCAGGAATAATTTTTGTCAAGCCAACGGAGCTCTTCACATTCTGAATTTCTTTTTAGACAATAATCTTCAAAATGTTTTCCGTGAATCTGTCAAATTGTTAAGAATTATTTGTACAATTCCGATGACAACAGCTGAAAGCAAACATTGCTTTTCATCTTTGAAAAGAATTAAGACTTTTTCCCGAAATACTATGGGCCAAGATAGGCTTTGCTTTCCACGCTAGCTACATGCTCTATTGAACGTGAACTTATTAAGTCCACAGATGATTTTAATAATCTGGTTATTAGTCATTTTTTAACTCAAGAAAATAGACAAATAGACTTTATCTACAAGACTTTTAAGTAAATATCTGTTTTAGATCAAAAATTCTTTCTTTCAAAAAAATCTTGCTGTTATATTCCAATTTTACGTTAATAGGGTTAATTTAATGTTAGAATTATTTTCTAGTTTTTTGTTGGGAGTAGGGCTACTGGCGAGACCCCCTTTAGAAGAATGATAGCAGTACCTCAAAGGTGATAAGGAAACTTACTAAAATTGATTGTAAAATATGAATTAATAAGTATCAAATCAGTTTACTAGAGTATCAATTGTTATTAGATACTTATAAGTTTGTCCTGGAGGTTGCCCTCCCATCTAATTTAACCACGAGGCGCCACTGGGATCTATTGTACTTATATGCTATAAGCAAAATAGGAATCCCCACTTATTTACAGCAACTGTCGCTAGATGGCAATATTGCACTTGTCAAGCCAATGATAACACTTCCCAACTGATCGCAGCCATGTGCTCTCATTTGTAGAGAGTGCAGTTATTCTTTGTATCTTTTAAATTATGTAAATTTTGCGTTAGTTTTAGAATTGTAATATTATGTCCGAATTGAGGAGATCAAAAGGGCACAAACGCGTGTGTGTCGTGTGCGGTAACAACAGCTTGACATTCTCCTATAAAAGTTTCTTTCCAGTACCAAAACAGACTTCTATAAGAAAAAAATGGTATTTAGCCATAAATAAATCGGCAACCCCTCTCAGCGATGTGAAACGATTTTGGAAGTTAAACCGAGAAACATTTTGTTGTGAAGACCATTTCTCTGTGAGTTACCGAGTATTTAGTTGAACCAACATCAAACATCTATTTTCAGTTAAGAGAAGATATTGTAAACTTGACAGAACACTACAGAATGCGAGGACTACTGAAATTGAAGAAAGGTGCGGTTCCTCACATTTTTCACCCTGTCAACAAATCACAATCATCTTTCTCAAAGGAACGGAAAAAAACGAGTATTGAAGTGGAAAGAAATGAAATCGAAGAGAACAGCCAGAGGTTAGAGGTCAGAAAACACAAAATTATGAAGGAAACAATTTTTTTTAAATAACTGAGGTTATGTCAAACGTCAAAATTTTGATTGAAGCATTTTTTTTTGAAAAATAAGTGAGATTATATAAAAAAAATTTGAAGTAACTAATTAGTTGCAAGTTAAAAATATTGTATAGTCGCGTAACTATCAATTTGTTTCGTCCAAAATTTTCCAAATTTTGATTCAAGTCTTGGTGATTTTTATTTTGACATTTGACAGCTGGTTTTACCGGTTGGCCATACTTGACATTTCGAAATTTTGTGGTTATGTTGTATTTGTGTACACAAAACTGTTATTTAAAAGAAAATTGTAATAATGTTCATATGTAAATTATGTTGGTTGTATTGTTAGGAAACTGAGGAGCCGCCATCTCAATTCAAGTTACCGTCCCAGAATCCGCAAGAAATGTCGCAAACTGCCCGTCAATGGAAGGAGTTCAAGGGTAACAACCTTCCCTCTGAAAGACCCAATTCATGGAAACACGACAGCTCGAGACACGCTTTGTGAGTTTTCTAATCTAAATTGCGAATTTTTTTATGGTCCTCTTAACTGAATTTGTTGCAGCTATCGCAACTCATACGACATGGGATCACGTTACTATTATTCACCAAACAATTTCCGCCGCCAACAAAAATCCCAATTACGAAGAAAAAACAACTTGAATAATTACAACTCTCGAGAAACGAAACCAGTTCGGCCTCCTTCACCTTTTTGTGGAACTGAAGAATATACGTTGAAGAAAATTCAAGAAACTAGTGACATGATCAAGAAACAATTGCTGATGTCGCCAGAAGCTCTTAAAGCATCTAAGCCAGTTGTAACGGAACCTGAAAAAGAAGAAGCTCCAATTGAAAGTGTTGTTAAAAAAAACAACATTAACAGTGTTGTCAGAAACAAAAAGGTTGTTGAAAATTTCGATGTGAGCGAAATTCACAACAAGATAATGAGTCATATATCAAATTTGAGTTACGGTAGAAAGATTAATTTGATTTGTTCCTCATCATCCGGTTATGACGTTGCCATTCAGCAAATACAAAAACAAAAACGATTAGAGATCTCGAAAGCTCTTAGAGACATGTGCTCGAATCAAACTCCCGAAAATACGGATTTTGTTAATTCAATTATACCTGATATTGGAATAAAAATTGAGCATTTACCATTGGAAGTTATTCAGCAATTAAGTATAACTCTAGATCAGGATTTGCTGTCTGAAAACAATATTGTGAGAGAAATTAAAAAGGAAGTTGTTGATGAAGTAGAGAAATTGAACGATTTTCTTGAACCGGTCCACCAATTCCAAGTTTCTATTAAAGAGGAACCGATTGATGACTGGGGAGACGAAGTTAATAACGAAACCTCTGAGAATTTGATAGAAGAAAATTTGTCGAATATTGCGGAAATTCAAACTAATTTGCCATTATGTTGCACAATTGATACACAAACTGATGAAATTGATCAATTTGAGTTAACCGATACCGATCTAAATCCAAAGTGTTTGCAAGATGCTATAGTTACTATGTTGCGAATTGACGAAGAAATTACAAGGCTAACGAAAATGAGACAGTTAATTTTTAGTAAACTTGAAAATTCCAATTTGAATAAGAGAATGCTTAAGAAAAGAAAATGTAAGAATTCAGATTCTAATGTAGAAAACAATGAAACCGCGGATAAAGATGAAAATGAAGAAAATAACGAAGAAATGGTCTCTAACAACGCTGACACTGGACTAAACCCCGCTGTTATGATTGATAATTCTGTAGAAGACGCTATGACTCGTGAAAATGTATCTGAAGCAAGAAATGGTGTAAATGTGAAATACTATGAAAAGGAACTGGTTCTCGGACCCATTTCTGAAAAAATTTTGGTCATCAAGGTATCTCCATTTTTTTTATTACTAATAATATATGGATAAATAAGACAGTACAAGACAATATCCGAAGTCTAGATCGAGTTTGTCCTTTCAAGATCGCAGGGTTTAAAACTTTGCTTATCACCCCCACTTTGACTCCATTTTATTTTGTATTTCTGAACAACCAGAGCAGAGACCAGAGCAGCGTGTTACAATTTTAACTTAAGACTGCGGTTTACGGTTTTTGCGTTCTCTGTCGCACACACGACAATGAATTCTGTCATAGGAAACTCCAAAACTGTTGTAAATTCTTAGATTTTTTTTATTGTACATGAAAGCCAATGATGTCTAGTATGATCTAGTATGCGGCAGCTTCAGAAAAAAGTTAGCTAAAATTTGGTCATAAATTTTAGGAGATCTTCTGTCGACTTTATTTTTAAGAATACTTGACCTTTCGGCTTTGAATTGGTTTTAGTCTTTTAACTGATATTTCTAGATTCTTAGAGCAAAAAGAAATCAAAAAATTTACTTTGGTTTTTAAGGTTTGATACCACGACCCAAATCAGTGTTTTGTCTATAACGCCCCATGTGTGCGACTCTACGTTTCTTGTGATCACTGTGGCACACACGAGCTTCAGAAAAAAATTTGGTTATAGATTTTAGATGGACTTTGAATTGGTTTTACTCCCTTAACTGATATCTCTAGATTCTTAAAAGTGAAAGGGGATCAAAAAATTTACTCTGATTTTAAAGTCTTGTACGATGACCGAAGTCACTGTCGTGCCTATAACGCCCCATGTGTGCGACAGAGAACTTTACGTTTCTTGCGATTTTTGTCGCACACATGAGGCGTTATAAGCACTACAATGCATTCTGTCGTAGGAGACTCCAAAACTATTGTAAATTTTCAGAATTTTTTATTACAGATGAAAGCCAATGATGATGTCTCGGCCGTAATCTGTTTTTAATAATGATGTAATATGCGGCGGCTTCAGAAAAAAAATTTGAGCTGAAATTTTGGTTATAAATTTTAGGAGATATGCAGTCGACTTTATTTTTAAAAGTACTTGACCGATGGACTTTGAATTGGTTTTACTCCCTTAACTGATATCTCTATATTCTTAAAAGTGAAAGGGGATCAAAAAATTTGCTCTGATTTTAAAGTCTTGTACGATGACCGAAGTCACTGTCGTGCCTATAACGCTCCATGTGTGCGACAGAGAACTTTACGTTTCTTGCGATTTTTGTCGCACACATGAGGCGTTATAAGCACTACAATGCATTCTGTCGTTGTAGGAGACTCCAAAACTATTGTAAATTTTCAGAATTTTTTATTACAGATGAAAGCCAATGATGATGTCTCGGCCGTAATCTGTTTTTAATAATGATCTAATATGCGGCGGCTTCAGAAAAAAAAAATTGAGCTAAAATTTTGGTTATAAATTTTAGGAGATATGCAGTTGACTTTATTTTTAAAAGTGCTTGACTTGACTTTGAATTGGTTTTACTCTCTTAACTGATATCTCTAGATTTTTAAAAGTGAAAGGAGATCAAGAAATTTACTCTGATTTTAAAGTCTTGTAGGATGACCGAAGTCACTGTCGTGCCTATAACACCCCATGTGTGCAACAGAGAACTTTACGTTTCTTGCGATTTTTGTCGCACACATGACGCGTTATAAGAACTACAATGCATTCTGTCGTTGTAGGGGACTCCAAAACTATTGTAAATTTTCAGAATTTTTTATTGCAGATGAAAGCTAATGATGATGTCTCGGGCGTAATCTGTTTTTGATAATGATCTAATATGCGATGGTTTCAGAAAAAAAAAATTAGAGCTAAAATTTTGGTTATACATTTCCTGATATATTCACTCGACTTTATTTTTAATAGTAGAAGACCGATTGACTTTGAATTGGCTTCACTCTCTTAATTGATATCTCTAGATCAAGAAATTTACTTTGGTTTTAAAGTTGCGGACGACGACCGAATTCAGTGTCGTGCCTATAACGCCCCATGTATGCGACAGAGAACCCAACATTGGATTCAAGTTTAGACGATGAGTCGCTCCCCATAAGAGTAAACTATTTTAGTTTTAACCATTTATATGACAATACATGTAGGTACCTGCAGGTTAAAATATTAGAAACAATTTTACTTAATCAAATTTTGCTTTGACTAATCATTCGCATTACTTTACATTGTAAAATTAAAAAAAAAACTTAACTAGAAATTAGCATAGAACGGTAATAGTGATTTTACGGTGCAGTATAGTTGCCCGTATCCAGTAGAGTTACGACTTTAGTTAAAGATCATTAAAAAAACATTTTTTTTAAATAATAAGGTTCACATAGAACTTTTCTAGTAGAGTCGAGGCATTTACAAGGGAGATGTAGACCTTCCGAGATGACAAGTAGGAATGAAGGCGCGCGGCCGGCTATTTTTACAAAATCTAAACCCATAAGGCGTAGCTAGTTTCCATACTTTTACTCTAAACAAATAAATGAGCGGCTTTTCCCTCTACTGCAATGTTATCTTAACTGATTGTAGGAGACTTCAAAACTATTGTAAATTTTCAGAATTTTTTATTGCAGATGAAACCCAATGATGATGTCTCGGGCGTAATCTGTTTTTAATAATGATCTAATATGCGGCGGCTTCAGAAAAAAAATAATTAGAGCTAAAATTTTGGTTATAAATTTTAGGAGATATGCAGTCGACTTAATTTTTAAAAGTATTTGACCGATGGACTTTGAATTGGTTTTACTCTCTTTACTGATATCTCTAGATTCTTAAAAGTGTAAGAGATGAAGAAATTTACTCTGGTTTTAAAGTCTCGTACGATGACCGAAGTCACTGTCGTGCTTATAACGTCTCATGTGTGCGACAAAAATCGCAAGAAACGTAAAGTTGTCTGCCGCACATAACGCCCCATGTTTGCGACAGAGAACTTTACGTTTCTTGCGATTTTTGTCGCACACATGAGGCATTATAAGCACTGCAATGCATTCTTTCGTTGTAGGAGACTTCAAAACTATTGTAAATCTTCAGATTTTTTTATGGCAGATGAAAGCCAATGATGATGTCTCGGGCGTAAGCTGTTTTTAATAATGATCTAATATGCGGCGGCTTTAGAAAAAAAATAATTAGAACTAAAATTTTGGTTATAAATTTTAGGAGATATTGAGTCGACTTTATTTTTAAAAGTACTTGACCGATAGACTTTGAATTGGTTTTATTCCTTTAACTGATATCTCTAGATTCTTATAAGTGGAAGGAGATCAAAAAATTTACTCTGGTTTTAAAGTCTCTTACGATGACCGAAGTCACTGTCGTGCTTATAACGCCCCATGTGTGCGACAGAGAACTTTACGTTTCTTGCGATTTTTGTCGCACACATGACGCGTTATAAGAACTACAATGCATTCTGTCGTTGTAGGAGACTTCAAAACTATTGTAAATTTTCAGAATTTTTTATTGCAGATGAAAGCCAATGATGATGTCTCGGGCGTAATCTGTTTTTAATAATGATCTAATATACGGCGGCGTCAGAAAAAAAAAAATTAGAGCTAAAATTTTGGTTATAAATTTTAGGAGATATGCAGTCGACTTAATTTTTAAAAGTACTTAACCGATGGACTTTGAATTGGTTTCACTCCCTTAACTGATATCTCTAGATTCTTAAAAGTGAAAGGGGATCAAAAAATTTACTCTGATTTTAAAGTCTTGTACGATGACCAAAGTCACTGTCGTGCCTATAACGCCCCATGTGTGCGACAGAGAACTTTACGTTTCTTGCGATTTTTGTCGCACACATGAGGCGTTATAAGCACTACAATGTATTCTGTCATGGTAGGAGACTCCAAAACTATTGTAAATTTTTAGATTTTTTTATTGCAGATGAAAGCCAATGATGATGTCTCGGGCGTAATCTGTTTTTAATAATGATCTAATATGCGGCGGCTTCAGGAAAAAAAAATTATAGCTAAAATTTTGGTTATACATTTCCTGATATATTCACTCGACTTTATTTTTAAAAGTAGAAGACCGATTGACTTTGAATTGGCTTCACTCTCTTAATTGATATCTCTAGATCAAGAAATTTACTTTGGTTTTAAAGTTGCGGACGACGACCGAATTCAGTGTCGTGCCTATAACGCCCCATGTATGCGACAGAGAACCCAACATTGGATTCAAGTTTAGACGATGAGTCGCTCCCCATAAGAGTAAACTATTTTAGTTTTAACCATATGACAATACATGTAGGTACCTGCAGGTTAAAATGTTAGAAACTATTTTACTTAATCAAATTTTGCTTTGACTAATGATTCGCATTACTTTACATTGTAAAATTTAAAATAAAACTTAACTAGAAATTGGCATAGAACGGTAATAGTGATTTTACGGTGCAGTATACTTGCCCGTATCCAGTAGAGTTACGACTTTAGTTAAAGATCATTAAAAAACATTTTTTTTAAATAATAAGGTTCACATAGAACTTTTCTAGTAGAGTCGAGGCGTTTACAAGGGAGATGTAGACCTTCCGAGATGACAAGTAGGAATGAAGGCGCGCGGCCGGCTATTTTTACAAAATTTAAACCCATAAGGCGTAGCTAGTTTCCATACTTTTACTCTAAACAAATAAATGAGCGGCTTTTCCCTCTACTGCAATGTTATCTTAACTGATTGAACTTCTAGGTCGTCGGCAATAAGCTTCTGGCGGCTGCTCAAAGCGGAAACCTGTTCTACATCGATCTTCAAAACGGTTCCATCTTACGTACAATTCAAGTAACATCCACACCAATAACATCTCTCGCCTTAGTCAAGGACCAAACTCATCTCAACTTGTTTGTTGGATCACTCGAAACCAACTTGAAACAGTACAATTTCAAGAAAGGCAATCTAATCCGATGCATTAACGTTTCAGCAGGCATTCAATGTCTCGAAATTTCATGGAATTATATTTTCATCGGCACCGTTAGTGGTGACTTAATTCGTTACTCCTTAAAGGTTTTTTTTTCGAATTTTATTTTTTATTTAACTACCAAATAATTACAGAAAAACGTCATAGAATTTGAGGATAAGATTTGTCCGAGTGCCGTTTTAGTTCTAAGAGCTACTCAAGAGGGCGCTAGAAGAGTTTTGTTGATCGGAGCTCGAAATTCACCTGTTTGTGTCAGAGATGCCATGTCCGGTCTTCATATGAGAACAATGGATGGTTTGATTTCGCCAACTGTTTATTCGTTATTGTTGGAAAATAGTCTGGTGTACTGCGGAACAACTTTACATGACATTCTAGTTTTTCGTTTTCATGTTTGTAATTAAATGATTGTAGAAGAAATTTTTATTGATACGAAAATTGTAGGATGGAGCTCTAGTGCATAAACATCATGCTTCGAATGCTAAAGGGATAAGTTGTGTGAAAGTCGTGGAAAATTTGTTGTTTGCTAGTTGTCATAATGGCAACATTTACGTTTTTCACGCCAAACAACACAAGTATCTCGGTATAATTCCAGGACCCGGTGGTGTGATTCTTTCAATGGAAATCGTTTCTAATTTAGTGAGTTTTGATTTTATCACTTTTTTGAATGGGAATTATCACTAGTTTTACTGGATACAGGTGAAAAATACCAGTTAATGCCTTAATTTTTGGGGGGTAACTAAATCAAAGATTAGTTTTAACCCTCATTAAAAAGGAATCATTTCTCATTACTATAACTGTATTCACCTATGTCCAGAAAGCATTGAGTCAGTCCATGTGATACTTAAACTTTTGACTTGTTTGTTTCAGGTGATTGTTGGAACTATGTCATTTAATTTTAAATCGATTCTCATTCCCAATTTTATTTTGGAAAATAACGTGTAATAAATGAATAACAATGGGATGGCGATGCGGCATTATTTCTGTAACCAAGTTGCGTTTTTACTTTTTAATTCGTCAATGATGAATCGTTAGTTAGGTTTATTTTAATAATTTCGTTTAGATGTGCAGTTATATGGTAAAACTTACTGTGTAACGTCGAAGCTTGGCACTTTTGGTTTAGTACTAAAGATCCACTTGACGTTAAACTGTACATTAGAAGAATGCAAAAGCTAGTAAGTTTTTTACACATTTTTTAAAGTTACAACGATTAGTCACTTATCCGAAAAACACAACGAAATTTTTTTTCTTATAGCTTGCTTTTTGGGAAACTCGCTATATTAAGAATAAATTGAAGTACTCATGAAGATAGTTATTGTCTATTTTATCTCGTAATTGCATGAATTATTCAAAGTTATAAATGTGATGTCAAATTATTAACAGAAATCCTACCGAATCTAAACCGATCTTACACACTTAGTTTGACCATATGATTACTATGCGATACGTGTCAATTTACACAAGCTCTCAGTAAAATTTCCAGTGATTTTAGAATAATCAAGTTACTTTATTTTCCAAGCCATTTCCATAATCCTTTGATTCGAGTTCCGCGGCCGAAATCGGAGTCGCTCCTTACTTGAAACCGAAATCAAAAGTGTTCCGTTGGATAATGTAGTAAAACTTTTCTTCGGATTGAAAGTAGAAAGTCAACGACCACTAATTGTTTTTGTGTAGGTGTAGACGGACTTTACGGTTTCACATTTGTAGGGCCAATAAAGGTATGGGCTGACAGCTCGAACTTACCTTCATTAGCTGGATGCACGTAGGTTGGATATGCTTGTTTCATGGTGTTCCCCAACGCGGTTTATCAAAGAGACTGTGTATGGCGGTAAATTTGGTGTGCACGCGACCCTTCTTTACGACAAAACTAGGACAAGCAAGGACGAAGGAGACCTCGCACACGTCTTTTATGCTCGAGATGGAGCGGAGGTGGTTATGGTAGGGTGAGATAGAAAGATGGAAGTTCGGGATGGCAGACAACCAGTAGTACCCAACCATCCCGGTTCACAAGATTGAACAGCATTTATAGACTGGTGCTAAGTGCAGTATGGTTGGCACAATTTACATTTTGTTTTGCTATCCAGCCGTAAACCTAGTAGAAGGAGGAAATCAAAAATCAGCCCGCCTTCATGGTTCAGAACGGCCACAGATTACGAGAAGATGCCGTTCTTGCCAGTGCAGGAGAACTTCTAAAGATGTGAAACAAGCTGTCATCGCCAAATTTTCCCGATAGGCATTATTTCTGACGCCATCCTTTGTGCCCGAGAAACACGAATAACAGCAAAAGGAGCAGGTGGGTAAACAAAGACATTGAAAATTGGTGAATCGAATTTAAAAACAATACCGAGAGATCCAATGACCCGACCAAAATCATGGTTCTGAATAAAAACATGAACAAACGAAAGCATTTTCGAGTTTGAAAAAAATTTGGTCTTAGTTCACATCACGATATAAGTTCGTGACTAGTTGGAATGAAAATACGGCATTTAATTTTGAGAAAAACAATTATTGAAGTTATTTGAAATAAACGCCACCATTTCAACACTTCTCATCTTGATCATGACGGATTTTCTTGGGGAATAAAGTGAGTCACGCATCTTTATAGAACAATTATTTTTGAAAGAAGACCAGCTGCAATTGGTTTTCTATTTTCTTAGGGGCGTCTTTTTAGTAGAAACTTTTCATGTTTTTATTTTAAATCATTTAGTAAATTGTTTCCGTTTCAAATCCTTGTCTTCCTCTGTCGATCCCGAGCGGAGTTGCCCGGTCCTCTAATTTATTACTTTCGAGAACCAAACGGGGAAATAGGGTACC
Source organism: Pyrochroa serraticornis (assembly GCA_905333025.2). Classification (NCBI taxonomy): domain Eukaryota; kingdom Metazoa; phylum Arthropoda; class Insecta; order Coleoptera; family Pyrochroidae; genus Pyrochroa; species Pyrochroa serraticornis. The sequence continues at coordinate 8,662,620 of HG995153.1, read as the reverse complement.
TACTGTGTTTCGCTGGAGGTGGCGGGTATTATTTTGTACGATTTCGAAGCGGTTGACAGTGTTGTTTGCAGTATGGGAAATAAAAGAAAGTTGTCTCTAACAAGAGCTCGGAAAAGTCGACGACTTATAGCTAAAAAATGAGTTTTTTACATAATAATTGATACCGTTGATAATCTTGATGTGAAGTGACCGTCCTTGCACGGAGGGTGAAAATTATCTATGAAAATGTTTCGCCCAACAAACTCTATCCATTTTCAACTTTGAAAATAACATCCAACTCATTATTATTACTGAGATACACATCACAATTACTGAAAATAAATAAAACAAATTGCAGGATATCTGTCGGGGTGAGTGAAACCTAAACCTACGCAGCAGGCTGAAGAGTCCTCCGACTCAGCTGATGAGCAAGTTTTCTGAAAAAAATGTCACGGTATTGATTTCATATTGCTGTTTTTATTTTCTTATCGTGACCAAAAGATTGAAGACTACTTCCCATTACCGACTCAAACACAAGGCCAGTTCGCTGTGGCGTAGCCATAACATTGCATAGCAATCATTGCATGTCAGTGCGATCGGCTTTGATCTTCACCATTTTTCACCTACTTTTCTTCCTAAAATAAGTGCAATTGTGCAATAATGTATTTGTAGAGCATTTCTGTGTGACAGTGTTTAGTAGACTTCTTCAAACCACGTGTTTAACGGGTGTTTTGAACAATTCTTTCATAAGAGGCTATTATTAAGGGTAACCATTAGCCGGGGAGTTTCCCAATCACGCAGCAACAGTGTATTTTTTACGGTTAAGAAGCAATCTAATGCCTCGTACACACTGCAGGTGCAACATGCAATGCAACGTGTAATGCAACATGGATGGTGTTTTTATTCGTAGACGCGTATTCCCGTTCGCATACGTTCCCGCAATTCCTCAAGTTGTGATCTGGCGTTGCACCTTTGTGTTCGCACCAAAAACCAACGGATCGCTGGCGCGCAATCAGTGCAACATGCAATAAGCGCAGAACGACCGTCCACACACGTTGCATTGCACGTTGCATTACACGTTGCACCCGTAGTGTGTACGAGGCATAAAATTTGTTAGTCTGTCTTGTAAGGGCGTTTCTTGCAATTTTGAAGCCAATTAATTGTAGTAAATTTTCAAAGTCTGTATTGTATATAATCATACAACGATTCCTGAGATTTTAAATCTAAAAAAAGTTGTTGCCAACTCGCTTTTTGTATAAATCGGTTCTCCACCATCATCGTCGTTTCCTATCCAACGTTTCTATTTCGTGTATTACCATAAAAGCACCACATGAAACTGCTAAATTATAATACGACTCCATTCGTGCAACGCTAGATCACAACTTGAGGAATTGCGGGAACGTCTGCGAATAAAAACACCGTCCATGTTGCATTGCATGTTGCGTTACACGTTGCACCTGTAGTGTGTACGAGGACGAGGCTTAACGTATCAAAAATGTCGTCCACGTGTTATGTTCCCTCGTGTTCGGGAAATTACGGACATGGTGATGAGGTGATGCACCAAAAATGGCAGTGTTCGCATTTTCACCGAATGAAGGTATGAGAAAAATATGGGTGAAGGCCATTTCGCGGACGGACTTTACACCTTCAAAATTTAGTGAGGTATGCGAATTACATTTTCAAAAAGAAGATATTATCTGGGATGTATCCAAATTTGACAAAAAGATGGGCCAGCGTGCAACCACTTCTTTGAAACGTCCGCGCTTAAAAGTTGGTGCCATACCAAGTAAAATTCGTGAATGTGAGGAAATGCATTTATTGAAGGCTATCAATGAAAGCAAAGCAGATTTTAAGGTTCATCAGGAGTCTACTTTTTTTCAAAATTTTGACAAGCTGCTAGCAATTATAGATGTCTTGCCTCATAAGTAAAATTGGTTTAAAGTTAATGATGAGTCAAACAATATTTTTTTAAATTAATAATAATCCGGGACCTAACACAAGTTATGCTGTCGTAATAAATTTGAATTTGAAAATGGAAGCATTTTTATATAGCCAAGAAAGTTATATAGACATCATCCTAATTAAGATCCCTTGCACTGTTTATAATTTGGAACTTATTGAAAAAAAATTAAGCTTTAATAAAAACTATTTCAAAAAAATTATACTTCATTTGACAAATGTTTTGGAAAAGTTAGATTACAATGATCTCGATCAAGGCGCTTCTGTCAAGTTTCTTTCAGAACAGCTAACTTTCCATGTTACCCCGAAAGAAAAATATCGTTATTCTACTAATATATTAATTTGGTCATCTATTTTGCACACAATCAGCTCACATGCTTAGAAATATTTGCGGCGCTACAGTTCACGGATCCGTCAACGTTAAAATCAATTTGCAATACATTTTTAACTGATCCACGTGATGACGATAGAAAATCATTCTCGTGTACGCACACAATATTTTCAAACTTTTAAAAGAACATGAGAAAATTGTTATGCTGCTGATGGATGAAATTCACATTCAACCTCATTTGGACTTTAAAGGTGGAAATATTGTAGAAAATGCATTCAATAATTCCTTTTTGCCTACATCCACGTACACCTTCATGATTTCTAGTGTCACTTCAAACTTAAAAGAAGTTATTCACATATTTCCAACTTCTACCATAAAAAGTGACACTCTTTTTGATTGTACCCGAACACTTGTCACTAAATTGGAAGAGATACGTTACATAGTATTTTGTATTCTAAGTGACACCAATGCACTGAATGGCAAAGCCATGAATAATTTTTCACCAAAAAACAGTGGAGCATAGTTTATCCGCACCCTTGTGATAACACACGACCTCTGTTTTTCTTATACGAGTCGGCTCATCTACTAAAATGTATAAAGAACGATTGGTTGGATCCCAAGAAGACAAAGATCTTCACTTTCCCTGATTTTGTGATCGGCGAAAAAAAATTGTAAATTTCCATTCACTAATATTATTACACCAACTGGAGCCTGATAATTTTATTTCTTGTCATTTTGGGAATTCTTTATCTCTGAAAGTATTATTTCCTACTACTTTTGAACGCCAGAATGTCAGTTTTGCTTTGAAAATTTTCAACTCGTTTGTGAAGGAGCCTCTTTGGAAATTTGGAACTAACATAGAAAATTCGACAGAACCTACTAATTTCATAGATATTATATTAATCTAGTGAGAGATTCTTAACGTCAAAACATTATTAAAAGGACATCGACTTAAAGATCATCTCCAAACACTCATAAGACGACCCTAAATTGGCTTTCTTGCAAGAAATTATTTTCTGGCTTGATACTTGAAAATTCGGCGATTTTTCTAATAAACTCACACCGCTCTTTCTCACAAAATTCGGGCCACGTTGGAAATTATACAATATTGTTATCAAGAATTAACGATGAATTATGTTTTGTTAGGAAAATTTCAAACCGACCCTTTAGAACAGCGATTTGGAAAATTTAAACAATTATCAGTATATAAAAATAATTTTTTCAAGTGCTTATAGGTCTAAATTTTGATGTTTTTCTTGTATTATTTACGTTTCGTATACGAGCTTTTTCGCTAAGGGTATTAAAGATTACCAAAACAGCTATAATAACTTGAAAAAATACTAGAAAATGTCGTGTATGCTCAACTAAACGATTTTGTGAACAAAATATATTATCCGATTACCACTACAGTTTATCCTGAATTATTGATGAACAGTTTTTGACCTTGGTAAAACTGAAATAAGCATTTTCTTCCACTTGAGATGTGCTTTTCAACTATAGACAGAAATATTTTGATGCAAAAATTACAAACTTAAGGCTTGCAGGGAAAAATTCTTGGGTGGATATGTTGTAACGACGCATGAGATTGAGGCATCTAAATGACGTTTTGGTACAATGAGAATAAAATTTATTCGTTAACCGAGACTCGAACCCGGGTTTCCAAATTGCCGGATCGAAGTACACTAATCATGCATCGTTATAAGATCAAGTATAGTGGTGGTGATTAATGTACTTTGATAGCTTAACGGCTTAATGTCAAAATTAAAACTAAAGCACGACAGTGGAGTCTCCTTGGATAATTTTTGTTTGTTTTCCATATAAATGATACGATAACATTAACTAATACAGGTAGAACGATACAGTAAGAAGTGGCCAGGGTTTAAAAATTACTATTGGGGTCAAAGAATCGTAAATTGTTGATGAAATCAAAGATCAGTGGCCGCGCGTAATGTTTATTTTAGCGTGTTCTGTATTGTTAATTCGTGGAAAAACTTACAAAATTTTGATTAAAACTTAGATCGTCGGTGAAATCAATGACAGGGCTGATAGATTTTTTTTAAATTTTACTTTTTATAAAGTCTACACGGCGCTCTTTAAAATTGGCGAATTTTTCAATCACTTTTTCATTAAAATTACTATCGTTTTCACTAAGCAGTTTTCTATTCACAACATTAAAATGGCGAAAAGGCGCTTAAGTGCTAAAAAGCATCTTTCGGCCTCTGCTGTTGTCATTGGAATGGTCAATAATATTTCCACTAATTTCACTGTTTTTTTGAAGAGCTCCTCCAAGTTGTTTGTTAACAGTGTATGCAGAGAAGCAGCAGCTCCGGTGATGTCTTTTATAACCTTTCTGTCTACTAGAACCAGCAACTTCAATTTTTAGATCTGCCACAGACCTTCCAAATCCTTTAATTTTTATTTCGATTATGTCTGATAATGGTGTAATTTTAATTCCTAATAAATACTGCACGGAATTCTTTATATTAGTTTAACTTCTAACCCGGCATCTAATTTGCGGATTAGCTTTGTTAATAAAATACCAGACTTTTAAATGATGGTTCTGCAGACTTTGCAGCCACAAATTTGTGTTATGGTTCCATAACCACCACGTGAGCGGCTAACCAATGAAATCCGCTGCTGCTCAAAATCACGCTCTGTGAACACCTGCAGACCATCAAATTTGTAGCAATCGATAATTGATTGTAATAGCGGGGTCAGTTAAAGTTTGCATTTTATTATTATTATTTCAATTATGCACAAAATCTTTAATTTATATCATTTAGTTCTATTTTTCTTTATGTGTTCTGCAGCTCCGCTGCTCTTACACAGTTAAATTTTAAGAAATATTTAATTTATATATGTATAAAAAATTGGTCCTTCTAAACACGTAGGAATTCACTTAACGGTTAACAGGAACAAAATTACAACACCATTGTTTTACCAAAATTAACTTTTGTAAGCATTTTATTGCTGAGACAACAAAGTGATATTGCCTACATTTCAGATATTAACCTAAAATTTGGGAAGTTTTAAATAAAAGCCAAAGAAAACCGAAAATAACAATTTCTCATAAGGAAAACCAATAAATTTCGAAATATGAGCAACAATGTTATTTTAAATAATATCAATAGATTGTTTCGGTTTATATAGTTCTTTTGCTGAAGATCCAAGAGTTGTTTTTCTTAACAGACATGCATTGCTACATTTATTAAGGTTCAAGTCACAAAATTTAGAAAGTTACTGATTCTGGTGTCAGATACGCACTTCCCCGCCATTTTTGTTCGTGACATCATATACTTTTTGCCGAGTTACCTTCACATACTTTTGTAGTCCCCTTCAAAACCCAATTCCCTAAGAAGTCGAAAAGTTGTAGCTTCTTCAAGTACTGTAAGTTATTAAAAAAAAATGAGTTATAGTTGTATTATGACTATTAACACTCCAAATAAAATATTTCTGTGTCCAAAATAATTTTTAATTTTCGTCTATGGTAAATGCGCATGCAGATCCCATGAAAATGAAATATTTATTTGCTTGTATGGTAACTTCACCATCCAAACTAATCCACTGAGTCCGCTAGTAGTAAAAATTAGAAAATTTCAGTTGAGTGTATTCTCCCTATGAGTACTATGAGTACGACTTATACCTGGCTGGCAACTCTTCTGAAGATGGCCAATTTTATTTATCACAAGCAACAAGTGGAAGAGTAATTAAACATTAATAAACATGGTTAAGGTTTTGTTTTAAATGAACCGTCTTTAATAGCTTTCTGCACCTCTTTTACACCTTTGTCCACCTCGAAAGCAACGCTAGAACTATTACTTCATCCTGCAAATTTCTCACAAATGTTTATCTAATTTTTTCCCCATACAAGAAAAATCGGTAAAATTAAATTGAAACGCCAATGATTTAACTTTTACGCCTATTTGGTTGATCAGTTCTTCTCAGTACATAAAAAGGCGCATTCGAGATTGTTTTTCGCGTCAAGGATTCAGATTACTGGAAATTAAAACTTTAAACCTTAACCAGTGACATAGCCTTAAAAAGGGGTTTTGAAAGTTCTAATTTAGTTTTCAAATTAAAAATTAATCATTTGTATAATTATCCCTTGAAGTATCGTAACTTCACTTCAACTATATGTACAAGACAATTATCATACATCTTTGCATCATAATTCAGGAAGCGCTTCTTTGGTTTGACGCTGCACCTGCTTGTTCCTGCAAGACATAAGCCTGGGTATGTATTTTAAATCCGAATAACCTGAAACCCATCGATATAGCGCAAAAACCACGAAGCAAAACTTTATATGTTACCTTGGACAAAACTGACTCCGAGGTCGCTTCGGTCTACACTTTGGATGTACCATAAAAAACATATGAGGGAAACCCGTACCGAAATAAGCTCCATCAATACCCATATGACGCATCGCCCTTGGTTTGTATATATCCGTACATTTTGGGCAATACAGTTTAACTGCTTGTTCCCCAGGAAGATCAGATAAACCTACAAAGGTCAGTAAGTAATTTAAACAATTTTGCAACTAATTAAGAAATTACCAATAGGTAACATTCTTTGGGATTCACAATAAACTCTTGGACATGTCCCGAATTTGCAAGCATTATATTTTTCCACCATATCGGTGATGCCTTGATTAGTTAAAATGTATCTAGCATGAATTAACCCGTATAACACCTCAGCTGCTCCTTCAATAGCATTGGAATGTCTTAAAGTTTCATCGAGATCTTCATCTACAAATCAATAAGTCAGTTTCAAAACAATTATAATCAACACTTGCTTACCTGGTTCTAAATCTAATATTAAGTCTCTAGCGTTACTGTAATGTTGTACTATCTCACTTAACCCCGTTAAATTGAATCTGTCTTCAATATATTCCTCATCCACCTAATTCGAAAGAGATTTGTTAAAAATCTTTTGAAATATTACAAAATACGTTACCTTGCAGAAAAACTCGTTGCCTCGTCGGCTGCAAAACGCGGAAATCCAATTTTCGGTTTCTGAACAGCTCATTTCCTTTAAACATACAACATGTGTCAAAAAAACAGCAAAACATCAACATTTTAAGGTTAAATGGCCGTTATTTTGAGTGGTTGTGACGTCATGAGATTGTTTACTATTATTATTAAAAATTTATGTTGAGATAAAATTCAGGATTTAAATAAGACCATTGAGACTATTCGTACCTTAACAGTTTACCCACTTTTCTTCAGATAAACAAAAACGAAAATAAGGGGATTCCTTCCAAAATGTTTGGTTATTCGAAATTTTGACAGGTGATAGTGGCGCCACCTGAAGGGGACGCAAGGATTTCTTAACTCAAATTAATTGGTTAATTATTTTTTCCGAAATTTTTGAAAATTATCTTTTGTTTCTTAATTGGTATTTTTCGAGATAAATTACGACGATTTTACGTTATTGGCGCGTTACTCAATTTTGTATGTCGTAGAGTGAATCTATTAATGTTACTTCTGAAATTTTCTGCTCCAGTATTGTAAATAAGTAGATAATATATAATTAACAATAACAAGCCATTTAATATACAAAACTTTACAATCACCACTGATAACGCAGTTACGATGGCTGAAGTAAATAATGTGGTACAGCTTGAACGCTTGAACAGAGAGTTCAATAAAGAAAAACGTATAAGTATTAGTGATGATCCGTTATTGTGGTGGAAAGTAAATGGAAATACAAAATTCCAGCCTCTTCAATCAATTGCCCGCCAATATTTGTCGTGTCCACCAGACTCGGTAGCGAGCGAACAACTTTTTAGTGGCGCTGGCCTAATCCACGACTCGTTAAGACTGGGGTTTGCCAGCAAAAGTAAAAAGAGAAAACACTATTGCGTTCTCTACCGCACTCGCTGGTCGGCAATGGCACGACCGTGCATGCTCCGGTCGATCTTTTATTAATAAGTAAAGCAAATTTCTTGATTTCCTTTTACTTTAAGCATCTAGACACATGGGTGTTTCGCTTAACGCAAATTAAAATTCAGTCGGTTACGTAATTTTAAAAATACAGTCGATCGAATATTGTCTAAATTTATCACCAAAATTTTCGCTGTAATCGTACTCTAATTTATTTTTTTGTGAAACCGTCGCATGCTAGATCCGTATTTGAAACCCCTTACGTCCAAGACAACATCATTGACTTTCATGTACAAAAAAAACATCCCGAAGATTTACTATAGTTTTTGAGAAATCATGGGCGGGCGGAAAATAATTTTTCATCGTAAATTGATTTCAGATTTCCGACGACTAAATCTTGATTATTCCGGTTTTATAGTGTAGCTTCCGTGAATTAGATGGCGCGGAATTCATGCGGTTTTGATCACGACTATCGGCAAAATGTAAACAAAATACACAGCCGCACATAACCTACAATTTGCGTATTTTATAAGGGGTGAATTTCAACTCGATTTGCTTCGGGTATAAATATGGTTCGAATACAAAAAGTGCTTTTGTACATTGATATTACCGAGGTATTACTTTTTCAACGTATAAGGTGGAATAGACTAGTGTTTGGATAAGCTTTCAAACTCATTGATGAAAGATGTGGCTATTACACACGTGAAACTTCGTCGAGCCCCTCATCAAAACCCCAAACAGTACTTCAACCGTCATTATTACCATTCGGTGAGGTCCAGTTAATTGTCGCTTCAGATCTGCTTATTTTTTATATATTTGCAGTTGTCGAGAAGTAATCACGCTGTACGAGCCGCAATATCAGATCGACGTCTTTTATCGCTAAATCAAATTTAGTTATTATGTAATAATTTGATTTTATGAAATTGAATTTCACAATTGAAACCTGTATAATAATAATAATAATAATAATAATTTCATGAGTTTTGACGATATTGTGACAAGATTTTGGTCCCTTACATCGGCAGGAATCAATACGGCATATTATATGTTACTCTTTCTGAAAGTACACCACTTACTACTACAATTTGTAATTTATAAGAATGAGGTTTCCAATATTCTAATGTAATAGGATTTACCTTTTTTACAACCACATAAGAAGGGACGAAGAAGAAATTGAAGACTGATTCAGATTGTAATTATTGATTGATCTGTCTTTAATAAATTAAGTATGTACTTGATTTGTGGCCTTCATAGAATAGTCTTATTTAAAAAAATTTGTTGTAAATATAAAAATTTACTAAATATGTGGCTTTTCAGAAAGCACGCTGATTTTCTAGACCTAGAGGGTGGTTTTCGCGAGTAAAGGAGTAAAAAGAAGAGGGTAAAGAACCTAATTAATAATTATAATATATATTTCAAAATAATATGAATTATTCCGTCTGCAAGATAAAAATACTCATTTATTATTATTGAATAATTACAATAAGAAATTATATTTACTTACCTACAAAAATTATTCAGAATCTGAACTTGTTTCATTCTCAAAAGCTTCCGTCATACATACTAAAGAATGAATGTTGGCAGCGCCTTTATTGGCACATACAGGAATCAACGCAAGTATTTTTTTTTCTTTTGCAAGAACATAGCGATCCGGTACAACCTAAAATGAGAATTTGTTAATTAAAGAAAAATTATTAAAGCAATTGAAATATAGGTAATGTCGGTTCTGTAGTCAACACAGCTACTATTTTTCCATTTTCAGTATTCTAACTGCAATCTACTAAATTTGGTAAAGGTGGTTTGGGTGTCATACTGTTCAATCATATTTTTCTTTGATAGTGAACACGACGACAATGTTGTTTTAGACTAATCACAATCTCAAATTTAATGACGTCATTATAAATCCCATCATCTAAATGCGGCTCAACGCCGATTCTTTCAAGTAGATTATCATGTATCAAAAATATCTGCCAGCCTGTCTTTTTGCTCAATCCTACAAATTGGATAGTTGTATCATAACCTGTCGATGCATGAAAGGCAGGTAGATACTTCAACATTGTGCTATCTATTCTCAACTCATGAATTGCAATAAATATTTCATTTTCTTTAATTCCAAATTTGCACTAAAAGGCAAATTACAATTTGCATTGTGATTTATTAAAAGCATCTCACGAGGGGACTGATACCAGAATTATATTACAAATTCTATCGGTGAAAATGGAAGGTTATACAAGATGCATAGTGGATTGCAAAAACACGGATGTTTTGGTGCTATTGGCTCACTTCAAAGATTTTTTTTTGACACCAGAAATTCGGATGAAAATTGCAAGTAAAGAAAATGAAAGATTTATTGCAATTCATAAGTTGAGAATGGATAGCACAATGTTGAAGTATCCACCTGCCTCTCGTGCATTGACAGGTTGTGATACAACTAGCCAATTTGTAGGATTGGGCAAAAAGACATTCTGAAAAGTATTTTTGACACATTATAATCTACTTGAAAGAATCGGCGTTTAGCAGCATTTAGATGATGGGGCTTATAATGACGTCGTTAAATTTGTGATTCGTCTTTATACAACAAATGACACTATTAAATGTATAAATGCTCTTAGAGAAATCTTGGTTTCTTCTAAACCGATCAATAAATTGCCTTCAACTGTTGATAATATAAAACGGAATTGTCGTCGTGTGCACTATCAAAGAAAAATATGATTGAACAGTATGACACCCAAACCACCTGTACCAAATTTAATAGATTGCGGTTGGAATACTGAAAATGGAAAAATAGAAGCTGTGTTTACTACTGAATCGACATTACGGATACTTCGGCTCTAAATACCTGCAGTTGTATATTTCAATTGCTTAAATTAATTTTTTATTTAATTAACAAATTCTTATTTTAGATTGTACCGTCAAATACAGAAAGTGATTAAATTTTTAAGATTCTTTGTTTTTGATTTTTACTATTATAACATCTTATGCTGTAAGTACGTCCTAATAATCATGTTGTATTATCTGCATTTAAAGTGTGGGCGAGGGGACAGTCGGGGTAGGGGGCATGAAGCGAGAACGCGTGAGTCATAGATGCGGTGGGAACGAAATCCGCTTTCCGAGATTTTTACATCTTCGCATATTTAAATTCTTTTTGAAATAATGAGAAGTTGGAAAAATATAAAAATTGCACGGTCAGAATTAGGAAGAATGAGTCTATAAATTGTTCTTAATGTTTATTTGTCAGAAATGCACGGTTACGACGGTAGCTTGGTGGGAACGGTAAAAATCGTAAAAATAATTAAGATTTTGTCGTCTTTCAAACGGAGTAAAGAGCGTTTGAAATATTTATAGCCCATAAGCCGGAGAGGAATTCCAAAATATTAAATTTTTTTTTGAAGTAGAAAGGCCACAGAGAATTTATTGAAATTTTTACCACAGATATTTGATATATCAAGGTTTATCGTCATGGGGCTAACTCGAAAATTTAGATTTGTGCCCTTATCCACTGGACGATTTTTTGACGATGTACGGTTTTCGAAACTGTGGGACATGACAAATATTTTTGGGTAGTCAAACACTTTTTATTTTAAAGTGCCCGCGGAAGTGAAAATTGAAGCGAGTTTGCACTCTACTATTAGTATGTATGACGGAAGCTTTTGACAATGAAACAAGTTCAGATTCTGAATAATTTTTGTAGGTAGGTAAATATAATTTCTTATTGTAATTATTCAATAATAATAATTGGTATTTTTATTTTGCAGACCGAATAATTGATATTATTTTGAAATTTATATTATAATCATTAATTAGGTTCTTTGATGTTGGACTATAATAATATGTACACACAGGACAATTACAATACCCTCTTCTTTTTACTCCTTTACTCGCGAAAACCACCCTCTAGATCAAGAAAATCAGCGTGCTTTCAAAAAAAGGCACATATTTAGTAAATTTTTATATTTACAACAAATTTTTTTTAGATAAGACTATTCTATGAAGGCATCAAATCAAGTATATACTTAATTTATTAACGACAGATCAAGATATTTATTATTAAAATGCAGCAATAGTACGATAATACTGGAATATCGACCTTAAGCGCAGTCTGAACATTAGAGTCGTATTTCGACCGCCCTGGCCACGCCAATATAAACCTTCCTCGCATCTTTGCGTCCGCCTACAACCGCTGATACATATATGTAGAAAATAATATTTTATGACAGAACAATTCATCGGATTGAAAATTTGAAAAAATCATTGCAATCCTTGATCTTGAAGTATCAACGTTTATAGAAATGATTTTTTTGATAAACTAACAGGTTTTTGAGTTAGGAGAAGTTAAAGATATGCGTAATTTAGTTTCTCAGGAGAAACGTTTATTCATTAAGGCGCTCCATATAAAAGCACTGGGAATTAACATTTATAAAATTTATAAAAAAATATTTCTCATTAGAATATTGACATAAAACTACAGCAAATGCATGCCCAAGGTGTTGTAGATTCAAAAAATGCAGAGTCAAAAAAAATTTTTTTTTAAATCACCCCAAACTACCCCCTGGACAGGACGATTTTTGGACGACCAGTGGATTTTGCATTCTTATTGGATGGAGAATGATTTAAAGTGGGCCTTAACTTTTAGCAACAAAGTGCAGACAAAAATCGTTTCTAGAAGACTTTTGCTTCCCAACAAACTCCACTAGTATCCACGCAAATCAAATTACGGGCGACTTTTCACTTCAATATAATAATCGGAGAAATTTGACACCTGCTAATGCTCGAGTTTTATTTACGCACACACACAAGCACAAAAACCGGTTTGTTTCCGAAGTCGCCGGTGGCGTATTATGAACGGGTACGACCGACGATGACCGACGAAAATGCTTCGTTTGCGTATCTAACCATATGAAATCTGCTATATCGACCACCGTCAACAGTGCCGACTGATTCGAAACTTCCGCTATTGGTCGCTATGATCGCTAGGAGCAAAATCGATAATACTCCGTGGCTTACAAGTAGCTCCATCTTTGATCATAATGTCGCTAACCATGCTGCAACCGACGGAGACAAAGCTTCAAAGCTTTTGTTCGTAAAGTATAATACACTACTTTTGGAGTCAATTCATTTGATTTAATTTGTTTTAAAGCTTTTGTTCATTTAATATAATGTAATATGCTACTTTGGGTTTAAATTCATTTATTTTAATTTCTTGTTTATTTGGAAATATGCCAATTTTTTTTCATTGTTTGTATTTTATTTTATAATTGAAAATGGAAATAAAAAAATTTTTGACTAAATAATGTTTTATTTGTCCTTAAATAAAAATTCTCTCTCATGCCACCACTTCTGATCCTGCCTCCGACTCCGATTCCGACTCCGATAAAGCAAATTTAAAAACTCCGACTCCGCCTTCGGTTCCGATAAAACTACCTCCGTTACATCTCTGCTTAAAATCTCGACTGTTGCACGCGTCGAGACACCGAGAAACGTATGACTCATAGTAATACCATTGCTTATAGATATTACTAGTTGGTCAACCGGCAAAATTTGGCGTTAGTTCTGGACCAGAGCTGGTAGGGGGCGATGGACAAATGTATCGCCTGCTGCTCTGTGGCAGAAGGTGTGTGCCCCTGCTAAGTCCTCTATCCCATATAAAAATACTTAACATCTTCTTCGAACGCTATCGCTCTCTAAACCTCATTCATTTCATTGTTTCTCGCGGGCGGGGGACAAACTCAATATGCAACATCTACATAATCTCGGTGCATGAATTCAGCGTGATATATTATTATAGGTATTATTGAAGAAGCACAATTCTGTAATAATCCAAGAAGAAATTCATATTTGATGTCAATTATACAGAACCTTCTAATTATGTCAATTATAAAATATATTTTTATTTAGTTTTATACCTATAATTTTTATCGTAGTTTTATAATAAATAATTATTATTCATTTTTTGTGCCAAAGACTACTAAAAATCAGTTTGACATTTTTTTTTTTTTTATTTCTTGAACTTGTAGCGTGCAAGCAATTGAGTAATAATAGGTAAAAAAACACAATTTTTATTTTAAACACTTACATTTTTGTCTTAATCATACTACGGAAGTAATTTATGTGGAGTTAACGAAATATTACAAATTTTTAGTTATTTTAAAAACAACCCTTGTCGGTCAAGTCACACGTGTGATTTTACGAGCTACTTAATCCATATTTGATACGGTTCTCATTCTTACGGCCCGATTATTAGAGGGGATTCGATTGCTTCACTTTTTGGAGAGTAGACCGAAAAGACCTTTTGCACAGTTCGTTTTGTCACACGGTAATAATGTCGTTTTAGAACTCGGGGGTCGGAGTTCAAATCCACCTTATGTAAAAATTTTGTTTTAAAGAACTTACTATTTACGATCAAATTTATTCATAATTTTTTGCTTTTTCATTATTTCTAATTAATTAACAACATTAACGTGTAATTTATTGAGAATAAAACTGCTAGTTTTTCCATCGACAATTAACTGCCCCCCTAATTTAATCATTATTGATAATAAATTATTATTATCAATAATAATAATAAACTAAATTTTAAATGTTAATAAATTTGGTTAAAAAATAGTTGTTCCCAGAAAAAAACGTACGATGTATCAGACGGGAATTGAACCATTTCAATTTGGATCACTGACGTTGCAAACCAAAGACGTTACGGTATGACTACGACACGACCTTTGTCTGTTTTTGAATGAGATGGTTTAAAAGGACACTACTGCCTTTCAAGTTAATAAAAATTATTTTCCTAATTATTCGTTGAAATAACTACACGCACTTGCTCCTTCACGTAAGCAGAAAAGTATCCTCTATGAGATAGAACTAAATTATTTATTATATTTTAAGGTCAGTTGTTGCTCGCATTTTACAAAATCGGAAGTTCCGTGAGTATGGTTGTAACTCCGAAAATTATAAAAACTACCATAAATACGTGTAAACGACTGAAGGTTGAAACTCGCCCTTCCAATATTTATGACCCATAACGAATTGAGACCCGAAACCGGCTATTGTCCCATGCGTTCACAGGCATGGTGTGAAGAGTGCAGCATCAAAGAAAGATGCATAATGTTAGAGTTGACGTCACCACCGACGTATAGGCCGAAAAACAGTGATAGAGGCACATTATCTCGGCTTCACACCGTTTAAAAGGGGCCTTTACTTCACCGTATACAAGAGATGTCGCCACGGTAGTATTAGGTCGATTTCCGAGAACTACGTTATGACTTTACTCTTCAAAACACTGTTGATTTGTTTGCACAATCAATTTCTTTGAAAAATACTCTCGTGATTAAACCATTTTGAGTTAATGCATTGTCAATAATAAAGTCAAAAATCCAAGTTGAATTTTTCCTTAATTCAAATTTTTTCTTAATTGGGGGGCATTTTGAAAGCATTAATCACGAGACCAGCAGACAAGAAGTAAGTATGCTCAAATACAAGTCGAAATAGTTGATAATAACGGCAAGACGTTGACTTCCCCGATAATAATGACAGTTATGGGTGCAACGACCAACAGCAAGTTCTGAAAAAGTTCAGCTATTCCCAAAGATGTGTCGCTGTAGTGGATTGTGTCCGCTTGTAACAGTTGACTGCGTTATCGGCTGTCGAATTTCGATTTTTCGAGAATTTTTACTTCACAACGGCATTATGGTTATGTGGGGAAAAATAAAACAACTTCCTCCTCATAAAATCTCTGGCGGACCTAACGGTCACCCCGGTCCTTTCCAGAAATTTACCTGCTAGTCAAATTGAGAAGATTTTTGTTTGGCCATTTTTTTGCTGTTCTAGAGCGCATGTTTCGTTTGGGCCTTTTTTGCAGATTTCGACTACGACCCATTTTAATCGATACTAAACACAAAGCACGTTACATGGAAAAATTTAACACAAAACACCAAACACAAGTCTCATAAACAATAACCGTATAAACTATCAAATATATTCTTAGTTGCACTGAAACAACAAGCACAAGTTTTATAAACGATAGTCGTTTAAACTATGAGCGGGTTTTGTCATCTTTTGTCGCACTTATAATTGATATTTCTAAATTTCCCAGAAAATTACAACCTTACCCACCATCTAGGACAATACGCTCCCCTCAATTACTAATTTATTGCTGTTCCTAAATCCCGACCAGCTGCACTGTTTACCTCAAGACCTCTTTTTTTCACTTGTAATAAACATGTCGTTGTTAATCTCCTAGATTTTCGTCGATGTTAGTTTATAAATAAATAATAAAAATATTAAATTTGGTTCCGAGTATTGTAGTAGAAACAAGCTCGGTCAAGTTGGCCCCCAGCTCGGTCAAGTTGGCCGACTTTTGATTTTTTATTTTTTTAGATGCCCCCCCTGACTTCTTTAGAATATTTTTTATTTTTTTAGTTGTGCTCGTTTTGTGCTCAATTGTAACACTGTTTTTTTTTAATTGTGCTTGTTTGTAACATTAAAAAAAATATTAATCCTATGGAAACGGTAAACGTCACCAGCTAACCCCCTGACTTCTTTGGAATATTTTTATCTTATTCAATTGTGCTCGTTTTGTGCTTCATGATAACGCTCTTTTTTCCGATTGTGCTCGTTTGTAACAAATCAAAAATAATTAAAAAGTAGGTCTATGGCAACGCAGAACGCCAGTAGGTAGCCCCCCTGACTTCTTTAGAATATTTTTAACTTTTTTAGTTGTGCTCGTTTTGTGCTCAATTGTAACGCTTTTTTTTTCAATTGTGCTCGTTTGTAACATTAAAAAAAATATATTAATCCTATGAAAACGGTGAACGCCACCAGCTAGTTCTGGTCGTAAAAACTGAAAACTAGAGCCGCTTCCCTAGAAAATAAAGGGGAATGTTATTTTTTGTCAAGAAACCAACAGAAAGTCTGCAGTCAGGGATTGTTAATTTGTATGAAGAGATTTTGTATTATTTATTATCGTTTGATTTTTAATAACACCCAATTCAGAAGCCGCTTGTTCACCCAACAGTACTATATCGAGTTACAAATAAACATTCAAAGTTTTAAGCAAAATGAAGGCGACATATTGTTACATCTATTGTTAGTTAAGTCCTGATTCGAACTGTAAGACTGATTGCTCTCCAACTAAATGTTTATTCATTGTTTATTCGAGGGCTTCCTTTTACGTTTACTTGAATACCATAAGACTAAGTATCTCCTGAATACCAATATAATCACAAAATTAAAACCGTACCAATGGCGATGTACCTATACATGTCTAAATAGAAAAAAATATGTGTTAAACAAAAGTAACTCTGAGCTGGTTTTGGGATCATCAGTAAAATGAATAACAACAAATTTATTTCCACTCTTTTACATACTTACAGATTGAGTTAGATTTAAAATTCTGGAAATCAAATGGGAATCCGTTCTAAAAAGTAATGAAACATATTGAACAAGTTTACTGTATCCTACTGTATCATTGAGCACAAAACGTGCACAATTAAATAAGCTAAAAAATTTCTAAAAAAGCCATGGGGGCTAACTGGTGGCGTTCACCGTTTTCATATTATTAATATTTTCTTTTAACGTTACAAACGAATGTTAGTTGATAATTTTAACATACACAACAAAACCAAACTGTACCAAGTTGTATGCACTAAGAATAGTCGCCTAACATTTTAGTGCATGTAACATTTTAAATCAATAAGAAAAATCAAATTCTTGAATTACCATAATAGTTGTGTGTATGCTACTTAAATGTATATGTCATTTGAATGAAAGTGTTTCTCTAGTATTTTTATTGTTTCATTACAATTAATTCTTCTTGTTTACTTTGTCATGACCTATGAATTAAATTGTTACAATAAAAATTGCTTAAATAAAATGAAAGTTAATATAATTTCTTTACAAAAGCAAATTATTGGAAAAGAATTTCTAAAACGCAATAATATTCACTGAATTTTTATGAAAGAATAAAATGTATAAACCGATAACTTAATTCAAGTAACATTTCAATTAAAATAATATCGCTAGAACTAACATTGCAATTTAAGAATTAAATTGTTTGATGAAGAGAATCTGTTTACTGTAATAAATTGTTAGTTGTATTAAAATAATGATTTAGTTAAATTGTTTGTTAAATAAAAATGTTAGTTGATAATGTTAAATTCTTCTCTGTAGTGCAACTTTCCAACAGCGCAAATATCTTGCTCTGCTCACGCGACTACAGGGATGAATTAAAATTATTGACTAACATTTTAATTCATGTAACATTCAACAAATGCTTAAATACAACTAACAGTTTAGTTTAATATTTTATTACAACAAACAAATTTTATTCATCGAATAATTTAATTCTTTAATTACAATGCTAGTTTTAGGGATTTTATTTTATTTGAAATGTGAATTAAATTAAGTTGTCGGTGTATAAATTTAATTTTTTGATTGTTGGAAATTTTCTTTGCAACAATTTGTTTTTGTAAATAAGTTATTTTAGGTTTCATTTTATATGATCTATATATTTCAAACAATCATTTTAATTGTATCCAGTAAATACAACAAACAGAATAATTTATATAATAAAAATGTTAGTTTAATTCAATCGTTTGTATACATTTTTCGAATGAATGACATTCTATAATTTTTCTAACAAAATTTAATTGTATTTTGTTTTTTCTTTATATTACGTAAACATATTTTAATGTATAATAGAGCTGGCCGTGACGTAGCGGTTGCGGTAGAGTCAGTTTCTGGAAGACATTTTGAGTCGCTCCCCTTCGGAAGGCAATGACAAACCACCGTTTGCAAGTTTTTTTAAATTGGCATTTTAAATATATTATCTTGTCTTGTTTCCAAAGCGTACTTATGTAAGGCGGGGCCTCTTTTCCCAGTTATTACTATCTTGTGTTAGTTTTTCGATGTTTTCAAATATTCTTTTATTTTGTTCCGTCGCTCTCCTTATTTCATCTTCTTTGTCTTGCCATGCTCTCTTTTATGTTCATCACTGCTTTGGTGTTTTTGTTTCGTATACTTTCTTTAAAGCTATTCTCGTCCAATTCATTTCCTTAATCCATCGTAGTTGGATTAAGGAAATAAATCGAAAGTTTCATGAGTGTGGGTGTAATAACTTAGAAAATTATACAGACGGCCATAAAGATTTGTGGCATAACGAAGGTAAAAAAAAAATGTTGCACCATTGAAGATATACAATGATTGAAGCAACCGCCCAGTTCCGAAAACTCGTCGGATGCATAGTGCTACTTGTGCCTGTCAATGAAACCGAGTACAAACTACATAATGGCTACCCGCACCCCCCTCTCAACATTTGTCAACGCTCCGCAGCTATCCTACTCAGAGTCTACCGTCTCTTACGCCACGAGGGGCAAAAGACGAAAGGGGACATGATGGCTAGGAACCTAGAGGGTCTATTTATTGCGTCTATAGCAGAGTTGAACACCTGACAGAAAAATTGAATGCTATAAAGCGACATCTGTTAGGTCCAAGTTTGGGTAAACACGAAAATAATTCCAATTTTGCGACTTCAGCGCCTCTGGCGATTTTTGTCGGCAACACATTGTCAAGACCCCTTTTAACGTAAATTTTGAATTTACAAATGATCCCGCTTGAGGCCGCCACCTCATGATGGGGCCGGTTGACCAACTAGTAATATCTATAAACAATGGTAATACTATAATAATGTTAATTTTGATTAACAGTCTATTCCTTATTAATACATAACCTACCGCTTTCCTTTCCTGGCAAGAGATACTCTAGACCTTCCCGTTGGTTCTTGCCGTAATCTGTCGTTTGTTTTTTATTTACATAATGTAAACAAGCTATGGTAACGAACATAGAGTGAACTATCATAAAATGTAAAATATGATATTAATTTAATGCAAAAAATAAAATTAGTTTCAGAAAAAAAAAATCAGATTTTTTTCCAACAGATTTTTGCGCTGATCAAATTCCAACAGTGCATTATAGGGCATTTGACCTTGAAACTGATGTAGATTTTAAACTAACAATTTAATTTATTGGATGAGCAAAACTTTAACTAACCACATTTAGTATATTTGCGAACCAAATTTTATTTAAATTATGACACATTAACCAAAACTTCTTATTACTTTAGTTAACGTGCACACTTTTGAAAATTTGTATATATGAACGGTAATGGTTGATTGCCTAAATTTTTGATATAACTCAGGGTGGTCTGCAATCGACCAAAAGTTGCCAAACATCTTTTTGATAACTTCCTCGCATTCAGTGGAAAATCGTAATATTTTTTTTTACTGATTCTGCACTGTATTATTGTCATTAAGTTGTTTTTTATATCTACCAGAGAGTTGCTTCAAATTATTGTACTCCGGACTACCATTCGCACCATCTTTTTTAATTTCGCGTTTCACAAAACTTGGAAAAGCGTTTACCACGATTACGGTCAGTAATATGTGTAAAAGCTTAGTTGCATCTTAAATAAAATGAAAAATGATATTTTGGCTTTTCACCATTTCTTTGAAAAAAGGAAAGAATGGCACCAAAAGTTTTATACAGGTAATAAACTTGAAATGGCCCCCAGGAAGTTATATATCCTCTAAACTGGACTGAACCACAATCTAGGCCATTCGAGCAGATTTCCTTAAAAATGAAAGTACATCTTTTGAAAGAATGAATCCATGAAATTTAATTTTATTGTTTCTAGATGTCTTTAGCAAATACACTAAAAGGTAGCAGATTCTGGCCTTGCGATGGGGCAGTCAATTTTTTGGTCACATATTTTGGATAAAGCCGTACAGGTGGTGTCAAAGGTGGCACCTGTCCTTCAGGTGAATTTAAAAAAATATAGTGAAGTTTATTGTTTTTTAACCACTGAGCCAAATGGTTATAGATTTTCCATCGTTGGTTGCCACTTATCTGCAAAACGCAATTATTTACACCAAGACCGCCAGTGACGCAAAAATATTCACTATTCCACTAAAGTTTCCGATATTCAAATAGGATGTCATAGAGGTTGTCTCCCAAATCATATTAGCTGCTGGAAATAAAAGTTCTTTGAACTTTAACATAATAATTCTTATTGGCATTTTACTGAGACTCATGTGCAGAAATTTTACACGCAACAACTTTACAAGTACCTGAAACATCGGTCGCATTCTTATTGCTGAATGTGTATTTATTAATCACATCGATTAGTGATGTTCCAAAACAATCCTCGAAAGTTCTTTAATTCAATGAAGCTTATAGTTAAGTTCGAAATTTTTGTTGCTTAGTTCTCTACAGCATTTACATGTAAGAGAATCTTCTTTCAAATAGGGCACACTGTAAATATTTAGCAGTTGTAGAAAGGTTTCTATGTATTGCTATTGTTGAACAAGCTTTTAAAATTGTTGAAGGGTTGGGAGATTGTACAGTTATAACTTTTGGTGAAAGGGAGAACGTGCTGCTCTAATTCAGTATTACACGTCGATGATCTATGATCATTTTCCTAAAGTTTAATTGGTATTGCTGCTATATTTGCAAAAAGTATAGGAAAATCTAAAATTCGAAGGTTACACAAAACTCGCGAATTCTCTAATCAAACTAATTGCTGTTGGTGTTTTGCTTGCGTCTCTTGTTAGAGCAAAAATTCGTATGCCACAGTATCCGTTAGTGGTCAAAGTCGGAAACGAAAAAATTTCTTTCGAAATATCAAGGTTCACATACAATTTCTCCCAAAATGTACACTCAATATTAAAAAAGTAGATGCGATAATTCTGGGAGTTTGTTATTCATAAGTTTGTGTTAATCGAAATAAAAAAGAACAAGAAGTTGATGTGTACAACATCTGCTTCTCTTGTTATTCGGTAGGAAATAGTAAAAGCTACAATCTTACATCCGATACTCGCAGGTATCCGTAAATTTTCCGTTTTCTATGGCTCTAATATACTTCCGTTGAGGCCTCATTTTTACAATAACTGATCTTACTAACAAACATACATCACACTTATACTTAATAAGTTGCTCTTTTATCTGCGACAATCTAAGCATACTCAAATTCACCGTTATTGAAGTTTTGCTTTCCGAAATTTAGAATTTTCTTTCTCTTTAGAAAAAGAAAGCAGATTTGGTGATGGTTTCTGTCGACTAGGGCATGTTTTCGGAGTGGAGAATTACAACTCCAATTTTAACCTTACTTCAAATTTGCCCTATGGGATATGTATTTGTGTCATTAACATGGTCGGAAACACAGTCGCGATCAGCAACGTAATGGTAACCTTGGTACTGAAGTTACGGTTTATTAGAAGTTTGATCATTGAGAAAGATAAACCTTTGAGCTGGTGATATAGCAAATGTTCCACAAGCACCCATCCTTGCACATCATATACTGATTCTACAGCTCTTGGGGGGAGGTTTATTGAAAGCGGTAGTTCGTTCGGGCATTGAGTCAAAATTCTCCAGAGATCAAGTGTTGCTTAAAGTAGCTCCTGTCCTTTGTTCACAACCAAAACTTTTATCAAGCTTTTTAATAATAAGCAAGTTACTCACCACCACAACTCGCTTTTACAATTAGCTACCTGCTTGATTTCAATTTTTCCTACCATAGATTTGCAATAAAATTTGAAGTAGTCTTATTCATATCGAAACTTTCAAGCTATTCATAAAGGCGTAGATCTACTACAATTCTGGAATTGCGACTTGATCCACTTTTTTTCTGTAGCAATTGTGATGATGTAAAGAAAATTTCTTCAAAATCGTAGACAATCTCCTGATCGCTCCGGAATATGGTAGATGGGTTGTTACTTAACAATCTGTTATTTTTAACTGTTATTGGAAAATAACAAAAACAGGTTGTTATCTCACTGAAAATTTAACACATAAAAAGTAACGGAATAGCTATATAAACAAGGACTGAGATTCGGCAGATCTCTACCCATATGCGCATAAGAGGTTAGTTGCGCACAACAGGAAACCTTGACACTACTTTGTTGGGCTGGAGTTTGTTCATTCTGTTATCTGGTGTTATTGGGTACTTTTATTCAGCAGTTTTCTGTTCCCCATTAAATAAATCCATTTATAGTAGCAGGAACAAAATTTGTTTATTTCATGATACTAAATGTATCATAAAATTAAACGTCTTTTCATCGTTTAAAATTATTATAATATTAAGTAAATAGGTAAAATATCGTTTATTATAATTTAATTATAATTTCAAGATATTTTTTCTATGTTTTGTGTTCGTTTCTCTCGCAAAGTTTTCGTCCCCATAGTGTATCAGGTATAATTTGTAATTACCAATGGTATCAGTAATCTTCAATATCAGATGGTTATCAAAATCGGTGACAAACAAACCTTTGTTGGAAGCGTAAGCAATTCCGCGAGGAATGATTTTACCCGGCATTTCAATATTCAGATTCAATTTCGCCAAAAATATACCTCTAATGTTAAAAAATTGGATGCCGTAGTTCTTGGAGTCGCTCACAGCTAATACGAAATTTTATTAACCGCCACATCCCAGAGATATTCAATTTCACCGTCCTTTGGACCTTTTCTTAGAAAAATTAAGAAATTTCTCGCTTCTAGGGAAAGAACGCAAATTTGGTGATTGTCCTTGTCGACCACCACGAGGTTTCCGGACGGAGAAATCGCGACTGCGGTGGGCTTGTTAAACTCACCGTAAATCTACTGGACAGGATTTTCTAATGTGTCATAAATATGAATACAGCAACTGCCGCGATGAGCCAGGTAATAAAATCCGTTCTTATCACAGCAAATTCCCTAAGGTGCAGTCAATTTCCTATTTATTTGAAATTTTATCATTGAGAATACTAAACTTGGGAGCCAGCGGTATATCAAAAGTTCTACATGCACCCAATCTGGTGCATCATATATGAACCGGTTAATATGCATATTACTCTGGGAGTTTATTGAAACTGGGATTTCGTATGGGTATTGTGTTAGAATTCCCAAGAGATTTGTTTCAGATTTAGAATCAACCAAAGGCATCAAATATAGATCGCAGATAGGAGCCTCAAAGTCCATTCCGTTGCTAAGGCTGCTCATTCCTTCCATGGCTTGCATGTGAGCCTGGACACTCGACACTACATTATCTCCATTTAAATTCTCCCTAGCAACATCCCTAATGCTGTCCAAGCTGTCCATGATAATTCCAAGTTCTGACTTTTGATTATCGTATCCTTCCATACGATTTTTGACATATTCTTGAACTTCCTGAAGCATGGATACTTTGACTTTTTTTAATTTCACCAGGCATACTTCCAAAGACGCGAATCAGCCCTAAGTTCCAAAACACAGCATTGCCGTTCAAAAATGTGTGTGCATTTATATTCATGTATCGTTTGTTCATAGAAGCCCACTCATCAAATTAGCGTAAATCTGTGATCATTCTTCTTCAGCTGAGCCAGTTCACGCTTTATTTTCATTTTTAATGTTATGCCATAATGCTCGAGTGCAATCTCGTTAAACTCGCGAGATGTCGCCCATTTTTTTGCCGAGATCAATCTCGCTAAGAAAGGCCGAGATCTTGCGAAAACGAGATCTGGCGAGAAGGAGATTAAATTCCCTAATGCGAATAGTAGCGGATAATTGATATAATTACAAAATCAAGTTTGATCATTTTTCAAAAAAAAATATTTTTATTGACCAATATTGTTAAAAAAAATATATTTTTTTATTTAATGCTCATGTTCCATTTCTACTGTTTCAATAGGAACATGAGTAACCATCGGCTTATGATAACTAAAATACGAAATGTAATGTCTACAGCAGTGGCGCCGTGCTTAAATTTGATGGGAGGACAAATTTATTAGTAAAATTATCTAATAACAATTAATAACCTAGTAAACTATATTTGATATTTATTAATTTATATTTTACAAGTTATAAATTTTTAGATGAACTTTGAGTACTACTATCAATCCGCTGACCTACAAAGGGAATCCTACCCCCAAATAAAAAACTAAAAAATTATTCTTACACGAAATTAACTCTATTTCCGTAAGATTGGAATAAATAAAAAAGGAAAATTTATTTAATAGTAAACAAAGTCTATTTGTCTATTTCTTTGAGCTATGACTAATAACCCAATTATTAAAATTTCTTCTGAGCTTAATAATTTCACGTTCAATATAACACGTAGGTTATAGCGCTTAAAAATTTACTTGGGCGCATAGTATTTTGGGAAAATGTTTTAAAGTTGAAAAGCAACATTCACTTTCGTCTGGATTGTACAAATAATTGTTGTCTCAGAATGTAAAGAAGCTTCCATATCAAAAAATTTATTTGTGATATTTGTATGTTTTTATCTACATATTGGGCTTGCTTTGTAGGTGCGGTTTTTGATTTATCATCTGCACTATAATAATCATAATAAACTTTATTTCTGATATTCCACACCGCATTCTTAAAATCGGAAATGCATTTTTTAATTTTAACGCTATCTAATTATCGTAGTTGTAATTGTTTATAAAGAATATCACTGTGTGGCAAAATTTAATTATAGAAATATATCCGAAAATTGAATTTTTTATCTTTCAAATAATTTACTTATTAATCCGGTTGATTGCTGTATAGTTAGCTTATTATATTCATTATCAATAATATGTTCAAAGCATTCGAGGAATTTCTTTTATATTTAAAAATAGTACAGACAACTCTGGAGTTAATATTCTAACGAGTATTTAGTCCCCGTGGCGACTTTCTCATAACTATATTATGAAGAATTTGTATGCGTTAGGGTGATCTAAAAGAGAATGTGGAAAAAGCAGAAGCAATTGCAAAAAACACCTTAAATTGTTTACTTTGAGTAGCTGCTGAATCTCGGTAAAACTACAAAACAAAAACGGTAGGACAGCAGAATTATTTCAAAACTGGACACTTGCATGTATTGTGTTTAGTTTGAACGCAGATTGCTGAAGTTATTTAAACAGCGGCAAAGTTCGACAGCGTTGGGGTGTAGCAAGTTATTATTGGCTTGGGCAAAATAACTCGTGCCCCTATCCAACGTTGTTGCCAGCTGTTGTATAACTGCGTTGGAAAATAAGGATAGTAGACGAACTTTTATGCAACCTTACAAAGCACGGAGGGCAATGCCAAGCTGGCCCACAGCGTTCAGTGTGGAAGCGGGAAAAATAAAATAGAAGCAAGTAACATATCTGATGGCATTTATGAATTTCTCGTTTGGGTTTAATACTTTCTCTCATTTTTTTTAAGCTTTGAGGGACATTCTCCCTGTGCCCCCCTGCACCAGCCGCCACTGGTCTACAGTCTATGTTTTTGAGATATCGCGAAAAAGCTGCATCTATTGTTGTACCGGACTTTGTCGTTGATATTTTTGGATCATTTTTCATCGTTAAGGTAAAATAACTGATAAGACTAATAAAAGTTCATTTCTAATCTCAAATTATTTACTCTTAGTTAATTATAAAAATACTCACCATTGAATAAGTAATTTTTAATAGAAGTATAGAAACTGTCCTCACTATTTTCTATAAAATATCATTAAATTTAAAATATAAATTTTATATTATACAGAATTATTAGGCTTTCAAACTCTTCAAATTTCTCTGTTGACAAGGATTTGCCATTATTGTAACTCGAACATAATTATACTATTCTGTTATTAATTAATTCAATTGCGAATTTATAATATCAATGATGAATAAACATACACATAAAGAGAGGGGGAGAGAGAAAAAGAGAGAGAGAGAGAATCACACGCCGTACGGCTAGCTGAGCGAGAATAAGTAAGGGGGACCTTTAGCTCTGCGCATGAAAAGTATGGAAAGGGAAAAAGTCACGCGTAACGCGTAACTGTGATGTAACACTAAAATTCAGGTCCTACCGTGCCGTAAGAAGTTTCGCTTCAAAAAAAAATCCGACTAATTTCAAGAAGAAACACATTCTGCTGTAATAATTATATTATATTCGTTATGATTAACTATTTTAAGAGCAGTAGTTGTCAGGATACAAACAACCTAAGTTACTGTTACGTAAAAATTATTAAATTAAATAAACTCTGCATTGAAGAGAACCCATATTCAACATAATTATATTATTATATTCATTCTTGTTACATTTACCTACAACTAATTTTCGGCCACAATTTTAAATATTAAAATATATTTTTGTTGTTAGTTTCTACACCTCTGCCATAATTATTTTATCCGATAGATAAAAGGCAAATAAAACTCAGCTTTTCTGGACCTTCATAATATGCGTTTATTAGTAGAATAGATGAATAGAAAGCCGAACAGAACTTGGAGTTTTCTTATTATATGAAGAAGAAGTGTCGTGTTGGCATTCCGCATTTACAGCCTTCATCTTATAAATACTCTTCTGGTCCTTATATCACACACCTCGTTTTTTAAGTACATACCAGATTCGTTTCGAGTGGATCAAGGAAATTTATTCGTAACATTCGTCTGGCAAAACCAAAATAGACTGATATCTGTCTTATTTTTGGTCAAAAATTTTTAAGCCAATTTTTCATTTGGACTCTTAATTTTTGAAGCTATGGCAATTTGAATCTTTTGAGCAAAATTTTGGTCAAAATTCAAAAAATTAAACTTCTTTATTTACGGTTGTAGAAAATCCGTTTTAGGCTTTTTGGAAAGCCCCTTAAAGACTGATTAAAGGGATCTTTTCATGTTCGAAATGACGCAAAGCTCTGGTAGTTACAGAGGTGTACATTTTGCAAAAAATTGTACTTTTGTGTTCTTTTGTGAAGTGTTAAAAAATCTATCACCTAAATGGATGAAACAGGTACGGAAATTAGATCAGGGTGACACGTTACGTCGGAAAATATTATTTCTAAGGGCTAAGAACGATTGGTGTCAATTTTAGCATTTTTCTTAATTTTTATGGATTGAGATAGAAAAAAAATTGAAAATTTTGAAATTTTTTGAACCCGTTTTATAGCTTTATTTTATACTGTTGAGTTCGTCTGACGCAACGCTGTCGCTAGTTTATAATTCAAACTCATAATTTCCCAGTTATTGCCGTTTCAATTTCACTCCAACTTTGGTGAAAAATCAAGCGTTTTTTTTTAACATCCCACGGAATTCATTTTAGACTTTTTAGAAAGTTCAAGAACTGTAGAAGTTATTGAAGTACAAAGTTTGTGAAAATGTGAATTTTTGTGATACATACGAAATTCATCGCTTAAATGGGTAAACCGAGTACAAAAACGTGTTCAGCTGGTTCAGCAACAAGAATTATGGCAGAAAAAGAAATTTTTTTTGGGTAGGATGGATTTTGGATTTTTTGGACATTTTCGTGCCTTGCTTTTGGTCCAAAATTTTCAAGCAACTTTTTAAGGCTTTATTTTATAATAGACAGCCCGCTGAACAAAACGCTGGAGCAAATTTTTTATTTGGACTCTTTAATTTTTGAAGCTTTGACAATTTAAATTTTTTGAGCAAAAAAAATTTAAAAATTGAACTTTTTTATTTACAGTTGTAAAAAATTCGTTTTGGGCTTCTTGGAAAGCCCTTTAAAGACAAATTAAAGAGATGTTTTCATATTCGAAATAGCTCAGAAACTCTGTTAGTTATGGAGGTGTAAATCTTGCAAAGAATTGTAATTTTGTGTTCTTTCGTGAAGTGTTAAAAAATCTATCACCTAAATCGACAAATCAGGTGAGATCAGAAGTGAGATCAAGGTGACACGTTACGTCGGAAAATATTATTTCTAAGGGCTAAGAACGATTGGTGTCGATTTTAGCATTTTTTTAAATTTTTATCGATTGAGTAGAAAACAAAATCGAAAACTTTGAAATTTTTCGAAGGCGTTTTATGGCTTCATTTTATACTGTTGCGCTAGTCTGACGCAACGCTGTCGCTAGTTCATAATTCGGATTCATAATTTCCAAGTTATGGCGGTTTGAATTTCACTTAAACTTTGGTGAAAAATCGAGCTTTTTTATTTACCAACCCACAGAATAAATTTTAGGATTTTTAGAAAGCCCTTTGAATTTTCATTAAGGAGATGTCATGTCCTTGTATTCGCAGTAGCTCAAGAACTGTAGAAGTTATTGGTACATACCTAATAGCCGCCCGCTCCCGCTATAAACCCAGCTGTCCTGATATTCCCCGATCGGCAAAGTACCTGCTTACTGACAATTCTCACTTTTTTTTTAAATTGCAGTAATTTCATTATTGGAACAGAACAGAAGATCGCGCGCAAAAACAGTAGATCTACCACTGAAACAGTAAATTTGGCACCACTGACTACAGTGGCGACTGTCAGAAAGTGTACAACAAAAATTGAATAGGATTATTCCCCCTTAATTTCGTATTTAATTTTCAATATATAAAACGTGAAACTAAATATTGGAATTGTTATTTAAATCAATGGTCACAATTTTTATTTTTTTTTATTTTAAATATTTTAAGTTCTAAATAAAATATTACAACCAACAAATTATACAAACAATTGAAATTCAAATCGAATCAAAAACTGGAAATACATAAAAAATTATGTAACAAAGTTGCCACAGGCAGGATTTCAAAACTTGAAAGAGTATGATCGAAGAGAAGTGAGAGCATTATTAGGGCCTAGGGGCTAACTTTTTAACCATCCTTTTCTTCTGCTGCAATCCCTTGTTCAACTTGTTTTTCTGTAAAAAAAGAAATAAGAAAAGAATATTTTCAAAATTGAACAAAAATTACTTTTCTCTTATCCTCGAATTTGGCTCCTTGGAAACCCTTCCTTTCAACGACGCCATTCTCTTCATTCTTCGTATTTACTTCTTTACTATCAACAGCAGGCTTAACGGTTCTCGGTTTCTTTGGTTTACCAGGTTTCTTAATCTAAACAAAATTGCAATAATTACAATGTTAACATTAAATAAAAACCAAACCTTCTTTGCTGTATTTTTTTGTTTATTTTTATGGGCCTCCTTCAGATTACAAGCACTGATGCGTAATTGTCTACCTTTCACCACAACATCTTCCATGTCCAAGGCTAATTGAACAGAATCAGCATTTTTAAAATTAATATAACCGAAACCTTTTGCCATTGAAGTATTTGAATCTCTAATGATCCTCACTGACACAATCGGTCCACAAACTTTAAAACATTGCCACAACTCGTCATCCTCTGCATCTAATTAAAAAAAAAAAAAAACTATACAAACGATTTTAAATAATTTTCAATTTTACCAAAACTAAGATTGCCAACGAAAATAGCTTTGTTTTCCTCCTGATCCTTGCTTTTACTTTGCAATTCCACCCGTAAATGAAAGTTATTGTATAGATGTCCATTAGCAGTTGTAGCATTAGCAGCATCTTCTGGCGTCGCAAATTTCACATAAGCACAGAAACTGTTTCGTTGCGGATGAAATTTGCCTTTAATAAAAGCGATTTTCTTGGGAGTTTTCGGGTCCGCAACTGGAACACCCCTTATTCTAACTGAATCCACTTTTCCATAGTTAGAAAAAAACTTTTCAATTTTTTCTTTTTTTGAAGAAATTGGCAAATTTCCAACGAAAACAGTACGTGCCTGTTCTTCTGGATCAATTTCTCTCTTAGGTTGCTTCTTTTTAACGCGGCGTTCCGCGTTTTTATCGTTCTCGGTTTTTTCAGGAGTCGCTTCCGTTTTGTTACCGATCTCAGAAGGGGGGTTCTTGGGTTCCGTATCACCAGGATTTTTAAAACTTATTTGTTTATATTTCTTAATACTAGATTCAATGTCGCACTGGCCTTTGTTTTCAACACCTGCTTTGACGCGGATTTTTTTATTATTGGTGAAACCGTCAAAAACTGGCTTTTCTAATTTTCTCTTTGGCTTGCGCCCCGAAGGGGGGCTCGTGTCGTCAACGTGCTGTTCAGCAGCCATGTTTAACACTAAGTGGTGCCGCGTATCGTTGAAATTGTTATATTCTTCTGCTGTTAGATTTCTGTTCTGTATGAAGCGCTGTAATAATACACGTGGAAGTAACTTACTCTATAATACAATCGACTGACTAAAATGCCAATGAATGCCAACTGCCAACTTCCAACTTCCATAATGGCGCCGTAAGTAGCCATCGCACTCTGGCGGCAGAATCTCATAGCGCGCCAAATTTGAATGCGCAAGCATTGTTTATAGATATTAGTAATTATTAGTAATATCTATAAACAATGGCGCAAGTAATTGGACAACTTTATTTCCATTCCATTCCGACGTTGAGTGAATAATAACGATTCCGACAATACTGAACCTCCAGTGCAATATCACAATAATGTAATATTACAACAGAAGGTTTAGTATTGCAAAAAATTATTCAATTAGTCAAAATTACAAAGAATAGCTTAAATCAGAATTTCGGACCTTTCTGTTAGCTGACATTGACAACTTTTTAAATCAAATACATATGGCCATAATGTAATGTTACAAAGCATGCGTCAACGATGTCTGCCGCAAACTGTAGAAATTGGCGGGTTATTTTAAAAATGACACAACTTGGCATTGCAGCGCACACTGACTAGTCAAGGAAAGCAGTTTTGAGCGTTTTCTCACGACCCAGTTGATTTTAGGTGGACATTTCCAATGGCGTCGATTGTACTTTATTATATCTTTACAAACTTTAGCGAGTGGCTCGACTACAAATTGACCAGATAGCGATAACAAAAGATCGGCAGGTAGAGCCATTATGTAGACCTGTTCGTGACACGCTTTTTCTAGCCAACTGAAACTCTGCCATTTCTACATCTTCCCCATCACCAAACAGAAACGCCGACAAATTCTCGTTTCTTTTAGTGATGGGAATACCGGTTCATGACCGGTTCCTTCTGTGGAGCGTTCCGCTCCCGGTCGTTTCAAGAAAATACCGTTCCAAAGGAACGTTACTTTGGAACGAGATTTTTAGCGACACTGGAACGGCGCGAAAGGAATTGGAACTGGAACTGGACGAAAGCGACAGCGACAAAATGGAGCGAGCAAGAGTAGCCGTACGGAATGGAGCCAAATTTAGATAAATTCTACCAATCTATCGATTTAGTTCAATTTTCAACCGAAAAGCTTGAAAAAATCCATGTGCTGATAACGTATTTTCTATTCAACAGTTAAATTCATCGTTTTTTTTCATATTTTAAAAAAGACCCAGTTACTCCAATATTTTAATATTTTCGTCGTTGCAATAAGAAAAATTAATGTTAATTTACATGCAGGAAGCGTTTACAATTATTCCACGTGATCCTAGTTACTTGGTTTATTTTGTATCTTATTTGTCTCATCACTCTCGACTTCCGTATCATACGCTTTACTTTACTTTTTGCAGTTTCGCTACATGTTACCGTTGTATGATTATTTCCATATATAATCCATATACAATGATGTTACGTTCCGTTTACGTTGTAGGAAAACGGAACGAAAACCATCCGTTTAGTTTCGTACGCTCCTGTCGCTGCTGCGTGCGCAGTAGTGGTGGGTCGTTACTTCAGGAGCGTTCTTTTGGAACGGTATTTCAGTGGAACGGAATAACTCGTTCCAGCGTTCCAAAGGAACTCGTTACTTTGGAACGACTGCGCACGCAGCAGCGACAGGAGCGTACGGAACGAAACGGACGGTTTTCGTTTTCGTTCCGTTTCCCAACAACCTAAACGGAGCGTAATATCGTTGTATGATTATTTACATACAATGGTAATATGTAGCGAAACTGCAAAAAGTAAAGTAAAGCGTATGATACGGAAGTCGAGAGTGATGAGACAAATAAGATAAAAAATAAGCCAAGTAACTAGGATCACGTGGAATAATTGTAAACGCTTCCTGCATGTAAATTAACATTAATTTTTCTTATTGGAACGGCGAAAATAGTGGATTTAAAATATTACAGTAACTGGGAACGTCGCGTTTCTGTTTCCTTAGTATAACAGGAAAGTTTAAAGGTAAAAATGAAAATTGAATGCGTAATCAAAGCGTAGAAATATATCTCTCGTGTTTAAATGCGTGTTTACATTTACTCAGAATGAAGAATTAAGGATAGGCTCAAGGTAAAAAAATTATAAAATTAAATTTAAAATAAATTTTAAAAAAAAATTCAAGCTTTGACATTTTCGCAAATAAGTGGATGTTTTTAATTCAGGAGCGTACATAGAACGGAGCGGGAGCGGACGGATTTCGTTTCGTATTCTTCCAACCAAATAACGTAAAAGGAACGTAAAATGTATAAAATATATAAAATTAATAATAATTTATTTATTTCTTCTATTTGCATACTTTCTTCATTAGGTTCATTAATTTTTACAGTAGATACAATCGGCTTATGGTAAATATGATATGTATGTTCGCGACTCGATGTTGTCTAGATGTCGCGAAAATAGTGCATCTATCGTTGTTTCCGATTTCGTTGTTGAGGTTTTGGAATCACTCCTCCGCAAATTTAAATTTTCGAAAAGAAAATTAACCAAAGGTTGTGAATCTGGAGATTGAACGTTCACATTGAAATCACTGCCAAGGATCATTGGTAATTTATCTTCTCCTCTGCCAAGAATAGCAGCACAAACTATATATTTTATCTCTCTTATACGAATGTAGTTTTCAAATCACTCCCAACGCGGCTAAAGAAGTTTCAATTCAAAAACAATTAATTTAACCGTTGATTAGAAAATACGTTATCAGTACATGGATTTTTTCAAGTCTTTCGGTAGAAAACTGAACTAAATCGATAGAATGGTAGAATTTATCTGAATGTGATAGATCTACCGAGAAATCGGTAGCTGTGGCAACACGCAACACTGCGTTGCCGGCCGCTCCGTTACTCCGTTCCGTTCCGTTACTCTTGCTCGCTCCATTCTGTCGCTGTCGCTGTCATTGTCGTCCAGTTCCAGTTCCATTCGCGCCGTTCCAGTGTCGCTAAAAATCTCGTTCCAAAGTAACGTTCCTTTGGAACGGTATTTTCTTGGAACGACCTGGAGCGGAACGCTCCACAGAAGGAACCGGTATTCCCATCACTAGTGCGCAGTCGTTCCAAAGTAACGCGTTACTTTGGAACGCTAGAACGAGTTATTCCGTTTCACTCAAATACCGTTCCAAAAGAACGTTCCTAAAGTAACGACCCACCACTAGTTGTAGCACTGTAGTTGCCGGAGAATTTAACCTCAATTTTCAAACCACGTTTTACCACTTTAAAGTATAATTTAATATTTTAGAATCATGGCCTGGACTGTGAGTAATTCACCAAACGTGACACCTGATTCTACTAAATTAACTAAAGCGAGTGGCGTAGAAAAATCTTTTACACCAAAAAGTGGACGCAGCCCGAAGTCTCCTCGAAAGAATGTCAAGAATTCACCTAAGACAGTCACAAATTTTGAATCGTCCTCAATAGAAAATCTTCCAAAAACTGAACAACTTGATTCTTCAGCTAAAAAGAAATCAATAAAGCGGAAGTCGATAAAGCCTGAAGAAATCACTGAAGTGAAACTAACTCCAAAAAAGGGTATCAAACGCAACACCGACATCCTCGACGACAACGAATTTAGTACTAAAGAAAACAAAAGCCAGTGCAACATCGTTGATTACATTGAATCTAGTATTAAGAAATATAAGAAAATTAGTTTTAAAAATCCTGGTGATACCGAATCGAAGAATCCCCCTTCTGAGATCGTTAACAAGATGGAAGCGACTCCAGAAAAAACCGAGAACGATAAAAACGCGGAACGCCGCGTTAAAAAGAAAAATAAGCAACCTAAGAGAGAAATTGATCCAGAAGAACAGGCACGTACTGTTTTTGTTGGAAATTTGCCAATTTCTTCGAAAAAAGACCACATTGAAAAGTTTTTTTCAACATACGGAAAAGTCGATTCAGTTAGAATAAGGGGTGTTCCAGTTGCGGACCCGAAAACCCCCAAAAAGATCGCTTTTATTAAAGGCAAATTTCATCCGCAACGAAACAGTTTCTGTGCTTATGTCAAATTTGCGACGCCAGAAGATGCTGCTAATGCTACAACTGCTAGTGGACATGTTTACAATGATCATCATTTACGGGTGGAATTGCAAAGTAAAAGCAAGGATCAGGAGGAAAACAAAGCTATTTTCGTTGGCAATCTTAGTTTTGGTAAAATTGAAAATCATTTAAAATCGTTTGTATAGGTTTTTTTCCTTTTTTTTTAGATGCAGAGGATGACGAGTTGTGGCAATGTTTTGAAGTTTGTGGACCGATCGTGTCAGTGAGGATTGTTAGAGATTCAAATACTTTAATGGCAAAAGGTTTCGGTTATGTTAATTTCAAAAATGCTGATTCTGTTCAATTAGCGTTGGACATGGAAGATGTTGTGGTGCAAGGTAGACAGTTAAGAATCAGTGCTTGCAATCTGAAGGAGGCCCATAAAAATAAACGAAAAAATACAGCAAAGAAGGTTTGATTTTTATTTAATGTTAACATTGTAATTATTGCAATTTTGTTTAGATTAAGAAACCTGGTAAACCAAAGAAACCGAGAACCGTTAAGCCTGCTGTTGATAGTAAAGAAGTAAATACGACGAATGCAGAGAATGGCGTCGTTGAAAAGAAGGGTTTCCAAGGAGCCAAATTCGAGGATAAGAGAAAAGTAATTTTTGTTCAATTTTGAAAATATTCTTTTCTTATTTTTTATTTTTTTTACAGAAAAACAAGTTGAACAAGGGATTGCAGCAGAAGAAAAGGATGGTTAAAAAGTTAGCCCCTAGACCCCAATAATGCTCTCACTTCTCTTCGATCATACTCTTCAAGTTTTGAAATCCTGCCTGTGGCAACTTTCTTACATAATTCTTTATGTATTTCCAGTTTTTGATTCGATTTGAATTTCAATTGTTTGTATAATTTGTTGATTGTAATATTTTACTTAGAACTTAAAAATTTTAAAATAAAAAAAAATAAAAATTGTGACGATTGATTTAAATGACAATTCCAATATTTAGTTTCACGTTTTATATATTGAAAATTAAATACAAAATTAAGGGGGAATAATCCTATTCAATTTTTGTTGTACACTTTCTGACAGTCGCCACTGTAGTCAGTGTTGCCAAATCTACTGTTTTAGTAGTAGATCTACTGTTTTTGCGCGCGATCTCCTGTTCTACTGTCCCAATAATAAAATTACTGCAATTTAAAAAAAAAATGTGGGAATTGTCAGTAAGCAGGTACTTTGCCGATCGGGGAATATCAGGACAGCTGGGTTTATAGCGGGAGCGGGCGGCTATTAGGTATTTATCAATAACTACTACAGTTCTTGAGCTACTGCGAATACAAGGACATGACTAGAGGTGGGCAAAACGACTCTTTTCGCTGAACCGGTTCAGTGAATCTGGATCACTTCAAAGATTCGGATCTTCGAACCGGCTCTTTGGTGAACCGACTCTTTCGTGAACCGATTCAAAAAGACCGAAACGAAAAGTACCGAAGGTGAAGATCCGTTCTGCTGCATTGCATATTGCATACTCAAATCTTTGTTATGACATACTAGCATTGACTTTTTACTTATAGAGATAAATAATCAATGATACTAGTGATGTCAACTTTCGGTACTTTTGAGTAATCGTTACTATTCGTTACTTTTAGGTTTAATACTCGTTACTTGTATTCGTTACTTTGATGACTTTGATTACTTTTGTATTTCGTATTAAAATATCTACAGACATGAAAGATTCTCCATAATTAGCAAATTACTTAAAGTCATAAATAAAATAAAGATGCAATAAAAAAATAAAATAAAAAATAAAACAAAAATTTAACAAAAAAATAAAATAAAGAAGAAATAAAATATTAAAAAATAATAAATAAAAAATATAACAAAATGTATGATGTATGTAAACGCAGTAGAGCATGTGTAGGGCAGACATTTATACCATAACATGTTCAAAAATAAATACAATAAACAACAGCACAAATCGACATTTATTTAGGGCTATTTTTTGTGCATTTTTAACTTATGGAATGGCCCAACAGAAGGGTAGTGGTGAGACTGAGCGTAGGAGTTAGTGATGGCGAAAAAGTAATCATTCGTTACTCGAGTACTAGTTACTCGAGAAGATCCGAAGTACCGATTACTCGTTCCATAATGTATTCGTTACTTTCGTTACTTTGATTACTTTCGTTACTTTGATTACTTTGAGTACTCGATACTAGAGAGTAGTTGGTTGCAGAACGAGTACTCGGTACAAAGTAATCATTCGTTACAATCGGTACTTTGATTACTTTGATTACTTCGTTACTTTCGATACATCGGTAGGGATAGAGAAAAAGTAATCATTTGTTACTCAATAGTCGGTACTCCATTCTCGGTCTCGGATATTCGATCTTAGTCTCGATGTCGCTCGCGCTTATGAAGCCAATATTATTATGTAATATTCGCATCACGGTTGTGTATTTTACAAAGGAGCTGGAATGTACTTCTCGTTCTTGATTTATGTTATTACATAAATAAATAAATAAATAAATAAATAAATAAATAAATGAATGAATGAATGAATGATTGAATGAATGAATGAATGAATGGATGGATGGATGGATGGATGAATGAATGAATGAATGAATAAATAAATAAATAAACGTTTTTCCCTGTATTTATTAGAAGTAAATAAATTCTGAAATTATTTTTTTTAAATGTAGATGTAAATCAGTTTTAAAAACCGAAAAATATTAAAGATTAATGGGTAAACGGGTGGATCACTGCTTTAGGTAACTAGCTAACTTGAACTACAGTGACAGTTTTTTTATGAATGATATGTATGACAATAAAATTATAAAATTGAACACAATCTAAATTTTGTCACAATTGAACCTTTTACAATCATTGCCAATAATCTCTTGCGTTCTTTGGTTTGCTAACCTGAATTATAACAAAATTACACCAGGTTGGCACTTTCAATCATAACAAAAATTTTTTCAAAAAATCGGACACATTTTTCATAATGGACATTATTTCGTTCTAATGACTAAATCTTTACTTCTATTCATTAGCTGAATACTTACAAAGAAAACTACCATTAAAGACTGTATAAGAATTAAATAAGTCTTGTCCAATTTATTGTAATACAAATATTTTGGTAAATTATGTATTATTTAATAAATTAACTATCGACAGAAAATGATATGATACGATAAGTAATATTGTTTATTGAATTTTTTTAAGTTTTTCTTATATATTTTAATGGTTATGTGCAGGTGGAAATGCGAAATGAACAGAAAACAGAACTGGGAATCCCGGACCGGGATTTCCAGTAATTTATATTTTCAGGTAAAACGAATATGCCTCACCAGGTACGTCGTTTACTTCCACTACCCTTCTGTTGGGCCATTCCATAAGTTAAAAATACACAAAAAATAGCCCGAAATAAATGTCGATTCGTGCTGTTGTTTATTGTATTTATTTCTGAACATGTTATGGTATAGATGTCTGCCCTACACATGCTCTACTGCGTGTACATACATCATACATTTTGTTATATTCTTTATTTATTATTTTTTAATATTTTATTTCTTTTTTATTTTATTTTTTTGTTAAATTTTTGTTTTATTTTTTTTATTGCATCTTTATTTTATTTATGACTTTAAGTAATCTGCTAATTATGGAGAATCTTTCATGTCTGTAGATATTTTAATACGAAATACAAAAGTAATCAAAGTAATCAAAGTAACGAATACAAGTAACGAGTATTGAACCTAAAAGTAACGAATAGTAACGATTACTCAAAAGTACCGAAAGTTGACATCACTACTAGGAGTGGGAGAAAAGACGAAGGACCGCACAAAACGGAGACGTGGATAGCCTAAACTGTGTGTTAGATATTATAGGTATGGCTCTCTCTCTCTCTCTCTTTCTCTCTACGTTATATCTTTTTTCTCTCTCGTGGAACGGAAATGCCCAAAACGTGGCATGGCCTTGAAATTTTACTCTCAATTCTCGACCATCTCATCGACGCCTAAGAGGTTTCACTTCAAAAAGTCTTGTCCAATTTATTGTAATACAAATCTTTTGGTAAATTATCTATTATTTAATAAATTAACTATCGACAGAAAATGATATGATATCATAAGTAACAAGGTTTATTGATTTTTTTTAAGTTTTTCTTATATATTTTTATGGTTATGTGCAGGTGGCAATGAACAGAAAACAGAACTGAGAATCCCGGACCGGGATTTCCAGTAATTTATATTTTCAGGTAAAACGAATATGCCTCACCAGGTACGTCGTTTACTTCCACTACTAGTGATGTGAACTTTCGGTACTTTTGAGTAATCGTTACTATTCGTTACTTTTAGTTTCAATACTCGTTACTTGTATTCGTTACTTTGATTACTTTGATTACTTTTGTATTTGGTATTAAAATATCTACAGACATAAAAGATCCACAATAATTAGCAAATCACTTAAAGCGTTGAGTGAATAATATAAAGAGTTGTCGATCCCATGTAATTTTGCGAACAAGAAAAAGTATTCCAGCCACCAGGCGGCGCTCTGCCTGGAATACTTCAAGGCCATATTTTAGCGACCGCACAAACGATCGCTCCAAAACTGTTATAAATTCCCTGTTACTGCTTTTACTCCATAGGTGTCACTAAGTTTTTAAGTATTATGAGTGCGAGAGAGACGGAACGTTCATTCAATTCAACAAGCAGCGAGCTCAGATTGTTTATTGTTTTGACGGAACTCGATACTCATGTTGATTGTCACGCCGTACAACCGAAATGGGAACAGAAACATTTTTAATATAACTTGGCACTTCACCGCACGATTTTCTTGATGGTGTAGTAAACCACATTTGTCGACTTTCGTTGCAATTGCACATTTTACAAATAATATGTGCCATTTTTTGCTGGAAATGCTTTGTATAAATTTTTCACATGACAAGTATCGTAAAAACTGTCTAATACATTTGAGATGAGTGAGATGATACTAAAAATATGAGTAAAAATAATAATAAAAAGCCAGAAAATTAAAAACAAATTCGATGGACGACTTGAACGCCAGTCTCATTTTTCATTTTCTTACAATATTTTTGGTTCATTCAATTATGCTGGTTTTGTGCTCAATTGTGCTGACATTTATTTCAATTGTGCTCATCTAGTCTAGTGCAGTAATCTCAGTTACCGTTGCGAGGATCAAAAAAATTCATTTTAATAAAATATGAAGAAGTCTATCTGGATTACGATGGCTTTTGAACTAGATCCTTTGGGGAAATATTTAACGTGATATTAATTTAAATATAGAGTAAGGTCAAAATGGCCCGGTAACCCCTGCATCCTCGCACTGTACAGCTGTCGTGTCCCCACTCAGACCCATCCTCTCCGCAGATCCCATACTTCTCAGAGCGGATTGTGGTGTTGCCACCAAAATTCTCAAAGATGTTTATTTTTCACATCGGCCAAGGGAATTTTGGGCCCTATCAGTTATTATTATTATTATTATTATCTGTTCATGTTTATAGTTTGTCTCGTTTATTCTGGAATAAAGCCGTAGGGGTCCATAGGTTAACACACGAAATTCAAATTTCTTGGATCATGTGAGTCAAAATATAGAAATAGGAACTCAAAGAATAATAGTAGATGAACAATCTGTTGACAATACAGGAGCAGTTTCATAGATTTAACGTATTTAACCGTCATAATGACAATCTAATATGCATACAAATAAAGTATTTGATAAGAATTTTGAAAAGTCCGTATTAAATGCATTAGCAATAGGAGAAAAAGCACTTAATACTTTAATTAATATAATCGATACAACTGATTTCTATAAACCAATAAAAGAACGGAAATTGAAATCGTTGGATATTTTAATGCCTAAAGTAAAATAATATGAGATCGTTAAGGAATCACAAGGAGGGCAAAAATTTCTGCAACAAACATTGGCAGCAAAAGAAATGGGGAGAGATATATAAATCATAGCAGAATTTTTAAATAATCCTTCAAATAAAAGCGTACTTGGAAATATAATACAAACAGTTTGTGCTCCTGTAAACATTTTATCACAATCATCTTCTCATATCTGTAATATTTTTGATGCCATGTCTGTCGTACAGAGTTTAGAAAAGCTTGCAAAAGCTTAAACTTTTGCAGAATACCTTAACTTAGTCAATAGAATTATATTTAGAAACAGGTATATTTCACAGAGGATAGATGTTGTTTTTGATTATTACTTAGAAAACTATTAAGAATTCCACGTCCATTAAAAGAGGCTCCGGAAAGGCTATTAACCACTCCCACAAAAATTTTACTTGTTCATCAATTCTATTTTTAATAAAAAATAGTTGACAATTTTTTTGTCTAAGCATCTATTTGAATATTCGAAATCCGCTAACTTGAAGCTTGTTACAAGTGGGGGATTCTAACATATTCTTGAATATAAAAGTAATTTTTAACTTGTAGAGAAATTATTAAATTTTGATTATGAAAAGGCAGATATAAGAATGTTGTTACACATATTATCTGCAAAGAGAGCTGGATACACTAGATGCATTATAGACTGCAATGCACTGATGTCTTAGTTCTTCTTGCCTACTTTAAAGATCAATTAACAGAAGAAGTTTGGATAAAAACTAGCACACAAAATTGTCCCAAATTTGTTACCGTTCACGAGATTAATATGGATATTTGCCTTTTGAAAAATTTACCTGCATTTTATGCTTTAATTGGATGTGACACCACTAGTCAATTTAATGGACTAACAAAGAAACTGTGCTGAAAGATTTATGTACGGTATTAAAATTACTTGATGGAGTTGGTATTATAGAATTTGGTGATAAATTATTTAATAAAATGCACAATTTCGTCCTTAAATTATACACTAATAATAGCGATGTTGTATCTGTAAATGATCTAAGATCAATACTCGCAATCTCAAACACCATAGATAAGTTACCTCCTACAGAAAACAGTTTAAACT
Source organism: Pyrochroa serraticornis (assembly GCA_905333025.2). Classification (NCBI taxonomy): domain Eukaryota; kingdom Metazoa; phylum Arthropoda; class Insecta; order Coleoptera; family Pyrochroidae; genus Pyrochroa; species Pyrochroa serraticornis. The sequence goes on along the minus strand of HG995153.1, from coordinate 8,620,646 downwards.
AACACTGTTTGAGGGCATATTACCAAACAAAAGTGTGGATAAATAGTTAAGAACCAAAACCCAAATTGCCAAATATACTTGAGTATGAGTGGATGTATAATGAAAAGCATGAGATCTTGCTCGAGCCATTTTGATGTTACTATATTTATATTAATATCTTGTTAAATATGTTTCCAAAAAATCTGATTCAAAAACCATCGTGATCCAGATTGAATTCTTCATATTTTATTAAAATGAAATTTTTTTCTTCGCGCAATGGGAATTGAGATAACAGCGTGTAAAGCAAAAAGTGGACCGAAAATATCAAATTTTTTATATATTTTTTCGATACCGAACTGAGAAAACGGCGTTTTAAAATCTCTTCCGAAAAAAAGTCAACGGCGTTTCAATGTTAGCTTCAAAACAGTGTCTCAGACTTTAATATTTGAAAAATAGAACGTCTACAGAGAATATTTTAATTTTTGAACACCTTATACTACAATATTGTGGCTTTCTCGTAATACCATTAGTTTGAATTTTGCATTTTGTGTCCGCACGCACTGTACGATTTTCGTACAACTTATGGATCTAAAATCCACAGGACATAAGCAACAAATCTGGCTAGTTCATATATTTTCATTTTGAAGTGCCCACAGAATCGCTTGAAACGCATCTTTTCTCAGCGCGAGCACTTTACTATAAAGGGTAAAATTGGTCGAGATCGCCATTTCGAACTAGCATACAGTGAAAATCAAAATCATTGTCATTACTATTTTGAAATTATCTGAAGAAGCACGAAGTTTCTTCATTGCTATCATCATGTTGTATGGCACGAACAGAAACGTGTACAAGTGTTAATTCGATTTTTTATCTTCTTTGAAATATAGAATTATTAATCATAATTAATCACAATAATCCAAATTTGCATTTCTTTTGGATTCCACAATGTGATTCATTATGAATGGAATGACTTTCGAATATTGTAAATCCTGCTCTTTTTCGTTTAGAAAAAAAGCAACTTGTTTCAAGCCGTGTGTGCAGTGAGCATTTTAATAAAGACTACTTCTTGTGAAACATGTGCAATAACATATTTAGCAGGCTATATTGTTTATGAAAATTCAAAAAAATTTAACTGCACGTTTTGTAGAGCTGCAATGATAAAAGAGGAGATATTGCCAATGGAGAAATTCTTATCCAATACTTCATTTTGTATGCATATTAGATTGTCATCATGACGGTTAAATACGTTGAATCTATGAAACTGCTCCTGTAATGTCACAACAGATTGTTCATCTACGACTATTCTTTGAGTTCCTATCTCTATATTTTGACTCACATGATCAAAAAAATTCGAATTTTGTGTGTTAACTTATGGGCCCTTACGGCTTTATTCCAAGACAAACGAGACAAACTATAAACATGAACAGATAATAATAATAATAACTGATAGGGCCCGCAAATTCCCTTGGCCGATGTGAAAAATAAACATCTTTGAGAATTTTGGTGGCAGCACCACATACCGCTTTCAGAAGTAAGAAACATCAACATGGTAAACCCTCATGTCAATAACGGTGTTCATGAGCCCGCTGAGGAAATTTGATATTTATTGCTTTGTTTTGAAAACTTGGCTTATCTGAAATGCCGGGTAACGTCCTTCAGATATTTTTTCCTTGCAAACGGATATCTACTTAACTGGGTTCTAACTCCGAATACAAATAAAACTTGTTTTAACTCTTGGTCAAAGTGTGGCAGCACTCAACAGCGACATTTGCTGGACTTTTGTTATTGTACAAAATTCCCTATGCGTTGACACCTCTTTATATTATTCACTCAACGCTTAAAGTCATAAATAAAACAAAGATGTAATAAAAAAATATATATAAACAATAAAACAAAAATTTAACAAAAAGAAATATAAAAAATAAATAAAATATAAAAAAATAAAAAATAATAAATAAAGAATATAGCAAAATCAACACAAACATAACAATTAACAACTATAAAATTACTAATTTTAAAAGAAATCTTGATTAGCATTTAAAAAAATTATTTCAATTACCCCTACAAAACTGCCATGAAGAACCGATAAGGAAATTCCAAAGATAGCTGGTAATGCTTACCAGAAGTAAGGGTTGTTATAGAACCAAATGTCCGACACTTTACCTTATAACTATCATAAAAATAAATTTCTGAATTAGCTATTGTCTCTGCTGAAACCTTTTAACATGAAATGTATGATGTATGTAAACGCAGTAGAGCACGTGTAGGGCAAACGTCTATACCATAACATTTTCAAAAATAAATCTAATAAAATAACAGCACGAATCGATATTTATTTCCAGTTATTTATTGTGTATTTTTAACTTTTCGAATGGCCCAACAGAAGGGTAGTAAAGAGTAAACGACGTACCTGGTGACGCATATTTGTTTTACCTGAAAATAAAAATTACTGGAGATCCCAGTCCGGGATAATAGATAATTTACCAAAAGATTTGTATTACAAAAAATTGAACAAGACTTATTTAATTCTTATACAGTCTTTAATGTTAATTTTCTTTGTTAGTATTCAGCAAATAAATAGGAGTAAAGATTTAGTCATTAGAACGAAATAATGTCCATTATGAAAAATGTGTCCGATTTTTTGGAAGAATTTTTTTTATGATTGAAAGTGCCAACCTGGTGTAATTTTGTTGTAATTCAGGTCAGCAGACCAAAGAACGCAAGAGATTATTGGCAATGATTGTAAAAGGTTCAATTGTGACAAAATTTAGATTGTGTAGAATTTTATAATTTTATTGTCACACTTATCATTCATAAAAAAACTGTCTGTACTGTAGTTCAAGTTATCTAGTCACCTAAAGCAGTGATCCACCCGTTTACCCATTAATCTTTATTATTTTTGGGTTTTTGAAACTGATTTACATCTACATTTAAAAAAAATAATTTCAGAATTTATTTACTTCTAATAAATACTGGGAAAAACGTTCATTTATTTATTTATTTATTTAATAACATAAATCAAGAACGAAAAGTACATTCCAGGTCCTTTGTAAAAACCACAACCGTGATGCGAATATTACATAATAATATTGACTTCATAAGCGTGAGCGACACCGAGACTAAGATCGAATATCCGAGACCGAGAATGGAGTACCGACTATTGAGTAACAAATGATTACTTTTTCTCTATCCCTACCGATGTACCGAAAGTAACGAAGTAATCAAAGTAATCAAAGTACCGATTGTAACGAATGATTACTTTGTACCGAGTACTCGTTCTGCAACCAACTACTCTCTAGTATCGAGTACTCAAAGTAATCAAAGTAACGAATGTAACGAAAGTAATCAAAGTAACGAAAGTAATCAAAGTAACGAAAGTAATCAAAGTAACGAAAGTAATCAAAGTAACGAAAGTACCGAAAGTAACGAATACATTGTGGAACGAGTAATCGGTACTTCGGGTCTTCTCGAGTAACGAGTACTCGAGTAACGAATGATTACTTTTTCGCCATCACTAGTCTCAAGTCCAAGTCGCACGGCGTTAGTAGTAGTGATGTGAACTTTCGGTACTTTTGAGTAATCGTTACTATTCGTTACTTTTAGGTTCAATACTCGTTACTTGTATTCGTTACTTTGATTACTTTGATTACTTTTGTATTTGGTATTAAAATATCTACAGACATGAAAGATCCACAATAATTAGCAAATTACTTAAAGTCATAAATAAAACAAAGATGTAATAAAAAAATATATATAAACAATAAAACAAAAATTTAACAAAAAGAAATATAAAAAATAAATAAAATATAAAAAAATAAAAAATAATAAATAAAGAATATAGCAAAATCAACACAAACATAACAATTAACAACTATAAAATTACTAATTTTAAAAGAAATCTTGATTAGCATTTAAAAAAATTATTTCAATTACCCCTACAAAACTGCCATGAAGAACCGATAAGGAAATTCCAAAGATAGCTGGTAATGCTTACCAGAAGTAAGGGTTGTTATAGAACCAAATGTCCGACACTTTACCTTATAACTATCATAAAAATAAATTTCTTAATTAGCTATTGTCTCTGCTGAAACCTTTTAACATGAAATGTATGATGTATGTAAACGCAGTAGAGCACGTGTAGGGCAAACATCTATACCATAACATTTTCAAAAATAAATCTAATAAAATAACAGCACGAATCGATATTTATTTCCAGCTATTTATTGTGTATTTTTAACTTTTTGAATGGCCCAACAGAAGGGTAGTAAAGAGTAAACGACGTACCTGGTGGCGCATATTTGTTTTACCTGAAAATAAAAATTACTGGAGATCCCAGTCCGGGATTCCCAGTTTTGTTTTCTGTTCATGTCCACCTGCACATAACCATAAAAATATATAAGAAAAACTTAAAATAATTCAATAAATAATATTACTTATCGTATCATATCATTTCCTGTCGATAGTTAATTTATTAAATAATAGATAACTTACCAAAAGATTTGTATTACAAAAAATTGGACAAGACTTATTTATTTCTTATACAGTCTTTAATGTTAATTTTCTTTGTTAGTATTCAGCAAATGAATAGGAGTAAAGATTTAGTCATTACAACGAAATAATGTCCATTATGAAAAATGTGTCCGATTTTTTGGAAGAATTTTTTTTATGATTGAAAGTGCCAACCTGGTGTAATTTTGTTATAATTCAGGTCAGCAGACCAAAGAACGCAAGAGATTATTGGCAATGATTGTAAAAGGTTCAATTGTGACAAAATTTAGATTGTGTCCAATTTTATAATTTTATTGTCACACATATCATTCATAAAAAAACTGTACTGTAGTTCAAGTTAGCTAGTCACCTAAAGCAGTGATCCACCCGTTTACCCATTAATCTTTAATATTTTTTGGTTTTTAAAACTGATTTACATCTACATTTAAAAAAAATAATTTCAGAATTTATTTACTTCTAATAAATACAGGGAAAAACGTTCATTTATTTATTTATTTATTTATTTAATAACATAAATCAAGAACGAAAAGTACATTCCAGGTCCTATGTAAAAACCACAACCGTGATGCGAATATTACATAATAATATTGACTTCATAAGCGTGAGCGACACCGAGACTAAGATCGAATATCCGAGACCGAGAATGGAGTACCGACTATACCGATGTACCGAAAGTAACGAAGTAATCAAAGTAATCAAAGTACCGATTGTAACGAATGATTACTTTGTACCGAGTACTCGTTCTGCAACCAACTACTCTCTAGTATCGAGTACTCAAAGTAATCAAAGTAACGAATGTAACGAAAGTAATCAAAGTAACGAAAGTAATCAATGTAACGAAAGTACCGAAAGTAACGAATACATTGTGGAACGAGTAATCGGTACTTCGGGTCTTCTCGAGTAACGAGTACTCGAGTAACGAATGATTACTTTTTCGCCATCACTAGTTAGTAGCATTGTAGGAGCAAGAGAATACCACGTATACATTCAATTCAAGGCGATAGAATATTTGGATATTCTCTCTCTCTCCCTCTCTCTCTCTCTTCCTCTCTCTCTATCTCTCCCTCTCTCTCTCTCCCTCTCTCTCTCCCTTGGAAGTTTCACTTCTATTACGTGTACTATGCTACACGCACTGTTTTTTTTTTTTTTATGAATTATAGGTAATTCCAGAATTTGTATTTTTCGATTTTGTCCTGAATATTTGACCAATTGCAATTTCACGGATAGAGCTATCCCAACACTAAATTCATCAGGTGATTTTTTTGTTATTTGTAATTTTAACTTAAGTTAAAGCCTAGCTAAAACAAGCCTAGCTAAAACAATTCTTTACAATTTTAACCTTCAACAATTTGTTACTCCAACATTTGAAGTCCACGTGTGACACAGAGAAGGAGGGTTACTTCTTTGAAAGGTATAATTGCTTGCCATAAATGTTAATATCATTCAAAAACCCTCAGTGTTTTTATATCATTTGAATATTTAATGGATAATATATCTTTTAATAAGTGTCATGGGTAGATCGTAATTTTAAAATCTATGTATTAAAATATTTCAGTGGTACTACCGTCAATGCCGTCCAATCTCGTTATAACAAGATTATTGTCTTGGACTGAAAAGCATTACGCCTCTGCTGCCATATTGCAACATGGCTGTATATCAAATATATCAGTTATGTTTCAAGGTAAGTAAATTCAAATAGTCTACAGGTTTCTTCATGTAATATTTTTCATTTCAGAAATTACATCACAATCTATTATTACGCATTTGGGAATTATAATGTTTAAATCAATTGTCTATTAAGGTCATGCCGTTTGTTACTTTATTTTTTTTATGTTCTGTTTTTTTATTATTTAGATTTATATTGTTAAAACCATAAGCTTATTAGTTCCTGTAAACATGCTATTTTTATATATTTTTTTGCAATACTAAACCTTCTGTTGTAATATCACATTATTGTGATATTGCACTGGAGGTTCAGTATTGTCGGAATGGAGTGGAAATAAAGTTGTCCAATTACTTGCGCATTCAAATTTGGCGCGCTATGAGATTCTGCCGCCAGAGTGCGATGGCTACTTACTAGAGGTGGGCAAAACGACTCTTTCTGTTGAACCGGTTCAGTGAATCTGGATCACTTCAAAGATTCGGATCTTCAAACCGGCTCTTTAGTGAATCAACTCTTTCGTGAACCGATTCAAAAAGACCGAAACGAAAAGTACCAAAGCTGAAGACCCGTACTGCTGCATTGCATATTGCATACTCAAATCTTTGTTATGGCTCATGACTCATGCATAGAGCGCCATTGTCATCGTGAATTATGCTGACATTGGTTGAGTTAGTAAAAGGTTTAACGGATCCTTTGTTTAAGCAAAAATTACCTGCCAGCACTCATTCCAATAAATAAATATTTCAACAATTTCGGACCCATGCTATTGCAAAGAAAAGCCAATACAAATTTTACTCAGAAAGAGACTCATTTTGTGTTTACTATTTTTTAAATTCCATTAATTTTGGAGCATAGCTCTATACACTCGTAGGTTATCATTAAAATTATATCTCAGATATTAATTTAAGGGGAATTATCGATAATCAGATATAATCTACACTAGTATAGCATTCTATATTCTGAAAAGTATTGATGTATTATGTGGGCCATAATTGTAGCAAAAAAATTCTTTCTTTGTTTTAACAAAATTTTTTTTGGTAACTAATTGATATTATTTGCTTTTTTTTAATTTTTGTGGTGTTTTAATTTTGTTTGTTGCCAAGATAAATAAATTTGATAAAAGATTATTGTCATATGGTCGTGGTCAAGTGAACCGATCCGATTGAAACTACAATTTCGATGACTTTAAGATTCGGCACTCATTTCGTAAACTTCTAATTTTTTAGTTTTTTTTTTGTTTTCTCTCTTTTCATTTTCGATTTCCGCAACTAAACATTCTATATGACAACTTTCGTCTCTCGACACAACTAAACGGGACATTCTCGGCTAAGAACCGAATACAAAATTTAAATTGAGTTTTTAAAAAAAGCCGCGAGAGAGATGAGTTGGTCGTGAACGCTTTGGCTCAGTGCGCAGACGCAGAGAGCCAACGCAAAGAGCCGAGAGTCGGTTCTTCACGTCGGTGCTGAACCTGCTCTCGACGTAAATGTAAAGAACTGGTTCACTGAGCCGACTCGTTCGCGACCGACTCATATCTACTACTTACGGCGCCATCATGGAAGTTGGAAGTTGGCAGTTGGCATTCATTAATTCATTGGCATTTTAGTCAGTCGATTGTATTATAGAGTAAGTTACTTCCACGTGTATTATTACAGCGCTTCATACAGAACAGAAATCTAACAGCAGAAGAATATAACAATTTCAACGATACGCGGCACCACTTAGTGTTAAACATGGCTGCTGAACAGCACGTTGACGACACGAGCCACCCTTCGGGGCGCAACCCAAAGAGAAAATTAGAAAAGTCAGTTTTTGACGGTTTCACCAAAAATAAAAAAAAAATCCGCGTCAAAGCAGGTGTTGAAAACAAAGGCCAGTGCAACATTGAATCTAGTATTAAGAAATATAAACAAATAAGTTTTAAAAATCCTGGTGATACGGAACCCAAGAACCCCCCTTCTGAGATCGGTAACAAAACTGAAGCGACTCCTGAAAAAACCGAGAACGATAAAAACGCGGAACGCCGGGTTAAAAAGAAGCAACCCAAGAGAGAATTGATCCAGAAGAACAGGCACGTACTGTTTTTGTTGGAAATTTGCCAATTTCTTCAAAAAAAGAGGAAATTGAAAAGTTTTTTTCTAACTATGGAAAAGTGGAATCAGTTAGAATAAGGGCTGTTCCAGTTGCGGACCCGAAAACTCCCAAGAAAATCGCTTTTATTAAAGGCAAATTTCATCCGCAACGAAACAGTTTCTGTGCTTATATCAAATTTGCGACGCCAGAAGATGCTGCTAATGCTACAACTGCTAGTGGACATCTATACAATAGTTTTCATTTACGGGTGGAATTGCAAACTGAAAGCAAGGATCAGGAGGAAAACAAAGCTATTTTCGTTGGCAATCTTAGTTTTGGTAAAATTGAAAATTATTTAAAATCGTTTGTATAGTTTTTTTTTTTAAATTAGATGCAGAGGATGAAGAGTTGTGGCAATGTTTTGAAGTTTGTGGACCGATCCTGTCAGTGAGGATTATTAGAGATCCAAAGACTTTAATGGCAAAAGGTTTCGGTTACGTTAATTTTCAAAATGCTGATTCTGTTCAATTAGCATTGGACATGGAAGATGTTGTGGTGAAAGGTAGACAATTACGAATCAGTCCTTGCAATCTGAAGGAGGCCCATAAAAATAAACAAAGAAATACAGCAAAGAAGGTTTGGTTTTTATTTAATGTAAACATTTTTATTATTGCAATTTTGTTTAGATTAAGAAACCTGGTAAACCAAAGAAACCAAGAACCGTTAAGCCTGCTGTTGATAGTAAAGAAGTAAATACGCTCAATGGCGTCGTTGAAAAGAAGAGTTTCCAAGGAGCCAAATTCGAGGATAAGAAAAAAGTAATTTTTGTTCAATTTTATGTTATATGTTATATCTTACGTTCTTTTTTTTACAGAAAAACAAGTTGAATAAGGGATTGCAGCAGAAGAAAAGGATGGTTAAAAAGTTAGCCCCTAGGCCCCGATAATGCTCACTTGCTCTTCGATCATACTTTTCAAGTTTAGTTTGTTGGTTGTAATATTTTACCATTGTATGATTATTTCTAGTAGGCCAACGCTACTTAGTGGAAAGTGCTGCCTCTATCGGTATTACATGCAAACCATCCATTTGTTAAAAATCTGAGCTAAGCAGACTGGAATTTCGTGCGTAACGACGTAAATGCCTTTGCTGTTTACACTTAACATGTTACCTAGTGCAATTGGATATCCACTTAAGTCCATAAGAATGGGTTGCTAGTTCCAAATGTTTACATACAACGAGTTGAAAATGCAAGGCGATCGGTACGTTCCGAAAATGTGCCGCGAATACGGAGTGGCATTTTGTAATTTGTATGGAAATATAAGAATAAGAAATAAGGATAAGAATCCGTTTCATGGTTGTAAAATAATGAAAAAAAAATATAATAAAAGTAATTTGTTGAGATGAATTTTAGCAAATTTAATTATTATTATCCGATCAATTTTTAGAAGAAAACAAAGCTCATTTGCCATTCATAAACTTTCACTTAAATTTTCTAAGTTTAATGTCCCATATCTGCATCATAACACTAAATTTTGTTTGTTTATAAATATTTTGATAGATTGATAGTTTTGGATCCGCGAATACAGAATTTCTTACCCGTGAAAAAGAGAACAAAAAAATTTACTGATGCTGCAGAATAGATATTTTGGTTGGCTGCTTTGTACTTTTAAATTTGGCTTCACTTGACATTCTTTATAAATTAATGTCTTGATTCAAAATTCTAAAATAAAATCTCTATGTGATGCACATGTTTCTGTTTGAAGCCATTCCGGGACATTTTTAGTTCTAGTTTTTATAATAGAAACTTTTATGCTTTTTACAATATTTTTTGGCCCAATAAAACTTTAATAACCCAGTTCGGTCAAGTTAGCCTCCCTCTTTCAGATTTTAATGTCATAAATTGCTGGCTTTGTGCTCAATTGTGCCGATATTTATTTCAATTGTACCCATCTCTAAAGAGCAAAAAATTGAAAACAAATCAGGGGGCCAACTTGATTGTTAGCCGCCCATTTTTTCACTTTTTTACAATATTTTTGGCTTATTCAATTCTGCTATGTTATGCTGATGTATATTTCAATTGTGCTAAAAAGCAAAATACACCGGTATCAGTAAGCATAAAATAAGCACAATTGAATAAAGCAAAAATATTGTAAAAATAATTGAAGGCTGTCGGTCAAGTCAACTATCAAATTTGTTTAAAAATTTTGTTTACTTACAAACGAGCACAATTGAAAAAAAACATCGTTATCAGTGAGCACAAAACGAGCACAATTGAATAAGCCAAAAATATTGTAAAAAAGTGAAAAAGAATGGGAGGCTGGCTTTTAAGTTGGCCCCCGGATTTGTTTAATTTTTTTGCTTTTTAGAAATTAGCACAATTGAAATAAATATCAGCGCAATTAAGCACAAAACGAGTACAATTGATGACATGAAAAAAAATTAAGATCAGAGAGTGGGAGGCTAACTTGACCGAGCTTAATAACCCCCCTAATTTTCTCATAGCAGTTATTGTAAACTTTTTCAAATTCAGTTGGGATTTGTAAGGAACACGTATTTTCAGGACAATAATTAAAAAAATATATTTAAGTATTTTTTCTTTGTTTTCTAAATTCTGTACCGTCAGAAGGGTTTATTTACAATTACGGTATTTAAATTTTTCGACACATTTTTTTAATTAAATATCCCGTAAAATGAACGGCTGAGCATTCCTCTAAAGTCACATCTAACTGTTCGGGAGATGAAAGCGTTTCAGGTGAAGCACTTCCATCATTTTCGGTGCCCATAGCAACCACTTCTCCAGCATCGTCTATATGTTCAAGAAAAACCCCGAAACACTTCGACCAACAATATTTTGTTCGTTGTCGGCAACAGTCGTATTAAATTCCATTGTTTATTTTGACGCATTGCTCTGGCGTATCCACCGGAGTCCGCCGGCTGTTCATGAATGAAACGAAGTCGTAGTGGCATTGACTTTTTACTTATAAATAATCAATGGTAGTGGGGATGATAAGCAAAGTCAAAAACCGAGCGATCTTGAAAGGACCGACGCCATCTATCCGCCTTGTACCGGTACTAAACCTTTTTGGACCGCCGTTGTTCTACTTATAATCCATATACAATGATTTTACTTAGGACTTAAAATATTGAACATAAAAAAATAAAAATTGTGACGTTTGTTTTAAATAGCAATTCCAATATTAAGTTTCACATTTTATATATTAAAAATTAAATACAAAGTTAAGGGGGAATAATCCTATTCAATTTTTGTTGTACACTTTCTGGAAATGTTTTGATGTAGTTCTTGGCGCACCTAATGCAGTAAGTGCCGTCATAATAAAAACTACAATGCATATCTTTACAAACGCAATTGCCGCATTTAACACAATGCGCTCCTAAAATTATAAATTCTCCCTGTTTAGGAGGCATGAAAGGGTCCTCAATCACGTACGCTTCTTCCAGCAACCTATACTTACGAATAAAAGTAGGATTGTTCCCAAAACTATCGTAACGTTCCCTTAAATTGCATGAAGAACACACCAAATACTGAACTTCTTTTTTCAGTTCTTTTTCTTCTTCCTTAACTGTCGCAGAGGCGCTACTTGACTCGGTTTTGACTGTTTCTTTTTTTTCCATTTTGTTATTTAACCTGCAAACAAAACCCTTTATACTTTTCAAGCAATTAATTTGTACTTTTGAGCCTTAACTAAGTATGTAGTCCTCGAGAACCGGTTTTAAATGCTGGTGTCGTTAGTGATAGGGTCTTGTAGAAAATTTACATTCGGTCCCCCTTTAAGCGTATCAAATTTTGAATGTTCTAAAATCGTTTAGGCTCTTGATATTAAACGTTTCAGGTACGAAAATGTAATATTTTTGAGGTTATGCTTGAAGGAGTTTGAAACTGTTACTTAATGGTTAAAAAATCTTACCTAACCGTAGTGTGGTTTCAAAAAGTTTTATTAACGTAATTACGTCTAATGAGCGACTAATTTAGATCTTTATGACAAATTTGACAGAATAAAGTAAGGTTATGTCACTCTTCACTGCCTTCTCCCATCAACATATAGAAAAGCAGATGGTACCAAATTTTGGGTACCATAAATTAGAGAGAACGTTTATAAATTACTCAAAGTAAGCTACAACGTCACTTCCTTTGCTTTTATAATTAAGCCCAGGAAGTTTAGGTGATAAGATTTATCTATATATAATTAATTTTGGCTGAGAATACTTTGGTTTGTAGCAGGGACGTCTAGTGTGTAAGAGCTGCGGAGCTGCAGAACACATAAAGAAAAATAGAAATAAAAGATATAAATTTGAACCACAAAGGCGTCTTTAGATTTGGTGCATAATTGAAATAATAACGTAGTTATTTATAAAATGCAAACTTCAACTGACCTCGCTATTACAACGAGTGATTGATTACTGCAAACATTTGATGGTCTGCAGGTGTTCACAGAGCGTGATTTTGAGCAGCAGCGGATTTCATTGGTTAGCCGCTTATGAGACTATAACACAAATTTGGGGCTGCAGAGTCTGCAGAACCATTATTTAAAAGTCGGGTATTTTAATAACAAAGCTAACTAGCAAATCAGATGCCGGGTTAGAATTTAAACTAATATAATAAATTCCGTACAGTATTTGTTAGAAAATAAAATTTTGCTATTATAGGACAACAACAAAGTAAAAATTAAAGCATTTGAAAGGCCTTTGCCAGATCTAAAAATTGAAGTTGCTGGTTTTAGTCGGCAGCAAGGTTATAAAAGACATCACCGGAGCCGCTGCTTTTCTGCATGCACTGTTTACAAACAACTTGGAGGAACTCTTCAAAAAATCAGTGAAATTATTCGAAATAAAGTTGACCATTCCAATGACAACAGCAGACGCCGAGAGATGTTTTTTAACACTTAAGCGCCGTTTCGCCCTTTTAATGTTGTTTATAGAAAACTGCTTAGTAAAAACGATATTAGTTTTAATGAAAAAGTGATTGAAATATTCGCCGTGTAGACTTTATAAAAAAAATCAACCTTTTCATTGATTCCACCGACGATTTCTATGAATTAACAATGCAGAACACGTTAAAATAAATATTACGGCCAGCACTAGTTTGTAGGTAATATATTTATAAAACGCAGCTGTTATTAATAGTTAAGTTAACTTAACTTAACTAACTTAAATTGTAGAATTTAGTATTATTGCAAACAAATTTTAAATTTTCTTTTATCTCTATGCTCATTTTCCTGATAGACAGCTGAATCTAGTTACAATGTCCTACAAAACTATTTGGTTTCTTACCCAATTGATTGAGTTTTTTTTTAAGTTTCTGAAGTTGCTTCGATTGTTTGTTTTCAGTACTGTTACTGTTACAGTTACAAAGTAAGAACTATGAAATGCAAGTTTTTAAGGTTCTTGTACCTCTGGTCAAAAATAAAGATTTTGCTTTCTTTTTGTTTTAAAATTTTGATTTCAAAACTTTCATATTCTTTGGTTATAGTCAGAGTCTATTAACTTGAATAATGAGAAATTTTCACAATTTTGTGATAACTTCAAATAACTTTACTGATCATTCTTTTAACATCTCTTCATAATTAAATAAAACTTTCTAACTTTTTTCGCAACGAATGTTGAGTTAATTACTTTTTACTTTTTGGAATCTGATCTTTTTAGTAGAAAGATGCTTCAAAAATTTTTTTCGGTGTTTCTAATAGTTTGTCACGTGTTTTTGGTTCATCTATTAAAAACCTTTTTTCAAATTACTTCTTCTTTTTTCCAGTCATGCAGTAGCTATTTGTATATTTTTGATTAGTGTAGTTAGATTTTTAAAATTTTTAATTCAAATGAATTGTTTCTAAATATTTGTTAATTTGTTTGTTGTTCACCTTATTGTAAATTTCTTGTTACTTAGGCTTCATACTATTTTCTCTTACTGGTCCAGCGACACTTATTTTTACCTTCATTAGGTTACTTTTGCAACTTTTTCATTTTTTAAAATTGACAGAATCTATAAATTAATTGTGACATTCAGGTGGATGACATTTTTAGCAAATCCCTTTTCGTAAGTAGTTGAAGGTCTAAGTCTTCCTAATCGAGTTTAGTAACAAAGTGTTGTTACGAGTATGTTTAACTTATTTGGTTTGATCCGCCAACCTTAAGTGGGTTAATTTAGTAACAAATCGCATTTAGGGGCGTACCAGTAGGATAGACATCGACGTAATTTCAGTAATTTCCACATATTTCTGCACTTGTTTAAGTGGCGATGCGCCCTTATAAGAACAATATTTGTGCATGAGCGCAGCACGCAAAAACGACGCCCGTATAATTTTTAATAAACTCCCATATTGACAGAGTCGAATGAATATTCCATTTAGAGATACATAATTAATTTTGTTGTGCGAGCCGTTCTTATAAGTTTCCATTTTAAAGTTGGGTCTCATCCGAGCGGAGGAGGCAAAGGGTTGAGATGACGCTGTGTCAACAGCGAGACGAATCTGAAGCGCTTCCTTAATTAATAAACTTCTACTAATGAAAGAAATAATTAATTTCTGCCTGCCATTGCGGCGCTGTTCCAAAGACGAATCAGCTTCCGCACGGCGCCCTTTGTTTCATGTTTGGTGCGCGCGGGAGGATGGACGGGGGTAGATTAAGTAAGTTTTTTGAAAAAAAATACGCTCTTCCGGTGTTTTCAAAATTTTACCGATTTGTCTTCTTATATCGACGGTCAATGTTTCAGGGGTGCGACACATGTAATAATGAGTACAGCACTGTGTACACATTGGCTGACGTCAATGTTTGTCCTGTCTGACATATTGCGAACGGCGAAGGGTAATTTCCTGTCTGGTTTTCGTTGCTTTCGTCGGCTCTGTCGATATTGCCTTCGCCTCGTGCGTTCTTTATCGGGGACCAAGAAAACTACCCAGAACGAGACCAGTCCGTCCCCCTCTGGATTATAATAATCACCAACATCTAACATTTAACCCTTAAAACGTAATTCAAATGTTCGGCCAATTTTTTATGGTTTGTCCAAAAAGCTTATAAAATAATGGACGATTGGTATTTTTTGAAAAAAGCTCTATTTTAAACTTTTGTATGTGATTAGATCTGTTAAACATTATGCAACAAAAGTTGAAAAATATTTTAAGATTGTTTGTGACGAAACTTAACATTTTGTAGTAACTTTTTTGAAAATGAACTTAAAATCAATATTTTTTGAAAACTCCCCAGAACGAGACCAGCTCGCCATCCTCTGGATTATAATAATCATTAACATTTAACCCTTTAAAGTACGTAATTCGAATGTTTGGCCAATTCTTGATACATTGTCCAAAAAGTTTATAAAATAATGGACGATAGGTGTTTTCTGAAAAAAGCTCTATTTTAGACTTTTGTTTGTGATTAGATCTATTAAACATCATGCAACAAAAGTTAAAAAATATTTTAAAAGGATTTGTGACAAAAATTAACATTTTGTAACATTTTTGAAAAAGAACTTAAAATCAATACTTCTTGAAAACTCCCCAGAACGAGACCAGCCCGCCCTCTTCTGGATTACGATAATCATTAACATTTAACCCTTTAAAGTATGTAATTCGAATGTTTGGCCAATTCTTAATGGATTGTATAAAAAGTTTATATAATGATGGACGATAAGTATTTTTTGAAAAAGGCTCCATTCTTGACTTTTGTTTGTGATTAGATCTGTTATCCATCATGCAACAAAAATTGAGAAATATGTTAAGAGGATTTGTGACAAAAATTAACATTTTGTAACATTTTTGAAAAAGAACTTAAAATCAATACTTCTTGAAAACTCCCCAGAACGAGACCAGCCCGCCCTCCTCTGGATTATAATAATCATTATCATTTAACCCTTTAAAGTACGTAATTTGAATGTTTGGCCAATTCTTGATGCATTGTCCAAAAAGTTTATAAAATAATGGACGATAGGTATTTTTTGAAAAAGGCTCTATTTTTGACTTTTATCTGTGATTAGATCTGTTAAACATCATGCAACAAAAGTTGAAAAATATTTTAAAAGAATTTGAGACAAAATTTAACATTTTGTAACATTTTCGAAAAACAACTTAAAATCAATACTCCTTGAAAACTTCCCAGAACGCGACCAGCCCGCCCTTCTCTGGATTATGATAATCATTAACATTTAACCCTTAAAAGTAGGTAATTCAAATGTTTCGCCAATTCTTGATGGATTGTCCAAAAAGTTTACATAATGATGGACGATAGGTATTTTTTGGAAAAGGCTCTATTTTGGACTTTTGTCTGTGATTAGATCTGCTATCCATCATGCAATAAAAGTTGAAAAATATTTTAAGAGGATTTGTGACAAAACTTAACATTTTGTAACATTTTCAAAAAAGAAGTTAAAATCAATACTTCTTGAAAACTCCCCAGAACGAGACCAGCCCGCCCTCTTCTGGATTATGATAATCATTAACATTTAACTCTTTAAAGTACGTAATTCGAATGTTTGGCCAATTCTTAATGGATTGTATAAAAAGTTTATACCGGGTGATTCAGACGACCCGGACCATAGGGATTTAACATGGGAAATCATAAAATTGTAATTTCCTGCTCCCCATTTCAACTTGTTTAAAAAAATAATATTGTATCTAGTAAAGGCTATTTTTCTGCTCACGTGATGGTGCAATTCATGTGACTAATTTAAAGGATAATTAAGAAAATAAGTTTTATTCATTAAAAATAATTTGAAAAATCGAGGCTTAAGTTGTGATGCGCTCCATTTTCCAAAAAAAATCAAGTGCTTCGTAGCCGCACGGTAATTATGTTGTTTTAAAACTCGGGGGTCGGGGTTCAAATCCACCTTTTGAAAAAATTTTTTTTTTAAGAACTTTCTATCTACGATCAAACTTATTCATAATTCTTTGCTTTTTCATCATTTCTAATTAATAAACAGCATTAACGTGTAATTTATTGAGGATTAAACTGCTAGTCTTTCCATCGACAATTAACTGCCACCCCTAATTTAGTCATTATTGATAATAAATTATTTTTTTGAATAATAACAATAAACTAAATTTTAAATGTTAATAAACTTTGTTAAAAAAACTTGTTCCCAGAAAAAAAAAGTATGATGTATCAAACGGGAATTGAACCTTTGCAATTTGGATTACTGATTTTGCAAATCAAAATCGTAACCATACGACTACGATACGGCCTTTGCCTGGCTTTGAATGGCAGGGTTTAAAAGGACACTGCTGCCCTTGAAATTAATAAAAATGATTTTTCTCATTATCCGTTAAAGTAATTACATGCACTTACACCTTCACGTAAGCAGAAAATTATGCTCTATGAGATGGAATTACATATTTTTTAATAAATTGAAATGGGGAGCAGGAAATTGCAGATTTCTGATTTCCCATGTTAAATCCCTATGGTCCGCGTCGCCTGAATCACCCGGTATAATGATGGACGATAAGTATTTTTTGAAAAAGGCTCCATTTTTGACTTTTGTTTGTGATTAGATCTGTTATCCATCATGCAACAAAAATTGAGAAATATGTTAAGAGGATTTGTGACAAATATTAACATTTTGTAACATTTTTGAAAAAGAACTTAAAATCAATACTTCTTGAAAACTCCCCAGAACGAGACCAGCTCGCCATCCTCTGGATTATAATAATCATTAACATTTAACCCTTTAAAGTACGTAATTCGAATGTTTGGCCAATTCTTGATACATTGTCCAAAAAGTTTATAAAATAATGGACGATAGGTATTTTCTGAAAAAAGCTCTATTTTAGACTTTTGTTTGTGATTAGATCTATTAAACATCATGCAACAAAAGTTAAAAAATATTTTATAAGGATTTGTGACAAAAATTAACATTTTGTAACATTTTTGAAAAAGAACTTAAAATCAATACTTCTTGAAAACTCCCCAGAACGAGACCAGCCCGCCCTCTTCTGGATTACGATAATCATTAACATTTAACCCTTTAAAGTATGTAATTCGAATGTTTGGCCAATTCTTAATGGATTGTATAAAAAGTTTATATAATGATGGACGATAAGTATTTTTTGAAAAAGGCTCCATTCTTGACTTTTGTTTGTGATTAGATCTGTTATCCATCATGCAACAAAAATTGAGAAATATGTTAAGAGGACTTGTGACAAAAATTAACATTTTGTAACATTTTTGAAAAAGAACTTAAAATCAATACTTCTTGAGAACTCCCCAGAACGAGACCAGCCCGCCCTCCTCTGGATTATAATAATCATTATCATTTAACCCTTTAAAGTACGTAATTTGAATGTTTGGCCAATTCTTGATGCATTGTCCAAAAAGTTTATAAAATAATGGACGATAGGTATTTTTTGAAAAAGGCTCTATTTTTGACTTTTATCTGTGATTAGATCTGTTAAACATCATGCAACAAAAGTTGAAAAATATTTTAAAAGAATTTGAGACAAAATTTAACATTTTGTAACATTTTCGAAAAACAACTTAAAATCAATACTCCTTGAAAACTTCCCAGAACGCGACCAGCCCGCCCTTCCCTGGATTATGATAATCATTAACATTTAACCCTTAAAAGTAGGTAATTCAAATGTTTCGCCAATTCTTGATGGATTGTCCAAAAAGTTTACATAATGATGGACGATAGGTATTTTTTGGAAAAGGCTCTATTTTCGACTTTTGTCTGTGATTAGATCTGCTATCCATCATGCAATAAAAGTTGAAAAATATTTTAAGAGGATTTGTGACAAAACTTAACATTTTGTAACATTTTCAAAAAAGAAGTTAAAATCAATACTTCTTGAAAACTCCCCAGAACGAGACCAGC
The DNA here is from genome assembly GCA_905333025.2 of Pyrochroa serraticornis. Lineage (NCBI taxonomy): Eukaryota > Metazoa > Arthropoda > Insecta > Coleoptera > Pyrochroidae > Pyrochroa > Pyrochroa serraticornis. The sequence goes on along the minus strand of HG995153.1, from coordinate 8,601,606 downwards.
CCGCCCTCTTCTGGATTATGATAATCATTAACATTTAACTCTTTAAAGTACGTAATTCGAATGTTTGGCCAATTCTTAATGGATTGTATAAAAAGTTTATATAATGATGGACGATAAGTATTTTTTGAAAAAGGCTCCATTTTTGACTTTTGTTTGTGATTAGATCTGTTATCCATCATGCAACAAAAATTGAGAAATATGTTAAGAGGATTTGTGACAAATATTAACATTTTGTAACATTTTTGAAAAAGAACTTAAAATCAATACTTCTTGAAAACTCCCCAGAACGAGACCAGCCCGCCCTCCTCTGGATTATAATAATCATTATCATTTAACCCTTTAAAGTACGTAATTTGAATGTTTGGCCAATTCTTGATGCATTGTCCAAAAAGTTTATAAAATAGTGGACGATAAGTATTTTTTGAAAAAGGCTATATTTTTGACTTTTGTCTGTGATTAGATCTGTTAAACATCATGCAACAAAAGTTGAAAAATATTTTAAAAGGATTTGAGACAAAATTTAACATTTTGTAACATTTTCGAAAAACAACTTAAAATCAATACTCCTTGAAAACTTCCCAGAACGCGACCAGCCCGCCCTCCTCTGGATTATGATAATCATTAACATTTAACCCTTAAAAGTAGGTAATTCAAATGTTTCGCCAATTCTTGATGGATTGTCCAAAAAGTTTACATAATGATGGACGATAGGTATTTTTTGGAAAAGGCTCTATTTTGGACTTTTGTCTGTGATTAGATCTGCTATCCATCATGCAATAAAAGTTGAAAAATATTTTAAGAGGATTTGTGACAAAAATAAACGTTTTGTAACATTTTTGAAAAAGAAGTTAAAATCAATACTTCTTGAAAACTCCCCAGAACGAGACCAGCCCGCCCTCTTCTGGATTACGATAATCATTAACATTTAACCCTTTAAAGTATGTAATTCGAATGTTTGGCCAATTCTTAATGGATTGTATAAAAAGTTTATATAATGATGGACGATAAGTATTTTTTGAAAAAGGCTCCATTTTTGACTTTTGTTTGTGATTAGATCTGTTATCCATCATGCAACAAAAATTGAGAAATACGTATGTTAAGAGGATTTGTGACAAAAATTAACATTTTGTAACATTTTTGAAAAAGAACTTAAAATCAATACTTCTTGAAAACTCCCCAGAACGAGACCAGCCCGCCCTCCTCTGGATTATAATAATCATTATCATTTAACCCTTTAAAGTACGTAATTCGAATGTTTGGCCAATTCTTGATGCATTGTCCAAAAAGTTTATAAAATAATGGACGATAGGTATTTTTTGAAAAAGGCTCTATTTTTGACTTTTGTCTGTGATTAGATCTGTTATCCATCAAACAACAAAAGCTGAAAAATATTTTAAGAAGATTTGTGACAAAAATAAACGTTTTGTAACATTTTTGAAAAAGAAGTTAAAATCAATACTTCTTCTGTGATGCCGGGAACTTCCATGAAAATTTTTGGGGATAGTTCCAAAACGGCTTACACTAATTTCTGACGCTTTGTTTAGTAGTTTGTTTAGTAGTTCTGGACGCGTGAACCAATAATGATGATATGATAAAAATTATTTTTTACCATAAGTAAATTGATGGCAAGATTTATCTATAATAGTCGAAGCGTCTTTCTAAGCCTCATATAAATTTGTTTGCTCCACTGCCGATTCAATAATATCCTCAAAAAGTAGAAAAAATATTCCACAAGGCAAGTTTGGTCCAGTAGGCTGTACAAAGTTAACCAGATTTGGAATAAATTTTCTTTTACCCCAGGTGGTGAAATTTACTAGTTACATGTAGTCTTTAGGGTTGCGATTTTCCTGAATATCGTCGTCTGTATAAATATAGGAAGCTGGGTCAATTTTATCTTGATTTTTATCCGGATCGGATTCTTCATCGATTGGAATTCTTTCACATAGGTCCTCATTGGATGTCAGTTTTAACGTAAATTTTTTTGCTCATTCTAAAAATTGAAATATTTTGCAACACTTCCACAGTGGTTTTCTAGGGTAACCATATCCGCTATTAAACAAGAAATGTAATCCTATTGCTGAGTTATGTTCTTACCAGCTATAGAGGGTTCTCCCTATAGAACGGACACAAAAAATTTCAATATTTTAGGCGTTTTTATAAAAATTTATTCAAACTGACAAAACTCTATCAAGTACCAACATATATCTACATCAAAATTCAAATTTGACGTCACACAGAGCAATGATTCGCTAATTGCAATTCTGACGCATGCATGGCAGCTTGTGCATAGCTGAGCCAAAGGAGAGAGCCTATAAAGAGGCGACGGTCGAACAAGGCAAGTGGTTCAGCTACAGATATGCAAAACTTATACCAGAATAAAGGTCCATTCGAAAACGTGACAATAGCGACACACAGACAAAGCGTCAAGTGTAAAACACGAAGTAGAAACATAATACAAATATAAACAAAATTTCTTTATAAACAGAAAGTTGAGATATATTTTTATTGGGATGCAGGCCGGTATGATGTTTATACCTATTTAGTTTTGTATTTCTTAAGAATTTGTTTTTGTTCAATAAATGCTGGGGGTCTCTGTTTTATCTTAATGTCAATATTACCTGACTTGTTCGGTGATCAAATGAAATCCGAGCTGCTGAACTATCGACACGAAAAAAACAACAATATTCGACAAGTTGTAGTTGTTGCCATTAAAAGCTCGCATCTGAACGCTTATCGCTTATACCAGTTTAAACGAATGCCGTTTCAAGATCATAGAATGACCTTTCAATAAGTTCTTTACTCTTTGGCTGAGTTCTGTGGTTTCTGTGTAGAGCCACCTGTGAGGATAGTTTGGTGTCGCCGGACTAAACTAAATATGAGTAACCTTTGAGTTGAAACAAACTAACGTGCATGCTTATTCAATAAAGTTAAGAATTAGCTTTGGTAACTTAATGTCTTAATACAGAAGCGGCCAAGACGACAAAATATTATGTAAATTAATTGGAGAAATGAAGCAGTTGAATACAACTTTTCAAAGAGTGTAGATGTTGGTATTGCTTGTCTTATACGAACGCTCCCTACATACCAATGAAGACTTTTAACAGAGATGGAACAGTAAAACCACAATGCAAGTACATTCAAGCTGAGGTTCAACTTTTCTTTTAAATAGATTTTGATACCAAAATTAATTTTTTTAATCCTGAATCTTTTCACTAACTTTTTTGGATTCAGTCTTTCAACTTCTCACTTTCTCTCTGATAAGTTTGGTCTTTACTAACAACAATCCAGTCGATTATTTTGTTTAACCTAATGTCTATAAAAAATAAAAGTAATTTTCTGCTTCACTTACATGATACGCAGCTGTATTGGTGGTTGCGGAAACAAAGGACCCAGCTGCTACGTGTGTATTTTAGGGTTCGTAATTTATAGAGAGCGGCCAAATTATATTTTCAATTACATGACTTTGAACTTGAACTTACATGAAAATGATGATGAGCCACAGAAATTTTACTTGTCGTAAACATCCTCCATCTCACATAATTAAACTTCCATTGGCAGTCGGTGAATACTTTTTCAAACGGTTTCGTATTTGTGCGTAGTGGAAACAACTAGAGCCTTGAACCTTTCTACCACTTAGCTAAGTCACATATCTACTAAGTTATTCTTGGGTGTTGTGTCACGATTGAAGTCCAAAAAATTCAGGAAAACTTCATTTTAATCAAAATAGAAAGGTTTTTCCGTTTACAGTTAAAGGATTTGCTTTACTTCCGGGCAATTATCAGCTTTTGATTAAAATTTATTTGCTGCTATTTTTATACTATCGCCTTATTTTAAAGACATTTCAAGTAGCATTCTCTATTTTTTTTTCAAAATTTCTTCTTGTATTTTTTGATCTCAAATTGAGATGATTCATTGTTACTGAAGTAAATTTTTTATTAGCTATTATCTCAAAACTATTGTGGATTCTCAATCTTCTCCTTAGTTTCATACTCCAAGTATTTTTATACGTGTCTGTGGTATCATTGTATATGGATTATATATATAATGTTGGTTTTTACGTTTCCGCGGGTGTTAGATGAAATTGTTCCATTCCGGGTATTCATCCGCGTTGTCACTGGTTGGTCCTGGAAAGGACCGGTTTGTTGACGACCGAATACTCAGTATTCGGTCGTCGATCGATGAGAGCGGACGGCACCAATGCAAACAAACGACCTGAAGATGGCAAATGTGATTTTGCCGAAACGTCGTCAACAAACCGAACTTTTCCAGGACCAACCAGTGACAACGTGGATGAATACCCGGAATGGAACAATTTCGTTATTTATATAAATATATATAAATAGTCATACAACGGTGGTATACTTCTTTTGATTAGTTTGCACGGACCTAAAGTCAAATCCAAGCAATCACAGAGTACCACTCGGAGGTTTGTCAGTGTCTTCCGAGGGGAAGCGACCGCAAATGCAGCAACCAACTGATTCAAGCACTAACTACTAAGCTATGATATTTATTTCTTCTAATTTTCACTTTTCGAGTCTTTGGAGCAATGCTGAGTGTTGTTATCGTTAGGCCGAAATGTGGTTCAGCTAAACCTGAGGATTTAGATAACATGTCGAAGATTAATAGCTTAGAGAGAGGAATTTGTTGATTGTTATCAATTTATTGCCGTATGGGGCAATATTTTGTTTACCTTCCATTTTATGGCTTGATTACGATATACGACGGTTTTTGTGCCGTTACTAATACAGCCGCAGATAATTTTTCAATATCATTTTATTATTATTTATGTCTAATAAAGATTCTTATGGACTCAAAAAACAGATATCTGGAGTTTTCTTTGTCTATTAAAAATTTATTAGAAGGATTTTAACAATTGGATTTAGATTGTAATAATAGTCAAGAATAGAAAAGATCTTTCTTAATCGTTTATTGTTGGAAAAATAAAGAAAAATCACATTTTGGATAAATGAAAAGAAAAAAAGAAAATTAATTAATAAATAACTTTAAGTAACGCGAAAGCTGTGAGTGAGACCAAAAGAGCTGAAATGTGATGAATTCCAGCCGAATTGCAGAGGTCTTCGTTACATTGTGTGCACCCAAGTTTGTCATCCGCTGCTTGTTTAATCGTACAAAATTCGGCATCAGTGCCATCTCCTGGAGTACATCCTTTCGTTGTATCTGCAATTTCAATAATTACTAGCAATTCCTAAATAAACATTCAAACTAAATTACCAGCATCTTTAGTCGTTGTGTAACATTGAGCTTTATCTGGTGTTGTGCAGGTTACTTCAGCTTCAGTTTCACATTTTCCACTACATGAGTAACATTTGGTTACGGCCCTAACTGGTATAAAAAATAAAAATAAATATAATGAGGAAAATTAAAAAGAATTTTCCTAAAACTTACTTTGGTGGAGGGCGAGGCACAAGACCACAAGCGTTATTATGCACTTCATTTTTGGAGATTTTCAAAATTGTAATTGCGATCCTGAACAGAGGAAGAGGTTTATATACAGGTATCAGTATCTAATCATTCAGACCGCCCTTCCATTTCTGAACCTATAACATTGCACAATTATTAAGGAGAATTGTTTATTACATTAATGAAGCGGACCGAAGTTTACGTAGTTATTCGATTGTGATCGATTTATTGCCATATGAATCATTGTAGTACTGAAAAAATGTTGGGAACAAGACCAATCAATCAAGAAGCTTTAATTAGATGGCTAATAGATTTTGTGAAAGATATACAGTTTTTGGTTAAAATTCAACAACTAGTTTCGTCCAAACTCTTATTTACTTGATATTTAGAAAAAATATATTTAAGAAAAATTAATTAGAATCTAGAAACTAATTAGACGTTTCCGCTTATTTTTAAAATTTTACATAAATTGATGCAATCCGAATAAATTGCTAATCCAAAAACGTAGAAAGTGACATTACAATGGGTTTTTGGGGCTTTAATTGCAACGAAAAAGGATTTGTTCGTTAAGATAAGTATAAGGAATACCAAATTGTTATCGGTAATCGACAGTTTTAATACCAATTTATGGCTGTGAGGCTTAAGTTGATTCTATAACTAATCCTTGATCTAAAAAGTGAGTAATTTCTAGATAAAAAATAATTTTTGCGTTCGGTCTTTATTGACTGAAGGTGTGCCGGAACGTTTCGTGACTACCCAGTATTGTTACATATATAGTACAGTGTTGGTTTGGAAAATGTTAATTCATGATTTCTGGTTTATCAAAAATGATTTAAAATTTAATTGGAATTATTTAGCAATTTTTTGTTTCTTTTTGATTTTCCACTCCTAAGACTAAAAGTACAATTCTTGTAAATTTTCAATAATTTGATTAATCTATGACTTTGTTGCTTTTCGACCGTTTTCTCATTTTAAGATTAGGGGTCTCCTCTTGTCTTCCCATTAAACTGCGAGAGAATTAAAATTTATAGTCCAAATTGGAACGAAGCAGACTATACGAATTTATATATTTAGTGCAGAATACGTAGAGCTAAAGCAAGTGAATATGAGACGAATATGAGACTAACATCTGGACTTCTGCAAAGCTATTCAATAAATAATACAGTGGAATTTGGGTATAGCAAACCCGTTTAAAGTGAACACTCGGTTATTATAAACAATTTTTCAAATACCCATAAAATTTTTCATAAGACTAATGCAATTTTTTACCGTTTATAGTGAACCCGGATATAATGAACTTTCGGATAAAGTGAACCAAATTGTATATAGCTTAAGTTAAATTTTCCGTTTATATTGAACTTTTTCGGGGATTCACTGGGGATTCCCCTATTTTAATTTGAGACAGAAGCGCTGAACACACTCGCTTTTGTTGTGATCTCAGTTGCGTTTTAGACTTTGTTCCAAACATTGGACTGTACAGTGACAGACTTTCAAATGGCGAAACAAAAACGTAAAGCGTCAACTTTGAAGGAAAAATACGATGTCATACAAAAAATAGAAAGTGGTATCAAACAAAGTGATATTTGTCGTGAAATGAATTTGCCAAAATCAACTGTCTCCAACACTTGAAAAAAAAAGATGAGATTCCTTCGTCATGGTCAAGTGAACGCAAGATGTAAAAGGCTGAGAAAATCAGCTCATAAGGGACTATTAAAGTGGTTCACCCAAAAAAGATAAGAAAATGTCTCCATAGGTGGCCCAATTTTTCAGCAAAAAGCAAGTGAAATAAGAAGTAAAATTGAACGAAGAGATTTTGTGTGTTCCAGAAGTTGGACTGAACGTTTTAAGAAGAGAAATTGTATTTCTGGAAGAAAAATTGTTGGTGAATCTGCAGCAGTTGATATGAATGTTGTTAATAACTGTTTGGCCTGATCTTCGCAAAGTTATGACATTGACAACATTTTTAACGCCGACGAGACCGGCCTTTCTACAAACTAATACTGGCACTGAAATTCCAAGAAGAAAGTTGTGTAGATGGGAAAATGTCTAAAGTTAGAATAACATGTCTGGGACAGAAAAGAGAAACTGTTTGTTATTGGCAAATCAGCCAATCCCAGATGTTTTAAAAACAAAATCCTACCAGTCAAATATAGATTAAACAGCAAAGCATGGATGACATCTAATTTATTCACCGAAGAGCTATTCCAATGGGATGCAGAGTGTAAGCGTAACAACAGTAAAATTCTTCTTTTAGTCGACAATTGCCCAACACATCCCAATACCAGTTCAAAGCTGCAACCCATGGATCAAGGGCTAATTCATTCTCTGAAGTGTCGCTACGGGAAGATTATGCCGATGAAAATGATAGAAGCAATGGAAAAGAGTTTTCAGTGAGCCTCTTGGATGCTGTGAATTTTATTCATCTGGCTTGGCAGGAAGTTAGCACAAAAACTATGGCAAACTCTTTCAAACATGCAGGATTTCCTGAAGCAGAAGATGACTTTGACTCCGATGATAAATTGCCTTTAAATGAGTGGCTGAAGAAACATACAGGAGATCCCGAAATTTTCGACACCCAGAAAGTCCTTAAAGCAGAAAAAAGGAATAGAATTAAAAATTTTGACTTTGAATACTACGTTTTAGTCGACGATCAAGTTATTCCAACAGTCTTAACAGGTATGTATAACATAAAATGTAACATTAGAATGATGACTGATTTAAGTAATTTTTTTAATGACAAATGCAGAATTGAGTGATGAGTAGCTGGACGAGGAGGCACATGAGGAAGATGTCATGGTCAGTGTTTCTTCAGTGAAAGAGATGATACAAAAAATGGTAGAGATTCGCAAGTTTTTGCAATCACGCGAAGTTTCCGAAAAAGGTTGGACCTTTTTTTGCAACCTTGAAGGCTATATAAGTAATATTAGTTTGTACAAACCAAAATAACCGAGTACAATATCAAAGAATATGTTGTTTTAGTAGTGTCTTTGTCACTATTGTTCATTTAGGTCAGGTATTATATAGAATGTCATTTACATATGTATCTTCCACACTTAACAAATATTACGTTATCTAACTTTAAACAATGTAGGTATATTATGGTATTTTGTTACAAAACAAACATATAACCCGCATTCATCAGACAATCCTCAGATGTGTACAAAAGTCTATTTTTATTTTATAGTAAACCTCGGATATAGTGAACCAATTTTGATGCACTTTTCGAGTTCACTATATCCGGATTTTTTTCATAAAATTTCTTCATAAAGATTGGGCGAGCATCAAAATTTTTTTGTTCCTTACCATAAAAAGACCATCAACAAAATGAACCCGGCAAGGAGTATTTCAACTAGTAGATTTTTCTACACTTTTTTGTCATATGCGTTCATGTCCTCTGAAGTATTTAAAGATGTTTCTTTTTTCATTTTTGCCAAAAACTCACTTTTAAGGAGATTACTGTCTGTTCCCTAGAGAATTGTACCTCTATTTGTTGTCGTTCCAACTTTTGCGTGGTCTACCTACGGATCTTCATGCTACTGGTGTCTACTGAAATTTTAACTACCCTATCGACTGTCTTTCTATTTATATGACTTGTTTGATTTTCATTACCAAACCCTGTAGTGTAACTGTCTTTATCTTTGTTCTAACTGGTACAGTCGTTTTGTTTCTTATTCTTTGATAGTCGTCCTATGCCTGCTGTGTCCTTTTTTCTTACATTTTTGACTTTCTTGCAGAACCATGAAGATTTCTTCTGGTAATATGCGTTCTGTTTTTTTCTTTTTGAATCTAAAGACGGATTTCTCTTGATCACGAAACAAGCCAGGCAATGTTGACATAAGATAAGTTATTCAACAGAAACTCGAGCATTTATTAAAAGAGAAGAATTGTTAATAAATATTTTTTTAAATAAACATTGGGTCAGTAAATGTGATGAAATCTACTAATCCAACAGATGCTGAAAACCCCTTCTCTTTTATGAAATGATATTTGTTATTCTCGTCTTTGTTTGGCTAAGAACTTTTGTCTATATTTATATTGTGCTTCTCCTCCATGTCGTGTTCTCAACGCGTTGCCTGTGTTGTGCTAATTCTACCGAATTTCCGGTCACGTTATCAAATGGATCTTTAATCTGGTATAAATGTTACATCTTTGTTGCCGAACCAGCAGATGCCTTGTTGGGACTTCGCTTTTATATAAACTCTCTACTCTTTGGTAGAGTTCACAAGTCCTCAAAGTGGAAAGAGGTACAATATCAAATTTTTAAGTTAGCCTCCCATGATAATACACTTCGATGTATCCATTACCTGCGGTAATAATGTCGGGCGTTTATGAATCTAAAATATGGTAAATGGCACTTACTCAGTTTGACAAGATCTTAATTCTTTTAAAGATTTTTGCCGTTTCCACCAGGCTACCGTCGTAGCCGCGCATTTTTGATAAATAAACATTAAAAATAATTTATAAACAATTTTTTTCTGATTATGACTCCAATTTATATATTTTTTTAAATGTAAAAATTTCTGAGTGTGGGTTTCCCTTTAGTCGCATCTATTAACCATGGTGAACTAAATATTAGAAGTCATTTTAAGGGTGAAGGGCTAGTTTCTAACAATTGCAATCAACTTTACGAGAACTTTAAATAATATTGTAGGTTACCTAAGTGCCAGATTTTTTATTATTTAATAAATGTTGCTCAAAAGCAAAAATTAATTGTGAAAATCGGTCAATTTGCAAAATTTTTGCAATTTTATTACAAAGCCTTGTTGACATTTCTGGCAAAATTGCTTCATTTAGGTACATAAATTAACTTTGATAAAGTTAAATTCTTTTTACTTTATTGTACTTTACTGCCGGCTTTAGCTAGTGTTACAGATGATCTAATTTCGACATATGACAGGAGGCTGTGCAGCGTGTTGCTTCTGCCGGATTTCTCTAAGGCGTTCGATATGGTCGATCATAGACTCTTCTGTGTAAAACTGGGATACTTTGGATTCAGTCACGACCCTGTTCTTCTAATTGGTTCTTATCTGCGGGACAGATATCAGTGGGTGACTTCTCCGACTGAGGGTTCCGCAGGGTTCCCTAGTGGGGACTCTCTTGTTCTTGATTTATACTTATACTCTACTTACAGCTGTGAAAATCCATAAAATACAGGCGTATGCAATTTATATATACTATATTCAACCCTCGGAATGAACTGGTCTCAGCGGGGATGACCAATGAAGACTTGGAAATAATACGCTCATAATCTATGAAACATAATCTTCTACTCAAACTATCGAAAGTGAATGCTATGTTGGTCACCAGTAAGGCGCAAAGGGAGTGCCTCTTGGACCAGGTTACACTTTCAATTTCCATGAATGGAACGGCTGAACCGTTTCTGCATTCAGTGAGGAGTCTGGGGCTTGTGTTTGACGTTGAGTTGCGGTTTAGAAAACATGTCAAACAGATGATGCAGAGGTCATATTCGGCACTGAAACTGATATACTTAAGTAGACATTTTTTTTACCTTTAAGAAAACTATTGTGATTCGTTAGTATTTTCACAGTATAACTAATGTGAATTTATTTATGGACTTTGTTTGGATGCTAGAACTTAGAGGAAGATACAAATAGTTCAAAGCTTTTGCTGTAGGTATATTTACAACTTTAGAAGCTTTGACCATGTGTCAAGTAAGGTCCTGGCTTAGAATGAGCGACCGGAGAAAGCTTCACTTCGGCACTTTCGTGCATAACATTATGACAACAGCAAACTGCTGCAATGCTGAATTGAGGGATAGATTGGTGACCAAGACCAAAATTCTTGGTCTCAATATTTGTGATGCTCAGAAACTACCATTCCTGAGCATTGTTCAAGTGAAGTTTCAGTTGTAGCTTGGTTGTTCAGTGTAATTCTGTTCCATCTGAGCTTTACCCGTTGTCACTGCAGCGTTTCAAATCTAAGCTTCGAATGATGTTACTTGAATTGCAGTGTTCTGAACCATGAACTTACTGATCAGTTCTTTTTTTTCTTATTTTCTAGTTTTTGTTTCTCTTTCCTTCTTTTTCTTTTTAGTTGTTATTATATTTTCCGTCCATTTTTGCGTCAACTAGTGTACAGTCTTGGTATGTTGTATACTCATTAATACACGATGATAATTTTATACAAACATTGTAAATAATTATTGCCTTGAAACGTTTTATTTGCTTTTAATGATTTGTGAATTTATAAGATTTGATATGAAGACAATTTATATTATTATATTATTATTATTGCTTAAAATCCAGAAACAGCCAAGAAAAATGTCTTATAGAAACTCATGTTTAATCAAGTTTATTGACACGAGTAGTCCCCTCAAAATATCTTTCTATAATGATCACTTTACTCTAGTTAAAGACTTGCTCTCTTAAGGCCCGGTTGTACCACCCGTCAGTGAACTAAAGTTTACCTGAACTGAGGTTCACCCATGAACTTGGTTCAGCGTTTCATTGGTTGTACATATGACTCTGACCGGACGATCAGTTGATCTAGGTTTTAGCAATGTTGGCAACGCCAAACTTGGTTATTTCTGGTGATTTCTTTGGTAACTGCAGTTTTTTCATCTTTGACAGATTACGATTGACAATTCAAAAATTCTTGAGAGAAACATCCAATCGTCTTCTGTTTTCGCTGTAATTAATCGCTGTACTAGTTTTTGTTGTTTTGAAGTGTTTAATTGTGGTAAGTACGAACTCCACTCAAATTAGTGATGGTTTTGGCTTTTAATTTGTTAAATTGGATGCATGGATGTCATGTTAATAAACTATTTGTGGCTTTAAATGCGTATACAATTTATTACGGTGGTTGTTTTTTCTGGATGATGTAAAAATGTTCTTATGGGTTTGTAGTGGTATTGGTGCTTTTGGGTATTGGTGGAGGTAAAATGGATTCTGCAAAAAAGCGCTCAACCAATTTTAGTGGCAGAGAAGAATCTTTGCTAATCGAGTTGGTTAAAAAATTTAAAGGCAAAATAGAGTGCAAGAAGTCTGATACCAACACGAATAAAACGAAGGTGCAAGCATGGATAGAGCTTGCAAAAGAGTTTAATTCGATTCTGGGAGATGCCTACAGGGACGTAAAAGTTCTTCGTAGCAAATACGAGAACTTAAAAAAACGTACCAAACAGAAATTCTCTGATGAAAAAGCACACAATTCTGGTACTGGAGGTGGTCCTGACCAAAATTTTAATATAAATGATATAGATATCGCGATTAAAGATATGATTGGAAAACAAATAACTGGGTTTCAATCAGAATTTGATGACGATTTGGAAGAAATAGTTATGTGTTGTATCTTTTATTCAATTCATATTTGACTAAAAGTTGTTCACAATTTTCGTTGTAGAAACCATTCCCATCATTGTACAAGAAGACAACCCAGTGGAAACACACATAACTGATCATTGCTGCAGCAGGGTGGTCAATAAAACAAAAGAAGAGATTGTCTCAAGTGATGCTGCAGATTGGAGTTCTTATACTCCTGACAAATTAAGAGCCCCAAAATCACTCCCACTTCGAGTGATAAAAGCAACAGCAGACAAAGGCATCAAAAAGTGCAACTGTATATTTTAACCACAACTTTTTTTTTTAGAAACCACACCAAAGGGAAAAAATCCTCTAAGCAGGAAAATGATTGTTTGGGCAGAGTCTAAAATAGAGTTGGCCCAAACACAGAAGGATTGCTTCATGGAACAGCATCGTTTAAAGATGGAGTTCATGAGGAAAGAGCATGAAGAAAAATTGCGCCTTATGAATTTAGAGTGCCAGGCGCGTATAGAAAAGATACATAATGAATGAGTTATTATATTATATTTGTATGCATTATTGTACAATAGACCCTGAAAATACTCTGTGATTAGTGAAAGCCTAACCCCGTTGTTAACACCACCATTCTAATGATTTGGCAAAACTGGAATATCTTCAACTAGATGCAAAGCCGCTTCTATTTCTTCATTTGAAACTGGTTCGGGATCTCGCATTATGCAGGCAATATTATGCAATATTGCAGTAGCAACGACTACTGCTTCCACTTTTGTGTAGTGGATTCGAATACCCAATGCTAGAATTGGAAAGCGTCTTTTCCATACTCCAAAGCATCTTTCTATGGGGTTTCTAGTTCTAATTTGGGATTCATTAAAAAGATGCTCTGCTGGGGTTTGCGGATTTCCTAATGGAGTTATAAGATATGATTTAATCCCATATCCACTATCTCCCACCATAACACAATCTCCATAGATTCCTCTTTCAAAGTTACGTCTCAATGTTGAGTTTCGCATAATTTGAGAGTCATGTGTTGATCCTGGCCAACGGCAAACAACATTTTGTAATTTCAATGTGGCATCACAAACCGACTGTACATTGAAAGAGAAGAATCCTTTACGATTTCTAAACACTTCTGCATCTTCGCCACCTGGAGACTGTATTTTAACATGAGTGCAATCTAGCGCACCTATACATCTGGGAAATCTGCTGATATTATAAAACTCCTGACGAACTCTCTGTATTTCTAGATTGTTTTCTGGCATTTTGATATAAGTCCGTTTCAAAGAAGCAATTGCCCTTGTTACTTTATCAATAACTCGACTTGCTGTACTTTTATCTATACCATTAGCATCAGCTGCCACTTGTAATATAGAACCTGTGGCAAGATATCGAAGAGTAACTAATACCATTTCTGTTGGCGATAAGGCATGATTCCTGTAGAATAAAAAATTAATAATATTTACTTCAGCAAGGAGTAATATATATGTACTTTTTGGTTGCAGATGATATTATTTCGGATATCTCCTGTGTTACAAACTGCACCACCTCTTTAAATAACCTGAATCTATCTTTAAATTCAACATCGTTCCACTTGGCATAATGATTTTCACGTTGCCTATACACCTGTTGTTCTCTGGGATGTTCTACATGCTGATACAGTTCTATAAAATCTTCGTCGTCAGTTAGTTCACCAAGATTTTGAACGTTTTCCATTTTCGATGCGTGATTTGTGTCTGTCACTTGTCAGTTGACTTGAACTTGAACTGAACTAACGTTAAACGGACGCTGGCGACCGTTCACCAAACCTTCCCGTTGAACTCAAGTTCACGGGTGAACCCTTATTGTACAACGCTAAAATGACGTTAAACTTGGATCAAAGTTAAACTGACGTTGAACTCCGGTGGTACAACCGGGCCTAAGGCCCCTAACTTCAACACTACTGGTCAGATTTTATTTGCACCTTTGCATTCCGGTCCTTGTACGCACTTTTCTTCTTTAGAAATAATTTTACAAAAAAAATTGTTACCCTATAACCATTTTGCTTAAATTTATTATAAAAATTACGCATTGACTATTGAAACATTTTATTCTTTTTATTATGGAATTTTGTTTGGTTTTGTATCTCTTGCCTTAGAAATTTTGGCTGTTTTATTTTATATTTCTGCATTTTATTGATTTACAAATTAATTGCAGCATAAAGAATAATATTTTTATTGTTAGAAAATCACTTTATCTTTATCTATTTCTTTAAAAAGATAAAATTAATAGCCATACCACAGTAATGACGCATTACAAATACAAGTCGCCTCACTTTGTTCAACTTTAATTCAGAAAATATTTTTCTAAGGTGATTAAGTCTACTCTGGGATGACTATTCCTCACATTTTACCAGAAAAAAAGATAATGTGGTTTTAAAAAAAAAGCCTCACGTTATAGTGTTACCACACTGAAATCTTTCACTTACGAAGGTGTAAGGTTAGCTTACTCTAGCAACAATATGAAATAAAAATATTTCATTATTCCTTATTACTTCGCTCTTCCTGCTATGGAAACCAACACTTTACTATCTTTAAAATTCTCATAATAATTGTCCAAAACAGTCAGATCTAGTAAATAAAGTGAATGATCAAACAATTTGAAACCTGATCACATGTTGTGTTCATTTGAATATGTAAGGGCATTTTTTTGAAGAAGCAAATTGACCGATTTTCCTCACTTCTCTTCTATAATAGTTTCTCTCCAAATTGTTAATGCTGTGAAATAATAAAAATCAATTGCAATTACTTCACGATACTTTCAAGGCACTGAAGCAAAAACTTTCTTTTACAATTTTTTTTTTCACATTTTAGAAAAAGTGTTTCAATCATTGGTGTTAGGAATTTGGATCAGTCAGAGTAAACTGTTGTTTCAGATATACCATAGCGTAAGAAAGCATCATAGTTTTAGAAACAGCGACGAGGAGCGCTATTTCTAGTTTAGTTTGTTTGATCAACATTTTTGAAAATTTTTAATTTTATTTTTAACCAAAATTAATGACCCATGATTCTATCCTAAACTGTATCGATATTTTCCGAGGTAGAAATCAAAAATTAAAAAAAAATCGGTTTCTATTCAATATCAAAGAGAATTTTAATGCAATTTAACAAAAAGCTTTAATCATTTCTCGGTAATTCTGCATAGTTCTTATCTCTCATTATTACTGTGTACTCAATAATCGCTTACTAATCCCATTAACAATTTTTTCCATATCAGTCGATTATTTTTTTTAATATTTAATTTATAAATTTATTTTTAATATTTCACACCAACATTACAAATTAGTTAATTGCGATAGTAATTTCGAGCACTAACTTGGAAGAACAAACTAAAGTCACATTTCAAGTCCTTAATTATTTTATATCTTTTTTTATAATACCAAACTCAATTAACACGTATAAACAAAATTAAAATAATTGCCCTCGCTATTACAAGCAAGTATACTTACCTGGATTATGTTATATCAATATCTTTCTAGAAATTTTTTAAAGCCATCTATACGCACTTTACTCAAACAGTTATGTTAATGGACATAATTAGGGATAGAAGCAAATTTTGAAGCAGATCTCTTTAAATACGATGGCGTTTACGCAATCAGAGAGGCCACTAAATGTTTTGACTTTGTGGAGCTAAGAAAACACTTGTAGATTTAGCGCTACGGAACGACCGTTCCTCTGACGTCACCATTCATTACTTGAAGAAATCATTCGTTAAAAGCGTCAAATTTTGGTGAAAATCTCCATTAAATTTAGAAAAGGTTAACATTAGCGTGATCTATGATTGACATCCCTTCAGGGATATCGCGTGGCCATTCGAGTTTTGCTTAATTATCGACGCCCATCCACCGACGCTTAAAATCGGGCACGCACGCGTCCCTGTTTGTCTGGAATCGCGCAGATAAACCGGGAACGTTCCCGATACCCCAAATTTTTTGTCTCCTTCTTGCGCACGCTATCCACTTGGATCGGGGGTGTTTCCCGGTTTATTAGATCGCACAACAGGTAACAGTCAACAGGCTCAAATATTTGCAAATCCGTCTCGAATGTAAATATCCTTGTTGAATCGACCGGATCTGTTGTTACAATGTCAGACAATGCAGCTAATCTGCGTTTAATTTGATAGATGGCCGGATTGCACTGTCGGTTCTTATTTCTGGAAAGCACGCGATTCAGAAATTACCAATGGTTAAAGTAGTTGGAGTCGTTAAGAGGTGAAACTTTAATATAAACTGGTACTTACTTAAAAAAATTTATTAAAACAAATTGAGCTGCGTAATATAAAAAATAAATTTAAACAAACTGAAAATGGTTATTAAGAAGTAGCGAGAGACGTAAAGATTCAAAAATTATTAATCAAAATCTCTAAAACTTATAATTTCTTATTTGTGGACTTGGTGGATTAAAATCCTCGTGTTAACGTTTCTGCGAAATTTTCTCAAGGAACAACTCTTCGTTTAGGTCAATCTTCTTGATTAGTTGGCAAAATTTCTTCAACAGTTCAAGATCGTCTTTTGTAACTTCTCTCAAATTTGAGTGATGGCGTTTGATTTTATCGAAACACTCTTGGTCAAGTTTATTCGGCAAACTTTTGTCTGTAAAATGCTCCTTGCTGTTAGTATAGAAATCAATTCTGTATCTACATTTCCGAGCTTTGTTTTCGTCTTCTTTTGAAATAGGAGAATAATCAATTCCAGTGGTAGAAGGCAAGGGGACTTCAAACAAAAAAGGCGAACCCACCCATTCAAAAAATTGTCTAAACCAACTAATTTTTTCAGTCCTGTAAATCGCATCCACAAATTTTAGAAAAAGAATTAGATTCCTGAAAGAGTTCACTTCGGAATTTTTTTGAATATTTTCAATATCCGTTACTGCCACACCAGTCCAAAAATTCATCAGAATCATCGCCATTGAAATAACGAATAAAATGAACAACAAATAACTTCCCAAAAGACCGAAACCGACTTCGTTAGTGTCGAATTCTCCCGTTAACATTGCAAAAATTTTGATAATCGATTTGGGAAGATTTTCAAAAAGCGGTTGTTGTTTGTCTAAGTTAAAAAAAATATTGAAACCCATAGCGAAAGCGAGAACCGGAACGAAGAAAAATAGGGCTAAAATCGTGAAATTTTTGAAAATCGTTTGTAGCATTATCGACCATTTCGACAATTTCGGATGATAACCTAAAGTTAACAATAAACAAATTGCCATTTCTATAAAAATAAAGGCACGTAACTGCTTGCGACAATCATCGTGAAGGGGGATTAAAACCAAAAACATTGTTAAAACCGCCACGAATTCCGCTAAATAATGCAAAGTTACCCGAAAAAACATTTTTTTTCTAACAAAAATCAACGCAGTTTTCACCACTAAATTAACAAAAAAAATAACACACAAAATCACGAACCAAGCCACGGATAAATCATCGAAATAATCAAAAAGTGCCGTAAGCGTACCGAAAATGACGGTTTGGAAAAGCACAGTTAGATAGAAGTAAAAACGAGCTTTATACCATTTCAAAAAAAGAAAACTATGAATCAAGGGATGGGGAAGTAATTGTTGGAGTCTCTTCGATTTTCCAATTTCGTAAACCAAATCGAGTTCATTCAAAGTTTCTTTGTTGACAAAACATTCGAAATTTAGTTGCATTTTGTTGTCTTTGTGACTTAAATCGTTCATTTGGTCGGGTATTAAACAAGAATCTAAATGTTCCTCAAGAACTGTTGAATCAACTAAATCGAGACCTAATCTTCCCGAATTATTCTTCAACATCAAACAAGCACCTTGCCTCAATTGAGAGCGAATAGCTTTATTATAAGAAAAAACAATGGCGTAATGAAGAGGAGTATTTTTTGCTGTCGTTGATTTATATTCAACCCCTAATTTGTTCGATTCTAAAAGAGACTTGAAATATTTTATTTTCATTGTTTTTGATCGATTTTGAATAAAACTATTATACTGTTCTTCGCTAACTCTTGTGTTTTTGTTATCCAATAATTTCTTGAACGCAGAATAATTATCTTTAATTGCAGCCAATTCCAAAGGGGTCGTCGCAGTTCTAGCAGTAACTCGATTAGGATCGGCGCCGTTTTTCAACAGAAAATCCACTAATTCCGAGTCTTTGTTAACACTAACAGTTAATTGCAGCAGAGTAAATTCGCCATCATCCCAATTGACACATTTCTTAATATTTTTAAAATTTTTAAAAGACTCTTTATCACCCTTAATTAACCAAGTGAACAATTTCGAACCATCATTTTTGGCGTTATCATTATTTTTTGACTCGATTTTCAAATCATTGAGAAATTTCTCAGTGCTTTTGTTAACAAAATTTTTGTTATAACACGCACCTTTCTCTAACAAAAGTCGAGCGGCTCTTTCCAAAATTTCATTATTTTCGAATTTTTCATAAAGAGAAGCCACGTGGTCTAATGGCAGCCTCGTTTGGTGGTCGCATCTATTGAAATTAACACCTGCCTCGACTAGTAACTCGAAACAATTGTAGAAGTCTTGATGGAAAATATCGGCGTGTCTTAAGAGAAAAATTAGGGCAGTGTCGCCGTCTCTTGTTTCACTAAGAACTTTAGCGTAATCGTTGGGGTTGGAAATCTTGATCGAATCGATGATTGATTTTAGGTTATTTTGATCAACTCTCGCCGCTGACGTCAATAATTGTCCTTTGAAGTCGCCCCGCAATAATTCCTCGCTTTTATTGAGAATAAATGTTATTAATTGTTTTCGTAATTTTTCTACATTTTCTCGAGTTTTCTGATCTCCATTTGGTTCGTTTTGGAGGGCATCCAGTTCTTGTTTCAAATCTTCTTCGAGTATGTTGTTTAGTTCTTTACTCAAATATTTAATTTCGTTCCATTTCCTTTTTGTGAGGATATGCGAAACTTTACGGATGATTTGAAACAAGTTTATCGGTTGATACTCTTTTTCTTGGCTCTCATTGACGGTATCTGGAAGAAAATTGTAATGACAATTTTTTATTTTAGCAGCGAACGTAACTTTGTAGTTTCTAACCAGGAATGCGATACCCTCGTGCCTCGTGACCTGATTACATTAGAACTAAACAATTTCCACCAGAACAACCTTGAAAAGCAATGAGTAGTTTAGTTATCAGAGTTCAGTATTCGCGCCACGACAGTTTGCGCATAAACATCGAACTTGCTGGTTGACTTGGTAAATAATTTTCTTTCAAGTAATGTCAGTTCGAATGTTTTACGGTAATTCTACCGGTTCCGTTCACTTGAAAAACCAGTTGTCAGTTTTTTCACCAATTTTATTGCAAAACTCTTCACTACAGAGATTGACTTTTGTGGTTGTGCCAGAAGATGTTTACAATTAACTGTGCTAATAATTTTATCAACGTACCTAAATCAAGTACCGTTTCTGCTGGTGTTGCTCCATGTTGCTCGTTTGCTGCCATGTGTGATAATGTCGATTCAGTGGAGGACATTTTTGTTAATTTAACATTCGGTGTTTAGTTTAATCTGGGCACAGGCACAAATCGCAAAATAACGAAAGAGTCATGGTCCCTCGATAACGATAACACAGTTTTATAGTTCATCAAACAATGAAACGTTCGTCGAGTGGTCTTCGTTTAATTTGCCAGTGGGAAATTCACAAGGTTAAAAATAGATATTTAAAAATTACTACTGGTAACTCTCGATCTCTTTCCTCCCGGATTTCCCAGTTTTCTATGATTTTGCAGCTGTATCGTTCTAAAGAAAACAACTACGGAAATAGATTTAGAGTTGGGGCAAGCAAACTCAAGGGCACGTATTGGAATCTTTGATATTTGTAGGTGTGGTCAGATTTAGCGGTAAATTTTTAAATTATTCAATTCTTCACTCTTTGATATTTACCTAAAATATAATTTAATTAATTAGCTCGAATTCTTTGGTTTTAATTTTGACTTGATGTTATTCACCAATTTTCGTAGTGCAACTACTTTAGTTTTCTCATCAAATTCTTTACTCAGTTGCATTAATGACTGATACGTGTAATTCTTTCAGCGCCTCCACCATTTGTTGTATCACACCATCTCAACATTTCTTGTTTTTATTTGTTCCTTAATTGTTTTGTAAATTTTATTCAACCAACTTTGTGAAAGCGAAATTTAAGATTTTTTTAACATTTCTTCAATGAAACGTGTTATACGTTACACCCAAGTTTTTCTTGCTGATTCTGTTTAGTTTCATTATTTTTGTTGATACAGAAATTCAGCGCTTCCACCATTTGTCGCATTCACCACATTTCACAATTTTATACAATGTTTTTTCCACATGCTTCCTCTCTTATTAACAATTTTTTTTCTGAAGCTAAATGTCGTTTTTCACAAAGCCAGTAATTAAGCGGAAAATTGCCTTCATGAGATTGTCATTTTTGCTGCTAATCATATTTCAAACAATCATCAGGGTTTCGTTCAATTACAACTTAAAGTAACAATTAAAATTACGTAATTATACTAAAAATTAATTTCCAGAGAAAGAGACCGATACCAGCGGTGAAAATTCGCCTACGCTCAGACTGCTGGATCGATGTTTAAAGTTGTGGTACTGTAACACTTGCAGATTCTATAAATGGCGGAATTCGGCATCATATTTGTGCGAACTACTTTACACGAAAATATGCAGGAATTTCTTAAGCACAGATGCGGCATATGGTAAAGTATCTGCTTCAATAAATCAGGCTAGTTAACATTATTCTTTTAATTTATAAAATAATATTGAAGTAAATATCCTTTGAAATATTCCAAACATCTTCACTCGTGTCACCTGACTAAAGAGTAGAGAACTTATAAGAAGCGACGCTTCCCGCGGCTTCTTTGAAATTTTGAATGCAAATTCAATGACCTTGAAACGGCAGTCCTTTAAACTGGTATAAGCAATAAGCACGTTTTGGTTCAAATGTTATTTATCAATGGCAACATCTCGATGCAGTCAAATATTATCAATTTTTGTTTCGTTTCTTGATCACGGAACGAGCCATTGACAGTGATATTTAACAGAGACACGCACATTTATTAATAGACAAAATTGCAATAAATAATTTTTCTAACAAACATTAGGACTGTAAATGGGAGAAAATCTAATAATTAACCGGACATCGGGATGAAATTGAAGTTGGTGAAGAAGCCTTGCAATTGTATAGAACTTTTTAAACAATCAAACATTCAAGCTTTGTTTTTTAATTATATATACAAATTAAAACCATTAATTCTCATCTACAATCCTCAAACTAATTTATAAACACTAAACTTCCCCATTGGTGTCCTAGAGTTTTTCTTTTATGTGTTCTGCTTTTTACACAAGGCACTACAACACCAACTCGAATGGTTTCGTTCTTTTCAAATTTTTTTCCCAATTTTAATTTTTCAGTAAGTCGCTGGCCTCCACATTTGGGTGTTGGTGAAAACGACTTTATTGTTTTATAGCCAATTTTTTTATCTCAGTGATAAGTTTTAAAGTTCCAAAGTTTAGGAGCATTTCTCACGTATTATGAGGTGTTCACCATATTTCAGAGTATTCTGTTTTGTAAAGTTTAAATCCTTTTAATGTGGCACTGTCCACATAGTTGTATGCCATAAAGCTCAACTAGTTTTGGGATCTGACTATGAATATGGATCTCTAAGAGACAATAAAATTTTATTTCTAGTTCTCGCATTTTTTAAGGCGAACCCTTTATCTTAATTTGTTAACTAAGGCCGTATATAGTATCACAATGCCATTTAAATAAATTGTTGGATTATTTTCTGTTCTCCTATTGGTAATATTAATATCTGTAGATTTATTCTCGTTCAGCCTAATTCTCCAGTTTTTTCTCTAGTGATAAATCCGTTTATTGGCATCTTGAAGTTTTCTAATTGTGTTTTCCATAGTTATTTCTGTTGCTACCAGAGTTGTATCCTTTGCAAGAGTAGCTACCATTACAGTTCCTCAGCTTGGGACAGTACTTACGTAAAGGAGATATAGAATAGGGCCTAAAACATTTCCCTGAGGTACCCCCGTCAATATCTCTCCTGTTTTAGTCTGAATAGTTTGTTCGTTGTGTATGATTTCAGCAAATCTACCGATTGTTTTGGTAGTATTTTATTTAATCTTAATACTAATGCATTACTTTATTAAACTCTTGGAATACGTCAAAGAATATGGTGCAACATATTAATTTTTCTTTCAAAGCTCTTTCAAGTACGTTAGTTACCCTATGGAGTTGTTGGTGTGCTTTTGTCCGCATTTGAACTGATGTTTAGGTATTAAATTGTTATCTTTTATTAGCGGCCTTGATATTCTGAGTAATTGTCTTTCAAACCAAGAAAGCCATCAAATAAGATTGAAATTCAATCTTTCTGGCTTTCTTGCTTCTACTAGAGACCATAAAATAGGATTGAATTTCAATCTTATTTGATGGTTTCTTTGGCTTCTGCAATATTAATATTTCTGCTACTTTCTATATAACTGTCACAAGGATGTGAGCTTTGTTATCTCCTTTCTTGGTAGCTGCTTCAATATTTGACTAATTTAATGGTCAAAAACTGAAGCCTTTTGGAATTCAAGTTATGAGGTTTAGTCACTTCTTTTGAGGTGACTATTTCAAATTCTTGGTCTTCTGTGTTTTCTATTTTCTATATTGCAACAATATCGTTCGGTTGTAACGTTTCTGCCAAATAATTAGCAAATATTTATACCTATTGCCTTATCCAGACACCAACATGTTGTCTTATGGAGGGCATTGGGTTTCTGTAATTTTCTAGTGCTTTTACACAGTTAGATTTTTCATCATTTGATTAATCTTCTAAATCTGTTAAGTGATACTTCATTCCATTTTATTTCTGTTTTTGAAGTAAAACTTATTTCCGGTCGGTGGAGTGAGTTCAGATATGACTTATGGCAGTAGAACGAAAAGTGCAGCGCACCGTTGGGTGGATTTGAATTGAGTTTGACGCGAAATCTAAAACATGAGGCAACGATACAGAATGCACTGAATTTTTGGGGCGTTACGGGATCTAAAATAACAAGAAGATAAGTTACTTCTATGATTTTTAAACCTGGGTATAGGTAGATTAGATATGCACTACTTAGTTCACAAAGATAAATTGTGATTAAGTTCAATAACATTTTTATAGAACGTTAGAGGAAATTGCATGATATTATGAAAGTATCTATCTGATATTAATAAAAATCAATAAATGCTAAAATAAACGAATATGAAAAACGAGTAGTATGTTATCTGCAATTAAACTTATTTTTGTATTTACCAAAGTTGTCTTTTCAGTATTTTCTCACCTAGAATTAAGAACACTGCAGAATGATTTGAGTCCAAGTCTAGATTTTCAATATAAAGATGTTTAACAGGTCTGGCTCCGAGGTTCCTTGGGGCATTATGTTGGTTTGCCCGTGGAATAATAGTTGTGATGACTTTTGTTACTTATTTCCCTTTTGTTGTTATTAGCCTCGATCGCCAATCCATATGATATATGTTCTTGATTTCTGTTTAGAATACCATTAGCATTTCAGGTTCAAATTCTCAGTTTTCTCCAATACATAGATTGTTTTTTTGTGGTACAGCACCCGTTTGTTTTATTTATAAACTCTCTAATCTTTTATATATCACGTCCATCATATTTTCCATTATTTGCTTGATAGACTTTTCGTTCTGTTTCATGGTGGTTTGGTTTTGGTTGCTTGCGACTGTTTGTGCATAAAGTATATCATTGGTAATTTTTTTGGATGACTCTTGATGGTTTATTTTGAACCTTTATCGATTTATTCACCTTGTCTTGTTTGTAGCCCTTTAGTTACTATACAACAGCCGTAACTTACTGGAGTGATTTTCTACAATTTCTCAATTATACATTTTTTGGTTTATCACAGTTTGCCCATTGAACACACATTGGTAATGTCTGCAATACTTTTGAATATGACAGTGCTTTTGACATTTGTCACATTGCGGGCTTAATTTATTGCATCTCATTGTTTCTATTTTTACATTGTGTTACATATTTATTTTGTTTTTTTTTTCTCTTTATTACTTGATTTAGTTTTCTTATATTTAAAACCTACATCAAGTGTCCTTAAGATTTTGTCATCAGTTCTTTTTTAATGTTGTGTACAGTAGGGATCTAAGTTTCTAACCTTAGCCCTAAAAGGACTTGTTTGATTGTTTTTGTTTTTGAGCCACTTGTACTGCTTCTCATTCGTATACATTGCCATTTTTCTACAAGCTAATGATTCCTTAGGTACCTAAAAAAATTTCGTTAATTTTTTTTATTTTTTCAAGTGACTAAGACGCCTCATTTTCTTATTTTTTGGTAATAACGAAGCTGTTTTCTTCGAAACCAGGTTTCAATCTTCCCCATGACTGATCGGATTCTAATTCCTCTGTGGCATTCTATTTTTCTATTTTTAACCACTTCTTGCATAGTGACAAATTGTTATCTCGTTGCGGATTTGTCATCCGTACTAATGAGTTTAACTGATTTTCCTCGGCCGATAGCACCTTGCGGTCAAGTGCTGTCGTAACTTTTTTTGAATTGCATTCACACACTGAGAACCCCAAACATGTCTATGCACGGCAAAAGTATCGTTTGGTTTACACAGTACGAGCTACTGTGCGAGTGGGAATGAACAGCTAGTACAGCCATTGTCATAGTGTGAACAGTTACTGTCATATGCAAGTAGGTCAGTAGCTGGCTTGCAAGCAACTTCAACATTTTTTAATTTCACTCGCGACTCATCTGCCTCCATTACGTCACAGGTCAGTTGCTCGTACATCACTCGCTTCATTTGTGTCAGTGGATTTTGTTGACGTATTTGATGTATCAAATCGGTCTCTGAATTGAACTTTAAGTACGGGCTGCCCCAAAAGATTTCCTCAACAATTGTCTGGTCCAAATATTTTGTTTTATTTTTATTTTGGTTTTAAACAGCTTTATTAGCTTCTACTTCAGAATATTTTGTGCATAGATGTGTCACATTCTTATTTATTAAGTCACGTTGATTTAACATTTCAAGATGCATTCAAACTCAACCAGCTCGTTATGTGTAAAGAGTCCATCCGAGTATAGCAACTGCCCATTTATTTCATGCGAATCTTTACTAACTATACTGGTTACACTGTGCAAACGAGGATTTAATCAAACTTCAAAATGTGTCAGAAATTTATCCAGTCTCGCCGTAACAGCACCTAAGGAAGAACAGCCAACTTATTATAGAACATTGAAATCATCTAGAATCAAGAATGCAGTTAAACCATTTTGCGTTCTTTGTCACACACATGGAATGTTATAAGCACGACAATACCTTTGTACTTTACTAGTGTGACGTTAATATGCAACGGAGAAGAAAAAAAATTGCGTGGAGGTAAAGTAAAAAGATGTAAGAATTACCACTCATTGCTTGCTTTAAGTTGTAATAATTTACTCCAATCTTCTCAAAAATGTCCAAACGGTGATCAATGTTATATGCAAGTGGAGAACAAAATTAAAAAAATTTACATCAGAATTCGGTTATTGGCTATAGTTTCCTTGTAACTATTGAAGTATCGAAGCAATCACACATCAGATAAGCGCCAGATTTAGGCAACCCACGAACATACAAAGTTTGTGGGTTGGTGCTAAGATGGACTGCATATACACCGCATATAATTGTTTTAGGTTGAAAAGAATGAAACAGAAATATAAATTTTTCAATGGATAGTTGAGAAAGAAAAAAACCACGAAGACCATTGAAACAAAATCACCGATAGAGAACTCAGTAAACCAATTTGAGGGGTTTAAGACATTCAAATTATTTATGTCAGCAGTTGCAATTTTGACTCAAGTTACCAATTTTACATTAACAATGTTGATTACGATCTGAAAATATAATTTTTTGCTACATTTTATGCTCAAACTTTTATTACTTTTTAATTTTCATTTGACATTGAATATAGAAACATGGACTATTGATAAGAGATAACGTAACCATTCTAGATAACGCAAAATTGTTCAGTATTGTGTGCTATTAAATTGAGCAGAGACCAGCAACAAATGGTAAATTTACAAGATTTTTTAAATTATAATTAAATATTTATTAATAACGAATCTTCTTGCAAAGATTGTTGATTGTTTATCCTTATCACGTCTTATCTAGCAACTTATTAGTTTAGTTAAATATTATGATGTAAAAATGGTACTTGCTTTGTCAGAATCGCGCAAACGTGGTCAGTGTCATAACTAAATGGCGGCATTATTTGATATTTTTTAATCAATACCTATCTTTATGTAAACAACATCTAAAGTTGTTGCTTCATTTAATAATTTAAACAAGACATGTGGAACAATTTAAAATATTCACTTATCACAATTGTTGGTAATAAATTTATCTTTTGAGTTCGCATTATCTCTTCACTGAATTATTTGGAAAACTCTAAGATTTCGATCTGTTGGGTTCCCTTTACGATTTTTTTCTACATTATTATAGTCATATTTTTTGTAGTTTCTCAGTTTGTTTTATTCTACTAATAAAGTAAGTTTTTGGAAACATTTCTTCCGCAATTAGGTACTTGCCAAAAAAATAAAAAATCAAATAGTGTAGAAAATAATATTAAAATAATAATCAACATAAAAAAACAATAAGTGTTTCGGAAAATATTTATTCAACTACTTATGACGTTAAAATACGCAATTTTTAAATAATATTCCAGCTACGAAGAACGCGTTGGGATTGGTCCTTTACATTATGACGTAGAGGACTCGCCAGCTCGAGTATACTTGTCGCGCTGTAATATTTATGGTTTGCTTTGAATGTTTTACCAAGTTTTCAACCCTAACAGCATGCGTTAATTGTTGACGTAATCTGTTATTTACCAAGGTATTCAACAGATTAAACTCTAAGGATTTTGTTGTTGTATATTGTTACTCTCCATGAATTGTTAGACCATTTTATAAATTCTACATGTGTAAGTTCTTATTTGCATAAATTATTCCTCAAATTTTTGCAAACTCTTTAACATTATTCATTAAACTTTGCTATGGCAGGTGCTTTATTTACAGTCAAGAGAGCTGCCATTAGCAAAAGTTGACGTTGTTGTTTTATCACTCACATGTAAATCAGCGTTATAAATGGCATACAGAATTTATCCAAATACACTGCTCTGAGGTACGCTTGCTTTTACAATGTATAGTGCCGTGAAGGTGTTTTCAAACTTCACACAAAAGTTTTTTTTTTTTTATGACTTTAAGAGAAGAGTTTATTGCTTCAGATAGAATCTTTTTAAGTAGGTACAGTAATTTTTATAATTGAAAGTATCATTTATGTTATTGAGGACACGATGTAATTGTTTTATAGTTAGTGCAATCTTCTAAATCCAAACTGATCTGGTATCAGGTTTATGTCTGTTATTATTTTGAAAACATTCTCTTCAGTTTTTTTATATACTTTGACAGTGTTGGAGAAATATTGATAGGTTTGTACAAAGATGGCTCATGATGAATGCCAATTTTTGTAGTTGGATGCATTCTGTTATTTTACATGACCTAAGGAAGGGGTTTTACCTAGTAACTGCATTAAAAAGTTATAATTGCTGCTCTACTGAAAAGATTTTTAATTTAATTTAATTTGTATTTAAGTCGGATGATTTCTTTTTGCTTAAATTATTTTTTGGTATATTTTGCACCTATAACGTAAAATATTACAATATCCTGAAATAAGACAACAATTTTAACCAATAGTAGGTAAGAAACAAGATGAATGAAAATTAAACCTCATCCTAGATTCTAGAAAGATAGCACCAATTAGAAAAAAATATACAGGATGTAGCACAAGAAATAGGAAGGAGAAAACGGGTATGATGAAGAATGTTAAAAAGTACCGAGATTTAAAGGTTAAGAAAGAATGGAGATGATGGCTGAAAGAACGGAGCAAAGGCAAATCGTGTATAAACAAAAAAAGAAGGAAGCAAAAGAAACGTTATCTAAATAGAAGAAAGAGAGATAAGTTTTACATATGGTTTGAAATTCTTACTAAGAAGTGAAAAACAAGAAAACCCAGCAAATAAAGTAACCCGCTATAAGAATTATTAGACATAATTTATGGTAATTTGACTAGATGGAAGGAGTACTTTGAGAGGGTTCAACAAGAGTACAGAAATAGACGAGAATTGGCGAAAGAGAGAGGATGAACAGAATATGGATATTCCATGTGAAACATCTGATTGAGACAAAATTGAACTGTTAAAGAAAGGTTATCTAAATAGAAGAATGAGAGATCAGTTTCACATATGGTTTGAAATTCTTACTAAGAAGCGAAAAACAAGAAAACCCAGCAAATAAAATAACCTGGTATGACATTTATTAGAGATAATTTATAGTAATTTGACTAGATGGAGAAAGTACTTTAAGAGGGTTCAACAAGAGAACAGAAATAGACGAAAACTGGCAAAAGGGAGAGGATGAACAGGATATGGACATTCCATGTGAAACATCTGATTGAGGCAGAATTGAACTGTTAAAGAAAGGTTATCTAAATAGAAGAAGGAGAGATAAGTTTCACATATGGTTTGAAATTCTTACTAGGAAGCGAAAAACAAGAAAACCCAGCGAATAAAATAACCTGCTATGACATTTATTATAGATAATTTATGGTAATTTGACTAGATGGAGAAAGTACTTTAAGAGGGTTCAACAAGAGAACAGAAATAGACGAAAACTGGCAAAAGGGAGAGGATGAACAGGATATGGACATTCCATGTGAAACATCTGATTGAGGCAGAATTGAACTGTTAAAGAAAGGTTATCTAAATAGAAGAAGGAGAGATAAGTTTCACATATGGTTTGAAATTCTTACTAGGAAGCGAAAAACAAGAAAACCCAGCGAATAAAATAACCTGCTATGACATTTATTATAGATAATTTATGGTAATTTGGCTAGATGGAGAAAGTACTTTAAGAGGGTTCAACAAGAGAACAGAAATAGACGAAAACTGGCAAAAGGGAGAGGATGAACAGGATATGGACATTCCATGTGAACCATCTGATTGAGGCAGAATTGAACTGTTAAAGAAAGGTTATCTAAATAGAAGAAGGAGAGATAAGTTTCACATATTGTTTCGTCCACACTCTCCAATTTGAATCGCCCGCCAACTTTGCGCTGGGATTAACCACCAGCCAAGTTAGGGAACACGCACTTGAAGGGCGCATACCGCCGCGCAAAGCCAGAGATGCCCAAGAGCCTCCGCGCCATCACCATTAGTATTAATCGCTTCGTGTGTTGATAGAGACCTCGTCGATGTCCTCCGTCAACACCCCAGTATTAGTTTGTTGTCGCTTTCGTCACTTCTACTAGAAGCTCTGCAGGCCGGTCGTCGAAGTCACCTTCACACCGCTGCTCCGAAACCCTTCGTCATCGCTGCTCCACGTTAGGTGAACGTCTTCGCCGACCGATCACCAGGTCGTCAACCAGAGGCACCTTCGTCGTCGCTGCTCCACGTTAGGTGGACGTCTTCGCCGACCGATCACCAGGTCGCCAACCAGAGGCACCTTCGTCGTCGCATTCACTTGAAGTAGCTGGAGTATCGTAAATAAACCCCAATTTTAATTTCGTTTGTTGTTGCGTGTTTCATTTCGCCAACCTTACCTTTCATTATCTACAAGCTCGTTCCCCTCGCATAAAAATCTAAACTTCAAACATGGTCCTTCGAGCCGGATAGAATTCGCCCTTTGCTGAAATATCCAATTTTTTTTATTTGTTCTTGTCGAACGAGCTTGTGATTTTGGACGGTGGGATTGTGTGTTGAACAGGCAATTGTCGCGAATTCGCCGATCTTTGCCAGGGTAATTCGTCGTTATTATCGCTATTTACTATAATTAGCCTCGTCTTCGTCGTATTCCACTAGCCGCCTTGGATTTTGCATAGAATTTCGGTTAACGTTTTTTTGGAGCGAAATTATTGTCGCTTGTTTGATCCTCGGTGTTATTGCGAACCAGCCGCCCCGCAACCGGTTTGCGCGCATTTCCGTTTATCGTTTCATTTTTGTCGCAAAAAAGGGTCGGTGCTTTACCTGCTCCAGGCAACTGAATTGTTTACTATAGTTGACCGTAGCCGGAGGCGAGTGATTAAACGCACCATCTCGGACTAGCCGCACCTGTTTTTTTGGTTTTGTTTTTTTTTGTGTAAATACTAATTAACTCGTTTTCTCACACATTATTTGCTACCAGTGGCGTACCATTTGTTTCTCGGGGCACGGGACAAAATTATTCGTTGAATTCGCGCATTTCGCACCTCCGTACGTCTAGTTATTCGTTGTGCAAGCTAACTGAGCCACCTTATGATGGAGTTCCCGATTGAGAGGGCCATACCGGCCGCAAGGCACGTGAAATGTCGCCTTGAATCAATTCGAACGGTGGCAATTGCCGCCAAAACTGATCCTAAAGAAGGGGATATGTTTTACGCCGCCTATGACACCGCGCTCGAAGTTTATGAGCAGTTTTCGGCAGTCAATACTCGTACGGTGCTAGACGATTCCGCTTCGGATCAAACTACTGTTTTTACTAAACTTGCAATAGAAATTGACACAATTTTCTACCAAGTCAAGTCAATATACATAGCGCTACAACGTGAGAGTGGTCACCCTCCTTACGCGCCACTGTCCGACAAGAAGGCTTCAACGGATCGTGGCTCGTTCGAATCTTTTGCCGCGGGGTCAAACCCTGTGTCTTTGCCGGTGCCTAAATCATCATCGATTAGTAGTCAAGGTGGGCTCACCGATGCTGGCGGTAGCAGTCGGCCCCGCTCAAGCGTCAAACTGCCACGCATTAATCTCCCCATGTTCGATGGGTCGCTAAAGTCATGGCCGACCTTTTTTGATTTATTCTCAGCATTGATTCACAACAACGATTCGCTTTCGTCGATTGAGAAGTTCCAGTACTTAATATCAACATTGTCTATGGAACCACTAGCTTTGGTCAAGCACTTGCCGTTGACAACCGATAACTATGACATTGCATATAAATCATTAGTCGACCGTTATCAAAACGAACGAATGCTCGCCTCAGTATACTGGCAATCTATCTGCGATGCGCCAACGGCCAAACCAGATTGCCCTCAGTCTTTTCGAGATTTAATTAATGTTTTCGTGGAGAACATATCCGCTTTACAACAGTTTCCCCATCTAGACTTATGGGACTTTTCGTTGTTCAACATGTTCGTCCACAAACTCGACAAAGGAACTCGAAAACGGTTCGAAATGAAGTTTGCGAGAACCGGATTTCCGTCATTTCAAGAAGTCAAAGACTTTGTCATCGACCAATGTCGCGCATTAGAAGCCGACTCGTTTAGTAATCGTCGGTCTGCTGAGCAACCAGTCCAAAGGCCTTCTCTAAAACCCAGCTGGCGGTCTTCAACGGATCGGAAACAAACCCTGCTGGTAAACTCGCCTTCATCGTCTTCGCGCATTTCCGCCCCCCTTAAATGCGATTACTGTCGGGATTTGCATAAGCTCATGCAGTGTCCCAAGTTTTTGGCCCTGGTACCACTCGAACGGTACAACGCAGTGAAATCGTTGAGACTGTGTCATAATTGTTTAAGTCCGACGCACATGGTCAAATCATGTCCGTCTAGGCATACCTGCCGTCAGTGTTCGGCGTCGCACCATTCGCTTCTACACTTCAACAAAGGCGCTGCGCACCCAATATCATCATCGCCTGCGCATGCGCCAACCCCTTTGACGTCAACACCACCACCGATCACCTTAACTGCCGCAGGCGGACCAATTACGGTATTATTGTCAACCACCTTGGTTGAAGTTCGAGATC
The DNA here is from genome assembly GCA_905333025.2 of Pyrochroa serraticornis. NCBI lineage: Eukaryota > Metazoa > Arthropoda > Insecta > Coleoptera > Pyrochroidae > Pyrochroa > Pyrochroa serraticornis. The sequence goes on along the minus strand of HG995153.1, from coordinate 8,569,075 downwards.
GGTGGGGTAACTTTCAAATTGTGCGAGCTCTCTGTGACTCAGGGAGCCAATCTAGTTTTATGGCCGACGGTTGCCGCAAGCGCCTCGGGCTTTCGTGTAGCCGATCGTCGGTTCCCATTTCGGGTGTAGGTCATGTGACCATTAATGCTTCGCGTGGTTCTACCCAATGCGATATTCGTCCAGTCGGATTAACCGAACCGCGATTTCGATTGAACCCGATCGTCTTGCCCGCCATTTGTACCAAGCTTCCTGGAATTCCATTGCCTCCGGTGCAAGCTTTCGAAAACTTAAAACTGGCCGACCCCCATTGGTATCAACCAGGGGACGTTGATATACTGCTTGGTGCCGACATTTTTGCCTCTATAGTTTGCGGTGGTTTTATTGCTGGGGATGGAGAACGTCCCGCGGCGATTAATACGGTATTCGGGTGGATTTTGGTCGGTACCACCACTTGCCTTGCGTCAGTGCCAGTCCATTCGTTTTTTGTGACTACAGAGCCAACACTCGATAATACTTTGAAGCGCTTCTGGGAGACTGAAGAGGTCCCAAATCAGTTAGCGTTATCTACTGTGGACTCCCACGTTGAAACCTTATTCAAGGAGTCGCATTATCGCGAGAGCTCAGGTCGATTTGGGGTACTGCTTCCTTTCAAGGAGTCGTCACCGTTGCCCACTTTTGAAGGGTCGCTTCAACTCGCGGATCGCCGCCTTTGTTCGTTAGAACGTCGCTTGTCCGTACAACCTCTGTTGCGGCAGCAATATGTCGATTTTATGACCGACTATCTTGAGTCGGGGCATATGTCGCTGCGTCCTGCGCCAACGGACAACAAATGTTATGTTATACCTCACCATTGTGTAGTCAAAGAAGACACCAATGGTTCGAAACTTCGTGTGGTCTTTGACGCGTCGGCCAACGACGTCAATGGTCATTGCTTGAATGATGCCCTCTTGGTGGGGCCCAAACTCCAGAACGATCTAACCAAGATTTTGCTTCGGTTTCGATTTTATAACTTCGCCTTTACCGCCGATGTACGGCAAATGTACAGGCAGATTTCGGTTGCCGAACCGCATCACCAGTATCAACTGATCCGCTGGCGCTTCTCCACGGAAACTCCCATCGATACGTATCAGTTGAACACGGTCACGTACGGGATATCTTCGTCGCCGTATCTCGCCATCCGTTGTTTATTAGAGTTGGCCCACGAAGGGCACACCCAATTTCCGCTCGCCGCTCAAGCCATTCGGTCCGATTTGTATGTTGATGATTTTGCTACCGGTGCGGACGATCTGGAAACCGCCCTAGAGCTGCGCAACCAGATTATTGCCTTACTAAGAACTGGGTGCTTCGAGTTGCGCAAGTGGGCGAGCAACCATGCGGCAACGCTACTAAGCGACTTGCCGCCTGAGCATTGTCAAATTCAAGCATCAGCTTTTGACGATCAGAGTGGCGCTGTTAAAATTCTCGGCCTGCAATGGCAAGCCAACGAAGATTCCTTTTCATTTCGCGTCAAACCCGTTGAGTCCCCTTGTACCAAACGCGCAATTTTGTCTGAAGTTGCACGAATGTACGACCCACTAGGACTCTTATGTCCACTTACTTTCTTCGCAAAACGTTTAATTCAGCACTTGTGGTTACTGGGTCTAGATTGGGATGCATCACCTCCCGCTGAGGTTTGCAGTCAATGGGAAAAGTACAAGTCGTCATTGTCGGTCGTGTCCAACATCAAAATTCCTCGATGCTTAAAGGGTCAATCGGTCGCTATGTGCCAATTGCACGCGTTTTGTGACGCCTCTGAACTGGGCTACGCCAGTGTTGTTTATTTTCGCTTGACCCATGCGGACCAAAGTGTCTCTGTCTGTTTGGTTGCGGCCAAATCGAAAGTCGCGCCTCTAAAGCGCATATCTGTTCCACGGTTGGAACTTTGTGCAGCCGTTTTGCTCGCTAAACTAGTTGATTTTGTACTACAAACCTGCAAGGGTTCAGTAGCCGTTGATGGCGTCGTTGCTTGGAGTGATTCCACCGTCGCGTTATCGTGGATTCAGTCTTCTCCCCATCGGTGGAAAACCTTCGTCGCGAATCGCGTGTCGTATATTCAAGACCGCCTTGCTCCTGATTGTTGGCATCATGTTCGGTCAGGAGATAACCCCGCTGATCCTGCCTCTCGAGGCTTGCTCCCAGAGGACCTCGTGTCATGCCGTTTATGGTGGGCGGGACCTTCATGGTTGATAGATCCACCAGAGTCATGGCCGTCGAATAAATTGGGTTCAATCCCCAATCACGTCTCAGCTAATTCCCTCGATTTAGAGCAGGAATCTAGAAAGGTTGCGCTAACAACTCACCAAACCCCTCCAAACTTTGTCGATTCACTTATGCTCCGGATTTCCTCATTACGGAAAATCCAAGGCATCATCGCTTATTGTTTTCGATTTACAAGCAATACGCGCGGTCAAGATAAACTGTCCGGCGCATTAACTGCGTCCGAATTGCATCGTGCCTTACTACACATCGTCAAGACAGTCCAAGCTGTCGCCTTTCGTCAAGAGATCGCGGCCCTTCGCGCCAAACAACCTTGCTGCAAACAGCTGCAGACATTGTCCCCGTTTCTTGATGACAACGGGATTTTACGAGTCGGAGGTCGTTTGGCTCACTCGTCGCTGCCCTTTGAAACAAAGCATCCGGCATTTCTTCCACGTCATCATCGGTTGACAGAACTTTTGATTTGGCAGATTCATAACTGCAATTTACACCCGGGTGTCAACACCACAATGTACTTGTTACAACAGGCCCTTTGGGTAGTTTCCGCTCGTCGAGCCATTCGACAGTGCATTTCAAAATGCTACCGCTGCTTTCGCGCCAACCCTTCGCCACTCACGCCACCCATGGGTGACCTACCGGTTCCGCGAGTCAGTCAAGTAAAGGCATTCAGTTGTGTTGGTGTGGACTACGGCGGACCGTTTTCGATTTTGATGTCTCGTCATCGCGGGGCCAAGACCCTTAAATCTTACCTTTGTTTGTTTGTTTGTTTTACTACTCGAGCGGTACATCTTGAACTCGCGTCGGATTTATCGCGAGATGCATTTCTGGCGGCTCTGCGTCGCTTTGTCGCACGTCGAGGGCGCTGTTCGAAAATTTACAGCGATTGCGGTACCAATTTCGTTGGTGCCAACCGTGAATTAGTAAATATGATGCGCATTGCCGCGGAATGTGAGGCGTTGGAATGGCACTTCAATCCTCCTTCTGCACCCCATTTTGGCGGACTGTGGGAAAGTGGGATAAAGTCGGTCAAGACGCATTTTTCTCGTGTTATTGGTAGTCAACTATTGACGTATGAGGAACTGAGCACCCTAATATCGCAGGTGGAAGCCGTGCTCAACTCTCGCCCGCTTTGCAGTGTAAGCACTGATCCAAACGATTTAAATGTCCTTACGCCTGGACATTTTTTGACTCTCGAACCATTAACGGCAGTTCCAGACTCAGATCTGTCGCATTTAAAACTTAGTCGCTTATCCCGGTGGCAACTGGTTCAGCGGTTGCACCACGATTTTTGGTCTCGGTGGAGAGACGAATATCTCCACATGCATTACCAACGCGGCAAGTGGGCCAAAACTCATTTGTTCGAACCATGTGACATAGGTTCTCTCGTCTTGATTAAAGATGATCTATGTCCTCCTCTTCGCTGGAGGTTGGGCCGCATAGAGGCCTTGCACCCTGGAGCGGATAATATTTCTCGAGTTGCTACAGTACGAACGGTACAAGGTACGACCAAACGTCCGGTTGTAAAACTGTGCCCATTACCCTCGCATTGATTGACGCGTCTTTCGTGGCGTCACTCATTCGAAATGATTTTGGACGTTTATTCGCGTTGTCGCGTCATTTTTTGTTTACGTTGTTGATTACGCGTCGATCGCGCCCCCCCCCCCTCTCGATGTTGTTTGTTCATTTCATTATTGGCTTGTTTGTATGTACACGAGAAGCCACATTTTTAGTTGCTTTAGAAAATCACCCTCTTGTTGGTGATTTTGGTGGGCGGTATGTTTCGTCCACACTCTCCAATTTGAATCGCCCGCCAACTTTGCGCTGGGATTAACCACCAGCCAAGTTAGGGAACACGCACTTGAAGGGCGCATACCGCCGCGCAAAGCCAGAGATGCCCAAGAGCCTCCGCGCCATCACCATTAGTATTAATCGCTTCGTGTGTTGATAGAGACCTCGTCGATGTCCTCCGTCAACACCCCAGTATTAGTTTGTTGTCGCTTTCGTCACTTCTACTAGAAGCTCTGCAGGCCGGTCGTCGAAGTCACCTTCACACCGCTGCTCCGAAACCCTTCGTCATCGCTGCTCCACGTTAGGTGAACGTCTTCGCCGACCGATCACCAGGTCGTCAACCAGAGGCACCTTCGTCGTCGCTGCTCCACGTTAGGTGGACGTCTTCGCCGACCGATCACCAGGTCGCCAACCAGAGGCACCTTCGTCGTCGCATTCACTTGAAGTAGCTGGAGTATCGTAAATAAACCCCAATTTTAATTTCGTTTGTTGTTGCGTGTTTCATTTCGCCAACCTTACCTTTCATTATCTACAAGCTCGTTCCCCTCGCATAAAAATCTAAACTTCAAACACATATGGTTTGAAATTCTTACTAGGAAGCGAAAAACAAGAAAACCCAGCGAATAAAATAACCTGCTATGACATTTATTATAGATAATTTATGGTAATTTGACTAGATGGAGAAAGTACTTTAAGAGGGTTCAACAAGAGAACTGAAATAGACGAAAACTGGCAAAAGGGAGAGGATGAACAGGATATGGACACCCCATGTGAAGCATCTGATTGAGGCAGAATTGAACTGTTAAAGAAAGGTTATCTAAATAGAAGAAGGAGAGATAAGTTTCACATATGGTTTGAAATTCTTACTAGGAAGCGAAAAACAAGAAAACCCAGCGAATAAAATAACCTGCTATGACATTTATTATAGATAATTTATGGTAATTTGACTAGATGGAGCAAGTACTTTAAGAGGGTTCAACAAGAGAACAGAAATAGACGAAAACTGGCAAAAGGGAGAGGATGAACAGGATATGGACATTCCATGTGAAACATCTGATTGAGGCAGAATTGAACTGTTAAAGAAAGGTTATCTAAATAGAAGAAGGAGAGATAAGTTTCACATATGGTTTGAAATTCTTACTAGGAAGCGAAAAACAAGAAAACCCAGCGAATAAAATAACCTGCTATGACATTTATTATAGATAATTTATGGTAATTTGACTAGATGGAGAAAGTACTTTAAGAGGGTTCAACAAGGGAACTGAAATAGACGAAAACTGGCAAAAGGGAGAGGATGAACAGGATATGGACACCCCATGTGAAGCATCTGATTGAGGCAGAATTGAACTGTTAAAGAAAGGTTATCTAAATAGAAGAAGGAGAGATAAGTTTCACATATGGTTTGAAATTCTTACTAGGAAGCGAAAAACAAGAAAACCCAGCGAATAAAATAACCTGCTATGACATTTATTATAGATAATTTATGGTAATTTGACTAGATGGAGCAAGTACTTTAAGAGGGTTCAACAAGAGAACAGAAATAGACGAAAACTGGCAAAAGGGAGAGGATGAACAGGATATGGACATTCCATGTGAAACATCTGATTGAGGCAGAATTGAACTGTTAAAGAAAGGTTATCTAAATAGAAGAAGGAGAGATAAGTTTCACATATGGTTTGAAATTCTTACTAGGAAGCGAAAAACAAGAAAACCCAGCGAATAAAATAACCTGCTATGACATTTATTATAGATAATTTATGGTAATTTGACTAGATGGAGAAAGTACTTTAAGAGGGTTCAACAAGAGAACAGAAATAGACGAAAACTGGCAAAAGGGAGAGGATGAACAGGATATGGACACCCCATGTGAAACATCTGATTGAGGCAGAATTGAACTGTTAAAGAAAGGTTATCTAAATAGAAGAAGGAGAGATAAGTTTCACATATGGTTTGAAATTCTTACTAGGAAGCGAAAAACAAGAAAACCCAGCGAATAAAATAACCTGCTATGACATTTATTATAGATAATTTATGGTAATTTGACTAGATGGAGCAAGTACTTTAAGAGGGTTCAACAAGAGAACAGAAATAGACGAAAACTGGCAAAAGGGAGAGGATGAACAGGATATGGACATTCCATGTGAAACATCTGATTGAGGCAGAATTGAACTGTTAAAGAAAGGTTATCTAAATAGAAGAAGGAGAGATAAGTTTCACATATGGTTTGAAATTCTTACTAGGAAGCGAAAAACAAGAAAACCCAGCGAATAAAATAACCTGCTATGACATTTATTATAGATAATTTATGGTAATTTGACTAGATGGAGAAAGTACTTTAAGAGGGTTCAACAAGAGAACAGAAATAGACGAAAACTGGCAAAAGGGAGAGGATGAACAGGATATGGACACCCCATGTGAAACATCTGATTGAGGCAGAATTGAACTGTTAAAGAAAGGTTATCTAAATAGAAGAAGGAGAGATAAGTTTCACATATGGTTTGAAATTCTTACTAGGAAGCGAAAAACAAGAAAACCCAGCGAATAAAATAACCTGCTATGACATTTATTATAGATAATTTATGGTAATTTGACTAGATGGAGCAAGTACTTTAAGAGGGTTCAACAAGAGAACAGAAATAGACGAAAACTGGCAAAAGGGAGAGGATGAACAGGATATGGACATTCCATGTGAAACATCTGATTGAGGCAGAATTGAACTGTTAAAGAAAGGTTATCTAAATAGAAGAAGGAGAGATAAGTTTCACATATGGTTTGAAATTCTTACTAGGAAGCGAAAAACAAGAAAAACCAGCGAATAAAATAACCTGCTATGACATTTATTATAGATAATTTATGGTAATTTGACTAGATGGAGAAAGTACTTTAAGAGGGTTCAACAAGAGAACAGAAATAGACGAAAACTGGCAAAAGGGAGAGGATGAACAGGATATGGACACCCCATGTGAAACATCTGATTGAGGCAGAATTGAACTGTTAAAGAAAGGTTATCTAAATAGAAGAAGGAGAGATAAGTTTCACATATGGTTTGAAATTCTTACTAGGAAGCGAAAAACAAGAAAACCCAGCGAATAAAATAACCTGCTATGACATTTATTATAGATAATTTATGGTAATTTGACTAGATGGAGCAAGTACTTTAAGAGGGTTCAACAAGAGAACAGAAATAGACGAAAACTGGCAAAAGGGAGAGGATGAACAGGATATGGACATTCCATGTGAAACATCTGATTGAGGCAGAATTGAACTGTTAAAGAAAGGTTATCTAAATAGAAGAAGGAGAGATAAGTTTCACATATGGTTTGAAATTCTTACTAGGAAGCGAAAAACAAGAAAACCCAGCGAATAAAATAACCTGCTATGACATTTATTATAGATAATTTATGGTAATTTGACTAGATGGAGAAAGTACTTTAAGAGGGTTCAACAAGAGAACAGAAATAGACGAAAACTGGCAAAAGGGAGAGGATGAACAGGATATGGACACCCCATGTGAAACATCTGATTGAGGCAGAATTGAACTGTTAAAGAAAGGTTATCTAAATAGAAGAAGGAGAGATAAGTTTCACATATGGTTTGAAATTCTTACTAGGAAGCGAAAAACAAGAAAACCCAGCGAATAAAATAACCTGCTATGACATTTATTATAGATAATTTATGGTAATTTGACTAGATGGAGCAAGTACTTTAAGAGGGTTCAACAAGAGAACAGAAATAGACGAAAACTGGCAAAAGGGAGAGGATGAACAGGATATGGACATTCCATGTGAAACATCTGATTGAGGCAGAATTGAACTGTTAAAGAAAGGTTATCTAAATAGAAGAAGGAGAGATAAGTTTCACATATGGTTTGAAATTCTTACTAGGAAGCGAAAAACAAGAAAACCCAGCGAATAAAATAACCTGCTATGACATTTATTATAGATAATTTATGGTAATTTGACTAGATGGAGCAAGTACTTTAAGAGGGTTCAACAAGAGAACTGAAATAGACGAAAACTGGCAAAAGGGAGAGGATGAACAGGATATGGACATCCCATGTGAAACATCTGATTGAGACAAAATTGAACTGTTAAAGTAGAAAATTGTGTAGCACTAGAAACAAAGTTAGCGCAGGTTCAAAAAGACCGCGATAGAGAAAGAAACAATATTGATATGATAATAACAAACAATGATATAAAACGGAGACAAAACGGAATGTAGTAATTACAGTGGCATTACCTTTTAGGATCTAATTTACAATATTTTTGTTATCTTTCTAAAAAACAGACTAAAGATATGGAAAGAAGACATAATATTAGAATATGATGGCGATATCAGGTCTACTAAAGAGCAGATTTTTACTTCCAAGCAAACTATGAACGGTTCATTTGATCATAAATTGCTGTTGTGCCTTCTGTTTATATATTTCATGGAAGTTTATGATACTGTGAATAGGAAAAATTACTCGTAACTATAAATATGCTGTAAATAACGAAGAGGAACAAGGAATTAATAGAAATAATTTTGAACAAATTGCAAAATTCTTCTTGAAGCAGAACATCCCTTCCATTTAATATGAGATTTGAGGCAAGGAGACTCACAACACTTTTCAACTTGAGTTAATTATTAGAGAGAGTCACATAAGAGGAAAAAGTTTAATTTACAATCAAAGTCATTCCGGCAGCGACGAGATCATTAATCGAACTACAAATATTTTTTAAGAAGGTACTGCAGAAAATACGAATTAATCATAAATGAAGATAAAACAAAATATAGGAATTAACACAACATAGAAAAGATTGGATAACTACTTAAGCAAAAAAATCAACAAAAGAGAAATATAAATTTCAGAAAGTAACAGTTATCTAGCCGCCATATTAACGGAACGAAATAAGGAGCGGGAAGAGAAACAAATTAGAATAATGGAAGGAAGGAGAAATATTGAAGGGCTGATTGGATTGATGAGATTCAAGTATATGACAGTAGCGGAAAGTTATATCAAACAGTCACACGACTTTATGGTTTTGAAACTTGAGTTTTAACCAAAACAAGGAACGGATATGGGAGCGAAAATTTTTAAGGAGAATATATGGAGGAATTAGAGAATTAATTAAACTATAAGAATGATATAATAGTGAGCTCATTCTGATAAAATAAATAATGACGCCATAGATTATCCATAAAGAATAGAAATGCGGTCAAAAGAAAGAGAGATAGACTGAGGAAAAAATGGTTGAAAGTCGCAAAAATGACGTAATGACAGGAGGAGAAAGGTTGGAAAAGGACAGAGGGGAGTAAAATTGTAGAATCTATTCCTCAACAGGGCTTATAGAGTTATGTATGTTAATTAGTTGTTACAGATTTTATGGTTACTCAAGGTTTCATTCTTTCTTTAAGAAACTCTATGGTTTAGTGCTCTACATTTATTATTAAAAAAGTTTAAACACTTCTGCTAAGTTAATTACCAAATACCTTTACTTCATCTTTATTTTTCTTGGGCCATCTTTAATTCGGTTTTCTTTAATAGGAAATTTGTTGTTGTAGTTTCTTCAACTTCTTAGTAGCTTTCCATAAAGCATACTTTCTATGTTTTGATTGTGTTATTGTTGAAATAAGGCGATCAAGTTTTTCACTTCTTTGAATAAAGTTGTTTGGGTATTCTTTATTTGCTTCTTATATTTATTGAAAACGAAAGGCAGAGTGAATAACATTTTTTGAAAGCAAGGAGGACAATATACGATTATTTCGAACTGGATGCGAAGTAATTGCAATTACAACTAAAATTTTTTGGATTAGTCTTCAACATTTTTAAGAAAAATATCCAGATACTCTATCGTCGAAAGATTTTTTTTGCTTTAAGAAACTTTATGATAATAGCGAACTCAATTTTTTGTATAAATATAGGAAAAGTTGAATTTGTTGTGTTCCGGGTGTCCACTCGCATTGCCAGTTGTTGATCCTCAAAAGGACCAAGTTTCTGACGTTTCAAGTGACCAGCAGCGGAAGCAGTCAGCACCACTTTAAACAAACGACCTGAAGATGGCTGCTGTGATTTTACCGAAACGTTGTCATAAATGCGGTCCTTTCCAGGACTAACAAGTGGCTAATAAGGTACTAATTGAAGGTAGAATAACCGTAAGGAGAAATAGTGAATAATTTTCCTTTATTTGCTTGATTTTTATATCTTTTCATGAAATTGTTTTGCAAATTTTCTACTCAGAACTACGAGTTGTCAGACTTGTTTTTCTTAACTAACCAAACTACTCGAAATTATTGCGATAAAGTACAATAAAGATAGTGAGTATCCTTTCACTTACTGTTTATGACGTATGCAGCGAGAGAAATTTTCATTTTGAGGTTTTTGCTGAGTCACATTCAATTCATGAAACTTTTTGTAATAGTTGATAACCGACAGTAAAATGTTTCTCATGCCAAGGGATTTCCAGCAATTCTTATCTATTAGGTTTTGGAAATAACATTCGTGCGAAATTCTAAAGTGTACCTGTAATATATAAAGTTTTATTACTGATAAATTAAATCATTGTCGTGTGACTTGGTATCGTGATTATTGTTCATTGTTGGAGTTTCCACAATTAAAATGGCCATTTTGGTAATTTCCTTTACTTTTCGTTTTGCTTTAATTCCCATCTAAAAAACTTGAACTAATTTTAATTTTTCAATAGAAAATGACGGAAGTATCATCAGAAGTCCACCTCAGGGAGAAAACCAAAGAAGTTCTCCAATGCATTCAAAACGGCGACTTGCAGACAGCCAAAAATCTCATCCTCACCAACAAACAAACCCTCAAATACAACTTGGGTCGTATCAACTTTTATTCCCTAATCCCTCGCGTCAGGTTCTCCAGGTCCAACATGATCCCGAAAAATTTTGACGCCTTAAAAATGTTGATCGAAACAGGTTTCGAAATTTATTCAAAATCCAATAACTATGACGATCTATTTTTTTTTGCTGCCGCTAAATGCGAACCACAAACCCTCCAAGAGTGTGTTAACAAAATTCAAGAAATTAATCCAGAAGGTGTTAACGAAACTAGAGAAGGCGACACGGCGTTGATGTTTATGATAAAATATGGTAATGTTACTTACGAAAATTATCCAGAGTGTATTCGAATTTTAATCGCAAGCGGGGTTGATGTTAACAAATGCGACTACCAAAACCAAGTTCCAGTTCTTTTTCTTTTGCATTTGTTCGATATTTACAAGAAGAAACAACGAAATAATTACGTTCTAACGAGAAATTTGACGAAATCAATTGCGTTTTTGATGGATACAAAAAAAGTCGATATCACAAGCAACCACGCAGGGGGGAAAACCATCGAGGATTTAATCAAAGAACATTCTTTATACGACTTAAGTAATTACGTTGTTAATATTCCTGAAACCACAACGAATTTGAAGAAGTTATTTTGGTTTTTGATCAAGGGGTTTGAAGATGATTTCATCAAAACGAAAGGGGTGAAAACTTACGATATTGATGATGGCAGCAATACTTTACTCCAATTAGCTGTTACGAAAAATCTGAAAAAAGTCGTAAAATTCCTGATAATTAAAAAAACAAACCTGATGAAAACAACCAGAAACAACGAACAATTTCCGGTGGAAATCGCAGCAAGAAGAAACTATCCAGAAATTTTCGAGATTCTCCTCAACAACGAATCAGTGGTGATTAGTGAAAATTTATTTTTGACGTTTCTTCGTGAGAGAGGTCGCCAAATTAAAACGAAATATTTCGATGAATTGTTGAAATCGAAAAGTTTAGATGTTAATTTCCGTTCAGCAAACGGCAATACTCCTCTTCATTACGCTATAATTTTTGCGAACACTGAAGCGGTTTTGTGTCTCCTGAAACGGGGAGCTTCTCTCTTAACAACGAACAATGCCGGAAAAAGTGCTTTAGATTACATTAATTCTGAAGATTTTGAACTTTTTCTCAACAAATGCATTTTGCTCGATAACTACTATGGAGTTTACGACGGCAAATACCAAGTTGCTTTGAATTGTCGAAATTTGATCGAACTAGATGAGGAAGATAAATTGAGGTCTGAAGTGGGGGTGGTTTCGAAAATTTGCAAGTCTAAAAATTTAAAACATTTAGTTAACCATCCGTTGATTTCGAGCTATATCGATTTGAAATGGAAACTAGTCGAACCTCTCTACAAAACTCTTTTTTATTTCCAACTTTTCTTCTACGCTTTAACAATTTATGCCTATTTTAACCCTAATTTTTTAACTATTTTAGGGTTGCCTCTCGCTATTCTATACAGTTTAAGAATAGCGTTAACCTTCCATTGGAACGAAAACAAACTTCACGAAACCATCGATATTACAATAGTTGCAATAATGGTAACTTCAATGGTTTCGAGCGATCCCGGTTTTCGACAGGGATTAGGGGTAGTTTTAGTGATATTTTTTGCGGCTTCGTTTCATCTTTTTTGGCGGTTTCATGTCGCTTTTGCCGAAATTCATGCAATTTTCGTCAATACTTTCAGCCGAATTATTTCGTTTTTTTTCTATATTTTTATTTTGCTTCTATTTTTTGGTTCGGCTTCATCGTTGTATACTCTCAACCAATCAGAAGTAAATTATGCAAATTTCGTTAGTAATTCGAGTTTTTACATTGTTTGTGCTTTAATTGTTTTCTTATTCGTTGTTCTGTTGTTAACTATCGTTAATTGTTTCGTGTTCTTGCAAGAACACGCTGCTGAAAATATTAAGAACAATTTCAGAATTTCAGGTTATCGTTTCGTGTTGATGTTTATAAATTGCATGGAGAAGCTTCAAGGAGATACTAATTTGGTTTTGAGTTTAGTTTTGAGGATAATGGTGGCTGTTAAACGTTACGTGTTTCCTTTGGATAGTGTCAGTTTTACTTCTCAAAATGTTTTTATTTTTGAAGCGAATAGCGATGAAACTACACTTAATACAAAGATGAAAAAACAAGCAAGTAAAAGTAGGTTCTTGTTGCATTTCTACTTGAATAGGGGTCAATTTATATCTGATCGTCTTATCACAATCAAGTTGAACGACTCAAATATTGAGAAAATTCGAAGTTTTGTTAAGAATTTTACAGAAGTTAAAAACAAAAAGTGAATAAACTTGAAACTTGACACGTTGTTCAAAATGTTTAGTTCAGGTCAAAAATATCTTAACTTAAAAGTTTTTTTGATATTTCACACACTTGACCGAAATGTGTCGTAGCTTGAACTTTAATGTAGACGTCTGGTAACAATGTTTTTAAGAGTACCATAAATTTTAGAAAAAGAAATGTATAGAATAGTAAATACGCAAAGAAAATTGTATGGCATATCGAATAAATATTGTTTCGAATAAGATCATCAAATTTTTGAAAAGTCAGTTTTATTGTATTATACAGGGTTAGTCAAAAGTATGAAATCAAGCTTCTCCTGCCTTGAAGACTTGAAGACTAAATGATAACTGTTTGTAAAATGACTAATCTACTAATATTTGAGTTTAACCTGATGTAAAAAATTATTGTTCAAATGAACGAGTTTTTTTTCTCTTTTCCTTTTTAAATAAATTAAGAAAATTTTCGTTGAATTTCTCTTAACTTTTGACATAAAGGTTCACAGAGGTTAGGGTTGGGGGTGTATCCCAACATAGTACACAGTCGACTAATAGGGGGAACCTTTATACCAAAGTGTAAGATTAAGAAAGCTTAAACGCCAATTTTCTATCGTTATTTAAAAATAGACGGCTGGATCTAGGAAAAAATAAATTAATGTTTGTATGGACAATAATTCTTTACGTCAGCCTAAACAATATTAGTGTATTGCCATTTAAAACTTTGACTACCCCTGTATGTTTATTTTATTCATATCTCACCAGTTTGTATTTCAATTTGATGCCAAAAATTACATTCATTAAAGTAGAAGTTTTTAGTTTTAGTTATTTACTGTTTGTATTTTCTTAGTTTTAGTTGAAAAATTATACTAAAGCAGCATCTTGATATTGGTTATTTACTTTAGTGTATCCATATACCTATAATTTAGAGAAAAGGAAGAAAGACGTACCAAGAAAAGATTTGGTAGCATATATGTGTTTAACTCTAGCAAAACTTAAGTTTATTGTATCTTCTTCTTCTTTTTTTTGGAATGCCATACCCATTACCACTGTCGGCAACCTCTGTACCTCTCTACACTTGCATGTGGTATGCATCTTTATTAGTTTTACATAGAGACGTAAAACCTGTAGTTTAGGGTCGAATCCGTGATTTGTCATTGCCTTCTGAGGGCAAGCAACCAAAGAAAAATACTCCAGATTCCACCATAAATTGAACCTGAGACCAACTGAATCAACGATAGACGCTGTAATCACTTTTATATTGGTTATTTACTCTTGTGTATCCATATATAATTCAGAGAAAAGGAAGAAATACGTACCAAGAAAAGATTTGGTAGCATATATATGATTAACTGTAGCAAAACTTAAGTTTATTGTATCTTCTTCTTCTTTTTCATTGAATGCCATACCCATTACCACTTTCGGCAACCTCTGTACCACTCTACACTTGCATGTGGTATGCATCTTTATTAGTTTTACATAGAGACGTAAAACCTGTAGTTTAGGGTCGAATCCGTGATTTGGCGTTGCCTTCTGAGGGCAAGCAACCAAAGAAAAGTACTCCAGATTGCATTATAAATTGAACCTGAGACCAACTAAATCAACGATAGACGCTGTAATCTCTGAGCAGTGATCGCCTTCTATTCCCTATACCTTATACCTCCTAGTATAACGAGAATATTGTCAATAAATGTCAAAGTATCCACGTTTCTTATCTATCACATAAGGCGTGGTGAAGAAAGAATATTAAAGTCTTCAATGGCTTATGTAACATTATGCAAGCCGGATTGTAGTTCACTTCTGACATTCAGGTGCTCATTCTAGCTACTTTCTGGCAGGCTTCAGCAATTTACCAGTCACCAGTCTTTGCTTTTAATGATACAAATGCTTTTGTACCAACAACAAGTGATGCGTTGAAGAAGACATTAAGAATGTACTAGTTCGAATTCCTTTAAGCCCGAAAACTGATTCGGCGACAAAGATGCCCAACTTACCAATTTAAAAGGTTTGTTTTGAAATTGTGACCGCAACTGGATGGAATTACCAAAGCCGAGGCTTTGGTTGAGAGATTAACAACAACACGACGCTAAAAACTAACCTCCTGGCATTGAAGAAGCCGCCAACCGAATATCGTATTACACGAACGTGCTTAACGATGTTTTGTCTACCCTACCAAATTAAAAGGACTGCTGTTTCAAGGTCATAGAATTAGGTTTGAGGAACTACTAGAAGCGTCGCCTTTTTATAAGTTCTTTACGCTTTGTTATTGTTCACCGGTGATACTTTTTTCCAAAGATGCTTTCTAGTTCATTTCCTATTTAAATGTCACAACAGGGATCTTACCTGGTGTTGGGTCCTTTGTCCTTTCAGGAAAAGGCCGACTACCTGTGCTTGGAAAAACTCATGAAGAGCAGGGGAGGGAGTCAACTCTCACTCCGCTGGGGTTATGTACTTCATTTTTCCTTGTATTGTCAACGGAGGAAGACGTCAAGACATCGCCTTCAGTGGTAAACAAAACTGTTGTATTTCCAAGTGTTCTTAACCAATAAAATTCATTAAGTCGAAATGTTTTACTGGTCCTTCGAGTTTATAATCTGAATTGATTCGGTACGGGTTTCGTACACCTGTATTTCCGAATTTCTAAGTTATTTATTGAGGGCTCTTTATATAATTTTTGACATAAGGTCCTCATATTTTTCTAGCATTAAGGAGATGATGCAGTATGCATATTCTTACGCATATAGTGCAAACTGCTTGTATTAGGGCTACATTTATTACTAATCAAATCACTACAGAATCAGTGTTAGCTCCTCAGTGGATGATCTGTTAGAATATATAATTTTAGTATAGTTGAAATTATAGTAAGTGTATCCAGTATTCCATAATATAGGTACAACTAGGATATCTTCACATTTATTTTTAAATGATAAAAATATTAGCAATCAAAATGAAACAAAATTCTTCTAATTAATTTATTGAATCTTATAAGAACCTCGGAGTCCTGTACTGACTAACGTAGTCGGGTAGGCATCAAATGATGTCACTTCATTTTGGTTGAATGTCTTCTAAGTCTCTTGTTGTCGAATTTTTCCTGTAGTGGTCTTATGAGTGGATTAATGTGAGCTTTCAATTTGTTTTGGTGGTTAAAAGTTTTTGCTTGAATAATTTCGCCTACATAGGTCAACGTGTTGTGTTTGGTTGGTGTCATACTATGGCGCGTTCACAATTTTTCTCAGGATTTTTGACTGTGATCTCTATATCAACACTGTATTGAACTTAATTGCACATCCCCACAGCTCAATTCCGTAAGTCCAGATAGGTGCGATTATTGCTTTGTAAATAAGTAATTTATTCTCTATAGATAGCAGCAATTTGGGTCCTAAGAGATCAATTTGTTTTCTTTCTTAATTATGTGATCCTTCCATGATAACTTGCTATACAAATGGAGTTCTAGATATTTAACTGTTTCTGTCTATAGTATAATTCTTGGCTAATGCTGATCCTAGAGCATTTTACTTTTCAGAGGGTAAATGTTATATGGGAGGATTTAGACTCGTTTACCTTGATTTCCATCTTCACTGTAGCTGCTTTAAGTAATTATGCCATTATTGTTCTTAATTGAGTTTTTAATTGAATCTCATTTAGAATTATCATTATCGATTCTTTCGGCACCTAATTAATTTCAATCTTTTCACCATTTACGACAAAAAAGTATCTATATGCAAAAGTATATTAAGTTGCCGCTATTTAGGTGCATTATTATTAGGATCACGCAGAATTGACCTTTGGTCGCAGCTTCTAATCGAAAGTATAGAGAATTTCGTTGCAGAAGTGCACATTGGGTTGCCTATCTCAAAGGTAACATTTTAAACAATTTTGTAGTTTTAATGCAAAATTGAGACGAAATTGAAGAATTAAGCACTCTACAATCAAATCTGAAACTCCAATAATTATTAAAGATTGTTGCTATCGTTCTGACACATGAAATGGACATTTGTTGTGTATCGACCGCGGTCATGTAGAGCGCCAGGACGCACACATACGGAGGTTGGTGGGTGGTATTTGATTGATGAGTACATTGTTTGGACAAGTTCCATGGGGCATTGCTAGCTGGCCCGGCTGGTGGAGTGTTTGCACAATGCTAGGGTGAAAGCGGGGGGTTAACCTCCCCCCGTCGCCGTATTTTCGATAGTGCGAATGCACTTCGACAGATAGCACCAGCTCCCGCAAATCTCGATTCCATCAATCATCAAACCCGACAACCCGCCCTCACACTTTCTCTCTCTCCATATCAATTAACAATATTTGTAAATTTGATTTTAATAGTTTTTTTATTTATAAATACAAACTACCACAACCATTTATCAAGACGTTCGTTGCAACCTCTTCGTTGACTTCTGGGGGCTTCAGTTCCCATTCCGTCACCAGTCAAGGGGTTGCGTTTAATGCTGGAACAAGCCGGAATATTTTCGGCGTGTTTCACGATATCCGGTTCGGCGGGAGATGGTATTTCTTCGCAAGTTTCAGGAATTGGCGGTTCTTCTTCGGTGCCTTCGGTGATGGTTTCGGTGCGATCTTCGCAAACTTGGTGGATTTTGGCGACGTTACCGAATTGGAAGACATCGCTGCTTAAGTTTTGGCGTCGGTTGATTTTCAGCGATGATGATCCGTTGACAGAAAAAATCATGCTGCCGTCGTTTTCTCCAGTTTTGGGTTCTTTCAGGCAGAAAATATCGCTGGAATTGCGCATTTTGTCGTTTCGTTTAGAAATTATCACCCAAGTGTCAGATTTGTTTATTGTTACGGCCGCCCGCGATTGATGGAAATTTGTTTCCAGTTTTGTTGACAATTTCCGGTGTTGCTTTGGTTCTGCACGCTTCTCGACAAAGAACACGAGGGACAAACACCTACCTTTTTAAATATGTTTTATGGGATTAAATGTGTGACGGGCTGTTTTGACTTTTGTATCGAAAGGTACAATGGTGTTGGCGTAACACTAACTTCTTTGGGTTGTTGTCGGATGTTCCGGTCATTTGTGGGCCACAAAAGGCGACATGACTTTGGGACTTTGGTGTTTGCTGGACAAACATTACTTTTGTTGCAGATTACAAGGTGTTTTGGTCCCTAATACACTTGTTGTTCTTTGATAGCAAGTTATAAAAAATATATTTCCCTCGACCAAGTTGTACGGTGTCATTCCTGACCTGCGAGCATTTACCTACCATATGATCTTTACAAATTACCGACAATTTGAGGTTAGTATCTCCTTCGTTCTTCACTCAAATTACAATTTTTGTAAATTAATTAATTTAACATCTTTGGGGTTCTTTAACCACATTTTACAAATGAACTCAAAACGCAAAAAAAAACTTAAAAACTTCATTTCCTCTATTTTATTCATTCATGAAGGTTTTCATATATTGCTGTTTACAAAATATATTTTTAGATTTCATCTTAGACATTATGGAAAAATTTAAATCACCTGTCCAAATGATTAATTTCCGAGAGGTACACAACGAAGAAAAATACTCACTTTGAGTTGTTATCCTCCATTTTACAAATTTCTCTATTTTTACCTGTGTCAGTAATCTTCACAAGCACCGTTGACGGCATTCAGTCGACAGTGGGGCGCAATAGCGTGAGGCACGCTACTTTACTAAAGATTCCAACATGCATGTACGATTCACTAGAAGAAAACGATAAAATGAAGAAAATGCTAAAGGTATGGAAGGCAATTTTTTTTAAGTAGGCAAAAGTGGCTTTTATTAAATGTACTGTAGGGAGTAAAATATTTAACAAGACAAATTACGAAAGAGTAGAGAACTTATAAAGAACAGACAATCAGAAAAGGTAAATAATTGTGCAACAAAGACGCAAAAATCATTTATGTTTTGAATTGTACAAGAATGGTGCTGTGATTGGCTAATAGCCAATCAGTCAAGTGAACTCAAAAGTACCTACACGCGCTCTCACCTATTTTAAAGGGACTGGCCTTTGAAGGAGTCCAATTATTAATTGTTATGTTATTTATTATCTCTGTTCTATAAAACTTAATATTATTTCTTCTAGTAGAAATTATCTCAAATACAAATCCTCTCAAGTATAGGTAGGTAGGTACTTTCAAAAAATGTTAAATTACTTACATAAAGGTTGTTATAGAATAATTCTGCTTTATTTTAAATTCTACCAAAGAGTAAAGAACTTATGAAGATGCGACGCTTCTGGCGGTTCCTTTGATGTTTTGAAACCAAATTCTATGACCTTGAAACAGCAGTCTTTTAATTTGGTAGGGTAGACAAAGCATCGTTAAGCACGTTCGTGTAATACGATATTTGGCTGGTGGCCTCTTTAATGCCATGAGGTTGGTTCTTAGCGTCGTGCCTCAGCCAAAGCCTCACCTGTGGTAATTCAAGCCCGTTGCGGTCACAATTTCGAAACAAACCTTTTAAATTGGTAGGTTGGGCATCTCTGTCGCCGAATCAGTTTCCTTGTTCGACCGTCGCCTCTTTATAAGTTCTTTACTTTTTGATTCTAACATGGATTCGTTATATTTACATTTTTATATTTATTTGCAATTTGTAGTTTCTCTCTGCTGATGTTATTCTTTTCTTTATTATTTCCAGTTTTTGTTTTACAATATACAGCGATTTTCTTTTTCTTCGTTTTTTTATACTATCATCTGACTTTCATCCTTTTCTGAGTAGAATTTCTTGTTCTTTTTTCATTAGTGTGGTTTGTTATAGTTATTATTTCAGAATTTATTATTTTTATCTGGCTCTTCAGAACGCTTTTCTGAGGGTAATCATTTTAAATCCAAACTAAAACTATTTGGAGAAAACATAAAAGTATTTAAACAAAATTGCATTTAGAGTAACTTTACTTATTAATTCCTACCAGTGGGTTTACACATTTTTTTTATTACCCCTATAAACCGTTCATCTTCTTCAATACTTTTCTTTTCTTCTGATGCCAACTCCTGATCTTAAACTATTTTTTCTCAGAAGTTTTTCTTTGTTCTCATTTTAGGTCATGGGTCTCTTCTTTTAAATTGATAAATCAATTTCTTTTATTATTTTGTTTTCAGAATAATTTCAATTATTTTTATCGAGTACATCAGAAATTTTTTTGATATCAAAAGCATTTTAAGTCTAAATAGAATTTACCTCTAGAGAGTATTAAAATAAAATTGAAAGCATAGTAATTTTTTAAATTAAATATTTACTAGTGGTTTCCCATTTTTTCTTCAAACGATATCTTCTTTCTTGATTGTCTTTCATTTCTCTTTTTTTTCCTTCCTCCCTTCCTTCTTTTTATTTTTTCTAATTTCTTCTTCATTTTGATTTTACCAGTGTCTTTTATTTTTCCTTAGTGTTTTCCTTAGTACTTCTTACCCATTTCTTCCTTAGTGTTATTCGTTATAGTCCTTTTCCTCTTGCAATTTTTTCCATTATTTGGTTTCTATCAGAATTCAAATTATTGTTATGAGTTACTTCAGAAAATTCTTGTAGTGGCAATATTTTTATTTTTTTTTTGGTTAGAAAACTTGATAATTTTCACAACATAAACCGATCACCTTTACATTACTATTTTTTCTTCTTCTTGCTCTCAATGTATGACATTATGCCTTTTCCTAATGAACTCTTTTTTTCTTTTCTTCCTTGTGTTGTTTGTCAGACTTTTTCCTAATCTTCCTTTAATTAATTCTTTTAATCAAAATTGATTTTAGTAGCAACCATTTTAGAACAAAATGTCCAAAAAAGATAAAACACTCAAATGATCCAATTAAATTTCTTTCTTTTGTTCGCTAATCAAAAACTATTTATTTTCATATTCTTACAGTTCTTCTTATGTGTAATTAATTTTTATTTTTCCTTTATCATTCCTACATTTTCTCCATTTCGATCACTTTACTCTTCAATATCCCAGCTGCTTCACGTTCTACAGTTTTTTGACATTTTTCTTACTGCAGCTGTTTTAATTTTAGAAATTTTGTTGAAAATTTTTCATTACGTGCAGAATTTTTTTGACATTCAAAAGTAAACTCTTCATTCAAAGAGGACAAAAAAGACTCTTCAATTTTTTGTAACCTCTTATTTAGTTGATTTGGTAATTGAAACAGTGACTTGTTAATAATTGAATTTTCAAGGTAAAAGAGTTTGAAAAATTGTAGTAACAATAAGGAGGAGTTCCTTAGGGAGAAACTATACTTGGTCAAGAATTGTTTTTCGGTTTGGTCAAAACTGGGGGGCAATGAAGTTTTCGACATTGTTGTTGAGCCCGCGTTTCTTTTCTTGGAGTTTTCCGGCCATTACTTTCCACCCCCGCCTCAGAATCGCGTGCCCCCAAATTAATCCGCTTATAGTAAATTTATATAAAAAAGGAAACAATGGTTCCCCGTATTTACGCAGTCAACAAGTTGTGTGCTCGGGCAAATAACTAAATATTGGCCCATCGCGCAGTGCGTTTGATCTGTTCAAATTTGAATTTAAGATTAAATTTGTTAGACCTACAACCCACCTGTCAACATTATGCTCAAATATTGTTATTTTTACAAGTGATGTTGATGTTTGCTCAATATAGTTGTTACATCTGTATATACTTTCCCGTGTTTGTCACAAACCCTCGCAGCTTAATCACTTTCCGAATTCCGAAACGCTTCTCGCCAACTACCCCTCCATCGGTTTTGCCTGTTGGACGAGAGCCATTTTACCGATTCGATCCGGCGTCTTAACGATGGGTTGCGCGGATTAGAATCCAACAAAAGAAACCCCCCGAACAATCACGGGGTCGTTTCAACATCCTGTCGCAAAAGACCGTGCAAACCGGGAACGTATTGACGTCGGACCGGGATGATGGATGCGCGACCCGGATTTCGGCATTTTCTAATTCGTTTTCACGCCTCCGGCATAATTTCGATAATTCGACGAATTAGTTAAGCGAAACCGTCGTCTTCACGTCTACCCAGTTAGTACTGTGGCGTTAATGATCACAGTTCGTTGGCGTCCGACGTCTAATTGAGGCTCCGCGTTCAACTTATAATTCATGCAATTGTCACTGTTTGCTTTGCTCATCAACCCGACGAGATACAATCGGTAAATCACATGCTAAATCATATACTTACGTGTGGTGATCAAACATTTGCTATAAATAGAGCGCGACCACGAAGAAAATTCGCCGTTACCTGAAATTCTTGAAGCTCTCCATATCGACAAGTCTGGTTCGATATTTTCACAAAATGTTAAAAATTATGCGAAAACATATCTTTGTAATTCAAGGGTTGACGCGTCAATATTCAACGTAGCAACGAAAAATTAGTATGGTCATTAAGTAAAGAGATTGAAGAGTAACGTATCGAAGTTATTTTTTCGAAAATAATTTGTACCAAGTTACACTCATCATGTCAAAATTGCGCTTGATATTATATGCAAAGAAAAACTAAAATTTGAATTTTTTAGAAAATTTTTTCATCAATGATTTGATTAGCAGGATACCACTAGAATCGGAATTTAGTTACTTGCAACAGTTTTCTTGTAATGATAAATCGATCAACTTAAAATAATTTTTTATTTAACGTTTCACGACATTTCACAGTGTGACCAGTAGAGCAAAAGTTTCGTTCACCGTATATGAAGATGAACACACGTCGATTAAGATTTTAATACCCATGCAAGACTCATACAAATTCTTATGTTAAACATATAAATTTGCAGTAAGACATTGTAACACGTCAATCGATTATCTTTGTCAACATAATAAATTATACGGAAATATACTTTTGTAGTTCAAGAGTTGACTCTTTAATGTTCCATGTCGTAACCAAAAATTATTATGGTCATAAGGTAAAAAGATGAAGGAATGACATACCAAAACTATTTTTTCGAATCTATTTTGCAGTAATTTACATCCACCAGCACAAAAATTATCAAATTGCGCTAGATATTATTTGAAGAAAAAAGAACAAAATTCAAAATTTTTACGCAATTAATCCATCAACAATTTAGTTAGCAAGATGCCACCATAATCAGAATTTGGACATTTGCCATAGATTTCTTGTAACTATTGAACTCCTGAAGTAATGATAAATCTAACAAACAAAATAAAAAAATTTAATATAACTCTTGGGTTAAACATATATTATGTGTAGGAAGACCAAGTGACTCGTCAATCTATTATTTTTGTAAAACGCATAATGGCATAGTTAAATGAACAAAATGGACAAATTATTAAAAATTGTACAAATACATAGCTTGTAATTCATGAGTTGAAGTCTTAAAATCCCAACCAAAATAGCAACCAAAAATTGCAATTGTCATAAAATAAAAAGATGAAAGAGTAACGTGTCGAAAATAATTTTTCGAATTTAATTTGTAATAATTTACACTCATTATCACAAAAAGAACCAATCTGCAATCGATATTATTTGCAGGAAAAATTTTTTTTACACAATTGGTCCATCAAAAATTTAGTTAGCAAAATGGTACTAGAATCAAAATTTGGATATTTGCAATAATTTTCTTAAAACTGTTGAACTCCTGAAGCAATGACAAATCTGAAAAACGAAAAGAAATTATTTAATATTTTATAGCGCTTTAAAATTCAACAAGTTTATGTGGAACAATAAAAAAGTGGAAGTTTCGTTCAAAGCGTGAAGAGTTGAAATTTGGAAAACTCAAAGCCCATCCACGAGACAATTATTACCCGCTATGAATTTTACAAACTCTTGTGTTGAACACATAACATGTGTAGGAAGACATTGT
Source organism: Pyrochroa serraticornis (assembly GCA_905333025.2). Classification (NCBI taxonomy): domain Eukaryota; kingdom Metazoa; phylum Arthropoda; class Insecta; order Coleoptera; family Pyrochroidae; genus Pyrochroa; species Pyrochroa serraticornis. The sequence continues at coordinate 8,545,173 of HG995153.1, read as the reverse complement.
GAGACGTCAATTTATTATCTTAGTAAAACGCTTTATGGCATAGGTAAATAAACGGACAAAGCATTAAAAATTGTACGAAAACTTACTTTCGTAATTCACGGGTTGAGGCCTTAATATTCAACGTAGTTATTCAAAATTAGAATAGTAATAAGGTTAAAACATGAAGAACTAACGTGTCGAAGCTACTTTTTCGGATTGGATTTGTAGTCATTTACGTTGAACATTTCAAAAATGACCAAATTGTACTAGAGAATTATTGGCTGAAAAAAACAAAATTCAAAATTAAAAAAAATGTCTATCAACAATTTAGTTAGCAAGATGCCACTATAATCAGAATTTGAACCTTTGCTATATATTTCTTGTAACTATTGAACTCCTGAAGTAATGATAAATCTAACAAACAAAATAAAAAAACTTAATATAACTCTTGGGTTAAACACATAATATGTGTAGGAAGACCAAGTGACTCGTCAATCTATTATCTTCGTAAAACGCATAATGGCATAGTTAAATGAACATCAATGGACAAATTATTAAAAATTATACAAATACATAGCTTCGTAATTCATGAGTTGAAGTCTTAATATTCAACGTAGCAACAAAAAATTGCAATTGTCATAAAATAAAAAGATGAAAGAGTAACGTGTCGAAAATAATTTTTCGAATTTAATTTGTAATCATTTACACTCATCATCACAAAAAGAACCAATCTGCAATCGATATTATTTGCAGGAAAAATTTTTTTTACACAATTGGTCCATCAAAAATTTAGTTAGCAAAATGGTACTAGAATCAAAATTTGGATATTTGCAATAATTTTCTTAAAACTGTTGAACTCCTGAAGCAATGACAAATTTGAAAAACGAAAAGAAATTATTTAATATTTTATAGCGCTTTAAAATTCAACAAGTTTATGTGGAACAATAAAAAAGTGGAAGTTTCGTTCAAAACGTGAAGAGTTGAAATTTGGAAAACTCAAAGCCCATCCACGAGACAATGATTACCCGCTATGAATTTTACAAACTCTTGTGTTGAACACATAACATGTGCAGGAAGACATTGTGAGACGTCAATTTATTATCTTAGTAAAACGCTTTATGACACAGGTAAATAAACGGACAAAGCATTAAAAATTGTACGAAAACTTACTTTCGTAATTCACGGGTTGAGGCCTTAATATTTAACGTAGTTATTAAAAATTAGAATAGTAATAAAGTTAAAACATGGAGAACTAACGTGTCGAAGCTAATTTTTCGGATTGGATTTGTAGTCATTTACGTTGAACATTTCAAAAATGACCAAATTGTACTAGAGAATTATTGGCTGAAAAAAACAAAATTCAAAATTAAAAAAAATGTCTATCAACAATTTAGTTAGCAAGATGCCACTATAATCAGAATTTGAACCTTTGCTATATATTTCTTGTAACTATTGAACTCCTGAAGTAATGATAAATCTAACAAACAAAATAAAAAAACTTAATATAACTCTTGGGTTAAACACATAATATGTGTAGGAAGACCAAGTGACTCGTCAATCTATTATCTTCGTAAAACGCATAATGGCATAGTTAAATGAACATCAATGGACAAATTATTAAAAATTGTACAAATACATAGCTTCGTAATTCATGAGTTGAAGTCTTAATATTCAACGTAGCAACAAAAAATTGCAATTGTCATAAAATAAAAAGATGAAAGAGTAACGTGTCGAAAATAATTTTTCGAATTTAATTTGTAATCATTTACACTCATCATCACAAAAAGAACCAATCTGCAATCGATATTATTTGCAGGAAAAATTTTTTTTACACAATTGGTCCATCAAAAATTTAGTTAGCAAAATGGTACTAGAATCAGAATTTGGATATTTGCAATAATTTTCTTAAAACTGTTGAACTCCTGAAGCAATGACAAATCTGAAAAACGAAAAAAAATTATTTAATATTTTATAGCGCTTTAAAATTCAACAAGTTTATGTGGAACAATAAAAAAGTGGAAGTTTAGTTCAAAGCATGAAGAGTTGAAATTTGGAAAACTCAATACCCATCCACGAGACAATCATTACCCGCTATGAATTTTACAAACTCTTGTGTTGAACACATAACATGTGTAGAAAGACATTGTGAGACGTAAATTTATTATCTTAGTAAAACGCTTTATGGCACAGGTAAATAAACGGACAAAACATTAAAAATTGTACGGAAACTTACTTTCGTAATTCACGGGTTGAGGCCTTAATATTTAAGGTAGTTATTAAAAATTAGAATAGTAATAAAGTTAAAACATGAAGAACTAACGTGTCGAAGCTAATTTTTCGGATTGGATTTGTAGTAATTTACGTTCAACATCTCAAAAATGACCAAATTGTACTAGAGAATTATTGGCTGAAAAAAACAAAATTCAAAATTAAAAAAATGTTTATCAACAATTTAGTTAGCAAGGTGCCCCTAGAATCAAAATTTGATTATCTGCAACAGTTTTCTTGTAACTATTGAACTCTCGAAACGTTGATAAATCTATCAACAAAAATTTCAATTAATTGCATTTCAAAATGTGACTGGTGCAGTAAAATAAAATTTTACCAAGTTTCGTTTAATGTATATGAATGTGAACACGCGTCGATAATAATTTTTGAAAAATTCAATACCCATGCAAGGGATACCCTGCTACTAATTGCAGAAATTCTTATGTTAAACATATAAATTTGCAGTAAGAGATTGTGACACGTCAATCTTAGTCTACATAATAAATCATAGGAAAATGTACTTTTGTAATTCACGAGTTGAAGCTTTAATATTCCGTGTGGTAACCAAAAATTATTATGGTCATAAGGTAAAAAGATGAAGGAGCAACATACCAAAGTTATTTAAAAAAAATTAATTTGCAGCAATTTACACTCACCATCACAAAAATTACCAAATTGAGCTCGATGTTATTTGAAGGAAAGAGATCGAAATTCAAAATTTTTACCCAATAGGGGCATCAACAATTCAGTTAGTAAGATGCCACTAAAATTAGAATTGGGACATTTGCCATAGATTTTTTGTAACTATTGAACTCCTGAAGCAATGATAAATCTGATAAGCAAGAACAATAATTTAATATTTTATTGCACTTTGAAATTTGACTAATTTATCTGTAACTATAAGAAAGTGGAAATGTAAGATTTGTTCAAATATGTAGAGGTAAAGACGTGTCAATAGAGAAGTTTGAAAAATTCAGTACCCATGTAGGTACGTATTAGCGCATGAAGATTGTTTCGTACGGTATCAGACAATTTTCGTGTGCTAATAATTTTACAAACTCTTGGGATAAACACATAACATGTGTAGGAAGACCGAGTGACTCGTCAATCTATTATCTTCGTAAAACGCATTATGTCATAGGTAAATGGACATCAATGAATAAATTATTAAAAATTGTACAAATACATAGCTTTGTAATTCATGCGTTGAAGTCTTAATATTCAACGTAGCAACCAAAAATTGCCATTGTCACAAAATAAAAAGATGAAGGAATAACGTGTCAAAGCTAATTTTTTGAATTTAATTTGTAATAATTAATACCCACCATCACAAAAAGAACCAAACTGCAATCGATATTATTTACAGGAAAAAACGAAATTCGAAATTTTTACGCAATCGGTCCATCAACAATTTAGTTAGCAAGATGCTACTAGAATCAAAATTTAGATATTTGCAATAGTTTTCTTGAAACTGTTGAACTTCTGAATCAATGACAAATCTGACAAACAAAAAAAATTCGACAAATTTATGCGGAACAATAGAAAAGTGGAAGTTTCGCTCAAAGTATGAAGAGGTAAAATTTGGAAAACTCAATACCCATCTACGAGACAATCATTACCCGCTATTAATTTTACAAACTCTTGTGTTAAAAACATAACATGTGTAGGAAGACATTGTGAGACATCTTAGTAAAATGCTTTATGGCATAGGTAAGTAAACGGACAAAACATTAAAAATTGTACGGAAACTTACTTTTGTAATTCACGCGTTGAGACCGTAATATTCAACGTAGTTATTAAAAATTTAAATAGTCATAAAGTTAAAACATGAAGAAGTAACGTGTCGAAGCTACTTTTTCGGATTTGATTTGTAGTAATTTACGTTTAACATCTCAAAATTGCCAAAATTGTGCTAGAGAATTATGTGCTAAAAAAACAAAATTCAAAATTAAAAAAAACGGTCCATCAACAATTTAGTTAACAAAGTGCCCCTTGAATGAAAAATTTGGTTATTTGCAGTTTTCTTGTAACTATTGAACTTATAAAACGTTGACAAATCTATCAACAACAAAAATTTCATTTAATGCTTCATCGTATTTCAAAATGTGACTGGTGCAGCAAAAGAAATTTTTACCAAGTTTTGTTTAATGTATATGAATGTGATCACGCATAGATAAGGGTTTTTGAAAAATTCAATACTCATGCACGGGATACCCTTGCTGTCAATTCTATAAATTCTATAAATTTGCAGGAAGAGATTGTGACATGTCAGTCGATTATCTTACTCAACATAATAAATCATGCGGAAATATACTTTCTTAATTCACTAGTTGAAGCTTTAATTATTATGGTCATAAGGTAAAAAGATGAAGGAGTAGCATACCAAAGTAATTTTTTTTTATTATTTTGCAGTAGTTTACACTCACAATCACAAAAATTACCAAATTAACTTAAATATTATTTGAAGGAAAAAGAATAAAATTCTAAATTTTTACGCAATTGGTCCATCAACAATTTAGTTAGCAAGATGCTGCTAGAAACGAAATTTGGATATTTGCAATAGATTTCTTGAAGCTATTGAACTCATTTAATATTTTGTAGCTCTTCAAAATTCAACAAATTCATCTTCAACAATAATAAAGTGGAAGTGAAAGTTTTGTTCAAGGCATGAAGAGGTGAAATTTGGAAAACTCAACACCCATGCACGATACAATCATTTCCCGCTATCAATTTTACAAACTATTTTGTTGAACACTTAACATGTGTAGGAAGAGATTGTGACACGTCAATCTATTATCTTAGTAAAACACACTATTGGATAGATAAATGAGTATCAACGGACAAAACATTAAAATATGTACCGAAACATACTTTCGTAATTCAGGGGTTGAAACCTTAATATTCAACGTGGTCACCAAAAATTATAATGGCCATAAAGTTAAAACATAAAGGAAGAACGTGTCGAAGCTACCTTTTCGGATTTAATTTGTAGTAATTTACATTTAACATTTCAAAAATTACCAAATTGCCCTAGCAAATTATGTGCTGAAAAAAGCCAAATTCAAATTAAAAAAAAATCAGTCCATCAACAATTTAGTAAGCAAGGTGCCTTTAGAATCAAGATTTGTTTATTTGCAATAGATTTCTTGTTACTCTTGAAATCTTGAAGCAATTAGGAGACCGATCAACTAAAAAAAAATTTTTTTTACGTAATATTTTATTGTATTTTAAATTTCGATTGGTTTATTTTAAACAATAAAACTCTTCATTGGTTTTGTTTTACGTATACAGAGGTGAAAACGTGTTGACAAAAAAATTTAATTCTTTTACAGGAGATAATAGTTGCTCTCTATAAATTTTTCAAATTTTTATGTTGAGCATGTACCATGTGTAGTAAGACATAGTGACACGTCAATCTATTATCTTAGTCAATCACCCTATTGCCGAAATGAGCATCAACGTTGCGCCCCTGGGGCTCGCTTGCCCGACATAATTAGGGCATATATTGCCCTGTTTAACCAAGCACAATACATGACAATAAGCTGTGACAAATTGCGGGTCTCGCCCAGATCAGCTCCCGAAGGGAGAAATTTATTGCGTCCAACCGACTGAACGCAATGAATTTTATCGTTGTTATCACCACCATCCCTCCTCTTAGGTACCGACACGAAAATAATTAAAAGATTACGACGTAATTGATGTTGGTAGCGGTAGAAATTCAGAGGGCGTACTGGGGCGATTTCATGGACTCTTTGTCCGTTTGACACCTGGCCTACCCAGCTTGTTAACTTTGTTACTGTGTCGGCCTCGTACGTTCTTTTATTCAATGTTGACTTTTACAACGTTTCCTATAGCAATTCGTTTGTGATTTGGGATGTTGCGAACTGGTACAGGATGATAGGGGAGGCGCGCATTTGTGTTTTGAAATAGGTACAGGGGCGATTTGTGTTGGTCAATTGGAGACACAATTCTTGTCGGAAGAAAGACTGATTTATTGACAACAAAACGAAGTTGATGACAAATTTGGAAATTTTTACTTTTCGACAAATTGCTTTACAGCGAAAGAGACTGTAAACGATTTGGTTGTGATTTCATTAAATTTACTCCAACAATTGCGGTATTGGATGACCAGTATCTGAAAAATATTTGGCAATTGCGTATCAGTTGAACCAATAAGAATGTTCATAAGGAATAAAATGTGATTCTTGCTTCACAAAGCGTGATTAAACTGTCATCAAAATTTTGATTGGTGATTACAGAGCCATCCGATGCTTCTTAGAAATTTGAAACAAACCCAAGTTAAGTTTGTTAATTTTCTACAGAATGCAACAAACGGCTAATGTCCAATTAATGTAATAAATTTTTTAGAGAAGCGCTAACGGCTTGTTAAATTCTTGTTACAGTTGTGCTACCGGACCAATAAGCTTTTAATACGATGTATCATTAATGTGTAAAAGCTCACTTAAAAAAATTAAAAAAAATTGTACAAATGGCAAAAACACATTCCGTATCTGTTGGTTTCTGAAAAAGTTTTCTGATTGGCTTCTAATTGCTCAAAATTGGCGCTCATTTGACCCTCCCTAAGCAATGTTCATGCAGACGCAAGAGGCAGTGGTGGCAAGTGGTGAAAAGGTGCTAAAATCCACTAATAATATAGAAGACGGATTCACATAATTTCCCAGTAGTGGATGTCAAGATAATGACCGATTTTTTGCACCAAACAGTGATTTTAATCCACCGGTTATATCATATACCATACTGAACACTCAGGTGGCACCCCACATGGAGGATGGAGGTACCGCCATTATCATAAGACAGAAACTTAAACACCATGAACTGGAAGGGCATAAAGGGGCATACCTTAAGGCAACAACAATGAGTCTTGAAACTCAAGAGGGAAATATAGTAATATTGACTATTTATTGTTCACCTGAGCACAAGAACAAAAAGTTAGATTTCGAAAAATTCTTCAAAATATTAAGACAAATTTGCAGCTGGCGGAGACTGGAATGCCAAACACACTCATTGGGGTTCTAGAGTAACAACTAGCACAGGTAAAGAATTGCTCGCAGCTATATCAACTAATAAGGTAATCTATCTCGGTATTTCCCAACCCACCTACTGGTTCAGTGATAAAAGAAAACTCCCAGATTTGCTAGATTTCTACATTATAAAAGGAATCAATAAAAACAACTTCAGAAAGAATCTTCCCTTGACTTATCGTCAAACCACTCACCAACCATAGCTCCTATTTTCAACAAGGCTAGTAAAAGCATACGGCCATCTAGTTTATAGGTTTATAAAATAAACTGGGAAGAGTTTCGAGAAAATCTTTTTTAAAACTCCTTAAGAAATTGATCTAGCAGTTTATCAAATAGCCGAAACACTGCAAGACAGATAATATTCCAGTTACAATCAGGCAAAAAATTGCAGAGAAAAGAGAGTGAAGCAAAAAATGGCAGAACTTAAGAAGGGTAAATGATAAAACTAAACTTAACAAAGCAGTAAGGATCTGAAGAAATTACTTTTGGGTATTAAAAGCAAAAGTATTCAAGAATACTTAGGCTTTTTTACCCCCACTGAAGTTATTGACTATTTTTTATCAAGGTGACAAGGAAATTAAAAAGGCCACAACAATTCTATCCTTCTGTACATTTCGGAAAATGGACAGGAATCAACAAATAGAGAGCAACTGCCGTTGCAGATCATTTTGCAAAAGCATTTGAATCGAATGAAGCAGACTCCATTACAGATTATAAGGACATTAGCGATTACTTAGGTACTCTATTACAAATGAACCTACCAATCAAAAAATTTAGTTTTCGAGAAGTTAAAAATACTATCATAAAGAACATAAATTCAAAAATGGTACAAGGGTAAGATACTAAAAGAATGTTTATAGCTTCGCAACAAATCTTCAATGCTGGTGTAAAAGTAGGTCACTATCCCAGCCAATGGAAAGTCTCACAGATTGTTATGATACTAAAAAGTGAAAAAATATACTCAAAAACTAACGCCATACAGGCCAATAAGTTTCCTACCAATGGTCTCTAAAGTATTAGAAAAGCTTTTATTAACACAATTGATTACAATTTTAGAAAAAAATAAACTTATCCCAGACCATTAGCTCGAATTCAGAGTAAACATGACGCAATTGAAAAGGTACACAGGTTCACAAAATATCAGCTGCTTTTGAAAAAAATCTTTCCTCTCAACAGCTTTCCTAGATATTAGTCAAACATTCGATAAAGTCTGGCACGAGGACCTACTTTGTAAGCTGAAGAGACAACTACCGCATTCCTTCTTTTCCTTTCTAAGATCCAACTTAACAAATAGATATTTTCTGGTTAAATAACAAGATTAATATACGTTACTGTAGCTGGCGTACCACAGAGAAGTGTACTGGGACCAATTCTTTATCTTTTCTATACCGCACAGTTTCCTTCCGAGCGGAACACAGAATTTGCTACTTTTGCGGATGATACGGCAGTTCTTTCTTTGCATTCAAACCCTTTATAAACATCAGAATATTTCTAAGACAACCTTAATAAAAAGTTAATCAGTTCATGTAGCTTTTACAGTAAAGAGGCAAGAATGCCCACCAGTCACCCTTAATGGAACACAGCTAATCCAGGCAAATAGAGCAAAATATTTAGATATAAATCTCGATAGACGACTAACTTGGCAGAAGCATATATTCGCCAAAAGGAAGACTCTTGGGATTAAATTCAGGAAGATCCACTAGCTAATTGGTAGAAACTCTTAGCTAAGACTTGAAAACAAGCTACTTGTTTATAAGACAATCCTCAATCCAGTGTGAAGCTATGGCATAGAATTGTGGGAAACAACCAGCAATTCGAACATCAATATTCTGCAACGTTTCCAAAACAAGATCCTGCGATTCATAGTTAACGCACCATGGTATGTCACATCGTCATCGATAGAAAAGGGCCTTCAAGTGCTGTTAATCAAACAAGAGATTAGGCGTAACAGTGTAAAATTTAGTGATCAAATAAGTGCCCACCCCAATATACTTGCTAGATAATTGGTATATAACAACACAGATGAAGTACGTAGATTAAAATATTTTAGACCCAACGATTTGATAAAAAAATTTACGACCTAAGTGTAAATATGTAAAATATCAATCATAAGGATAGCGGTCCAGTACAGCTAAATATTCACAGAAGTTTCTTTATTGGAAGATACTTTTGCGCCCCTATTCTATTCTTTTTATTTTGTTTTATTTTATTTTATCTTAAGACATTAAAGTTACTCATTGTCTTCTTTGGACAGATCGTAAATTTTTTATTGGGGAAAACATCCTTAAAATTTCTATATACCTAGAGGCATTGCACATGCATCTTCAGGAAGTGCATTTAAATATCTACAATTTTCAAAAATTGTAACGTCATTGGTACGAGTACCACAACAATTAGGGTTAAAATTTATAAGACCTTCAAGGATATAGATGAAATTAAATATTTAATACTTTGTATATTCCGTTCAATTGAAAGTCTGTTGATCGGCTGCACTTGGTTTTTGGATTTTAATTTCTGGAGAATCAAAAGATTGTACTTTTAAAAAAATAATTCTAAACTGTAAAGGAAAGTTCCTTCTAATAGAAGTGTTTTGTGACCAAATAATTAACTCTTTCATAAGTTTAGACAAAGTATTATTGCTTCGATGAAATATTTCACTTAAATACGTTTTTGAGACTTCAAAACATATAACATTTTCTTAAATAAATTAATTGCGGTATGTTTTGGAAGAGCAAATTTTATTGAAGATGTAGCCATATTCTCTACTTTTGGATTAACCTTTACTACGATAATGAACGTGTGTTTAACAAGCAAAATTCGACTTCCTTATATACAATATTTGTTCAATCTCTTCTAAACTTGATATAAAAGAAGTTTTGGTGGCAGTATGTAGATCTTTCTCTTCTATGCTGTGGTGAAAAGTTGAGGGTTGTGGCTGTTTAAGAATGCATAAAGTCTAGAGTACCTATTCTTTTTGCATTTTTTTTCTTGTGCTTGATTATCACTGTTGAAATGATATTTCTTGAAAAATATCTTCTCTGGTTAGCAAGTAAAAATATGAGGGACAGCTTCTCTTTTTATTTATTTATTTAAGCAGCAACTTTACTTAACTTTTACTTCCAATAATTCTCTAATGTTTTTCATGAATTAAACAGCAATCAAAATATTCTATAAGCATTTTTTCTGACTAAAATATTATATTTAATAAGTCTCGCTATTGTCCTGTTGAGACTTCTCTATTGGGAAGAATTTTTCTTCATGTTATTTCAGGTTTGCTAGCAATTTTTTTTAGTTTTCATTGCTTCTTCTTTGCATAAGTGGCTGCATTATTTTATTGGAGTGTATTTTTATCTTCTCATAATGTTTTTGCCTTTTCTTCTCTATTGCTTCTTTGACTGTTGTAATTTTCTGCAACCAATCAGTACAGTTCTCTCATTTTAAGGTCTATCTGCTTTCGTTCTTTATTTATGTGTCCTTTCCATCGAGGCGAATTTCCAAGTACTGATCACGGGGTGATAATGGAATTTCCGTATTGTTAATGTGCACTGAAGGGCATTTTCTTTTTTTAGTGTAAATGCTGCATGCTGTGATTTGCTTTCGTTAATCTTTATTTTCCATTTTTTGGTTTATTCTTTTATGTGGAAGAGCTGGTTTTGCAGGCTTACGTAGAAAATTACCGGATATTCATGAATACCTTAAGACAACAGTATCAATTGCAAAGGTGTCTGTTGTGGTAGAATTTACTGTAGAAAGGTTAGATATGTATGTAAGGTACAAGACTGGCTCTAAGACGCTGCCCTATGAGAGTACAGACTTGATGGGTTGGAATTGAGAAGTTTCATTGTTTCCCATTTTTTTACATGCTGAGGGTTGTACCTTTTCCGGTATTTATAATAAGTCTGGAGTACTAATTATTTCTGCCATTCCCCGTTCTTGTAATTTTCACTGTTTAAGGGAGATTTCTTTAAAGAAATTTTAATTGGTTAGCAGGTAAAAATACGAGGGACTGTTTTACTTTTTATTTGAGCAGTAACTTTACTTAGCTTGTATTTCTAATAATTTTTCTTGTCAATCTCAAGCTGCAGGCCACTTAATAATGAGATTTATTACAATAATTTTTATTATCTGAATTTACGTTAAAATGATCATCGCAACAACAGAGACAAATGCTAAGTAAAACATCCGCAAGATTTTTTCTAGCTGCAACAATCCACTTTTGGTTTCTTTTAAATTCCGGGCCCTCTTATAAGAATTCTGTTTGGGTTTTATTTTAAAGTATTTATGCAACCAGGAACAAATCACCACTTTTTTCAACTCATTTTCTCCTTTTCCAACCCATGCTTTCAGAAATAGAAGAAGAAAGCGAGTTGTTCTCGGCTGACAATTCGCGCGACTCGGCAGAGCAGGCAGGTGACGTCTGACGTCACGAGTGCCAACTTCGCTCTCGTGTACGTTTTCTAGCCTCGTCTTAATAGTGAAAAATATTATGGCTTGATTTCAATAAAGTAAGATATTTGAGCCAAAATTTGACTGTTTTAGATCGAATCACTAGTGAAAGGACTGATTTACGTAATAATTGAAAATTAGTGAACATGCCCACTTAACTCTTTCCATATTGATTTGAATAATTTCTGGACCGTTCTGATAAGTTGTAAGTGTTAAGTTTTTCGATGTTGGGGCGCGAAGTGGCGGGCAACGGTTGGTCCCGGCGTTTCCCTTTAACTCCTGGTAAAAGTAAAATAATTCAGTGGAGTTTCGAACGGCAAACATTTTAAAACATTCCTCCATCACTCATACCAAACATTGACTTTCGCTCCCTCCTCGGTGTATAATGCCGACATTTACTAAAATAATTTATTTAGCAGGAAAATGTATAACTGTCGGTAAATATTTCCAGACCAAACTGAGGCATACTTTCGTTTTGTATACTCTCCAAATACGGTCCGCGCACGAAATTCCGTTCCTCACGTACAAACGGGCAAAGATTCCAGTGTACATAGTACATATTTAATCTAGCGAGCTGCGGAACACTCCACTTTATTATTTGACACTCTTATAATGCGATATAGATTGTGCACATTGACGAATTTATTATGTTTGAACATCGGAAATTCCTCAATCAATTTTTCCCGACGCCGCCGCCTAATGTTAGCGTTCCTCCAGTTCTGTTTATTCACAATAAAAAAATCAGTTGATATAGAACGAAAAGAAAACTGCTGAACGGCTTGATGGATATTATCGACTGGTTTTTTCAAGAATTTCAATAACAGTTTTGTTCTCGACGATTGTTTGTTCGTTAACAATAAATTACATGTGATAATTATCTTTATATTATTTAAACAGTACCTTGGTTCGAATATGAAGTAAAGAACGGTTGATTCTGGAGTTTCAGACAAATAATTCGGGCGAACAATGCCGTGAATCATGACCGTGTTTGCTTTATAAAACTGACGCTATCTCTATCTCCGTCCTTATTAAATTATGTCGGGATAAGAAAATTTATTATTTATGCTCATGACGCAATTTGCACCGAAAACAAGGCCATAATTATATCGGCCAGTCACAAGGGCCGGAGCGTAAATAAACTGATAATTTTTGAGGTTTTGACTGTTTGTGGATTGTAACGAATCGCTTTTAGAAAAATTCTAGAATTTTAAAACTTTCTGTCCATCTTTGCTATTTTCAATATTTTAATTCCTTTATCTACAAAGAAGTCATTGTTGCTTTAGAAAATATCTGGAACTAGTCTGTTGAATCAGAAGACATCTTAGGAAATAAAATATTTCTTTTTAAAAAATGTTGCATTGCCACTATCTTTCTGTGCAAGATTGTGGATTAATTAGAAATTCAGCTATAACATTTTACAAAAATATTTTCACATGAACTGGAGATCTTATTAGCTGTTCCTGTCTCTTAAAATTCTATATGCATAGCTAATAGGGCATTAGAGAAAAATAATTTAAAGAAAGGTGTGTTGGTCATAAAATTTGGTCAAGTTACATTTAAAACTTTTTTCAATCTAGCAATCTTTTTGTCTGAATCAATATTTTACATGTTTGCTATTTACATGCGCGGTTTTATTTAAAGCCTTATGGTTTAGTAGATATATGGAGCTCAACACTTTATGAAAGCTTGACCAATACTTTTGAAAATTCTTGATAATTTTCACCTTTAGACAAAGCCACCACATGGTTTAAATCATGGAAGAAGGAAAGAAGTTAAATTTACTAAACCAAAATCTTCTCAGTATATCAAGTGTTAAAATTTTAAAGTGTGCAAGATGAATAAATCCTGAAAAAAAATTCTCTTACTGTTAGATGATGAAGTTTTCAATTAATGCTCGTTTGCACTTTTCAAAATCTCAAGTCCTGTACTTATTGTTTCTCTTCTTCTTTGTTTTAACTTGTGTAAATTTAATATTTTTACATATTCTTATACGTTTCCTTTTTTCTTGCGTTTTGGTTAATCTCTTTATGCACATAAGTTGCAGTTGAAAAATTGTAAATGAAATGAGACGTCGTTGATCGAATGCGACCAAAAACTGAATTTTTTATTCTTTCCATCGGTTTATTTTTACGTCGTTGCCAAAATTAAAAGGACTGTTTGTCAGCATTTATCATCTAAAGAACAGAGAGTGTTGTTCCCTCAGGATTACAAGTTTGTGTTCGCCATGCTCAAAATTTATAAATTGATATTCAAATTAGAGCATTTATCGTCCAATTATTTTGAATAATTTTTTTCCTTGTAGTGGTTTTATGGTAGTAAGTAAATTGAACTATCAGCTTGTTTAAAAATTTGCCATTTTTCTAATTCATGAGCGAACAATTAAAAACCTCATGATTTGATAGATATAGAGTACGGCATATCTGGACATTTTTTAATATTAGCCACAGCCACTACAGCAGTTTAGTGAATAATAGAAATTAATAAGCAGAATTTACTAAACCGGAATCTTATCAGTACAACATCAAGTGTTGAAATTTGATACAAGATGGATAAGTTCTGAAAAAAATCTTAAACATCTCTTACTGTTATATGATGAAATTTTCAATTAACCCACATTTGTGCTTCTCAACATCTCAATACTTATGACAAATTTAATTTTGATTTAAAATGACTCCCAATTCACACTCAATCTCTTTCTACATATATTCTAGAAGGTTCGTCTTTTAATTTGTTTAAAATTAATCATTTTACTTATTCTTGGACGTTCCATTTTTTCTAAAGTTTTGGAAAACCTCTCCACATAATTTTTAGTTGCAAAATTGTAAATGAAATAAAAATATTTTTAGAGTGAGAGACGTGGTTCAATTCATGCGAGCAAAAACTGAATTTTGTATTCTTTCCATTAGTTTATTTTTACGTCGTTGTCAAAACTTGAAAGAATTTTTGCAAGCAATTGTTATTTAAAAAAGCAGAGAGTTGTCCTTCTCTCAGAAATACAAGTTTGTGTTCGCCTTACTCAAAATTTATAAATTGGGATTCAAATTAGGGCATTTATCGCCCTAATTTTACTCCAAATAATTAACCCATTTCCAAATTTAAAAAAGTGACTCGAGCTATAAATGCTATTATGAAGATTTTGATACTTCGATCTACAAAGAAGTTTTTGTTGTTTTGAAGAATCTTTGAAACAAAAGTGTTGAGCAAAAAGTAGAAAAACGTTTTCCATGCTAAGCCACCATTCGTCTTTGAAACTTAATAGCAAATTAGTAAGTAATTTTTTCAAAATAATTCTTCTCGAAAATGGAGGCGATATTAATTGTTTTTGCCCCTTGTAATTATATGAAGTTAACAAATAAGGGTAAGAAGAAACAAGATTTTGAAGGAAAGCGTTTCGGTTATAAAATTTGCTCAAATTGCATTAAATGTTTTTTTTCTAGTGTTTTTATGGCAGCAAGTAGATTAAAGTCTTTGGTTGTTTGACATTCTTCCAATTCATGTACAAGAACGATTAGAAATCTCATAATGTTGTAGATATAGAGTACTGCACATCTGGACATTTTTTATTATTAGTCAGGGCCACTACAGCAGTTTAATGAATAAAAAAAATGAACAAGCAGAATTTACTAAACCGGGATCTTATCAATACAACATAAAGTGTTGAGATTTGATACAAGATGAATAAGTTCTGAAGAAAATCCTTAACATCTCTTACTGTTATATGATGGAATTTTCAATTAACCCACATTTGTGAATTTCAAGATCTCAGTACTTATGACAAATTTTATTTTTTATTTAAAATTTCTCAGTTTCTTTCTACAAATATTCTAAGAGGTTTGCTTTCTTTAATTTACTTAAAATTATTATTTTCACATATCCTTGGACGTTTCTTTTTTTCTAAAGTTTTGGTTTACCTCTTTGTTCAAATAACTTTTAGTTAAAATTTTTTAAATTAAATAAAAATATTCTCAAAGTCAGAGACGTACTTGACCGGATAAAACCAAAAAATATAATTTCTATTTTTTAGGTCGGTATCCAAATTAAATAATTGTGGTATAAATGCTGTTATGAAGATTTTGATTCCTCGATCTACGAAGAAGTTTTTGTTGTTTTGGAGAATCTCTGAAATAAGGTGTTGAGCAAAGATTTGAAAAAAGCTGCGTTTTCTATGTTACGCCCTTTGGCTTTGAAAGTCAATAGAAAATTAGCAAGTAACTTGACCCTTAATACATTGTGTGATTTTTATCCTTTTAGTGGTCTAATAGTAGCACGTAACTAAAATCTTTGCTTGTTTCAAAATTTGCTATTCTTTCAGTTCATGTACGAGAGCCATTAAAAATCTTATGAACCGGCAGATCTACAACAGTAGTTTAATGAATGAAAAAACTAAAAAGCGGAATTTACTCAACAATAAATGTTGAATTTTGAAAGTGTCCAACGTTGAAAACTTCGGAAATTTTTTTTGTTAAGTTGCTCTTCTATTTTTCTCGACGTTTTTTAAATTAGCAATTTTTGCATAATTTGAAAAATTTTGTCCGCGTTTCTTAAATTATAAACCCTACAAGAGTAGCAAAAATTTTTACGAAAATTGTGTGGATGTTGGGATTGCCTTTGGTTGGTTATCCCTCGACGATGATCCCCCGTACCGCCCCCGAAACGTCGCATGTTGTTTAAACATTACCGCCGGATGAGCTCTGTTTATAACAAACACTAATGTGGCGAATTACACACCGTGATCCAAATTGATGTACACAGTTAAACAGAATAAGCATATTCCTCATTACGGGACGGCCTTCCTTAGCTCGACTGAGGGAAGACTTATTTACCAACGTGCTAATTATGATGCCATAGCTAATACTGCGGTTAAAATTCAAACAAAGAACAACCTCAGATATTCTCGGAACCTTGACGGATAATTACGAAGATTTCAACCTAAAATTTTCGACAAAAAATCCGCCAATAAAGAAACAAATGGCCACATTTATCGGTCGAATTAATTATTTAAATCAAAATTTAATTTAGTTAAACAGGCGTTAATCTAACGAATATGCAAATTATCATTTAATTTCGATGACGATTCCTGGATTTTCACAAAAGTGATTAATTAACGTTCCGGAAAGGGGTCGGGTTAATACTATGTCCATTTCCGGACGGGTCGCGTGGCTATGATATCGGTTGGGTCACGTGTCAAAAGGGCAATCATTAGACAATTTAGTGTCGTTTGCATGATATCGTCATTAATTTGACACGATTCCGTTCGTATTCAGTCACGATTTCATTGTTGATGGTCGATTTTTTTTTGTTGGATATGGGAAAAAATCTGAGAACTCCGATAAATTCGCTTAACCTTTTACTGGGTGTAATCCGCAACGGTTTGACGTAAATCCTCTCGTACACGTAATCCTAGGTATCCTGTATATTGAAGAGGATAAATAAATTACCGATTAGCCTGCGGCCCGGATCGGGCATGCCAAACTGGATTACATCGGCCAGATTCGCTTCCGCAACGAAGATGAGGGATGTTAACATCAAATAGAGCCGACGGGGTGGACGAGGCCGCTTCCTTTCATACAAATTTTAAACAATTTTGCCATGGGTTACCTTCTTACGGAATTAGGACTGAAAGAGACCTGAAACCGACAAATTTATGAAATAAGAAAAAGAAGGTAATAGATAAAAAAAAAATTGATTTTGCGATTTTGGGAATCTTAGAAAAATAATTTGCAAATATCATTTGGCGAGACCGAAAAAAAATTAAGAGCACGTAATCAAAAAGCAACTGCAACTGTCTGATCAAAGATGTTGATTAAGTGCTTTTGTGTTACATGTGAAAAAAGATCAAATTTCCGTGTTTACCGGACAATCCCAAACTTAAAAATTTTGTTGAATTATTATAACAGCAAAACGATGTATTTTGCAATTACATATGTAAATACACCAAAAGTTAGATTAATCGTTTCAAAACAGGCACCTAGAAAAATATTTACATGGTGAAGAATTTACATTTTTTCAGCGCATTGATGCATCACTTAAAATTTTTGATTTTTTGGAAAAACATTATTACATATACCTATACAATTATTTTTTCAAACGATTTAGAGTAAAACTGGAGATTCTTTCTAAGAATAAGTAGATAAAAGATATGTAGGAAGTAGCACCAAATGATAAAAATGCAAAATAATAGTAAGGTGGTCGATAATCATGTAATAATCCCAAATAAACAAAGACGCTATCAATGCAGGTGCTATTTTCTTTTTGCATATCATTTCTATATGCTCATGATAAATAAAAATAAAGATTAGTTTTAATAAAAGACGAAAAAGAAAAACTTTGAAACCTGGACATCTAACAAACAAAAGGAATTCCTTTACAAATGTTTCGAGTACATTTACGTCATGAAAAGAATGATTCTGCCTCAAAATAAATAATAACATTTGGATAAAAGTACGTGAAAATAAGTTTAAAAAATTACACATTAATAAAGACAAGAGATTTTAAAATTAAATAAATATCATAAATTATCCACTACAGAAAAGTGTTTATTCAATACACTGGAACGTATGGCCTAGCATGTGAATGAGATATAAAGATAAAAACATTTAATATTCATGAAGCCAATTTTTATTATGTCCCAAAAAACATTTAATTTTTAAAGGGGCAATGCCCTGGAGGAAGGCTATAAAAGAAATTAATAGGTAAAGGTCATAAATTTAAAATAAAAGAATTATAACGACAATTGCTCTAGTTGTCCAACGTTTTAACAGGATTGATGTCTTTCTTCTATTAAACATTACAGCAATTTTAAAACCAAAAATCCAAAAACTAATTTTATCATAAAAATGTCAATATAAGATGTTGCTGACAAAACTGATTTTGGGAATGCAAGTTTTTAATTTTATTGTTAGATGCAATTTTACTGTTAAATGCAACGTAGAAAAAAGTTCCGCAAAAATCTTTGCAAACTTTTTAATAAAAAATGTGAATTGCTACCTGCTACCACAACTTTATTATTTAATAATGAAAAGAATAAAGATCTACTGAGTTAATTCAATAGAAGAAAAGACTATTCAAAATTGTGCTCGCATCGTTACAATTTGTTAAGGGATGCAAATTTTGAATTTCGTAATTTTCTGTTGTTTTTACATTATGACTTTTCAATTTTTTTTTGTTTTGGGGTTCCTTTTTTTATATCACTTTAAAGATTGTTCTGTTTCCACTTTTTCTGTAATTTTAGCTAGTCACATTAGCATTTATAATATGATAATAATAGAATAAAAAAATAGCCAAATAATGGCACTAAGAAAGAAGTTAAAAGATTAATTTTTTTTTTATATAATTCCTTATTGTTCCTTGTTCTTTATTTTTTATTTCTATATAAACTTTGAAATAATTCTCACATTTTTTTGATACCTTCATAATTTTCTTTATTTGTTCTGCGATTCACAGTAACATTTTATAATTCTCTATGTTTTTTTATATGCAACTTTTGTTATCTCTTTTTAATTTTTTTTTCTATAATTCCCGTTAGTTTTTTCAGGTTTTATAATTTTCTAAGAATAAAAAAGTTATATAGAAATATTTAAATAATTACACTAAATAAATAGCAAAAGATTTCGTAAAAAAATAATTTTTATAGCAACGTAACGAAAAGAATAAAAATGATGTACAAAGAAGAAATCTAATGGCATCTAAAATTGAAATGTATGCAAGAAAACGAAAGAGTCATTTCTTCAAAGGTACAAGATTACAAATTAATGACAAAAAGACGGGAGAAAACCAAGGTGAACCAAAATTTTTTTCTATAATTATTTAATTCTTATAGAAGAGTGTTTCTCTTTAAAGTATTTTAATATTTTATTTATTTAACATTAAAATAATTGTATGCTCACTCCAGACCTGTTTCTTCTAATAGAGTAACTAAGTATACGGTTTTAGCTATCTTCTCTTTACGTATCTTAGTTAGCCCTAAAAATTTTCTTATTTAAATATTAGAGCTGGGTATGATGATAATATACAGTAAGAAATTTCCAATGATTTCCATTTTTAGGATGTTTAAGATTTTTTAGATTCTCGTGCGTAGTTAAACCACAAACAGTTTTTACAGCTTTACAAAATGCTTCCATCAACCTCAAAATTTGTTTGGGTGTCAGCAATTCTGTTCATTCTTCTACGTCAGTTGGTACCATTTTTTGCGAACAGAGTTCTGTGGTTGTGACTTATTTGGGACACAATTGTGGTATTGTCCAGATTAGAACTAAATAGACTTCGTTTTTACTTTATTTCCTACAGTAGTCCTCCAATGCGATTCTGCATTTGGTTGACTTCTCACCTGTTTTATGTTATCATTTTCCCTTTCACACATGTTTACTCTAAAAATTGTGTTAAACTTTTAACAAAGCTCATTTTATCAAACTTTTTCTTCACTATTTGCTGAAATATTTTTGTGCGATATCTTTTTCTTGGAATGGTCGCACACCCATGTTATCTATAGTTTTCAAAGATCTACTTCCATAACGATATTTAAAACGTTACAATCATCCATCACCTGTAGGAAATTTTACATTGCTTCTTGGATTAAAGCTTCAATACAAGTTTAGTGCTTTTAACTTTATTCCTTCTCCAACAACTGGTAAATGTCTTTTTCGTTGTGTTATAAACCATTTATATATATTTTTTTCATTCCATTAGGATTTAATAAGTGACTGGCAGTAAGATAAGAACTTAATTTCTCTTGTTTTTGATAGAAACAATTGTTGATTTGGCTAAACCACATTTCTTGGAAAGAGCAATTTTTGTCATTTCTTTTCTATATTCTTTATAACTCTCGGCTTTTCCTAGAGAAAAAGATATTATCTAATGGTACTTGTTTTTTATTTTTGGAATTTTACACTTTACCTTTGCTCTGTACCGAACCTGCACATGAATTCAATTAAATTGTAGTAAGAAATGATCTTTAAGTGCAAAATGCAAATTTTGATAATTTGACTCATGGTCCTGTTAGAGTTTCTAGACATGAGTCAAGCATTCAACAAGTTGTGAACTGTTGCACAAAATCAAACAAACACTGCCAAATTGTTTTTATGTTTTATTGAAACCATATCTAACAGATAGGTCCACCATGAAACTTCTCAGTTCCAGCTCATCAAATCTGGACTCTCACGAAGTCTTACGGTCAGTCTTGTATCTTATATCCACATCTGTTTTCCTACAGAAGATTCTACTGTTACCTTAGCTGTCCGTAAAGATCCGGTAATTGCTTCAACAAATCTGGAAAACTACCTCTTCCACATACAAAACTGGATAAAAAATTAAAGATAAAGATTATTGAAAGTAAATCTTAGCATGCAGCATTTACATTAATACAGAGAAAATGTTCTCTAGTGTACATTAACAATACAGAAATTCTATTATCACCCTGTGTTAGGTACTTGGGAATTTACCTCCATACTAAACTTAATTGAAAAGAACACATAAGCAAAAAACGAAACCAAATAGACCCTAAAATAAGAGAACTGTACTAGTTGCTTGGTAGAAAATCACAAATGACGTTAGAGAATAAATTACTAGTATACAAAACTGTAATTATTTGAATCTATGGTATTGAGCTTTGAGGCTTCAGTAGGAAGTCTAGCGTAGCTATAATTCAACGAGCACAGTCGACGATTCTAAGAGCATTAATAGACGCTCCATAGTCACAAATCAGATACTACATCAGGATCTTCTTATCCCAACAGTCAAAGAAATAATAGAGAAGAGAAGCCAGAAACATCACAGGGAAAATTGAAATACACTCGAAGAAGATTCTGCAGCGACTACTGCAAGAGAGAAACGTCAGAAGATTGAAAAGAGGATAGCCAGAAAACCTGAACTTAGGTGAAGAAGAAGCCTTTTCAATGAGGAAGTCTTAACAAGACAATAGTAAGACTCCTTAAAAAGAGCAAGAAGAATATTCTGTTTAAATGTCGCTTGGATGGACATGAACATGTACAGTTGAAACAAAAGTAATATTCTTTCTCCATTTTTTATTAACAGTGAGTCAGTATAACAACGTTGGCCTGACATGTGTCTTCAGGGATATTTATTGATAATGTATTTAAACTATTTAAATGATTGTAATATAAATTCTATAATAACAGAAAAAGTACTAAAAACAATTATTTTAATAATTATTTCGTATCACAAAATACTTCCTGGAACACCGCGTAAATGCATTAACTTAGAAAATATTGAATAATGTAGAAATATGAATAAAAATCTTTAGGGCATTATAGATGGTGTTTTGCTATATGGCTTTTTGTACACAATCGTACTAAACACGCTGGTTGTACCTAGAAAATTAGCTAATCGTTGTTTTGAAAATCTGAGCAGACATTATAACAACTCATGTGTGGTTTAAATATTAAATTTTTCAAATTTTTTTGATTAAGCCTCAAATTATTGCCTCATATTTACATCGAAGGCTTCTCAAGCATATTGAGAAACTTTCAAAGTATTTTATTGTTTGAGGTAAAAAGAGTTGCCTAAATCGGGCGTATCTTAAAGTTAATTCAAACTGTGATTACTTCAGCCTTTCATGCCCAACTCAAAAACTATTGCAAGTAGCCAAATTCTAATGGTAGTAACATGTTGCCAACTAAATTGTCGATTAGAGTTTACAGTCAAAATTTCAAATTTCGTTGTTTATTTGGTTATAATATCGATTGCAATTTGGGTTATTTTTGAGGAGATAGAAGTAAATTATTTCAAACTTAATTTGCATATTAGAATAAGCCCTGATTTTTTTCATTTTTCTACTTTACAACCATGCAATTTTTTTTGTTTTCTGATGTGTATTAACGTAATTGGAAATGAAATACGAAGGCATCTTTTCACCTAGTTTTCAACGTTTTGTCTTTCTTAACTAACATTTTACTATTTTCAATAGTGTCACCTGGCAAATAGAAATTAAATTATTCCAGTCAATTCTCTTCAGGTGTAAGTGACGCAGAGGAGCAATACATTTTTATTTATTTTTTATTTTTGTTGATAACTTTTTATTTTTCCTAAAGTTTGCCACTATCCATCAAAAGCTATGGAAATGCATTACCTAATCTGTTCGTAGTTATTAATATTTTTGGGTTAAGTGGTGGCGTTTTTATCGTAAATCGATATTGACTGATAGAAATTCGAATTAATATTCGGTTTGATGATGATTGATTGATTCCATCATCCATCAGGGGTGTTCGCGTCTTCATTGTTTGACACCGGTTTAGCGTATCATCGATCCGGTTGCATCAGTTATCCGGCGGCGACGGCGCTGCAATGAAGACATCCAAAAGCAAATAAACAACCGGGAAACAATTATCGGTTCAATTATAACCAAATAGACAGAATCAATAGTCAATAGTACACAAAGAACGATTACAAAGTTCAACTTGTAATCCCTTTGTTTGTATTAGTTTGTTGACCAATTTTTATTTATATGTACTTTCCTATACGCACGCTTCACGTAATTTGTAAGTAACTTTCTGTAAGTTTTTCTACACATATACAACTACCAAACAGTGTCGCGAATGAGTGAAGATAATCGCATTGTAAATTTGCACTGAAGCTGCTAATGTAAAATTGTAAAAAGTTAAATATTAAGTTTTGCTCTTTTGTCTAATTTATTTATGTTATTTTAACATAAATATTTGACTATTTGTAATTTCTGTTTATCGAAAAATACCGTTTCATGAATGAACTCGGCTTACCGCCGCAAATAATAGTAAATTTGTTCTATTAATTAAAGTAAATGTTTTTTGACGCTTAAGTGTTAGAGTAATCATCTCTTCAATTTATAAATATTAACAATTTGAAAGATAACAATTTTTTTAAATTTCCTCAAAATTATTTTAACTTTCTTTTAAAGTCCGTTTAGACGATTAACATTATCGCTCGGTCAAAGTCGAGAGGAATAAATTTATCATAATTTCAATATTTGCCTATTGAATATTTCACGTTAACAGAGGGGATCACGAAACTAGACGCGATAACAATTTTAAAGTAAATACGAAAGAAAATTTATGACCCCACGTCCTGTTAACATTGTGCGCGAGACAACTGGCGCAAATACCGAACGTCATCGTCTTCCAAATTTTTCCATAAAGTCTGAACAAATAGCCGTAAATTTTTCTGTCTCCTAAGATGATGGAGCAATCTCAACACGACCTGCTTTACCAGCGCTCAAACTTGAAATTACATCGATAATTTCATCTTACTTGATCCTTTATTGATCTATTTTTGTCCACATTGTCAATAATTACCTAAACTTCCACAAGACATGTTGAACTGATAATTTCTTACTTTCTGCAATTTAAAAAAAATTATTGCGCGTTTGAATTTCTTTAGGCCCGGTCTCGAAAATTAATGAAATTTTTGATGCGCGCGCACGATGCAACAAAAATCGACAGAATGAAGTTGCTCACTAAAGGCTACCACTTCAATAACTCTAATTTTACTGTTTTGCAAGCAAATGTCGCCATAAATTCTCGTTGATTTAATTTCAAAGGATTGACAATGCATTGCGGTGTTGCTAACGTGTCGACCGATTATTGATTTATTAAAATCAATTTGCCAATTTATTAATTGTATAAAAATATTGTGTTTAGTGATTGAGAGTCTTTCCTGAAAGTTTTCTTTCATTGCAAAACATTATTTGATACTCTTCAAAATGCCAATTTTTTTATCAAACGATGTTAAGAAGTATGTAGCATCTTTGATCTAATATTTTGAGGAGGATTATAAAAATGAAACGCCCATTCTTCCAATTACTGATATAAAAGAAGTAAGGAATACATATTGGAACTGTGATTAGCTTTATCCTACTTCTCAACTATATTAAAATATATTTTGCGTGCTATCATGTTTGGTTAAATATTTCTTAGTAACACAAAGATAAAACTATTATTTTGTTAGAGAGAGTAGCAGCTGTCTTAGGTGTAAGGATTGCAACAGAAAATACAATTGGGGCTAAATGCAATATCAGAAGCAAGAATTGAATATCTGAGCCAAGTTTTGAGAGGAGAAAGTTACAATTGCTCCTCCTCCAATTTTTAATGAAAGGCAGAATTAAAAATCCTTTCGAAAAAAACACTCCTGCCTGAGGAACGTCAAGACCTGGACCGGCATCAGGAACGTGTAATCTCTCCCACACGGCGGAGGATAGCAAATATTTGCAAGAATCATCGACAACCCACGAAAGGCCGGATATGTCAGTTGAAGAAGAATGGACCAACACGAAATTCAAGCTCTTATATAAAAAAAAAACTTGCTCAAATCAAAAAAGTGTATTCTGTGTATTCTGTAACCGATATTCCTGATGAAGATCAACTTGAAAGATGCTGTTTATTCTCTGGATGAAACATGGCACTGCGTGGGTCATAAACTGATAAAAAATCATGAAAACCACTGTTGTCAACTTTAGGAACTCCAAAAATCATTTGATGATGAAGACGATAACATTTCTTTGGTTTTCCATGATAGTTATGGATAAAAAAATTAAATTTTCTACTATACTGTACGCGATAATAAATTAAAATTTTTAAATTGTAATTATTCAATTGAATTCAGTTTTTACCAATTATATTTATGATAATGCAATTTTATTTCTGTTAATTTTTGTATTATACAAAGGAAGCTTTTCTCCTCGCGCTTAGGTAAATAAGTACACGCAAATTGTTGTTTTTATTTAAATAGCGTTCTATTTATAAGTGTCTGGTTAGACAAAAGATGTATTTTTGCCTTTGTTGATTTGTCTTAATAATTGGTGCTGGTAATTAGATGCGCTGATGATAAACAAGCATAAATGTGGTGGTCGATCGGGTGGTTTTTAGCTGAGTAGTTCCATTGTGCTTCGTCGATTCTGTAGGTGCAATGAAGCATTTTATTGCCTGAATGTAATGATTACAAACAGTCGGTATAGCTGTTTGAGCTTTAGCCACAGGGCATCTCCATTCGGCCGTGCAACGTTTGTTCATTCATAAATACTGGAGGAGCACAAATAAAGTTGGCCTGCTTTCAGGGTGTAATAGAGACGAGAGGGATTGAATTATTCACAAAATATCTTTAATGATTTCAAATCAAGGTTAAAAATTGAGGGCATAATCAAATATGAGCAATAGAAGCAATTTAAAGACAGTTCTAAGCAACAATTTAAAAAATTGTGTTTTATAAATTAGAAAGATAAGTTTGAAAATAAAAATTTAAATAAAGACTGATCAGCGGTTCAAATTCGTAAAATATTTTACTAATAGCTCTCTACACGTAAATACATTTAAACTTAATTAGAGTTGTATGTAGCAACTTCTCAAACTCGTTTCATATATAGATATCAGAATGTGCTAATTTTTACGTTAAATGCAGTCTACTAAAATTGCGCTTAACTCTTTTGAATTACGTAGGTGGTTATCGTATCTAAAAAAAAAAAAAAAACTATGACAGTCGACCACTTGTGATATATCCATTAACACTGGAAGATGCACTACGAAATGTTTTTAGAGACTAATAAATTGTATTAGTTTATAATAAATAAAGTTAAACACGACTACATAAAGGAAAGCAACAACATTGATAAGCATCTGAAGTTAGATACGAATGTTTAGACATGCAATGTACAAATACTTGTATTCTGATCGCAAATAAAATAAATTTAAAAGAAAACTTGAAAATTAGAAAATCTGAAGTTGCAAACAAAAGGATTAAGAAAAATTAGACCGAGAAGCTAAAAGAAGATACATGAAAAATGAAACAACTAATTACTTCTGCAGGGAATTTCCTAAAACATACCTCTAGCTGTATCGTTATTATTTATTATTCAATTTATAAAATCAGAAAAATTGGAAAATTAATTATTAATTTCTCAAATTTTTTTCGAGTCTTGAAAACAATCGTTATAAATTCGCACTGTTTGATCACAATTTTTGTAGCATTTGAAATACACTTGCAACATGTTGGTTAGTTGATTAATATCCATTATTAATTTTTTTTATAAGAAAGTATTTTTGAAACCCAGAAATAGCCACAATACGATATCAACGGTAGTAGTAACGGATTACTGATTATTGTTTCAGTGTTCCAGGGTACACTTGAAAATTTTAAGAGAAATCAAAAAAGTATAATAGCGCATTCAAAGAACAAGAGAAGCAAATGTATTAAACAATAGAAATCAGAATAAACAGCAAAACTAAGCAAATGAAATAGAAATCGAAAATATAGGAAATGCGTAGGTACCTACTGAAGGAAAACAATAAATTTTGCATAAAAATATTTATGGGCATAATAATGAACTAAACGGGGTTGTAATATTAAATTGGGCATAAAGCTGTAATTTAATAAAAAAAACATTGTTTAGGCCTGAATCTTACAACTATTTTTGAAGTTTCTGGAATAAACACGTCATGAGTTTTGTAACTGGAAATTTCTGTTGATTTGAAATGACCCTAATTGCTGCCCTAAATGAGACGAGGAGCTCCAGTTATTGATCTTATTGTTGGATCTAACATAAAACCATTACCTTAATTATAGCACAACTGATTGCTTAATAACTAGCACTATCTGGGAGTAAATAAAACCAAAATAAAACGAAATCTGGTAATAGACGATGTAGTTTTTATTATCTCAAAAACGCATTATCTACGTCATATAATTTACCTTATGTTATTCTTTACTCACTGTACATTGTTT
Organism: Pyrochroa serraticornis; assembly: GCA_905333025.2. Classification (NCBI taxonomy): domain Eukaryota; kingdom Metazoa; phylum Arthropoda; class Insecta; order Coleoptera; family Pyrochroidae; genus Pyrochroa; species Pyrochroa serraticornis. Next base: position 8,517,739 of record HG995153.1, on the reverse strand, counting down.
TGACAGAGTGCCAGTGGCAGTTGAGAGTTTTGTTATTTTATTTGGATTTTGGGAGTGATGCATTGCTGAAGTCAACTGATTAGAAGTGCGAACAAATTAGTTTTCTAAAGTTTTATTTTATTTACCAATTTAGTCCTATTAGGGAGTAAGCATCTTTTAGTGTTAAAAACAGATTTTTTTAGAAATTATAAAAGTCGAGAAATGCAAGAAAAGATAAAAAAAATGTTACTAATAATGATTTCTCTACAAGACATTTCGGATTCATCACCACCTTAGTGAAGATAATTCTAAAATTTGAAATTGTTGGAGCCTAGTAGCGGCTTTTGAAGCACCGCCGAGGATATTGATAGAAGTATTCGTTTTTGAACTTACTCTTTTGCACGTTTTGAATATTTTTGTGCAATACTTACCTTATCTTTGTTATGACAATATTAGAACGTAAACTTTCGAATTTCATAAAAATCATTCTCATTTCTTTAATTTTTTTGATTGCCCTTCTGCAAAACACACAATATTGACGTTTCTTTATGTTCCCCAATTCTGAGGTCGGTGTTCCTTTGCAGTTCCATATAAAAAAAAATGAAAAATATTTTTTGCGTTTATTTTATTTTTTTCTAATTAATCTTAAGTATCTATTTCTTTGTCTTTCAATTAGATTTGACGTCTTCTTATTATTTATTTTCGTAACCTCTTTTATTGCAATAATATTTGCTTCCTAACGTATTGGTAAAATTTCTTTCTTATTCTGTTTTTTATTCTTGTTTTTATTGTATAAGTTTTTCTTTCTTGTCCTAAAGTTTAAAATATTTTTTTAATGTTACCAATTACACCTTTGATTTAACCATAATTTTTTCAACCCCATAAAAAGAATTAAAGTTTTTTTTTATATGATTATGAGAGAATCATGAATCTTATAATATTTAGCGTATTATTCTTACCAATTTGCTTTTTGCTACTGTTGAAATTTTGATGTTGAATTTATTTCTATTTTTAGAGCTTCTCTGTTTCTTTCCTATTAGAAGTTTTGAAGTTGCCATTAGCATTTTTTATCTTTTTGATTATTATTTCTGCTGATTATTATGTCATTTCTGCTTCACAGCAATTATCAAGTTTTGAAATAATATTTTTTACAGAGGTAAGTATACAAATTTTAGTGGAATATTTAAAAAAATTTCATATATCTAAAAGATGCTTGTTAATTGTGGAAAACTTAATTCCCTTTGTTTAATTTTCTTCCCATTTTTGATCCACTTCTCTATTGCAAACAGTGGTTGAAATTATTAATAACCAATAATATTGCTTTTTGTATTTTTTCGTAACACCATCGTTAATTTCTAAACTTTTCTTGTAAAATTTAAGATAAATTAAGATAAATTAAATTTAAGGTAAAATTAATTTAAGAAATTTAATTTTAATAATAATTTAAATTTATAGTTTCAATTTACTTCGTAAATCATAAGTTTGATTTTTTTTTAAATTAACCATAAATGCTTGTTCGTAAAGATTTCTTATTTTACCATAAATTTTAGTGTACTATTGGATAATCTTGTAACTTAAAAGTAGATTCAAAAACTTTTAAAAAACCCTTAATTAGAATAAGTATAGTTATCGAATGACGTCATTACTTAAGAGCTTTTTGTAATTCTCTTAAAAATTTTGACTTTGTTTGCTCTTTCTTTCATGATGTTTGCATCTATAACCTGTTAAAAACATTTTGAACATTTCTATGAAATGTTTTCCAAATTTAATCAATTTTTATTAATCATCTTTTAGTTGCTTCTCAATTATTTTCTTTGTTACTATTTAATATTAAATTCAAAAGTATGGCGAAGTATTAAATTTCTGCACCCATATTTCATTATCCAAATTTTATCCAAATAATCAATAATCTTAATAATTTTCTATTAAATTCTTAATTTTGTTTAAACTTATTTAGTTAGTTTGTTCTCAAATTTTAAAATTTCTTTATTTCAGACGCTTCACCGGAGTTTACCAAAATTTATTTTATTTTGAAATTTAAATTCTTTTTTTTACTGACGTTATTATTTTTAGTATCATTTTTTATTCAGCAAAAAGTATACTGTTGTCAGAGTGTTTCATTAAATTTTTTACAAATCCTTATATTTTCTTAAATTAATCTTAATTTCCTATTGTTTTGTCATTTAATCAGCTTTAATGTCCTTTTCTTATTTATTTTCTTAAACTCTTTTATTACCACATTTGCTTTCTAGCATACTGATAAAATTTCTTTCTCATCATGTTTCTATACTCGTTTTCATTGTATAATTTCTTCTTTACTGTCCAAAAATGTTTCAAAGTCTAAAACATAATTTTTTGAACGTTACCAATTTCAACTTACCATTTATTCTTAATTATCTTTACCCTATAAAAAGAATTAATATTTTTTGTTGTATGATTATGAGATAATCATGAATCTCATAATATTAAGCGTTTAGCTTACTGTTGTATTTTTGATTTTGTTGAATTTATTTATACTTTTAAAGCTCCTTTGTTTCTTTTCCATTAGAAGTTTTAAAGGCCCTATTAGCATTCTTAATCGTTTTCTCATTTTTATCTTTTATAAAATTTCTAAGTGCAGCCTAACGTGAAGCTGTCTATGCATTTTCAATTACTTCATTACTTAAGAATTTTTGCAAAATTTTCTTCAAGCTTTTGGCTGTTTGCTTCTTATTTAATGATGTTTACATCCAAAGCCTGTTCAAAATATTCCAATATATAAATTTCTAAAAAATATCTTTCAAACTTCATAAATTCTTATTAATCATCTTTCAGTTGCTTCTTATTTATTCTCTTTGTTACTAATTAATATTCAATTTAAAAGCATCGCATGCTATTAAATTTCTGCACCTACATAGGTATACTCTACAATCTTTTCATCCAAATAATCAATATTTTTGACATTTTCCTATTAAATTCTTGATTCTATATAATTTATTTAATTAGTTCGTTTTCTAGCGTTTTTCTATGTTTCAGACGCTCCACTCGAGTTTACCAAAATTTATTTTATTTCGAAATTAAATTTTTTTTTACTGACGTTATTATTTTTAGCATAATTTTTCATTCAACAAGAAGTATCCTGTTATTAGAGTGCTCCATAAATTTTTTTTTACAAATTTTCTACAAATCTTTGCATTTATTTTATTTTTCTTAAATGAATCGTAATTTCCTATTGTCTTGTATTTCAATTAGCTTTGATGTCCTCTTATTATTTCTTTTCTTTAGCTCTTTTATTACAATATTTGCTCATAGCATAATAATAAAATTTCTTTCACATTGTATTTTTATAGTCGTTTTTATTGTATAATTTCTTTTTTACTGTTCTAAAATATTTAAAAGATTAAAACATAATTTTTTTGAATGTTACCAATTTCAACTTACCATCTTTTGATTTATCCTTAATTATTCTTGCTCTACAAACAGAATCTATATTTTTTGTCGTACGATTATAAGGGATCCATGAATCTCATAATATTGAGCGTTTAGCTCCTAATTTGGCTACCAATTTTTTCCTGCTACTGTTGTATTTTTAATTTTGTTGAATTTATTTCTATTTTTAAAGCTTCTCTGTTTCTTCCCCATTAGAAGTTTTAAAGTACCCTTTAGCATTCTTAATACTTTTCTCATTCTCATTTTTTATAAAATTTCTAACTGCAGCCTAACGTGAAACTGTCTATATACATTTTGAATTACTTCATTACTTAAGAATTTTTTCGAAATTTTCTTCAAAATTTTGACTGTGTTTGCATTTTATTTGATGATGTTTGCATCCAAAGCCTGTTCAAAATATTTTAATATCTAAATTTCTAGGAAATATCTTAAAAATTTAATCAATTTTTATTAGTTATCTTTCAGTTGCTTTTTAATTATTTTCTTTGTTACTATTCAATATTCAATTTAAAAATGTCGTATGGTATTGAATTTCTGCACCTATATATGTATACTCGACAATTTTTTTAACCAAATAATCAATAATTTTGATATTTTTCTATTAAATTCTTAATTTTGTTTAAATTTATTTTAGTTAGTTTGTTCTCAAATTCTAAAATTTCTTTATTGTTTATGTTTTAGACGGTCCACCCGAGTTTACCAAAATTTATTTTATTTTGAAGTTTAAAATATTTTTTTGCTTCTTATTTATTTTCTTTGTTACTATTTAATATGCAATTTAAAAGTATTGCATGGTAATAAATTTCTGCACCTGTATGGGTATTCTATACAAGTTTTTTATTCAAATAATTAATATTTTTGACATTTTTCTATTAAATTTTTGGTTCTATATAATTTATTTAGTTAGTTTCTTCTCTAGCGTTTTTCTATGTTTTAGACTCTACACCCGAGTTTACCAAAATTTATTTTATTTCATAATTTAAATTCATTTTTTACTGACGCTATAATTTTTAGCATAATTGCCAGTGATTCATTATTTTTTTTTACAAATTTTAAAAGAAATTTCCTATGATGCCTCAAATTTTCTTCTTACTTGGAAACTAGAAGAAATCTTGGTCACATTTTTAGTTCAATTTTCCTAAAACATTTACTATTCCATTAAAATTTTCTCAACGTGTAGCAATGCAAAGAAAACTGTTCAATTCTCCAACCACAAAGTTTTCACTTTCTTCTTTCTCAAACTTTTATTTTTTTTTGACCTAGAAAGTAGATCAGGTAGGTACATCTACCAATTTGGTTTTTGTCGTTTCTTCGCTTAAATTATCTCTAAAATTTTTTCATTTTTGATTATAATTTAATTTTAAAGCGATTTTGCAGTTTATTTTTTAATTTACTAAAAAATAATTTTCAGGAATCATCAAAATTTTCTCAAAATTTTTCCTCATTTCAATCCGCCGAAATTTTCTCCATTTCAGATTTTTCTGTGGATAGTTAATCAAAATCTTTTTATGAATTTTACGCAAAACCTTCCAAACAATAATCAAGTGATAAGTTACGAGGGACGAAGATTCTGGTGAACGAGTCGATTTTATTATGAAATTAAAATTTTTTAAAACCTAAAAAATAGTTGCTCAGTACTTTCAAATTATTCAGTTGATTTTCCAATATTTGTCCTAAAACCATTCCGATTTCTCTGCGTAAGTAATTTTGTTGAAAATGTCTGATAAGTACATTGCAAACCTTTAATCACTGGCAACCACGATTTGTTAGATCTGGAGCCCCCAGACCGCAAGTCTTAAATTCCGAAACAATAATCAGATTTGGCCCTAGAGAGATTAATCGAAGCCGCTCTTGCAAAATTACATTCAAAGTCTTCCTAACAGAACGTCCTTAATCTCAAACTTAAACAAGAACCAAGTGCGATTATTAGCGAAGTTGCAACATCTTCCTAACCATCCCTCGTCGGATATATCATTCCTAATCGGCTTATTAACGGTCATAAGTAACATTAAAATCAAGGGATTCCCATTTAGCAAAACTTTAATTTTTCCAAGAATCCACCACGAAAACCTCGTCATAGTTTCTCCCCACTCTAAACAAAAAAAAAACAATCGAATCCAGCATCCATATCGCATGACCCAAACACAGAAGGGGGACCAGCGGCCCTCCCCTTTAAGTAAACAACCAATCAGAGACCGGCCTGATAAAATCATGGGACCATAAAGCTATGCATGTACATGCTACATGCGTGTTTGTTGTTGGTCGTTGACGACGGGTCTTACGTCGAAACAGCTATCGTCAAACGGGAGCGAAAGAGACAGAAAATGGAAAGGGAGACTAAAAGAGATGGGTGCGTGCCGGCCACATTAATGCACCCCATGAATTTTTAATGAAACGAAGGGAGAGGGTAGCTCGTTGTACCTGCCTGATGTTGGTTTCTAGTTTAGTACTGGATTAATTACTTTAGCCCTCTTCATAACGTTTTGATGCGACGTGATAATTTTTTAACAAAAAAGAAAAAAATTACGAAATTGTTGTTATCGATAAAAATAAATTTTCGATAAAACAATTTGATATGTTAATAATTAGAGAGAATTTCGTTAGTTATCGCCACCTTCTCTGAGTACAACGTCGTAAAATTGAAGGGTTTGAATAAGAAACGATTTCCCCTACACAACTGTTAAAGATCCGGCAAGTACCCCACCAGCGATCCGTTAGATAAACAAGGGCGATTTGCCCTTCAACTACATGTGCGATTCTGTCTAATCCGTCACCGGCTGATCTCTAAAATCTAAAGTTAGTTTCATGGTTAAATTTCGAAAAAATCAAGTCGGCGATGGAGGTCTTCGCTACAACATGGCGTCCGTTTTGCTTTTTTCTTGTTTAACAACTCCCCGCCGGTTTCTCAACAACCAGATAACGTACCTATCGGCGATATGATTCCCGGAATATTGCCCAACCTGCACAAGACATTCTGTGCGACCGTAAACCAGTCTCCATGTTTGCATAAGATGGCGGCTTGTGTTATCTCCGCCACGATAAGGCCAGGTATGCCGTGTACTCAATAAATTACAGCATCTCTCTCCTCATCTCGTGTTTGCTGTGAACACATTCGTTCCCCTGTCTCGCCGTTCCCTTCTCCACCTCCCATTACCCTCTTCACCCCTCCATTCTCGTTCTCTTCACCTAATCTACGTTCTGTGTTGCAGCAGAGTACCCGCCGTCAAGGTTGATTCTGTTTAATGTGGAAGGTTTGTTTGGAATTCACTTGTCGCCTCGTCTCGCTGGCTAAGGATATTAATAAGAATTGTTGATTGTATGAAAATAGAAAAGAAACAAATTGTTGTTGGGTTTCTTGTTGTTTTGTTGGGTTAACTTACGTGTGGAATGGAACAAGCACTTATTTGAATTTCGATGTATTATAATCATTTATACGTAAATTACGAGCTGTACGTAATAGAGCAAATAGAATGGTTTATTCATGGTTGGTCGATATTTTAGCATCGGTTTAACGGCGTCGATAAAGTTAGGTGCCCATAAAATGATTATGTTAGTGGGTCAAGGGATTTTCGTTGTTGATATACACTTGTCGAAGACGCCACTGGTTTTGATTAAATGAACTCGTCTATTTCAGATAAAAAAAATCGAATTTGGAACAGGAAAGAATTTATTCGCAACTAGATGGTCAACCAAGTCTATTGTTTCAAGATGCACTTTAAGAATTTTTTTTAATAAGTTTGCATTACAAAAGTGGTGAGTTTAACTGAAAAAGTACAACTATAACAATTAATAAACTTAATTCTTTAGAAAGATTTGGTAGATAAGCTTGTTACTAGCTCGAAGTGTTAAAAAGAACGGAAAAGGGAAAAAGGTCGTTGATACGGCGAAGAAAAAACAGTTTTAATAACTAGGACGAATAATGCGTGGGAAAACCCTTTCACATGTAGATAGAGAAGAGGAAGATTCTGGGTAGAAGAAGTATCGGTGGAAGATACATATTTTATCTGCGTAATCTGTTACTTAGACCAACTGCTGTAAAGATACGTTATGATTGCCAAATTTCGAAATAGAGATAGCAAGTAAAGAATAAGATGAAAGAGAGGAAAAAGACAAATCACTTGTATGATGCCATTAACGCTCTTTCATTTGTTGGGAGAACTTTGTGAATATTTGGCTCCTGTTTTCCGAAAAATGGGGTTACGTTTGCAAGAAATATATCTTCGAATATTGCATTGAGTTAAATATTTATATTGTTAATACTTATCAACTAAGAAATCATAGCCGCGTAGTATTGTCAATAGATTTTACTTGTTAGTTATGATGTATTAAGTATTATTTATTTAAAAATATTATAGTAGATATATAATATATAAAAGAGTTGTACTGAATAAATTCAGTTCAAAAGATGATCATTAAAAGTTAAAAAAAATAATTTTATTAGGTAGTTACTAGTGGAACGAGAAAAAATTACCAAAGAGTACTTCAAAAAGATAAAGTTTATATATGAAAGGCAATTTTAAAAATATTAACAAATAAATGGAGGATGCTTTAAATCTCTACAACAGTGCAGGAAGCACCTTAACCAGATTAGGTTCTCAGAAGCAGCAATGAAAATGTTTGATACAGAAAGAAGAAGTGAGGCAAAATGTATAGAAAGCAATAAAACAGTAAGAGGAACGCCAGAATTTTTTTTTCAAAAATTACAAAATTAAGCTGGCAAAAGAATACTAGAAAAAAGGGAAAATGAAAATATTGAAAAAAAACGAAATAAAAGAAGGATATTATTACACTAAAAAGCAAAGAAGTACCAAACTCTTTTACATGACTGAACAGTAGTGGAAGAATGATAATTATTATATAAATGATATTATTATATAAAAATATTTTTCGATTTTTTTTAACAATTATGCGCCTATTACTTTGCTGTTGCAATTGATTTTGAAAATGGTTGTTAAAATAAACTTATCACAAAACTGGTTTCTTATCAACTTAAAGAAGAGGCGGGTGCTACTGCACGCCAGAGGATCTTCAGACCACTAGTCACAGAATATAATATTTCCTAATATTTCTCGATGATCAAAATTCGGGTAGTTCTAGAAGCATTTGGAAATAATCAAATACACTCTCAACACCCTGACTTTGTACCTGAAGAAAATTTATGACAATTCCAGTCTTCATTCCTGTTTAAACAATAACACTGAAAAAATTAAAAAAAAGAGAAGTGCGCCGGAGCTTTGACGAATTCGAAATTCGAGTAGTGCCAGAAGCTTTAAGGAATATTCTAAATACTCTAACTTAGTACCTAAAGAAAATTTATGACAATTCCAGCCGTCATTCCTGTTTAAACAATAACACTGAAAAAATTAAAAAAGAGAAGTGCGCCGAAGCTTTTGACAAATTCGAAATTCGAGTAGTGCTAGAAGCTCTATGGAATATTCTAAATACCCTAACTTACTACCTAAAGAAAATTTATGACAATTCTAGTTTTTAATTATGATTAAACAGTAACACTAAAAAGAAGAAAAATGCGGCCGGAGCTTTTGAGGAATTCAAAATTCGGGCAGTGCTAGAAGCTCTGAGGAATATGCTAATAAATTCTCAATTTTAAATCTAATAAAGCAAATTTATGACAATGCTGCGTCTCAAATCTATTAAAGCAATAACACTATTGAAATCAAAAAAGAAGTGCGGCTAGAGATTTTGAGGAATTTGAAGTTCAGGAACTGCTAGAAGTTTTGAGGAATAGTTCAATACATTCTCAATAATTCAATCTAATAAAGCAAATTTTTCATAATCCTACGCTTTAGATCTGTTCAAACAATAGCACTGCAAAAAATGAAATCAAAAGAGAAGTGTGGCCGCAGTTTTTGAGGAATTAGAAATTTGTGCAGTACTAGAAGCTCTGAAGAATAATTCAAGACACTCTCAATACATCAAACTAATATAGCAAATTTATGATAATGTTACGCTTCAAATTTGTTTAAACAATAACACTAAAAAAATTAGAAAACAGAGAAGTGCGGCCGGAGCTTTGGAGAAATTGAAAATTCTGGCAGTGCTAGAAGTTCTGAGGAGTAATCTAATACGTTTTCAATACTCCAACTTAATAAAGCAAATTTATCATAATGCTATCCTTCAAATTTGCTTAAGAACAATAACATTGAGAAATTTTAAATCAAGATAGAAGTGCGGCCAAAGCTTTTAAGTGATTCAAAGTTTGGGCAGTGCTAGAAGCTCTGAGGAATATGCCAATAAACTCTCAATTTTAAATTTAATAAAGCAAATTTATGGCAATGCTACACTTCAAATCTGTTTAAACAATAACACTGAAAATATTAAAATTAAAGAGAAGTGCGGGTGGAGATTTTGAGGAATTTGAAGTTCGGGGAGTCCTAGAAGCTTTGAGGAATAGACCAATATACTCTCAATACTTCAATCTAATAAAGCAAATTTGTCACAATGCTACGCTTTAGATCTGTTCAAACAATAGCACTGAAAAAAATGAAATCAAAAGAAAAGTGTGGCCGCAGTTTTCGAGGAATTAGAAATTTGTGCAGTACTAGAAGCTCTGAAGAATAATCCAAGACACTCTCAATACACCAATCTAATATAAAAAAATTATGATAATGCTACGCTTCAAATTTGTTTAAACAATAACACTAAAAAAATTAAAAAAAAGAAAAGTGCGGCCGGAGCTTTGGAGAAATTAAAAATTCTGGCAGTGCTAGAAGTTCTGAGGAGTACTCTAATACGTTTTCAATACTCCAACTTAATAAAGCAAATTTATCATAATGCTATCCTTCAAATCTGCTTAAGAGCAACAACATTTGGAAATTTTAAATCAAGATAGAAGTGCGGCCAAAGCTTTTAAGTGATTCAAAGTTTGGGCAGTGCTAGAAGCTCTGAGGAATATGCCAATAAACTCTCAATTTTAAATTTAATAAAGCAAATTTATGGCAATGCTACACTTCAAATCTGTTTAAACAATAACACTGAAAATATTGAAATTAAAGAGAAGTGCGGGTGGAGATTTTGAGGAATTTGAAATTCGGGTAGTGCCAGAAGCTCCGAGAAATGGTCCAATACACTTTCAATACTCTAACCTAATAAAGAAAATTTATCACAATGCTACTCTTTAAATCTGTTTAAAAGTAATAAGACTGAAAAATTTTAAATCAAGAAAGAAGTGCGGCCGGAGCTTTTGATGAATTTCCAGTTCAGGCTATACTAGAAGCTCTGAGGAATAATTCAATACAGTCTCAATACTCCAGCCTAATCAAGGAAATTTGTTACAATGCTACGCTTCAAATCTGCTTAAGCAGTAACACTGAAGAAATTGAAATGAAGAGAAGTACGGCCGGAGCTTTTGAGAAATTCGTAATTTATGACAATGTTTTGCTTCAAATCTGTTCAAACAAAAACCGAAGCATTTGAGGAACTCGAACTTTGGGCACTGCTAAAAGTTCTGAGGAATAATTCAATACACTCTCAATGCTCCGACCTAATATAGCAAATTTGTAATAGTGCTACGCTTCAAACCTCTCTGAGCAGTATCACATAAAAAATTTAAAAATGAGGAAGAGCGGCCAGAGCTTTAGAGTAATTCAAAGTTTGGGCAGTGCTAAAAACTCTTAAGAATAATCCAATACAATCTTAGTACTCCGACCTAATAATACAAATTTATCCCAACGCTACGCTTCAGATTTGTTGAAACAATAACACTGAAGAAATTGAAATCAAAAGAGGAGTTTCTTAAGAATTTAAAATTGGGGCAGTGCTAGAAGCTCTGAGGAATGTTTACCCTTCAAAGCAATAAAAGCAATAACATTAAATTTTTTTAATGAAGATAGAAGTACGGCCGGAGATTTTGAGAAATTTGAAGTTCGAGCAGTGCTAGAAGCTCTGAGGAATAATCCAATATACTCTCAGTACTCCAACCTAATAAAGGAAATTTATTACAATCTTTCGAATTAGATCTTTTTTTAAAATAACACCAAAAAATTGAAATCAAAAGAGAAGAGCAGCACTAAGTTGTTTATTTTAGTTTTAAAAATAATTTTAAAAATATCTTGAAATATCTGAAATTTGAGAATATTGTGGTCCTTGATAGTGACAACACATACATTCTTACTGTTGGCAATATTGTACTGTAACTTGGATTCTCGCAAGGTCAAACAATAATAAACTAAAATTGTATTAAGAAATCGTAAAATAAATAAAGAAACAGAGCAACAACTCGGATCAACATAACGCCATAAGAATCGCTTTACTGAAATAAGACTAAACTGGATACGTTGCTAGACATTAAGAAAACTGAAGTGGTCAGATATAAACCCTTGGAGGAATAAGAACATCGGTAGACCACAAATAAGGTGGGGTGACGAGGCTAAGATAAAAACAGAATTGAACTGGTACCAGAATACTAAATATCGAGATAAACGAAAGGCAAGAAAGAGACAAAGGAGATAGGAAGAAAAAAAGCTAATTAGTATCAACTTGGTTTCGTATTATTTGAAACACATTATGAAACATTGTTAAAAATATTAAAGTTTCAATTTTTGTATAAAAATAATTTTATGCCGTTGAACTGCGGAAGAGCAAAACGGTTGAATTCACCCGGCGCCTCCACCATTTGTAGTTTCTATTGTGATTTGATTATTCAACTTGTTTCTGATTGCAGCATTTTTGTAAATTTTATTTCTTTTTATTCTTCACCCACTAGAATTATGTTTTAAAATATTTATTTTTTGTCTTAGTACTCTATAATCCTGCAGCTACGAGTATTCTAATTTCATTAAATTTTCATCAATGAAAACGGGTGCAATCCAACCAATCTTTTTTTTGTAATGTTGGAACAACTATTTTACTATTATAAAAAACTGGATAGAGAAACAGTGAGTTTTTTCAAAAAATAGAGAAGTCTCAATTATTCTTAGCTGAGTGGACTGGAACTCCTTCAGCAAATTTGGGAATACACGAAGTTTAAAATTTTAATTTGATAAAATATTTAGAAATTCATCATATTCTATCTTAATTTATTATTAATTAGTTGAACTACATTTTATCCCGCAATTTGTTTAAAATTAATATTTAATTATCGCTTCACTATTCGTCTTTTCCACTTGGAGGGGCGATAAAAGGTAAGAGGGTTGGGGCTAAGTTAAAACTAATTATATATACACATCCGTATGTAAATTGATCCTATAGCACACTACAACTAATGAAATCGATAGAACAATAAGTGTTAAAGTCAGTTAAGACTACTGACTAAGCATATTCTAATGATTTTAGAAAAGTAACATAATTAGCATTTAATAGAAAAATTAAAGAAAACGGTGTTAATTGTTACAAGTCGCAGTAAACTCAATGGTAAAATTGGCCGACTTGAAACAGTAGCTTTGGTTGATTTCCAAGGTCCAAGTTGAAACTCTAATATGTTATAATAAATAAATCAATCTGAAAAAAAAAATATGAAAACTGAGCGGATTTGCAATTGACTTAAAATTCTTCAAGATTAACCTAATAATGAATCGCAAGTTTATAGAAATATTTCATGCAAAAAATTTAATTTACATTTATAATATTATTTTAAATAAAAAGGTAAAAAAGCTAATTTTTTGAAGTTGATTTTAGAAGGAATAAAAAATATAGAAAATTTAAAGAAATTCTCTAAGGTCTTTACTATCTACTCAAAGTTTTTGGAAAACATAAAAAAAATCAAAACGCTAAATTTAAGCCGAAACTACGTTGATGTGACTTTTGTTTAAAATATTGTCATACAGTCTAAAAAAATTGGGAAAGATATCGCCCTAATAATTATAAATAATTATAAATAAATGTGTTAAGAGCACTGAACGGGCACAAGAGGTAAGCAAATATTCTTCACATGTTTGTTTTATATAACTGCAAGAGCACTTCTAAGTATTTTTAATTGTGGCAGAATAAAGAGCAATTTATACTCTTTTGTTTCAAAAATAGGGCGCCAAACATTTGGTAATATTTGTGATACATTTTCTAACTGCAATGTATAATGTGGGGAAATATAAATCAAAATGCTTTACTTTGCTACTATAAATGGAGAATGCGTTGTTAATATTATAAATTTATTAATTTATGACAAATATATGTTGCCTTATCATATTCCCCCAGAACAAGAAAATTTGCTGTACTTGTAACTTTAATTGTCTATTCTGTTATTTGTACAGATTGATTACAAATGATTTCGATCGCAATGACTAAAACTTAAAACCTTACATCAGCTACTGTTGAATACCTTAAAAAGTACCATTAGTCCAAATTAACTGCATTTTATATATTTTTTAATTTTCTAAAGTTTCTTTTGCAGCAGTTAGTCTTGTCACCGTGACGGAAATCTCTTTATTTTTATACAACTTTCTCTTTGCTTATTTTTAATATTCTAATTTATTTCCAAAATTTTTTTTTATTCTTTTTATAATCTTTTGTTGTAAAGTTAATTTTCTTTCCTGTTTTAATACGCGTGCTTTGCTTCTTTACATGGCAGAATTACCACGAATGTTTCTACCATTTCTCACCTTTAATTAATAAACAGTAAATTTCCAAGTAAGTACCCAAATCCGCTCTTAGATGAAGCCGTGCTAATAACTGAAAAAATCTCAAAAATTTTTGTTCGATTTTATCACCCACATTTTGGCCAAAAAAATCGATCTACCTACTCATTTAATTTTGTTCAAATTTCCATTGCCACATTGTCAGTCGAACCAGCGGCCCCTGGTATTTCCCGCTAATGCACCCATCTCTTTGAAATTTGCCCCCTGTATCTAAATCCGTCTCTGTCCCTCTCATTGTCGACTTTTAATTGAAGATAAGGAGGGCGCTACAGGGCCTTACGTACAAGGTGCGGTATGAAATCCGCGCGACTAAAATGTGTTTGCTCTTCTGTCCTATGTACACATCCTTTGTCCGGACTCACCGATATCGTATTTACTAGACATCTGCTCTCTGTACCCGAGCTCGTGTACTACCACCATCCACATTTAATAGAATATTTGATCGAAAAAGCTGGAAAATTAAGAAAAAAATCAATCTAAAAAAACAAGGATTTTTGTTGATGGCCTCAACACGTTAAGAATTGAGCGTGACTAATAAAGTGTCGAATTGGCCGACGTTTTAATTTCGATAACGAACTCGCCACCCCGTCCAATGGAAGGAGGGTGGAAGCACTCGAGGCGCCGCGTGCTGGTCTTGCGGCCGTTTCCCAGCTGCTTTATTGCAATCCGTTCATCCCCATCGTTTTGTCTATAAACGTCCGTCGGGTCGGAATTCAGTTTTCGAATTAACCCCGAAACCGCAATTTCAACGACCCGAAATTCGGTCCTTTTCATACCGCAATTCCAAGTTTTCGGCGAGGATTATAACGCGACGTCCTCGAGGACGAGAGGGAACAACAGTTAATATCACCTCACCCCATTTCGTTATCAGCGCTCGGAGATAAAACACTCGTGACGGATGTGGGAAAACGAGTCGGGTTATTGATGAGAGAAAATTGGAATTGAACGAGGTCGCGTTATAGGTATTGAATTTTTTTCCAATCTCAACCGAGTTGAGTTAACTGAAAGTTCTATAACCCATGTTGACCATCAATTTGTGGAATAGAGCAAACATAACGTTACATAATGATGCATGTCTACTCTACCATAATAATTATTACACAATTGACACCTATTCAGTGTGTTCAAGTTATTAGCTGCGCAATTTCTTGTGTGTTTGGCAACGTCAAAGGAAATTTTGCTCCTCGTTAGCGTTTTCCACGTGTTTCACCTGCGATCGAGTAAAGAAAATTTCAATTTTTGAAGGTTGAAGATTTGTTGTGTCGAGAGATTTTAATTTGCGATTCGTTTCTAGGATATATCATGAAAATGGCGAGTCCTTGAGGAAAATATCGAACCGGGGGCGGCGTCATAGGGGGTTGCGGAAGTCGTCTCAGACAGTAACAAAACCGAAAAGTAATATGAAAGTCGAGTACAAAGGGAGCGGATTGGAGCTACGCTGCCGCCGACAACATCGGAGCCCGTCGGTCTTCCGGCCCGGGGCTCAGCCCGGCTCCCAACTTTTAATATTTCAGCGAGCTCTCTCGACAAACACCAGTTCCGATATTAGAATATTTCAATCTCGCCAGATTTCATCCCCCGATGCCAGCGTCGGGCTTGATGCACTTCCTGAAACCGTTCCGTTATGATGCGCTACCTCTTTAGTGTTAGACGAGATCAATTTTTTGTTCTCTTATTTATTTTTTTGGGAAAGATCTCGAGGATTGAAGGTTAATACTTGAAGAAAAATTATCTCACGCTGAGAAGACACGCAATACTTGTACAGTGGGCAGTGAAATTTTAATGTGGGAGATATTGAAGATGATCTGACCTACGCACTGGAAACCTTAATTGACCACTGCCGAAAATTTGTCTTCGCAGTTGTCCTCAGACTTGTCAAACTTCTCTTTTTAGAAGAAGAAAATTTGGAAATGGAAAAAAGTCAAAGGCATTAACAAATTTTTCTTTCCTTTAATATTTCTTAATTTTTTAATAAAGTTGATACATAGAACAACTTATGGGATGGGGAGAGAACTCGCATCCATAGAACTCATTAAATCAATAAGGAGATGGACTAAAAAAATTCAAACTTTAGCGAAGTTGGAAGTACAAAGTGTATAAAATATTTTGAAGAATTATTTAGAGAAACTGGAAGTAATTTGCTCAAGTAGAAAAGTGCTGCAGAACCATTAGCAAATTTAGAACTAAGAGTCAGCATAGTCAGGAATACCAACAGGTTAGCAAGAAGTCAGTAGGACAATGAGCTGTTAGTTTGTCTCAACAAATTAACAGAAACGCCTATAAAGAGGTCGCAAAACTAACCTTCAGAACTATAGGGGAATGGCGGTAATTTCAATTATTTGTCAAAATTAATCTGGAAGTTTCCGAGAAAGAGGCTACACAATTTGTTCACTCTAAGAATAATGTTATAAGAAAGTTCAGAAAAATAATAGATAGAGAAGACACGCTTGGCATTAACCGATTTAGAAAACAAGTAAATCAGCGTGCAAGTATCAACACCTCGCAATATTTTTTCAGGAAAGCGAAAGGCTATTTAATAATCTTTTAGATAGGAGAAGTACAAAACTGCACATGTGAAACAATGATATGTAATTAGAGAAACAGAAAATAATTTGTGGAGAAATTAATGTGAGGAAATAAACACTTTTGAAGCTGCAATACTAGAAATAATTATGCACAGAGACAATTAGGGACAGATAGGATCACTGTCAAAAGAAAAAGCCCTTTTCCGTTGGCAGAAATATTTTACAAAAGAAAATCGGTTCAATCAAAGCAAAGAAAGATTGAAAAATAGTTAATAACAAAGTAAAAATAAGGAAATTTGAATAGGATGTGGTCAACTCGCTTGAATAAACTTGCTACATCCCTTTCCAGACTATGCAGGGTTTAGGCTAGCTTTAGAATATGTGCGAAAAACTGGCGGATGGTAGAAACCAGATTTAGAGATATCTAACCCTAGATAAAATCGTTACGATCAATTAGTCTGACATGTAAAGTAAAATATCATAAAAATAAAATCTTCACATCGAAACCATTTTGGTTAGGTCAGAAAAATCCTGTGAAAAACCACACACAAAGTAACTCACAGAATTAAATAGCTAAGAGCTTTAAAGAGTTTAAAGAAAATATTTTGTAGGCGCGCGATTGGAAGGAAAAATTACTGCAGGAGATAAAGCAAAGATGGAGGAACTGAAAAGAAGAGTTGCTAAGTAAAAAAATAATAAAGATGAAAAAAGAAATGGAACAAGGGTAAAAAGAATAAGGGAGATGGAGCTAAAAAATCACACAAAGAAAAAGCTCGATAGAGAGAGAAACGGAAAGGCATACCTACGTCAATATAACAAAGAAAAAAAAAAGACAATTAAATATGAAGAGCAATGCTGGAAAGTACAAAGATAAAGAAGTAAAAAAAGAAGGGGGAGGAGCAGGTTGCAAATCACCACCAATAAAGAGATGATAGAGTTTATAATTAGAAAACGAAACTAAGAGAATTCAAACAAGGCGATGAGAGAAATTAAAAGAACAATACAATAATTTGCTTGGAAATTAATAGTAAGAATAGAGAACAAGATTAAGAGGGCCGCTAAAAGAAAAACGGATCTAATATGAAATGAATATATTTAGTTGAGAAAATAAAAGTGCAAACCTGTTGATTTTTGGAGTGTGGAGTTAGAAGAGATTCTACTGAGGAAGGCGATGATAGAGATTATGGTGGTAGTTTTAGCAACCTAATATGGAAAGATGAGTAAGTCCCTCCTTTCAGGAGAGAGTGTTCCTCTATACTGTACTTGGTAGTTGAGAGTGATGCATTAATAACAACCTACATTCTAAGAACAAATCAATATAGAATCATTCCAAAAATAGAATACCTTAATGAAATATGCTAACAAAAGGAAGAAATAGAAAACTTGACATGCAGTCAGAAAAAATTGACACCGCCTATAATTTCAAAAAAGATTTCAGGATTAACATAACTAAGAGTAGAAGTGAGGGAGCATAGCAGATAAAAGAAAATGATACTATATGATGAATCAAAAATGTCAGGTAGTATAGGAAATTGAGGGTGTCAACCAGTAACAAATATCATTTTGAACCTCAAGAATATATTACAGCTACAGAAGCAATGATACGAATATTATACACAAATAGGAAAATGCGAATCATCACCGATAGCCAAGTGGTTCTCGAAGCCTTGATTTTGGTAGAAGTACATTTAAGAACAGGAAACGGACTATCGAACAGCACTTAGTGAGATTATCGAAAAGCTAGCGGATGGTAGAAATAGTGTTTTACCAAAACCAAATTCACAGATACCTAACCCTAGACAACATCCTTACGACCAATTAGTTTGACATATCAAGTGCAATATCATAAAAATAAAATCTTTACAGCAAAACCAGTTTGGTTATGTCAGAATGATGCTGTAAAAAAACCATACACGAAGTAACTCACAGCTAAGAGAAAATATTTTGTAGACGCGCGATTGGGAGGAAAAATTACTGTATGAGTTAAAGCAAAGATGGAGGAACTAAAAGAAAAATGGTTGCAAAGTAAAAGAGTAATAAAGATAAAAGAGGAAATGAAACGAGGGTAGAAAGAATAAGGGAGATGGAGCTAAAAAATCACACAAAGAAAAAACTCTATAGAGAGAGAGAAGCGGAAAGGCATACCTTCGTCAATATAACAAATTCCAGCAATGCTGGAAAGTACAAAGATAAGGAAGTAAAAAGGAAGGGTGAAGAGTAGGTTGTAAATCACCACCAATAAAGAGATAATATAGTTTATAATTAGAAAACGAAACTAAGAGACTTCAAACATTTGGCGATATTACCAAAAAGCTGGCGGATGGTAAAAATAGCGTTATACCAAAACCAAATTTAGAGATACCTAACCCAAGGAAGGAAAAATTACTACAGGAGATAAACCAAAGATGGAGGAACCATAAGGAAAAGAGTTGCCAAGTAAAAAAATAATAAAGATGAAAGAGGAAATGGAATAAAGGTAGGAAGAATGGGGAGATGGAGCTAAAAAATTACACAAAGAAAAAACTCGATAAAGAGAAAAGCGGAAAGGCATATCTACGTCAATATAATAAGGAAAAGAAAGAGACGAGTAAATATGGAGAGCAATGCTGGAAAGTTCAAAGATAAAGAAGTAAAAAAAAAGGAGGTGGAGCAGATTGACAATCACCACCATTGAAGAGATAGTACAGAATAATAATCAGAAAATGAAATTAAAAGAATTCAAGTAATACGTTGACGGAAATAAAAAGAACAATACAATTATTTGCTTTGAAAAAAACAGTAAGAACAAACAATAAGATTAAGAGAACCGCTAAGAGAAAAAATGGAACTAAAATGAAATTAATATATTTAGGTGAAGAAATAAAAGTGCAAATCTGCCGATTTTTAGAGTGTGGAGTTAGAAGAGATTCTATTTAGGGTAACTCTAACAGAAAGTATGGTGATAGTTTAAGCAACCTAACATCAAAAGGTGAACTAGCCCCTCTTTTTAAGTGCTGCTTTATCAGATTTTACTGTACTTAGTAGTCGAGAATGAAGCATTAATAACAACCTACGGACTAAAGCCAATGAATATAAAATTGTTCCAAGTTTATATTTAAATTTGCCAACAGGAGGTAAAAATAGAATATTCGACATGCAGGCAGAACCATTGACACCATCTACAACTTTAGAAAGGCTTTCAGAATTAACATAACTAAGAGTAGAAATGAGTGACCATGACAGGAAAAGAAAAATGATACCATATGACAAATAAGGAACATCAAGTAGCATAAGGAATTGAGGGAGGTTAACCAGGAACAAATATTATATTAAACCTCAAGAAGAAATTAAAGCTTTAGAAGAAATGATAAGCATATTTTACACGAATGGGAAAATACAGATCATCACCGACAGCCAAGTGGTTCTCGAAGTCTTGAGGTTGGTAGAAGTACATTTAAACACAGAAAGAAACTGTCAAACAGCACTTGGTGAGACTACCGGTACAAGACAACGTACAGTTAAAGTAAACCAGAGGACACTAGAGTAGTAAATGCAACTAAATAGGAAGAATATTTGACAGGGAGGGCTTAACTGAAACTTTGATGGGAATCATAGGAGTCTACGGGATAAGATACAGCACCCCAAAAGGATTAGCAAAGAAATTATTGAGGTAGAAATATAATATCAGAAAACAGCACTCCAAATAAACTTTGAAACTCCACAAAATGAAGAAAAAATTCATTCTGTAGGATGTGAAGTGAAGATGATAAAACTCCTCCTCACCTTTTATGTAAAGGTCTAGATCTAAACAATGTACGAAAACATAACCATAGCTTTCATAGAGCATGTTCTTTTTAGGGGAAATGAGTCTGATGGAGATAAAATTATGAGGTATAATCAGGTCCAAGTCTATCAACTCGTTGAAGAAATGGAAAAATTCAGAATTGCTAAAAAGTTTTAATTCTCTATAAACAACTTGTTGTTAATCACACAAATTTTCCATCCCTATTGTTAGATAAAGTTCATTCATCATAGGTGTTTAGGTGTTTTCGGAACTAAGATAACCTAATTGAACTTCTAGAAATCGAATTGAGAAACTTGTGGTAACCCCAGTTACGTAGAAATTATCAAAAAAAGCGATTCAAGAAAAGCGAAAACACAATCCACGATAAGAAATCTTCAACAAAATTAAGCTATCGCTTGATGCATCAAAATCCCAACGCTAGACAGCGAGGAATTCGATGATCACATCCACGATTTTGTGACAATCACTAAATTACAAGTCGAGTGTTAAATTATCGCCCGATTTCAGATAAAACACGAATTATTATTATTTTTTATCCCGAAATCGACGCAATGCCGCATTTATCGACCGATCCTCCCAAAGGCCCGATAAGCCTTCTCGGCCAATTTATTAAAACCTGTCCGAATTAGGCGCTATTTACGCGATATCCGGCGGAAATTCGCCTCACTTGTCGCATAATCTGATAATCAAACATTAGCATGGAAAACATTGACAGAGGGATATACCTCTATAAGTGAAAAGATTAACAAAATCCGTGTTATTGTGCGCCAATATTGGTGTTTGTCTAATTGTTGTTGACATCTGTCGTTGGGATCGAGTCGCGATGATAATTAAACTGTTTGATGACCACCGATCGAAAATGTCTCGAGAAAAAACTAGGGATATGACGATAATAATTGTTGTTTGTAGCAACTATCGAGTGGACCGTGGCGGTGACGAAGTGCACTAGATTAAGGGTGGTGTCTATTGTAGGGCTGTCGCGCTGGCCACTCCATCAAAGAGTGGTTTGCTACAAACAGACACGTACACTTCCACAAAACGTCATTCATGATTATAGCCGGATTTCGATGTGAAAAGGGCTTGCAAGAAAATTTGGTTTTGTTGTTGCAATTTCGAGGGACGACAGAAAAAGGCATTGTAGGGCTGACGCAAAGTGTCAAATGCAAAAACACAAAGGGGCTGAAATTCAGTCAGATCCACGAACAAACACCAACGTCGCGTTTCAACTTAACAACCAAAATTTTACCTACCCAAAAGATTCGCACCAAAGAAACAAAAAAAAGGAGAATTTTAGCCGCAGAAGAACAAATTTTGATCAAAATCGCAAAATTTGAGATAAAAAATTTTGGTGTTCAATTCAATTTTTCTTGGTGATCACAGCGTTTCAACTTTACAACAAAAACATTTCTTCGATCGTAAATTTTTTGAAAATTGTTAACAAGAAAATTTTTTTTGGTGGCAAATTGTTGTAACTTTAAAAGAAAAACCGTTTTACCATAGTACACTTTGGTCTCAAAACTCGAATTTTCTTTGTAAGAAAAATTTCCAGTGGGAAAATTTCGCGTTGGAAAATTTCCGTGACTATTGCGGTTTCCTCTGGGACCGTTCTTTTCATCTCAATAAATTAAAGGCAGCCACGTTTCTTCTAATCTCAATAACCAACAAAACTTTTCAATTACGGCGCCCCTCGAACGTGGCGCACCCATCGAGGTAACTCTCCCATAAAAATCAAAACATTGGCGGGCGTCCCTGCGAGGGTCCAAGAGCGCGCACCATCATCCTCTGGGACTTTCGAGAGCCCAAGAAATACAATGCCGATGAATTAATTCGTTGAATGGCATCTCCCGGAACCCAATTAATTCTTTCCCCGGATCCAGCAGGTTTGCATAATTAACAACAAACCGAATGAAAACACTGGATTAGGCAACAACTATTATTCAAATCCTGCTGCGGCAACTGTCACGGTTCCAGCGATGACATGGGGGTGGATTTGTTGCTGCTGGTGCAAAATGTAGGGGGTGATCATCGGACGGATATAATTTGTATTGGCCAGATTTACGCCTGGGGCAGTGTAATGAACACACAATTGTCGGCTTAAGTTTGATTGCACCCCCTGGGCTTCAGCGGCGGCGCCCCCCAGCATTGGGGAAACGGACTTATATAATATTAAACGGGCGGTTAGTGCGGACTTAGTTTTAAACGCGTACGTACAAGGGGGCGGGAGTTTGACGCATCGCCGAATTTATTAATTAACTGACGGATTCGTCGTGAATTTTGGCAAGTGAGGAAAGCGGACCAAAAACGCTTCCGTTAGTTTAAAAGCTTTTATAAAAATAAAAGTTTTCAGAATGTTAGTTGATGTTGGGGAGCGAGGGCAAATTAAAGGGTGGGTGCCTGAAGCTCCTGTCGGATTAATTCACTATCCGACTGCATTACCTCCTCAATTGTTATTCTATTAGTTCAAAGCTCCTGTCAGCACGTTATTTTTATTGATATCAAGGGGAAGCTGCCGGCAAATTTCATCTGGTGTTCTAGTCAATAATCTTCACATCACATGCAGGTTTTATAGAATACAAAAAATTAAAAAAATTACTCTTAGGAGAAACAATTTCATGGAGTTTATTAAACACGTAACGTGTAAAATATAATCAGTAAAAACAGCATAAGTGACAATTAATTGATATTCAGAGAATTTGAGGAGAATTTTTTTGATTTTTTTCTAATATTCCTCAGTATTTAGAAAGCATTTAATATCGATTGCATATATTTTTATTAGAATTTATCTGTTTTCTTGTTGATACCAAATTTTGCAAACATTACTTTTCGCGAGAAGGGGTGATTTTTTTGACTAGAACTGATGCTACAATATTTTCACAAAAATTCTTTTTCTTTTACTTATTGCATATCCTTGAAATTCTTCCAAAAAAATTAATTTTTTCACGCTTTCCATTTCTAGCATTTTTTAACTTTCCCAAAAAAATGTAAACATAGTAAAAATTTGTTAAGTTTTTTTTTAATTTAATATATTTTTTCTTATAACTATTTCAGTTAGTCCCTTTTAAAAAATGTATTTAAATCTATTTCATAATTTTTGCCTGGTTATCATTAATAATATCAAAAAGTGTTTTCCAAATCAAGGAAAACTATCTTGTAACAACGGTGGATTTTCAATTTAGAATTAAAAGAAATGTTTTTTGCACCACTTTTAATTCGTGTAATTTGCGCTTTTGTTTGTTGTTTAAGTTTTTAATATTATTAAACTTGTAATGTTGGAATCAATGACACTTCGCTCTTAGGCTTACTAAATTCTTTGCAACTTTCAAATAAAAATTATGATTTTAATTGTTTTTGTATATTTTTGGAAATGGATCTCTTACTAAATTTTAGAGTTTATAATGCTATTTAAATATATTTCTTTTATTTTCTTAGAAGTTTTTAAATTATCGAAACTTTTAAGCTCACCCATATAATAATTCTGTGCGTGTTTAAAATTTGCCTTATTAAAATTACCTCCACTTATTGAGAATATTAAACATTTTCTTAATCTTTTATCAAGTTTTCTCTATTTGTATTTTTTTTACTTTTTCAAATTTGTTTAGTTCTTTTATTTAACTTTTTAAGCAAGCAAATATCGAATTTTGACTGTGACAATATTTCTTTTTAGTAGCTCTACTTCTTTCATCGATTATTGTATTTGGGACTCATTAAAGTTTCAATTCCTTTCATTTTCTTCAATATTCCAGCAGTTTTTTTTGATTTCTCGATTCTTTATTTTTTTTTTGATTTCTATTTAAACTTGACTCTTCAATTTTTAATTAAATTTAATGCATTTTTCTTGTTAATTATCAATTTAAATCTTTTTAAAATTACGCTGTTATTATTATTCTTTAACCTAAAAATGTTTGATCAATTATTTCAAACGTTGAGTATCTTGAATCAATAAAAATCTCAAAAATTCACTACTTTTCTACAGCCACTACTTTTGGATCATCTTCAACTTAATTCACTTTAAAGAAATTTAATTTTTTGGTAGAGAATTTTAGGGGTCTTACAGTCCAATGTTTACCAAAATGTGGTTTTTTAAATTGCAAATATTTTTTAATTTTTTGACTACGTAATGGAATGAGTGTTCTTTATTTTTCAGATTTTCTAAATATCCAAAAGCTTCAAATTACAAATTATAATTATTATAACTTTTGGGTATTTTCCAAAAATTTGTTTTTTTTTAATTTTATTTTTTCGATTTTATTAGAAAGCAAACACTTCCAAAACTTAAATATTTTAAAACTTTCCAAGTATAGCTTGTTTATAAAACTTTTACCTCATTGTCTAATTCCATTATATTTTTCAATATTTTATGCAGTTTCTTAAACAGCTGTTCATTCAATTTCTAGTTCTAGCACCTCCACACCCACAATCCTCAGTTATTTCTTCTTTTATATCCAAACAATTTTCTTGTTATTTTTTAGCACCGTCGGTATTTCTTCATTTTTATGATTTTAATTTCTTAATATTTTTATTGCTCTTTAATTTAAAAGTTTTTTTCTAATACTTCTAATATTACCTAGTTTGAGGAAACAACTTGTTAAACATAGAGAATTGTTCTACAAGTAATTTAAAAAAACAATTCTAGTCAAATGGATTTATATTTGAATTTTTTTTATTAACTCATTCTTGTAAAAGAAATTTAATTTTCAGTAACAATTTTTAAAATTATCCTTAATTTTGCGTGCTCGATCTTTAAAGCCCATTTCAAACTTTTGAATCAACTGAATTTTCCTATTTTTAAGTTAAATTGCCTTTAATTTTTCTGAATTTCTTAACGCTGTTAAGCTTTACATTTCTCCCATTTTATTGTTTTAAATTTAGGACACCTTTAAACTACAATTTTTGTCTACTATGGAAAACCTATGTTGCTATTTTGTTTACTTCAATTTTTTTAGAACAAAAACATTTTTGAGAGTTTACTATCAATATGTCCTTAAATATAAATTGATTTTTTTAATTTTTCAATTTTATTGAACTATTCAAAGGAACTGCTCGCGAATGTCCAATTTTCGTAATATTTCCAACTTTTTAGTTTTGTTGTTTGTTAAGCCATCTTTAATTATTTTGTTACTTTATTTAAGTTATTTTATTTAATATTTTACAAATCTCTAACAGTTTTTCCTTTATTCCAACTGACGTTCAAAATCTGTTAAACAAAATCTGTTCAAAAGGTAACAATTAAATTTTTTATAAATCTCCACCCACTTTTCTTAACAACTATCAATTTGTATCTCTTTAAAACTTAGTTTAAAACCATCTTTTTTAATATTTAGAGACTTAATGTTTCAAACTCAAAAAGAAAGTGAAAAGTTCTTGTCCAAGCAGGTAATTTTAAAATTTTGTAGTTAGGTACTTATATTCGTTTTTAATCAATTATTTTAAATCTGCAAGTTTCAGTGCGTAAGTAATGTTTACATTAAAATTATTAATTAAACTCTTGTAAGAAAATTTTTCGCAACAATAAGTATTTTGACGTTTTTTAATTTTAGTCTAATTTTGCAATTTTTTTCAAAGTATTTCTACAAGACTGAATTCACCACAAGTTACTTCAGGAATATCGGTTTCAAAATACACGAGATACAGCTTACAGCTTGAATTACTTGTTAGTCCATTCTTCTTCAAAAGTTGTCTTGCAAATATTTGATATCCTATTCCGTGAGAAAGACATTACATGTTCCTGATGCCGGTTTAGGCCTTGATGTTCCTCAGCCTGGAGAGTTGTGTTTTTTCGATCCGCAAGGACTCTCAATTCCTCCTTTGAGTATAAGTTGTAGGAAATTATAATTCTCTCCTCTCAAAATTTGACCCAGCTATTTAATTCATGCTTCTTCTGCATTTATCTCCAATGGTATTTACTGTTGTAAGACTTACACCTAAGACAGCTAGTACTCTGTAGAAAATAATAGTTTCATGTTTGTATTAATATTTTTTTAAGACATTTTGTTTTATTTATAATCTTACGGCTATTAAGTAAAAGAGATTACAGTGTCACTTAAGAGAGAGGCACACAGTGGTACTTTTCCTGCTCTATTTCTCTTTTCAGTGATAGAAGAGGTTTTCTTATAATAATACCCATTGTTAAATAGCCCGTCTACTAGTTCGTCTTTGTGATTATGGTGCGTTTGTTGTTTGATGTCGCGCTTAAGCGTATTTCATCTCTGATGAAAGAAATCTTCAAATCATCATACAGTGTTTGATTTCTTACATACCATGATGTATTTGTTATTGATCTTAGCACTTTTGAGTGGAATCTTTGGATGATGTTTAGTGACGTTAGTTTTGCATAGCCCCATAGATGAAGTCTATATATCTAAATAGGATTGAGCATAGATTTGTACAATGAGATTTTATTGGAGAGAGAAGGCTTTGATTGTTAACTTAGGCGCGAATATTTACCAGAATTCCAAGTTGAGTTGCTTTCTCTTAGTTTGGAAAGGTTTGACCAAGTGAGGCGTTGGCCGAGGTAAAGGCAAAGATATTTTACTTCTGTTGCTCTAGAAAAGAGTTCGTTATTTATTCTCATAGACCAGACATTGTGGCGCGTGGTAAAAGTTATTTGGATAGATCTTATTCGGTTTACTTTTGTTCGCCATCATGTGTACCATTTGTAGTAGATCCACATGGTGTTGCATAGTTTGGGAGACTGTTGCAGGATCTTCGTTTACAGCAAGTATTACTACATTGTCAACAAAGGAAGCAAGTGTGGTGTGATTCGCATGGTATTTCTGGTATATAGAGTAAGAAAAGTAGCGGACCCAGAACACTACTCTGTAGAAAACCAAAGTTAATAAAATGAAGGCTGGACTGTTACTCATTAAATTTAACACGATAGTGCCTATTTAAAAAGCACTATTGGAGTAGAAAACAATAGTTACAGGACCGTGCTTTTTTATTTTAAAGAGCAACCCTCTATGCCAGACTTTATCAAATGCTTAGGATATATCTAAGAATACATTTTTGCAATATTTTTTGTTTTGAGAGTTTATTGATGTTTTGGTAGTAATGTTGAGAGTTCGTGGTCAGCACAGATCCCCTAAAGCAATAATTGTTCAAAAACTTTGCATATAGTTGGAATCAGAGTGATAGGTCGATGTGATAGTTTCATTATGCTGCATTTCTGGTTTGAGGATCATAATAACATCAGCAAATTTTCATATTATAGGAGAGTAAGATAGGATTACCATGCGATTGTATATAACTGTAAGAACGACAATAACCTTACAGAAAAATTGTTTAAATCTTTGACCTAAAATTAAGTATCCTGAGGAATTTTGTATGTTGAGTTTCTCTATTTTCTTCTTAACTTCTGTAGGAGTAAAGCTTTTTATAGAAAGAGACATTGGGCATGCTGCGTCTATTTGTTCTTCCATTTCTTCATTAGTAGCTCCTAGTTTGGATTGGACAAAAATGGGTCTGCTTTCTCCTTGTCCAAGCAAACTCATTCACCATTTGGTTTACGAATAGGAGGTATTATCATGTACGGTCTTTTGAGCTCCCTTGCCGCCTTCCATAATGTTAAATCATTTGCTGCTAGAATTGTGAGATATTGCTCAAATGAGTCATTCATGTTTCTCAACAAGGAGAGAACTCTCAATTTTTTAGCATAAGCTTCAGAAGATTGTAATTCTCTCTTCTCAAAATGTGGCCTAGATATTCAATTTCTGCTTCTAATATTCTATTTAACCCTAATGGTATTTACTGTTGTAGAACTTACACCTAAGGCAGCTAATACTTTCTGTAATAAGATGGTTGTTTCATGTGTGTGTTAATAATAAATATTTAAGTAAACATGATCCAACTTTTTCAGCATGCAAAGCAAAGTATATTTTAACATAATTGAGACATTAGATAAAACTAATTACAGCTGCAATATGTAAAACTTGCTTCTTTCTCAAGAGTAAATAAAAAAATATGCTGTCTATTTTTACGTTCCTTTTCAAGATAACAGATCAAAGATGCTACAACTCCTGAACACAGTTTGATAAAGACTTCGACATTTAAGAGTAATCAATAATGTTACGCGATGAAAGAAAACTTCCAGGAGATTTCCAAGAAAGACACTAAACGGATTGACAAATTGATATCAATAAATTAATAATTGCTCGATACGTTAGCAACACCGCATTACATCGACAACTCTTTGAAATTAAATTATCCAATATTCAACGCAACATTTGCTTGCAAAACAGTAAAATTGGAGTTGTTGAATTGGTAGCCCTTAGTGAGCAACTTCATCCTGTCGATTATTGTTGCATCGTGCGCGCGCATCGTAAAATTTTATTATTTCCTAATAACGCGCGAAGTGTAACTTCCAAAAATTTTTGAATATTATTTTGCAAGCAGTTTATTAGCAATTCCATTAACTTTTTTGTATTATCCAATCACTAAATGTACTTGCAA
This sequence comes from Pyrochroa serraticornis, assembly GCA_905333025.2. Taxonomy (NCBI): domain Eukaryota; kingdom Metazoa; phylum Arthropoda; class Insecta; order Coleoptera; family Pyrochroidae; genus Pyrochroa; species Pyrochroa serraticornis. Next base: position 8,488,985 of record HG995153.1, on the reverse strand, counting down.
TGGCCTTTTTAATCGTCGGCTATTTCCTTTGATCTACATTGCAGATTCTAAACTACCGAAATCAGTCATCCATATGTGGGTACACGAATTAATTAAAATATCGCCTCGTAGCAACGAATACAGCAAATAGAAATAAAGCGTCAAACATCATGTAAATACACTCGTTTTAATCGCTACCACAAACACTAATGGGAATATTGAAAACGAACGGCATATTCAAACAGGAGATTTAGATAGTACCTAATGTTATTGTTTACAGGAATTAGTTGTTAGGCGCCTTTGTTAAATTATAGCAATCAACTCCAAGCAAACAACAAAAATTTGCCAAATAACCTCGCCAATTAATGCAGGACTGTCAAAATCCTCGATGTCCGCTAATTAGCGGTGAGAAGAGATACCAAAAAAAAATTCCGGTAATACTTTGACGTCATCGCGGTTATATTCGGTTCATGCCAACGCAAATATTGAATTAATTACATTATAGGAGAGTGCTTTTAAAATGCAACTCGTTTATTAATAATGCCGCCAGAACCTCGCGGCCTGTTGATCGAGTAAAGTTTGTATTATGAATTTTACTGCTGTTTCATTACTGGGGGCCAGGATTTTTTAAAATCCTGTACACACCGCTTAATGCGCTGTTTACTTTCAGTTTTGAGCTGTTATAGTAACCGCCGCTTAATACACTGCAAACACAAATTTCAATACTTACAAAAATTGCCCAACTACAACAAAAGTGACGCTAATTGACGACCACCCCTCCAATTCAAAATCAAAAATTAATTACAACCTCCGTTAACTATCCTCCAAAATTCCGAAAATATTTTAGAAAATTTTGCTGTAATTTGTCTAGTTGAACAATTATTGTTGTAATTTCGATATTAGCGGTTTCGAGTGGTTGGCGGTCGCTAATTAATTCAGTTCGGTCATTGGGGATTTCCCCCAAATATCTCTTCGTTCTACTGTGGGGATTATAAACGTTGCGACAACGCAGGTGCGTATTTGGGGAAATTTTTGTTTCGAGAATCGAAGTTGGACGCGTCGTGGGATAAGCCCCCGGTTGCGTCCGTTAGACACGCGCCTCTGTTTTCCGTATCCACGTGCCATGAAATAGAGAGCCTTTGTAGAGACGTGATTTTGCTGTTGTTAAATCAAATCCCTGGCTAATGTCTTTAATTGAAATCGTATTCCCACTTTGTAGAGCGGCGTCAAACGACCGAATAGTTACTTACGCTTCAGGGGGGTGGCATAAAGATCTTTTTTGTAACGAACTGAAAGGGGACGCCACTGGGGTACTTCCTCCATTCTGAATTTAACTTTTGTTGAATTTGCAGATAAGTAAAGGCAGAATGAAGAAGATAGACAAATGTCGAAATGGTTAAGAAAAATTTTCAGATTAAGTGAAAAAATGCGATACGAAGATAATTCAACTGTCAGATGTCTCTGAAATCGATGAAAATTTTACCAAGAGTTTTACTATAAAAATAGTGAATTAGGGTCAGGAAATTTTAACTGGTTTTTGCAGGAAATGGTTGAACCATAAAAAAATGTAAATAGTTATGATGGGGCCAATTGAAATATTTTTTTTATTTTTTTTTCATAAAGTTTTAAAATCATGAGATACAGTAAAGCTTTTCTAACTTAAAGTTCCTAAATACAAATTATTTTAAATTGTGAATAGAATTTGTTTCAAAAATATTGAGTTATGAGCTTGAAGAAGCTTGAAGAAATTATAGAACAATAAAATAGATTTTATTTTCAATTTGTCTTAAGTGTATCAAATAAATAATTGAACAGAAAATTTGAAAAACTGTAAAAAAATAAAATGGATTGAAGATAGAACTTGACTCAAAAGCAATAAATTGGGTGCTTAAAGAAAAAATTTGAATAAAATTATAAGGCATCAAATTTATTCTGGATTAAAAATCCCCTAAAAGTATTAAATTGGAAAGTTAAAGAAAACATTTTAAAGTTCAATAGATTCTAAAGAAAATTTGTCCTAAAATTTTTCAAAAAGGAGCTTCTAAATCTTAATTATAGGGAGCTAGAAAGGGCTGTTTGAAAAAATCAACTGAATTCTGAATATATGTTTTGATCTAAAGGAATTGAATTAGAAGATTGATGCGATTAAATTTTCTCCAAAAAAGCTCAAAGTTTGAAGAGAATTAGAAAAAATCAAATCAATTTTTGATAGAATTTTCTCCAAAAGTATCAAAATAAATTTAAAATAAAATGGATTTAAAATAGAATTATGCACAAGAATATTGTATAGGAGCCTTAAAAAAAAGTTAAAAAAATAGAAAACAATCAAATGATTTCTCGATTAAATTGGCTACGAAATATTAGATTAGGAACTTGAAGACATTTGAAGAAAATCTAAGAAATCAAATAATCTGGAAAAAATGCGTCCCAAAGTATTCAATTGATCCTTGAAGAAGCTTTTTCTATAAATAATATTGTAAATAGAATTTTGCCAGAAATGTTAAATTAGAAACATGGAATAAGTTTAAGTAACTTAAAGAAAATGTAATAGACTGTAAAGAAAATATTTTTATAAGTACTGTATGAAAGAATTCTAATATATCGAATTTGGCCCAAACGTATTGTGTAGAGGGACTTGAAGAAAATAAAAAAAAATTAAGAAACTATTACATGGATTCCGGATCAAACTGGAAGGTTAAAAGAAAATTTAAAATTCAAACAGGTTCTAAAAAAAATTGGTCCAAAAATTTTGAATCACGAGCTTGGAAAGAAAGTTTAATTATAGAGATCTAGAAAAGGAGATTTGAAAAAATCAACTGGATTCTGAATATATTTTGTTCCAAAGGAATTAAATTAAAAGATTGAAATAATTGAATTTTCCATAAATTTAAAAAAAAATATAGAAATAAATTAAGAATAAAATGGATTCTAAATTGAATTAGGCACAAAAATATCGTATAGGGGCCTTTAAAAAAGTTAAAAAAATAAAAAAAACAATCAAATAAATTCTTGACCAAATTTTCTACAAAATAAATCTAAAAAAATACGTCTTAAAGTATTCAGTTGACGCTTGAAAAAGTTATTTTTTAATCAAAAATTGTAGATAGAATTTTGCCCAAAGATATTAAATTAGGAACTTAAAAAAAATTAAGTTACTTAAAAAAATAAAATAAACTTTAAATTTCTTTTTCATAAGTACTGAATGAAAGAATTTTAATATATCGAATTTAGTCCAAAACTATTGTATAGAGGGGCTTAAAGAATTTTTTTTTTTAAATTAAGAAACTATCACTTGGACTCCGGATCAAAGTTTCCCCCGAATATATTGAATTAGAAGCTTGAGAGTTTGAAGAAAATTTAAGAAAATAAACACTCCAGAACAAATTTGTCCCGGAAATATTAAATTGAAGATTGAAAGTGAAGTTTAATTTTTTTAATTAAAAAGTTTCTAGAATTTGTCCTAAAAAAAGTCGAAGAGATAATTTGAAGAACTGTCGAGAAAATAAAATAGAATATAAGTACAATTTCGCCCAAATGTATAAAATCAAGAACTCAAAAAGAAGTTTAAGGTAGTCAAAAACAATTCACTGGGCTTAAGAAAAAATATGCTTTACAAGTATTGGATTAGAGCAGTGGTTCTCAACCTTTCATCAACGGCGACACCTTCTGGAGACCTTTCAATTATACGCGACACACTACAAAATAGGCTTAATACTTATACAATTCGAATGAAACCGCAATATGCGTGCAAATTTAATAACTCAGAGTTTACAATTCATATTAAAAGAATTTAACGCTCAGTATTATTATCAACATAAGTAGAGGACAAAAAACCGACAATAATTGAAAAATTAAATTAATGCATAACTTGGGATTGCTTCTCTGCACATAAAGTTTCAAAACGCGGTCTATTATTAGACAAATTAACTCGCATTTCACTATTAATGTCCATAAGCTTTGTCCGGTACTTCGACTTCATCGTTTTCATTGCAGAAAATGCTGATTCGCATAAATAAGATGTACTAAATGGAAGCAGAATATCCAAAGCGTTGCTTGTTATAGCAGGAGCAGGATAATCCATAGAGATCTGAAGAAGTCCAAATCTTCTTCAGATTTGATTATGGATTATCCTGCTATAACAAATAACGCTTTAAATATTCGCATCCGATTAAGAAATCTTGCTTTCAAAAAAGTATTTTTGTGGATATCGATTAATTCTTTTTTTTTCTTATTTGTCATTCAATGGCGTTTTGGGGATTTTGTTCCCCAGATAGTCCAAATGGAAATATAACCCACTGAATTTAAACCGTAGGAGTAGATGGAAAATATTTTTCTAATCCCTCTTACAATTTTTTCAAATAACCCTTATTCAGTTTTTGTAATTCCCTTATTTGACCCGGGGTTAAATTAGGAACACTTTTAGAGACAGACTCAAAGCTGGTAAAATCTGAGATTTCAATCTTTAATCCTCAAAATTCAAGTTTTTTCTTCAAATCCTCGCATTTTGTCGATAGCCGAAGTTATAGTTCATCTTGATCCTGCACACTGAAATTTAAGAAACTGAGCTTTTAAATACCATCAGCCAAATATGCCAATTCTGCGTTCCACATTGGACAGTTTAGTTTTTCGTAGAATTCCGACTTTTCGATTTGGAAAAATGACTTCATTTCATTACAAAGTTCTAATACTCTGGCAAAAAATTTTCCTCTTGAGAGCCAACAAATTTCTCAGCGCAACAATAAAGTTATGTAGTCTGCGCCCATTTTTTCACATAACTGTTCAAACATCCGCGACTTCACTGGTCATGTTTTTATATAATTAATCATTGCAACAACGCTTTTAAGTACTTCCCCAATGGTCCACCGTTAGTACTTTTCACCATGAGTGCTTCTCTATGTAAAAATCAGTGAATGCAAGTTATTAAAGGATTTTTCTCCTTTGCCGAAATTTTTTATGCGACCGGTCATAGCTGCCGCTTCATATGTACGTATTGAGCAACAATATAACCATGACAGTTGTTTTTCTTCGAGATATGTGTTAACCACAAAAAAATATATCAGCTCGAAGCTCCTCCTATAGTCGTAACAAGTTCTGTGCAGAAGAGGAACTGTTCAACTATTTTCGTCTTAGTACAAAATGAACAAACGCTATCAGTTGTGCTTTACCACTCACGTCAGTTGACTCGTCTAATTGAAGAGCAAATTTCTTGACTTCCAAGATCTTTTCGGTAACCATGCTTTCAATGTCTTTGAACATATCCATAATTCTTCGCTTTACTGTTTATTTGTCATTGGTACCTTTGCAATGTGATCCTCAGCCTCATTACAAAATATTACTTTGACAATTTCTTTACACGCGGGTAAAATAAGTTTCTCTCCAATGTTATGCGTCTTCTTATATTCATAACGATCAATTCCAAAACTTTGAAAGAAACAATAAGGGCTTTATCCGATATTTTCACACATTTCTCCATTTTGTAAGCAGACTTTTTTTTTCCTGGCTAGACAAAAGTATTCAAAAATATCCAATAGGTGTCTGAGCGACATAGTCATGATTTTGTACCAAATGTCTTTTTAATTTATTTGGTGTCATCGACTAATTCGCCAAAATTGCACCACATGATGCATTTTAGCTGTGGGCAGTTTTCATCTCCAGTCCATGTAAAGCCAAAACATAAGTACTCGTCACTATATTTCCGATATACCTTCTTTTTTCGTTGACCGGTTGAAGTGTCCGATGAAGTTGCTTCAACTGACCACAGCAAGTCTTCGTGCTCCTTACGTTTTCTAATTATGAATTTATTCATAGTTTCACACAACACTGTATTTATCACAAGGGCTATTGATCTAAAAAGACTAGGCGACTGAGCGCTGAAGGATAGAAATTATCAGCAAGAATCGCCACTGGATTTCTCCGCCATAATTCGCAATTTATTACATCCTGTCTGCAACTCATTCTTTGCGATTGAGGCACAGCAGTGATAAACGCTAGTAAAATTCTTAGATACAATAAAATGTTTTAAATTTGAAAATTGAGGAAGCCAACAATTATTTTTTTTTATCAAAGTTACTGACGGCGCGACACACCTAAGGATCTTCCACGATACACCAGAGTGTCGCGACACACTGGTTGAGAAGCACTGGATTAGAGCATTGAAAAACAAATTTAAACTCTTTTTCTATAATTTAAAAAGATTTTGTTTAGAAAATGTCCCAAATTGAAATATTAAAGAGGAGTTTGAAGAACTAATTAGGGAAGAAATTACAAAATTGAAGTTAATTTATAAAATCAAATAGATTCTAGGTAGAATTTGTTTCAAAGATTTTGAATCAAGAACTAAAGAGAAAATTTAAATTTTTTTATCAGAGCGATTATAGATTTAATTTGGCTTAAAAAAGCTTGAGGAAGAAATTTGATAAACAATCAAAGAAGTATAAGAGATTATTTATAGAGTTTAGTGCAAGAGTATTGAATTGAAAGCTTAAAGAAAATGTTTCAAAAAAAAACTCGAAGATAGGAGTTGAAGAATCATTTAAAGGAGATTGAAACTTCAAACTAAGAGCAATTTGACCTAAGCGTATGAAAATGAGAGTTCGAAAAAGAGATTAGAAGAATTTCTCCTAACCACTTTCTTCTTCAAGAAAACACTAAAAAGGCTAATCAATTTTAGACAAAACTTATTCTAAAGATATCAAACTAGGAGTTTGTAGGCAATTATAAAAACTTAAAAAGATTATATAATGAGCCATTATGTACCAAATTTGTTTCAAATATAGCAAATTAGAAGCTTGAAATACCGAAAATAAATCATTTGGTTGACTTAATTGCCATAATTTAATTGGACTAGAATTTTGGAACAAAACCTGATAGTTTCAGACACATCACACCTTTTCAGTGCTTCAGCGAAGTACTTCCGATAGAATTCATCTCGTATGTAAAATTTCCCATTAGCGTACTTCTGAACGTACTTCTCCTCAAACTGAGTAAACAGAGCCACAACCGTTAATAGATACAATGATTACCCAGAAATACGATTTTTACTCAATTTTATTTTGTTTACACATCTCCAATAGCTTTTCATAAATGCACAAAACGATCACAAACAAATTTACTGAAATTCGGACAAGATAACATCTGTCGGGTCAGCTTGTTGAATATAGAAATTTGAAGTAAATTTGATAAGTCAAATAGATTTTAGATAAAATTTGATCTAATTTGGAAGCTTAAGGACAAAATTTGTATTTCTTCTATCAAATAGATTTAAGAGTAAGAGTGATCCAAAAGACCTTGAAGAAGCGGTTTGAAAAAATTAGAAACCGATTATAAAACAAACTTTGTTCAATCATATTGAAATGAAAACTTAAAAACAAGTTTTAGGAAATGTAGAAAAAATTAATCTCAAAATAGCTGAATTACGAGGTTGAAGAGGACCAAATGGATTTTGGATAGAAGAATCGAATTAAAAGTTAAAAAAAAAATAGAGAATGGGGAGAAATCGCAAGTATTCAAACTAGAACTTCCATGGAACAAATTGCTAATTGCTTAACTGACTTCACACTATCGTTTGTTTCGATTATCACAATGTACATGCAATTGCTAACTTAAAGTCAACAAAAGCCTTCGACCTCATAGTTTGGTAATAATTTCCCAATATTCCATCTGCGCATCATAGTACGTGTCATCCGAAAATGTGTAACGATGACACAGATGACGATCTCTCCCAGTCTCCTCGTTGGAACGTCAAAAACAAACAGACAGGGTCATGAAAATAAAACAACGCCGCGACGACCGTTCCTCGAAAAATCATATGCGAAAGCACAGCGGAAACAAGAACCGAAAAAACAGCCGAACGAACAAACACCTAAACGATTGTCAATAGAGAATTGTGACGACAGCAAATGTTGACAATGTCGCAGATTTCCGAACCCGCCTCGCCCATCCTCATCCGACTCATATCTGCATCTAGTCGCCCGAGATAACGAAGTTATCGCATTATCGACGCTCGCGACGTCACCCCGCGACGCTTAAATTTTCAAACAAAAAATCTTAGTACCTTCAACTATTTCATTGGATAGTTGCCACCACGTGATTTGGGAGTGGACGTAGATTGGTCATTTTTTCGCGTACAAGTTCGTCCGCACAATCGCTCGCTCGCATCGCCGCGTCTAACGGTGTTGTTGTGTGCGTTCCCAATTAGTCGTGATGAGCAAACATTGAAATTTACACATGTTGCGGTTTTTTCCTTCATTGTCTTTACGATAGTGCGATTTTTCGTGTTGTTTTTGTCGCGTCATGCGTCGTCAGTCGGCATCTTCGACGAAAATCCAATAAAACTCTCCCGGGGTTCCCGGCGCGGCCCTCTTGATCATCTGCCAATCATAGGAACAGAGCGGGCTTTGACGCGGATAACAAGCGAGGGTGAACTTGAGCGATCTCCAATCTTTTGTTCGTTGAAAACATACGAGTTATTGAACGCTTTTCGTCGTATATAATAAACCGCTTATTCGGTTTTTGTTTAAGAGACTAAGAAGGCACTTGGTGGATCGAAATAAAGCCGCATCGTACGCCAAATGTCGTTCTTTCAATTTATTTATTTTTCAGTTAAAGGATAATGGGGAAAACCGCCGAGAAACGTTAACGATGTTGGAAATTAAGTAAAAAGGAGAATCATCCAATTAAAGAAGCTTCGATTTACGACGAATTTGAGGAGTTGTCAAAGTATTTAAAGTCTGTTAGATTTGCTAATGAAATGTAAAAAAGACGTTAATTTTGAGCTGGCTAACGAACTGGGGGTAATTCTTTTTTCCAGGCGGAGAAAATTACAATTGCGCGAATCTAATATCAATATGTATCCAAAGAGGGGAGGCTCGATCAGCCGAAACTTCGCAATTATGGCCCAGAGTCATTAGATGAACAATTTTTGAATTAACAAGACCAATTCCGTTCGCTCGGAAAAGGGGGGAATAAAATGGCGAGTTTCACCAAAAACGCGATTGTACGTGAACAATTATCATGACAAATACGTGCGGAGTTTCTGCGGAAAAATAATTTTCTAAATCCGTACTTAATTTCACATTATTTTTTTTAACATTTTTCATCAGTTCTAATTATTCTGTTATTGGCATTTACCATTAAATTAGCGGAAAGGATTTTCTGGACACGGTGCCACTTGGTGGCTTGCCTTCCTAGGGGGAGCGCCAAAAAAATTCTAGAGTTGGCTGGAAACCACGATGTACGATATATAAGTGATGCAACGAGCTAGTTGGCCGCGTCTCCAATCTGCTAACGCTGGAGAGTGGCGACTGTTAGATAGAGATGTCCAACGCGGGCTATACCCAAGCCATCAGCGATAAATATTCGCGTTTCTCATATAAAAAGATGCAAATAATTGCTGATTGAAATGATAATGTGTGATGTAATAATGATTATTGTTAAAAATTAGCGAATGACCAAAGAAAAAAAACGTAAAACTTTCACAATGAAAAACAAAGAGCAAAATCTTTTGGCAAGTTTTACCTATGTAGCGTAACACAGTGAAAAATGCAAGTTTAGAACTAAATAATTTTATTGTCCCACATTGTGCAGTTTGCACAACACTTTTTTGCAAATTTTTGGCAAACTTACTGTCTAATTATTCATTAAATTATACTTAAACACTATTAGGTTGACTGCAACTTAGTTTTTTTCTTCTTATTTGAAAAAGCTTTCGCGTTTGCCTGATGTTGTCTTTTGTATAAGTGCTTTACCCTCATTCTAATGTAAAACAAAATCAGTTTTGCTGTTATGTCCTGAGAGTGCTCTTCACAAGGAAACGCCAGCGCTTTACTCTATTTGGAAAACAAAAATTCGTCGATGGCCTCTTCGACCGCATCAACGGAATTAATGTGTTTGAAGAAAATCGTCTCTAATATTAGAAAATAACAAAATATAGTTCCTGGTGAATAATTCAGACGTTCTCTGGATTTTAAGGTTATTAGTTTGGAAATTTGGTAAAATTGAGGGACTTCTTAGATCTAAACTTTTTTTACAGAGTTTAGAACTGGTTTCCCTACTAACTTTTTGACAGACCAAACCTGTTAGGTGATAGATGACTTTGTGTCTTTCTGTTATTTGGTCCCAGTCGTAGTTCCAATTATCGAATCGACATATGACAAATTTTTCAGTTTGTCTTTAATATTCTGCATCTACTTCTATTTTCTTCCTTTCCTGTAAAAATAGTCTTAAAATCCTCAAAACTTAACAATTTTGGAGCATTTTCAATATCGGGTAGAACAGTAGAGTTCCCAAATTTTGGTGACTTGAGTATCTTGTAGACAGACATCTTATATATCTGCATAAATGCGACCATTGTAAGGTGATTATTTGAACATCCCCCTTGGCGGATAGTGCCAAAAAACGGCTAGAAAAAAATTAAATTTTTTAAAAATTGTTTGCAAGGACAATCTAAAATATAAACAAACAGACATATTGTAGACAAAGCTAGAATCAGAAACATACAAAGCACCTATACATGCAAGTTTGGCTCTCAATAGAAAACTCTATTTGGTAGTTGATTTTACGAGTACCTCTAGGGAATCCTGATTGATTTTACTCGTAAGAACGTAGTGATAATTACCACTGTTCAATAAGTAGGTAGTCAATTTGATTGCAGAATTTATGGTAACTCTCAAACCTTCAGCCCTACCTGCAGTTAAGAATTGTTTTTCGAGATTTTTTTTCGTTTTTCATGGTTTTTCACCTATCCAAATAGTGAAGATTTTCTTGTAATACCTAAATTTTACATGTCAAAGGTTATATAAAATTACTACAAAATACTGCCTTTGAGGTCACTACTATTCTTACGAATTCCTCCTCCTAGATGTGAACAAAATAGTATTATTTGCCTGGTTGAATGATGAGGAATGAGCTTGGTAGAATTTCAGATCATCAGCTACAGAGTTACTGAAAATCTGCCAAACACAACCCATGCTTAAAATTGAGAAGATGAAAGTAATTGGAAAGTATTACTTAATAATGATAACACTAATAATTTTTTTATATTTTTTTTATTTAAACCAGTAAATTATTACATGTGTATTACAATACTACAGTAATTCCTACAGAGGTATAACAATACCTGTGCGTAAGAAACTGGTGTCTTACAAATCAAGGAATCACTTACAATCTAAAAAATAACAAATAATAAATTTTTTTTCGATATTAAATCATCCCTAAACAAAGAGGTAACAAGAACAAAATTTGTCACCATATCAAAATATGGTGACTAATAATTTCTTACAAAAAAAAACAAATTATGATAAAAGCATAATTATAAACAATCTTCAAATTATTAAACATTTTCAACAATTCAAGATTTCATTTTACTCTTTATATACTTCTTGTTTGATTTTTCACTTAATACCTTATGATCATTTGGTTGTTTATTAAATAGATTTATTGCAACAATGTAGCTATTTTTATTGCTAATAGTTTTACAAATTTTTGGTAGTAAAATACTTTTATTCTTAGTTCTACTTGTTGACATCTTATAGCGATTTTTAAGCTCATTATAATGATAAACAATAGCTCCTAAACAAAATAATTATTCCAGATTGAATGAATATGTGATTTGTGCAAAATTTCGTTTGTTTATGATTTTTAATAATTTATTCTGAAGCTGTTGTATTAAACTTAGATTATTAGCATATGTTTCATCCCAAGGAATCATTCCATAACTTATAAAACTTTGAAAAAGAGCACAATAAATTACCATAAGAGTTTTACTTTCCATGAATTTAGATACTTTGAAAAAAACAAAAATAAGGTAGTTGGTCTTTTTGATTATATTTTCAATATGCTTATTCTATTTTAAATTGAAGACAAATATAATTCCTAAGTATTTACAACTTTCAACCCTGTTTAGTGATTTATCTTTAATTTTTATATCTATATTAGTTGGTACACTATCACAATAATTCCCAAATGTAATATAGACTGCTTTGTCGACATTCAAAGTGAGTTTATTAGCTGCAAGTCATAGCCAGTAGCTCATTCATTTTACCTTTAGCCTCTTCCCATGTGTTTCCTTCAGCTATAGCAGCTGTATCATCCGCATAAGATACAATATCATTATCAAAGATTCCAGTAAGTAGATCATTGACATATAGAATAAAAAGTAATGGGCCTAATATGGTACCTTGCGGCGCACCAGATTTAATTTCTTTATAGTCACTAAATATATTGTCTAATTTTACTCTTTGCTATCTATTTGTGAGATAACTACTCAAAAGCTTTAGCGCACCACCTCTTATTCCATAACAATACATTTTAGTTAATAATATTTTCTGATTAACAGTGTCAGAAGCTTTAGCTAATCAAGTAAAGTTACTATAACTTTTGTCCAAACAGTTGTATAGAATATTAGCAATGTAAGCTGAAACATCCTTTAATAAAACCAAATTGTCTTCTAGACAATATCTTATGTTTTTTCAAAAAATTAATGATTCTATCATAAATAAGTTTTTCAAATATCTTTGCAACATTAGAAATTAAGGAAATTATTCACAATATAATTGGCCAATCTTTTCAACATAACCGGGAAAGAAGAAATTGAACATTACCTTATCTGGGTAGCAAGCCTGACCTGCATCTTCATCATGTTGCTGGGTTTGATATGTAGTTCTGTAATTTTTGGACATACTCTTTGGTGGTTTGGTTGTGTTAACCAACAATTTTTGAAAACCCAATTTGACCTAAATTCCCGAGACGGTTAACTACATATTCAATGCTATTATTGTTTTAGGCCCGATTTTTCGCAATTATTTTATGCAATGAAGTGCAGGGAAGCCTGTGTTAGCGCTCCTTGTCGTAGTCATTCCGTCTCTCTTGCGTTGGGAGATTGGAGACGTGCTAGCCGTACGGCACTGGTAACTAGTGTCATCACTTGTTTATCTTGCATTATGCTGGAAACTAATCCTGTGGCCAACGGTAGGCACCTTCTTATATCAATGTTTTTCAATTTTAATGCGGTAAGCTTTCCTTCGATTTTCTTTTGATTAAGAGTCCTTGCTCCGGTTGCACAAAGCGTGATTAAACAGTTGTCAAAATTTTGATTAGTGATTACAGAGCTATCGACTGCATTTTGAGAATTTGAAAGAAATATAAGTTAATATCTGTTAAACGACTAATGAAACAAACGGTGAATGAGCAGTTAATTGAATAAAAATTTTAGATAGACGCTATCGGCTTGTTAAACTCTTGTCACGAGCTTTTTCTTGTGGTTTGTTAACCGCATTATAATTTTTTAAATTACTAAGTTACTATTTTTTATCTCTTCTTTATCGTTTTGTTATCTTCCCTTTCTCAATTTTCAAATTATTTTTTTTTAATTGCAAGGCAGCTAGCTAATTTTTAAATTTAAACGATTCGTACTTATTATGTTCTGTCAATGATTTTGCGTCTAGATTGGCAGTAGAGAGACAAGCATCGCCAACTACACAGAAGTGAGATAGGGCTGGTCGACCACGTGACTGTGGGACAGTTGTGCAAGTGATTGCCGCCAAAATACACGCATTTCAGTCACTTCAAGTTGTTATTTTGTTATTTCGTTCTTTTTTGCATCGTGTTTTGTGTAATTGTTTTGATGGAAGAATTTACAACAATAGTAGTAGTAAATACTAAGTAGTTGATTTTTGTTTACAAGAATGGTGATATATTGTGCAGCTTTTGGCTACACCAACAAGGCGGAAACATAAGAAAAAATGTCTTTTCATAAGTAAGTAAATACATTTGCAGCAATTTTTTATAAACTATTAACTTAAGGAATCGGTTAGGGTAATAATAATGAAATATGTATCAATGGGGCTGCATGAATTACCAAGAACACGCTTAACTTTTGAATTAACAAGTTTCTCGCTGAAATAACATTGCAAAAGCAATAAATTGTTGCGATGAAAAGAGAAAATGTTAATACAAAAACTCAGTACAGATTGCAACATTATAATATGTTAATGAACGAAATTTTAGGTACGATAAGACATAAATTGTTAACGTTAAGTCTTTTTAAATACAATAAAGATAATTATTAATAGAATAAAATTATTTATTTCACGATTGACTGCCCTGTGCTACTCTTTTACATCCAATTTTACATTTTACATCTATTTTACCTAGTAGATCCGCCAGGGCCCATTGTTCGTTTGTGTCTACCTTATTTTCATATGATGTATGTACCTATAAAATGGCTCTGCCGCTAATAAAGATTATTATCATATTGTTGTTATTTTTAAAGAGAATTAAATTAGATATGTTCTAATTCATAAGTAAAATTGTTAAATGATGCTGATATGTATATTATTAATTCCTATTATTCACTAAATAAAAAAAGTAGGCCAAAATTAAACTTACAACGTTAATGATAGATAAAAGTTCTTTTATTTTGTTCGAAATTTCAAACAAAATAAAAATTTTCCAAAATAATTCTCCTTAAAAATGAACGTATCGTAAGATCTAGATTTTTAGTGATTCGTATAGAGGTAATTGACTTTATTTTTCTATCAAATTAATTAAAAACTGTAAAAGTCTGATAATATTCGTATATTCGAACGCTTTTCATCCCACAGTCATGTGACCTCCGATGTCTCCTTCCTTCTCGTATACACTTTTCACATGTATCTCCCCTCTCTCTTTAATGGTTCAGGCAATGTTTGCGCACTGTGATATAAGGAATTGTATTCTGTACATTGTTATTAACGTTTTCTATTTATTTCTTAAATTCTTTCAAAATTTTAGTTTAAATTGAAGAGGCCTTACGAAATAAATTTCTTTAAAATTTTTCAGGAGTTTAACTCATTCAGTCAGTAAATTCAAATTTTAAAGTTTCAAATAATTTTATTAAAACTTCTCCGGGGGTTTCAGTGAATTACCCTAAATTTGAAAATATTAAAATAATTTTTTTTTGGAGGATTTTTTTTTCAATAATTTTTATAAAACTTTTTCTTTTAATGGAGGAGTCTCGGTGTCGCCAACCCTTCTTACTTTAGTTCAACTTTCCGGATTGCTTAATAATTTATGAAAACCGAGAACACACACGCACTATCGCCTGGATTATTGCTGGCCCGTTATTGCCCTCTTATCTTTACAAGGTACAGCACTAACAAAATGCCAAGATAAAATACAGCCGCAGTCGCGAACGTCCACAAACTAATTGCTCCGGTGCGCACACAATAAAATTTATTGGGGGGGCCGCAAAGCCTTAAACGGGCCTAATAACGCTACAATAGCGCTAATAGTTGTTGCGACAGGGCGCGCACATAGGGCGCAAATCCACCCCTTACAAGATAAAGATACAATCAATCCGAGACCCGGGTGTTGTTGCGGGCGAGCGCGACATATGGACCCATAAACGGTCCTTTATACTCACTTAATCCGAATTTTCAAATTTTTTATCACGTAACATAATAATTTCCAAAAAAGCGGGAACCAAAACGGGACCCCGCGATAAGATAACGTTCTACACCTAAATGAATCAGAATAACAGATTGCGATTGTGTAATTTTCGATTAAAGCTCAATTGTTGGCAAAAATCTTGGGAGTAACGAAAAATATTATTTCAGTTGGTAAAACTTCTGTTCGTTTTTTTTTTTGTTGTTGTAATGGAAGTGCACTTGTTGGGGGGCAATTAATAATTTTTATCGAAAATCTTGTGTGGTGGTGTCCGCCGGCCCATATGTCGGACCTGTTAAAATATTGACGGAGTCAAGTTGTACCATGGCGGACAAGTGGTGGAACAAAGATAAATCGTCGTGACGGCAACACGTTTGAAATATCGCCCTTTCTGTTCGGCGAAAAGCTTACGAAACACACGAAACGAAATTATGTAATTAATTATTCAGATCCTGTTGCATTTTATACTAGGGTTAAATGCCAGCGACGCAGTCACGCCATCGGCGTATGTTGCGTTTTTCTTTTTGTTACCACGCTAAATCGGCCAGTGTAACGAGGGCGAGGGGTGGGACTCAACATAACACGAAATCGAACTGTTAATAAAATTCTGAAAATTTTGAAAAAGGTTTTTTATATTCATAGACATAGTTTCAAATTCTCTATTATTAATAAAAATTCAATTAAAAGAAAACGAACAAAGCTGTTTTCGATTTTCACACGTTTTAAAAATTCAAGTTGGATAGTCAAACTATTTGATAATAGAGAGTTGTGGTATGGTTGCGGTATCAAAGTGGTCGAATTATGCGGGTTTATGTCTAAATCGTTATAATCAGTTGCTAAATGGAAGTTTCAGGTTATTCACTACTTGCACCACTACGTCAAAATTAGATTATTAGTATTTGTTTTATCAAAACAGTAATTCAGTCTAAATCCTGTAATGCAGTTAAATCTCGATTTGCAGTATTTGCACTTTAGATAAAAAAAAGTAGATAAAGAATTTGCGCGTTCTGTATCACGAGGTCACTTCAAAAATCTCTTGATGTGTAAATCAAAATTAAAATAAAAAAATTAATGTGAATCTCCAATTATTTTGTTTTCAATGGTAATTTGGATTAAAAGTAAAGATTAATAAAAATAAATAATTATCGTAAAGTCAAGGAACTCTTATTACAATTAATATCAATTGTAAACAGATTTCTTTGTTTTTGAGGCAGAAATATGGAAATTTTAAACTAAAATTTGGTTGAAAACTTTCTATAAAGATTAATTGAAGTAACGAAATTCATTAAGTATTAAATCACGGTATTTCAAAAAAATCTAATATTTCATTCGAAAATTAAGAAAATTTAAAGGTTTATCGTTTTGAAATTAATTCCTTGAAAGATTTCTGTTTCTTTATGTTTCTTATCCATTTGCTCTTTATTTGCAAAATATGGGGCAATAGTTTAGATGGAATATTAATAAAAAGACATGTCACCAAAATTTCTACAAGCAGATATGTTTAAATTCGTTTTAGTTTTTCAATATTATTCAGCAGTGATTAGAAACGCTATTTAAAAAAATATTAAAATACTTTCATTGAGATTTGCAATAAATAAGATTACGATAGATTTAATAAATATTTTTTTAAAAGTGTTTAAAAATATTTGAAACATTTTACTTCAAAATTATGAAGAATATGTAAAGAAAAGTTTGAATAGAACATGAATGAAATTTATAATTTTTAAAATTTTTCTTGCACTCCCAAATTGTTCAATATTTTGTAGCCCTTAGACAGGCATTTATATAAATAAAAATATCACACTTGGTTTCAAATTTATCAACAATATCAGAACTTGAATAAAACTGGAACAAAGAACAAATAAAATAAAAATTTTGTAGACAATCTTTTGTAGAGAAACGTTTTGGACAAACATTCAAATATTTTCTTTTAAACTAATAATAAAAATGGTAATCTAAATATTTTAGCTAGAACTCTAAAAAAATAAAATTAATATGTGTAAATTATTGAAAATTTCTCATTTACACAATATTTTTCCAAAAGTGTCTATAATGAGAAAAAATGCTTCAGTTTCGTAAAATATGTTAAAGGCAATAGTAACAAAATAGAAATGATTTAATATCTTTAAAATTTCCATGTTTTCTTCTTTAATATTATTTTGCAACTTCCTATTAAGATCTTTTTCTTAAATCTTGAAATAATTTTTTCTTAAAATATTTTTTTCATAACGATACGAAATATTAAATTCATAATAAATATTCATTGGATGTACAATAAAAAAATGGAATGACTTAAAACATTTGGATAAACAATTAAATTTTTGTACATTTCCAAATGTTACTTTAAAAATCTCTACACAATACAGAAGCCATTTTTTTAATCTTCAATACCTATCCCACAAGTTCATAAAAATATTTTTGTGATATTTTATGCAAAATTCTAATTAAAAAAACAACTAGCTGAAGGAGATTTATTCTTAAAAATTTCTTCTCTAATCTTGTTTCAAGAATGTCCTAAAACAAAATTTGCGAAACTAATTACATTAGAAAATATTCATTTTATTGCTTCAGAGCGTTTTTAAAAATTTCGAAGCTAGAAATAGATTTTTTTTTAATTTTTGTTTTCCTTCCTTTGTATCATTTGCCTATGATTTTTATTGGGGATCTTTGCCAGTAGCCCTACATCCAATATTGTCAAAAATCAAAATATATTTAGAAACAAATATTATTTATATTGACCCTCTCCCTCTTAATGCCAGTTAATTGGAATCTTTTAATTGAATCGCCTATCATTATCCTATCTTCCCTATCATTATTTGTCTTTTTTAATTTTTAAACCGCGTGGTCATGTAGTTCAAGTAAAGTTAATTTGGCATTTCATTTTTTTATCAAACTGAATCTTTGTAAATTTGCTTTACTAAAAAATCGCTACCAATATAAATAAATAATGAAGTCGTAGTAATTTTTTCCATTGATGTTGAGCTGGCCATTGAATTTGAAAGCAATAATTATGGTTTTGTTTCAAATTAAAAAATGATAATTATTAATGGAGTTACAAACATTTATCTGAAAATTATTGAGGCAATCCATTTGTAATTTTAAAGCAAACCGTCTTTCGACTAACGTCTTCTAATAAACGGTCTGATAGTAACGATAGACATTTCACTTCCACTAACCCATCCGCTGATATCAAAAAATTTTACCTGTAGTACATTTGACTGAATACAAGACAACTTTGGGATATTATTTCAGTACATGTCCTAAATCCACTATTTGCCTTCCAGCCAATAAATCTTCAATATCTTTTGATGGCTCCACTTTCTCAATACATAAAGAATTTAACAACCTGCTAAAATAAAAATTGAAATGCATAATGTTTTTACATTTTTTTTACCTACATGTGAGCATGTCGTATTCATAACTGACAGCTGGCAAAATTTGGTCTGATGATGTCGAAGCTATTGCTTGATTTGAATTGATGACTTCCTCACTTTTTCTAAGCCGAATTAATATTTTAATAACCGTATGACTAAATTATAGTTTTTCTTACATTGCAATTTTCTTTTGGATTTGCAAATAGAAATTTTTTGGTCCGCGAATAGCGAAACCGTAAATATGGGACTGCGAGTAAGAAACTTTAATTTTATACCAAAAATGCCGACGTATCTTGCATATCTGTGTTCAAATTGTTGAGGACGGTTGGGAAAAGAGGCATGAAGTGAAAACGTGAGAGTCATAGATGCCATGCGAACAAAATTCGCTCTCAAAAACTTTAACATCTCGGTATATTTCAATTCTTCTTGAAATAATCAGAAGTTGGAAAAATATAAAAATTTCAGTCATAATTAGGAAGAATTAGTTTATAAATTTTTCTTAATAATTATTTATCATAAATGCACGGCTACAACGGTAGTCTAGTGGAAACGCTAAACTTCGTAAAAATAATTAAAATTTTGTCATCCTCCAAACGGAGTAAATAGCGTTTGAAATATTCATGGCCCATAAGCAGGCGTGTTTTTCCAAATTATTAAATATTTATTTTAAGTAGAAAAGCCACAGAGAATTCATTAAAACTATTACCAAAGATATTTGATATATCAAAGTTTATCGTCATGGGGCTAACTCAAAAATTTGAATTTGTGTCCTTATCCACTGGGAAATTTTTTGACAATTTATGGTTTTCGAATTTGTTGGACATTACAAACATTTTTGGGAAAGCTAACGCTTTTTATTTTCAAGTGCCCACCAACTAATTTTTTGGCAGACTTTGTCATATGCGAGCACTCTACTACAATTTACGAGTACGAGATCGCTTCCCCTACAATTGTGATGAAAACTGTGTATTTTAACTTGGCAGGGGAACATAGAAAAAGTGAGTAAAAGTAAGAATAGCAAATAATTTGACGGAGTTTTGCTAATACTAACACCACTGTGCTAACACTGATGCAATTTGCAAAGTAAAAAAAAATAAGATAATTAACAAGAAACTATAAACTATGTAAAGAAGGTAACTTTCAATAGCTGCCGGTTAAATGAACTAAATTAATGATTCCTTGCTACATAAAATTTTCAGTTATTTCTTTGAAAAGTAAATAATTAATCATGATAGTGTTATTTATCGGGGGGCAATAAAATTGTCTTTGCAAAGTAGATTGAACAAGCTTTAATTCCATCAAGCATGGAATGAATGGCTCCTTAGCGGTGTTAGTAATTAAATTAAATCTTGTTATTGTTGTATCTGCATAAATATTGCATTTATTTCAATTTTGTTTCATCTTAATGTCATCATATTGTATACTCTAACAATTTATTTTACAAAAACTCAAAAAACAAATAAAACTTGAACCTACTATATGCCCTTAAACGTCTCGGTTTGCATAGCAAAATGCATCCCACAAATTTCAATTTGGGTGCATAATTTGAAGTCAGAACTGTAAATCTGAATTCTCTTCTTTACACACTTAGGACTGTTATTTAAATGTCTGTAGAAGGCCGGCTAGAAGTAAACTAAATTCTTGTTTATAATGAAAGTATAAAAATATAAAGGTCGAAAATTTGAGGTGTAAATGACATCTTATGAAATTGAAATTCCTTCTATTGATATTTTACACTATTAAGAAAACAATTAGAAAAAAATTCCGTTACGTTACTTTAAGTTTATAGCAAATATAATGAAACTACAACAAACAAAGGAAAGTGAGCAGAAATGATAGGTAACGTTTAATAAAATAAAAAAATTATGTTAACAGTTTGGAACAAGCGAGAATCTTTTCGAGATTATTTTGAAAATTTCTTATTTTTCTAATACGTTTTTAAAAATTTTCTAGATGATTCAGTTCAACAAAAAATAAAACATGCTAGCTAGAATAGAATCTGAGGACCAACAGTCTGAAATTTTGAGTCTAAACGTTAGATTGGGTAATTTTTTCGTTTTCAATATTATTTTGTAGTTATTAAAATGTATCAAAAATAACTTTAGAGAAGAGTTTTTGAAACCATAAGAAATGCATGTTGGAATGACCTCATATCTTTGGATAAAAAACCCACTCAATAAAGAAGAAAATAATTTAGCGCACAACAAATTTTTCTAAATTTTTAAATAATTTTTAGCAATTTCATTTAGTGATTAAATATTTTTTCATTCTTCTCTTCTTCAATATTGACCTAATAACTATTAATGAGATAATTTAAAAATACTTTGAACAGTGTTTCAAACCTTTAAGCATAAGGAGACATAATTGTGATTTTATTGTAATGTAATGTAGGCGCAAATAAAATTTCAAAGTATTTTTTTCACTTTTATTATTTTTCATGATAATAAAAACAATTTTAAAAATCTATTATCATGTTGCTTAAGTCTTACAAGTAGGCTGAAAATTAAATAATTATATATTTAAAAGAAAAGTAATTTTGAAATTATATGTAAAAAGAATCTTTGAAGATTTCATAGTCTTCCAATATTATTTTCATATTTTTGAGACAATCTTCAAACATATTTTCCAAACTTTAAATAAAAATAGTTGAAACCTTACATGAAACTTTAACAAGAGAATTTAAAATTAACCACAACTTTTTAAGGATTTTTAACTTTTCCAAGACTTCTTAACAAACTAAACGTTAACTTTTTTTAAAAGCTTCTGCAATTTCCATTTTTCAAATGTTTGGCAGGTTCTAAGGTTGCTTTAAAATTTTTCAGATCTTTTTTTCAAACGATACAAAAATTATGATAAAGAAAGGTTGGAAAAGAATAGAATACAAAATCTGGAAATGGTCACAAATATAATTTTTTAGAACTTCTTATTTTTGGAGACATTAAACAAAAATCAAAGCATCTGACGCTAAATTTATAAAAACTTAATAGCAAAAATTTAGATAAAATTTAAATCGATGAAGTTAAAGAACTTTATGATTTTAATGATTGAAGATACTTGGTTATCCGTCCAAAATTACTAGCTTTTTTGTTTTTGTCTTCCATTAATTTTTATCACCTTTAGTCTAAAGACAAAATAATTTTATGTTCAATCATAGAATAAACTTATTATTGTTCTAACAATTTAATTTTATTTTGTTCATCTAATCATCATCAGTCCTTCATTAACGTCCACTCTTTCCCAACGTTGACATAGCTTTTTGAATGAGGTAATTGTACGATAAAATTTGTCTTTTGAAAGCATCTGACCATGTGAGTAATTTTTTTTCCATAGCGTTGTTCTTTTCACATAATTAAATATTCAATATCACACCGGAAATATTTGCTCCAAAAAGCCGTTAAGTGTCACGGCCGTTCAAACCCTGACATGTGACGTCACATTTCCCACTATGTTCTACGTAAAATAAATTAATTAATAATCTCAAAGAGGTCATTAACTGGCTGACGTCAGAAGTCATGTCGAATCACAGCGCGTTCTGGGTCACGTAAAAATATTCAAATAATTGTTGATTTTATTTATTTAATAATTAATATTTAGGGCATAAAAACAATCTTTTTTCGAAATTGGAGTCGACTATTCATCATTTGCGATCAATATTAAGCAATTTGCGACTAAGTGCAAGTAGCCTATTGATGTGACCTGATGACATCATAGGTCTTAAGCTTTGATTTCCTTTCAAATCAATTCAATCACCTTAAACTTGAATTGCTTCAAAAAAATTAAGATCAAGTCTTACTTTTCATCATAGGTCTTAAGCTTTGATTTCCTCTCAAGTCAATTCAATCACCTTAAACTTGAATTGCTTTAAAAAAATTAAGATCAAGTCTTACTTTTCGAAAATATTTACCTGTATACTTTAAACCAAATTTCTGATCCGACACTTTCCTTGAAATTCAGCAGAGACCGACCAAAATCAGTGAAAATTTTGCTAAATTGGTAATAAAAATTTAAAAATCATATGAATCAACCAAAATTTGGTTTTTGTCCCATTGAACCTATTAGTGTAGCACAAAGCCCCACCTGCGACAATTCGAAGGTGTTCCAACTACAACCCCGCCGCCTCACACAAAGAACTACGGTTTGTTCAGGACTAAGTGGGATACAATCCAAACATCTTATGTTTTACCTTTCCATTAGTCCTATTATTCCCCGGCCCACCTCGACGCGATGTCACCTCAACAATATTTTCGGCACAGCAATGAGGAATTCAGCGGAACGAACCCGATACGTCAATGGAGATCTCGAGTATTTTGCTTTTAAAAATTAATACTTCTCGTGGTTAATGTTAATTGAAGATGACTCATATTGTTTAATTTTTATTATTTTTGGTCGATGCGAGTACAAATTAATTTTGTTGTCGCCGACCAAATCAGTTGGAGTTTGTAGTTATGAAATCCGTTGAGGCCCTTAAAATTAATAACTTAATAGCGCGATACATTAATTAAGCGATTCAGTGCAAATATGTGCTCACAACAAACAAATTTGTGAATGATAACGTCTAACTACTGAGCCAATATAATTAATACCCAATTATTAACAAGATAAATAGTTAAATATACTTATACTTTTCCCAAACATAAACATTAAATAAGTACTCGACAAACAAAGTACAATAAATAAGGCAAGTGTATTTAACTATAAAACAACTGATCGCTTCGTCTCTCTTTCTCTTTCGACGCGCACATATACGGAGTGATTGGGTTTGATGTAAACAAACATTGTTTGTAGTATCAAATATTAGTACACTAATTTGCTATCGCCGTAAATGCGATTAGAATATTTCGATGGCAATAAATTATTGTTTGGATACTCTTGTACGGATGTTGTTGGCGTGAAACGTTGACCTAGGTCGGGTGATAAGAAAAAAACTTCAATTAATCCGTTACGACAATATTGTTACTACTTAATTGATTTTTGTTGATAAATTCAATTGGAACAACGAAACAGTTCCGTGTAAGCAGGGCATTAAACAAAACAAACCGCATTTTACGTGTTTGTCCAACAACAAGCGACTGATAATAACAACAATTTACTCGGACCGCTTATGCCTATTTGTTTTTTTTAACGCCGCAATTACATCACTTACTGAGTTACGTAATTTTGTAGTTAATGAGAATTTGTTGTTAATTAATTTTAATTCAACGAATAACTCTCCAAGAGGTAGCAGCGCCTTGAATTTTAATGGACAGACTCTTTTTTACTGTGAAGTTAAAAATATATACGAGGTCAATCTTAAGTGCATTTTTACAAAATTTACCCTTAACTGGTTTTTTGCAAAAATATTGCAACTGTAGTGTCTTCACGATGGATCTCGCTATAAATGGAAATAGCTGCACCTACTATTAAAGAACAAATCGACTAATTTGCTTGTTGTCCTGATTTAAACCCTTACGTTTTTTTTTCAATTGCATAAATATGAATGTTTTCGCATAATCCTGTCGCTCTAATACTTTTACCGACACTATTGACAATTGTTGTATGTTTGACCTACAACACAAGATTTTTTGCTATGGTTTCACAGTGCTGTTCAAATTTACAACACCATTAGTGCTTTAAGTAATCAGTAATAGTTTTCACCAACAGATGGCTGGCTCATTTATTTATTAAAATTAAAATTGAAATTAAAAGTACAATTTGTACAATTATTAATAGAAATTGGACGAGGAGTGAACGCTGGCGCTGCTGGCTGGCTTTGTGCCTGCACAGTCGCTGTCAGTAAATTGTATTTTAGTTGTTAAAGAATCTGATACGTACCCTTCAGCGACCCCAAATGATCTGTAAAAGAATTTCTTTTTAGACAATGAATGTATGATTATTATTACTAAAACCTCCAGCAACGGTGAGGTTTAATGGCCATAACGTCAACCCCCGTACTTGCTAACAACCTTGCCGCCGTTGTTCGAAATGCATGGCCAGTGAATAATTTTGAATCATCAAGCTCGGCGACTTTTTGAAGCACTTGTCCTATTTTGATTGACACATTTTTTTTAGGTCTTAGCTGTACGTATTTCTAAAAAATCTCCAGAAAATGAATTTTTTTATTGGGTTGGCCAATAATTGTAGAAGTTCGACGAATTTGTGTTTTAGTATCCGGCACATTAACAATGACAACTGAAACTTGATCTGTAATGTCAACACCGTGATCTTTGTAAGCTCTTTTTGCCTAAGGCCCCTGGCAATGCCCATTACCACAACTACTTTCATCATAGTGTAAGTTTCGTCGGGAACTTCCATCAAAAATGTATTCATTTGTTCTCTCGTAAATCCCTAAGATTTTTTTAAATAATGTCCAGCATCTTTTTTAAAAATGCTATCAACTTCTTAAATTGTGATATGTCAACATCGTTATTTAAATTTATAGTACTTTTCAGCATAGAATATTTCGCCCCTAGACTTCTTAGAGACTTCAGTTTTTCGCTTCTCTGGACAAAATAAGCAAACAAAATTTTTCGGTTATCACCAGTTTCCTCTCATCCAATACCATACGCTTTTTCGTACCATACTTTCGATTTTGCTGGAGTCAACAAATCCTTTTTCAATTTCTGGATCTATGTCAAAATTATCTTGTTCATTACCCATTATGGAATAGTATATGTATATGCTTAAACGTACATTGTTCCAATAATAATATTCTGCTATTTCTGTTGTGATTCAAAACTTTTACGGACATGAAATTGTTGACGAAATTTCAAATTCGAGAAATAAATAAACAAATATCAATGAAATTATCGCAACAACATTAGCTAGTTATTATGATTTCTAAATTTGAGCTAAAATTTGTAATAAATTTTGTTTATTTTCTTCTTTGCTTTGATTATGCGAAAAACGTTATACTTTACATGGTTGTTAAGTGCCTAACGGAATTTCGGGAATTGAAAAATCTTGACTTTGTCTGGATCTTTCAAACTTTTCCTCAATTCTGTTAGAATCCACTTACCAACCTAATAGTGTAACATACTAATAGGTTGTCCCACGTAGACTAGAAATAATTTCAATGGAAGAAATAATTTTTGAGCTGGTTGAAATTTGCAATCACAGCTAAAAACTTTCTGAAGCTATTAGCATAATGAAATGTCAATGCCGATCAATTGACAAACCTAAGTATTGACTTACTTATTTCAAACATGATAAACTTTTTTATGCTAAAAGAAGTAGCGTTGAAGACTATTAAAAAATTTTATTCTAAAGAAACGACCATCCCCAAATGACTAATAGGTTAAACAACGATATAAATTTTAGAAATTGGCAAAATTACCTTTCTTATTATTATTTGCTAACATCCACAATAATTTAAAAATTCTTATGTTGCTTTAGGTTTATAACAAATAGAATAAAAATATATAGACTTTTAATAAAAGAAGAAGATTTTGGATGAAAAAGAAATTTTTCAAGGGTTCATAATTTTTTAATGCCTCGTTAAAATTTTGCAGACAATCTTATTCCTTTAAAATGAACCTAATAATAAAGTTAATTGGAATATGTGGAGTAGCAAAAAAAATTACTTATTTTCTCAACGCCTTAAAAAAAATTTTTGGGTGCGAAATATTTAAAAAAAAAAATTTTTAATTATTAAAATAGTTGAAAAACAATTTAAAATAAATGTCTTTAGAGTGATATGAAACTAGTGCACAAATGGCTTAATGCCTTTGGATAAAAATTGCATTTTTCATATTATTCAAGATTTGTTTAAAATTTATTAGACAACACAAATAATTTGAAAAATACGTGCAAATTCGATTTTATAAAAGATATAATAACAAAGTATTTTATTTAGCCAGAGCACTAATGGTTCAACAAGATTTAATTCTTAAAAGTTTTGTGTTTTTTTATCATTACTTACTTAACTATAACTATTGAAGCAATTTAAATAAAATCTTCAAACATTGCTTCAAACCTGTAAAGAACAAGATGGTAATAGTTTACATCTAATTCTAATTGAGGTTCATAGGATATATCCCTTTTCTATTATCACTTCCTATTATTAGGAAAATACGTTTAAAACTTCTTGATAACATTGCTTCAAGATTATAACATATAGGATGAAAATAAAGCGGACAGACTTTAATAAAAGTAAAAATTTTTAATGGAGAGAAATTTTTCAAGGTTTAGTAAGTTTCCAATCTTTTTTTAAAATTTTGTAGTCAATTGTCCACTTGTGATAAACCTTATTTGATAAATTTATTTAATTAATAAATAGAATTCTAATTTTTCCAATATATAAGAGTGTGGATTATAGAAAAAAGGATCAAGATACTTTGAGTAGAATTGTATTAAAAGTCAAATTACTTAGAATCTATGGATGCAATTAGTATGAAATCAAAATTTTTGTATGTTAGGTACTCAAAATTTCTTTAAAATTTTATAGGGTTCCATTTCTAAACAATTTTTAAAAAGGTTTTTTGTAATTTTATAAAAAATATGAAACAAAGTATTTTATGCAGAACACTAATAAGAGATCCAATGGTCCAAAAAGGTTTCAATTCTTAAAAATCTTCTATTTTCTGTTGTACTTCAAAGTTATTGATATTGAGTACAGAGGTAATAATAATAGTAATAATAATACAGTTCTTGGTCAACTTTTAACGCGACTGATTCGAGTTTTATTTGTTTCTTAGTCATTGTTTAGACATTGCTAACATACTTCATACAATACATTCATACAATTAATAAAGTAATTTAGGAAATCTGCTCGAGGACTTATAAAGAACAGGATGAGAATAGTTTAGATATAACTCTAATCTAGATGCAAAGGACTTCTTCCTTTTTGATTATATTTTATCTTTATTAAAAAAAACCTTTTAAAATATATATCTTCAAGTACGTTTCCTTGAGACTAAAACCAATAGGATTCAAATAAAATATATAAACAAATAATAATAACAGAACAAAAATTGCTTGTACGTCAGACAGAATTTTTTACTAAAATATAGTGGGAAATATTAAAACTTTACATAAAACCAACGATAAGATGGTTCAAAATTTTTAATGATTAAAATTTCTTTTTAGATTTTCATTTCTTGTTAAGATTGCAAAATTTATTTTAAAAATTTATTTATTCTATGAAAGGGAGTTCAGTGAAGATACCCAAATGATCAAGTACACATAGAAAAATCAAAGAAAATCACACAATACAATATTTGAAGACCAAAACACAGATTATTTTTTCTACACTATACCCAAATAAGCCAAGAACTTAGGCAGACAAAAGAGACGGTACTTGGGCAAGAGACAGCAAACAAGATGTAGATTTCTATAAGAAACGTAACTATGACATCTTCTATGACAAACTGCATAAAAATATTTATATATTAATGGAAAACCAGAAAAATGGCATTTGAATTTATTTGATAACAACAATAACAACGACAAAAGAATTAGAGTGTAATTTCCAAAATAGGCAGTTAACACCACCGCTATTAAAAGAACTAGAAATTAGTTCATAGTTAAACCCACATACTTAATTAAGCAGCGGTATAGTGAAAGATACCGAAAAGGAATGTGATTCAAAATTTTGGAAAATTACTTCATATCAACCGCTCTTGTCTTATACAATTTTTACCATATTTTAAAAATTACTGTAAAAATTTCCAGATCAATTATTAAAGAACTAAAAATTGTTGAGGAAGAGTTAGGTATTCCTAAATTTTCCATACATGCTCGTGAGGGCGCCAAAACTTTTATTGTTTTTATGAGAACCAGTTACTATGTATGAAATTTTTGGTCAAATTGCGTTTTGATCAATATTATCTTGAAGTGATAATATAAATTTTGGGAAATATGAAAACTAAAAAAAACTAATTAGATCTTGAAATATTTATAACAAGTTTCTAAAAGAATCATCTGTGACCAAAATGCATCTAAAGTCCACGTCATAAATTTAACTTTTTTTCTAAAATACCTACAGAGTTCAAAGTGTATTTAGAGAACTTTTTGAAAAGTTGATCTATGATCTGCTGATCTATAATAAAAGTTAAATCGTCGTTTTTTAGTCTGGTTTAAATAGTTCTAGTGGAGGTTCTACTGACTCTTCTAATTTAGATTCTGACCTAGATGTACCAATATTTTGTAAACCAAAGAACTCACATCCCCGTATGAGTTTGATAAGAACTGCTTTAGAAACTATACACAAGATGCCTCTTAAGCGTAAGTAATAAATTTAACCTTCAACGTGTTGAATTGATGACTTCTTTGCAAAATAGTGCATGAAGTCGAATTGAATTCACGAGATATTTCGAAAATGTACTACCCTAAGAAATCTAAAGTTTTCTCTTAATGAACACACAGAACTACCATATTTTTGTAGTTTAGGTCCCGGGGAAAGATGAATCAATATCGTGTAAACCAAAAAAATTGTAGTATGTATTTGATAAGATCTTGGAAGATAATTCTTTGTAATTTCAAAATTCTCTTTTCAAAGAACATGTATTATCCTCAAAGACTTTTGTGTTTGCAAAAATGTCCATAAAGTTCAAACTATGATTGTATTACTCTAATAAATTTTTTTTGTAATAGAGACTACAGGACCTGCTGACTCTCCTAATTTAGGTCGTGAGCAAGAAAAACCAATATCCTGTGAACGAAAGAACTCAAAATCTTTAAAGATAGTTCTTTGAATTTTAAAATTATCTTTTCGTGGTGTTAGGTAAAACTACACACAAGGTGTAAATGTATGTAATTAATTTAATTTTCTCCATTTGCAATAATGTCCGCTCATATTATGTGTTGAAAACTTTTCGAAAATGTGCTATTCTAGTAACCTGTGGATGACATTTTTATGGTAGGCAACATAAAACCTGCTCCTTCTCCTAATTTAGCTATCGGTCTAGATAAACCAAAAAATCTCATAAAAAATCGCTGTATGATGATTTTTTCAATTTTAAAATTTCTTTTTTGCAGGGACAAGTAAAATGGGAAAGTGTCCTAGAAATGTACATAATAAAATTAACTTTCAACATTTTGAAGTGGATGAATTTCTTTTGCAAACATGTTCATAAAATTAAAATTATGTTTACAAAACCTTACGCCAAAATTCTGTGTTTTACATTGTAGGACCACACCAAAATGTGTGAAACTTTTAAATTTTGTTAGAAGAATTAACAAGTTTTGGCCATACATTTTTTGATTATGTCTTGAAAGTCCTTAAGCTTTCGTTAGATAAAAAGCAGCACATTTTTCCCCCATGCAAATTCTTTTTAATATTGCCCACCTGTGTACAAGTTAACAGTATTTGAGTGTTTCAATAGCTACCTTAAACCTTAAAAAGCTTAGTTTTTGATACCTTTTAATACATTTTCAAACACTGCACACAGAAAAAAATTGAAACTGAAACAAGTTCATTTATGAAATTTCCAATTTAAAAACACTTCATTCGATATTTTTTGCTTTCTATAGAATCTATAGGATAGGTCGTTTTAGCGATGCGGGATTCTGGACCTTTGGTATTATTCACTTGGAATATGTAAGTTTTAGAATTCGCTGAAATTACAGTCTCTTGACTTATAAATCACGACAATCATCCAGTTTCTTGCAGACTTGAAGTTGAAGGTTTAGAATCTAAAAACATTTTTGCACTCAATTAATTTATTAATAATCGAATTGTGGGAGAATAAGAATTGGCCTAGAAAGACCTAATAAGAAACATAAAATTGAAAGATCCGACTGGGGTTCTTCGGGATTGCTACTTTCTGCACTTACTAGAAATGAGCCCTTGAGACTTACCAAATGAATACAAATAGAAAATAAATTTTTGCTAGTTTAAAATAGTTTCGATTGTGAAAGCCGCAAAGAAAAAATTTTAACATATTTTAGGGATGTTTTTGTTTTTTAAATAGGAACTCTACAAAGTTCAATAAATCCTTTTGATTTTGCGCGTCGACTAAAGGGACAAATGGCTGAATAAAAGCCTCCTTGTGTTTAGCGATTTCGATTCCAGGTCCTTCGAAATTAATTTCTGATAAACTACCCCCTTTTGTGCTACCGTCCTCCAACATCTAATAACCGCTCCACAAGCCTCCATTCAATCCGGCTTTAAACTCCTCGATTTCAGCCTGTACTTGCCCCGCTAATACACGTTTGGGGTTTTATAATATCGACCACCAACGGACCTAAAACCCACGACATAAAACCACTTTAACTTCCAACACAACCCCGCAAATCTTCTCCTTCTGAACCTAAATAGTATGTTTGTGCATTGACTCCCATAAAGTAACGTTATAGAGAGTGCGCGGTCCTAATTTCGCATTCCTTTTGACTCAAAGCGATGTTGAGCATAAGTAAACGTTTTACGGTTATCATTTTTATCTTACCCGCCGCCATTGTTGGCGGTTTCTTTATATTTTTAATGATTTGCTCATCGTTGGGCAAACAACCTAATTTGGCGGGGAGCACTTTCCGGTTCCGGCCGCTGCCGGAAGGGCCCCACTAATTGGCCGCAAAAAACAATTTTCATCAAAATTTAAAAAGTTTCAACCATAATCTTCCAGTGGTTCTAGAGAACTCCAAAATTTTACTAAAAGCGGAAACCGGAAACCTTAATTGGAGAAGACTTGATTCGATTTTTGAGAGTAGCAGTCTCCCCAAGATAAAATGATTAACTTAGTGAGGTTATCAAGCCAATAACAAAAATCAATTTACTTTTAGCTAATTCAATTT
Organism: Pyrochroa serraticornis; assembly: GCA_905333025.2. NCBI lineage: Eukaryota > Metazoa > Arthropoda > Insecta > Coleoptera > Pyrochroidae > Pyrochroa > Pyrochroa serraticornis. Next base: position 8,457,501 of record HG995153.1, on the reverse strand, counting down.
CCTAATCGCCAGTTTCTTTGTGGTAAATGGTAACCTCAAATCGTGGAGTAAACAAAATTATTTCTCGACTTATCGAATTCTAAAAAAATTTAACCGTAGATGTTAATGCGCGTAAGTATGTGTTTACGATATATGTAAAGTATATAATATGTGTAAATTACATATTAAAGTTTTGAAGGCTATAATTGTAGAATAGCTTTTTGGTTTGTATTTCTGTGTTGTTTTTCCTTTTTCTTCGTTCATCCATCACCGCCACCATCGGTCCAAAACCGGTCTTCGCCATCTCTTGTTTGCCGATCCTCTTGACGTCCACATGCTAATTCATCACTTTTCGTCCGTCCCCGTGCGTTGTCCTTCTCTGCCGTCACGAAATTTGTAACGCGCCATCATCGTCATAACGATGGGTCGAAAATCAAATCGCGTTCAGTCTATCTATCTGGTAGACCTTGAGGCGCCCATTTTGTGTCAATAGATCCGTCGCCGTTGTTGTGGACGGCGATGCACGAGAAGATAGGAAGCGCCGATATCAAGCCGGCTGGCGTTTTATCGCGCGGCACAACCGAACGTTTCAAGCACGGATTGGTGCAAGTATTGACGGGACGGAAGGCGCAGACGCCGCCGCCACAATTTGCTGCCGTCACCCCGCTAACCGTTACGAAGATGACGGGAAATCGGGGACGGCGAGCTGGAAAACGTGCACGCCGATGAATTATTCCGCCGTGATGGTCGGGGAGCTTTGATTAGGAACGAAAATCAGGTCGGCGACTATTAATGGAGTTTCACGTTTTTTGGGTAACAGCTCAAAAAAAAAAAACGTTTGAGAGTTATTGCTTGAAGCTATACAACTTCTATTAATTTTAATATTCTCAAATTTTCTACGTTTTTTCTTATTTATTTAGCTATGTAATATTTTGGGGATTTTAGTAGTTTTTTAGCATTGGTTGGAATTCCGGCTTATAATTGTTCAAAGAAATTTTAAATTTCTGTTGTCAATAGATAAAAGATAAACACTCTTCTATATTTTCTATAAAATTTTTACTCAGTTTTCTATTTCTTTCTGCAATTTTTCAATCATTACAACAGTAATTCTAAGGTATCAATCTCATAATTTATTTGATTTTCTATTTTGATCTCAGATGTTTTTTAGTATTTTCTTTCAACATATATATTTTTTAATTTTCTCACATTTTTTCTTCATCTAGATTCTTCAACATTTTTTTTTAATATTTACTTAGTACTTAATTTAATAACAATTTAAAAAGTAGATGAATATATTATATTTTTGGGCAACAAATAGTTTACTGCTAACATTCATTTAAATTTAAATTTCTAATATATTGGATACCTTTCAAATCCATACTGTAAATGGTAAAGATGGTTCTATCCTTTTTCTTTTTTCTTTTTTTTTCATCGCAATTCAGTTTGCTCATTTTTCGTTTTTTTACATATTTTTCCAGGTTATTGTATATCTTCTCATTTTAAGCAACTGTCAAATTTATACTGCTAATGGTAGATGTTTCTATCCTTTTTCTTAAATCTCTCTCTCAGTTTTTTACTCTTTTCCATAAATTTTAAATTTGATTTTTAGTACAAATTTAATTTTTATTTCAATTTACTTTTTTGCACGTGTCTTCCACTTCAACAGTTTTTAATTTTTTTATTTTATTGTTCTTTTATATATTGTTCCAGGTTACATATCTTCTTATCCTTTTTTTGCTTTTCTTTACTTGGCACTTTTTATAAAAATTTAAGAAATACATCAATTAGTTATAGTTTAGGGAAACAAAAAATTTATTGGTAGCCTTGATTTAAATTTTAATTTCTAATATACTGAACAAATTTTAAATTCATACTGGAAAATATAGTGATATTTCTATATTTTTATTAAATTCCTTTTTTAGTTTTCCACTTTTTTCCATGAATTTAAAATTTGATTTTTAATGACAAATCTTATCATTCATTTCATTTAACCCATTTACGCATAGCATTCTCTTCAACGCTTTTCAATTTGCTTATTTTTTGTTTTTTTCACATGTTTTCCATGTTCTTGTATATTCCTTTATCTTGGACAACTATCAAATTCATTCTACTCTGGTAGTGATGTTTTTATCCATTTTCATAAACCTTTTTCTTAGCTTTTTACTTTCTTTTAAAATTTTAAATTTGATTGCTAGCTTCAAATCCAATCTTCATTTTATTCTACCCATTTTGCACTTGTCTTCCTCTTTAAGCCTTTTCATTTTACTTACCTTTTTGTACTTTCATATATTTATTCTGGTTCTTGTATACCCTCTCACCTATTTTCGCTTGTTTTACTTGTCATTTTTTATAACAATTTAAGAACCATAGGAATTAGTTATAGTTTTGGGAAACAAATAGTATATTGTTAACCTTGAGTTAAACTTCAATAACATATTCATACTGGAAATTGTAAAGACGTTTCTATCATGTTTCTTAAATTTTTTATTTAGTTTTTTACTGTATTCTATGAATTTTGAATTTGATTATTAGTGACAAGTCTGATCTTTATTTTATTTTACCCATTTGAGCCAGCCTTTCTCCTCAGCGCTTTACAATTTGCTCATTATTTGTCTTTTCACATATTTTTCAGATTCTTGTATATCTTTTTATCTTGAACAACTATCAAATTCATGATGTTTCTATCTTTTTTCCTTAATTCTATTCTTAGTTTTCTACTGTTTTCTACAAATTTTAAATTAGATTTTTAGCGACAAATCTTATCATTTATTTCATTTCACCCATTTACGCATGCTATTTTTTTCAACGCTTTTCAATTTGATTATTTTTTGTTTTCTTGCATGTTTTTTTAGGTTTTTGTATATTTTTTTATTTTGAACAACTATCAAATTCATACTGCTAATGGTAGTGATGTTTTATCCGTATTCATAAATTTATTTCTTACATTTACTTTTTTCTATAAATTTTAAATTTCATTTCTAGTGTCAAATTTAATCTTTATTAATTCTACCCATTTGCACTTGTCTTCTTTTTTAACATTTTTTCATTTTCTCATTTTTTTGTTCTTTCATATTTTTATCTAGGTTTTTGTATAAATATTCTCTGTTTTTTTCACCTTCTTCACTTGTAACTTTTTGTAACAATTTAAAAAACACATCATTGAATTATAGTTTTAGAAAACAAATAATTTATTGTCAAACTTGATTTAAGTTAAAATTTCTAATTTATTGAACAACTTTCAAATTCATACTGTAGAGGTGTTTCTATTATTTTTCTTAAATGCTTTTTTAGTTTTCTACTCTTTTCTCTGAATTTTAAATTCAATATTTAGTGACAAATCTAATCTTTATTTCATTTATCCCATTTCAGTCTGCCTTTCTCTTCACCGCTTTTCAATTTGCTTATTTTTTGTTCTTTTAGATATTATTCTAGGTTCTTGTATGACTTCCCGTCTTGAGCATCTATCAAATTCATACTGCCAATTGTAGGGATGTTTCTATTCTTTTTTTTAAATTACTTTCCTAGTTCTTTTCTATGAATTACAAATTTGATTTTTAGTGACAAATCTTATCACTCATTTCATTTAACCCATTTGCGCTTGCCGTTCTCTTCAAGGCTTTTCCATATGCACATTTTTTGTTCTTTCACATGTTTATCCAGATTCTTGTATTTCTTCTCATTTTGGACAATTATCAAAATCAAATTACTGCTATTGGTAGTGATGTTTTTATCCATTTTTTTACCCTCTTTCTTAGCTTTCTAATTTTTTCTAAAAATTTCTAATTTGATTTCTAGTGTCAAATCCCATTTTATTCTACCCATTTGCGCTTGTGTTTCTCTTCAACACTTTTCAATTTTGTAATTTTTTATTCTTTTTATATATTTTCTTGTATATTCTCTCATCCTTTTTTTGCTCTATTTTACTAGTCACTTTTTTATAAAAATTGAAAAAAAACATATTAATGAATTATATTTTTAAAAAACAAATAATTTATTGTTAACTTTAGTTTAAATTTAATTTCCTAATAAATCCTATCCTTTTTCTGAAATTCCTATTTTAGTTTTCTACTCTTCTCTTTGAATTTTTAAATCAATTTTTAGAGACAAATGTAATAATTCATTTCAATTTACCCATTTCCACTTGACTTTCTCTTCAGCACTTTCCAATTGTTTCATTTTTGGTTATTTTATATATTCTTTCATATTCTTGTATATTTTCTCAGCTTTATCTCCGTTTCTTTAAGTTGTCATTTTTTATAATAATTTAAGAAATATACCAATATGCTAAATTTTGGTTCAACAAATAATATTTTGTTAACTTTGATTTAAATTGAAGCTTTAAACACATAACACCTTTCAAATTCATGCTGCCAATAAGTAGTAAAGCGTCTATTTTTTTTTAAATTTATTAGTTTTCTAAAAATCCTTTTGATACACATAAGCTCTGGTCCTTCCTTTCAACGCTTTTCAATTTTCTCATTATTTGTCCTTTTAGACGTTCCTCTTTATTCTTTTGCTTTTTTACTTTTGATTTATTTATGACAATTAAAAAGGAACTAGTATATTATATTCCCAGGCACCAAAAATTTGTTAATTTTGATTTGACTTTAATCTTGTAATATATTTCAAATTCATGCTCTCCATGGTAATAAAGCTTCTATTTTTTTCATCAAATTTAATTAATAATTTTTTACTTCGTTTACTACATTATAATTATTGATCTTTAGTAAAGAGTCTCATAATTTATTGTATTTATAGTCTTGTTTCCTAGATGCTTGTTATCTTATATGATTTTTCTGGTTTGGCCAAATTTTTTCCTAGATTTCTTGTCCAATTTCCTCTACATTGCTTCTTCTTTTTATTACTAAATATTTTCTATAATTTTAAAATCAATTCCTAAACACTTTTTTATTGTCCTTCGCCAGATTACGAATAATAATAGAAGTAAAGAAAATAGTTACAAATCTTATCATTCATTTAAGTGATCCCTTTGGTTCCTAAATAATTTTGTCTTTCATACATAACCTTAAATTTATTTTAATGAAAATCTGCTATGGATAAAATAATTCTCGAATTTCTGCTGTCAATGACTGTTTTTTCTATAGAAGCACTCTTTGTTTTATGTAGTTTTCCATAAATTTTAAATCTTTATACTTACGAGTAACTACAAAACCAGACACTATTTTATCTTAACGTAATAAATATTTTTCTAATTTGTTTTTATTCCTTCCAAAATTCTTTAATTTTTTAGCTTTTTCTGTTATCTTTTAATAGTAGTTGCTAGCTAGAAATTTTTTCTTCTTAATTATTTTTTGCCCTTCTAACATCTAGATGCTGTTTTGACATTCCTTACAACATTAATTTTTCCATTTCTTCAGGATTTTAATTTATCTTCCTCTTGCCAATTTTTATCCATTTATCCACATTATTTTCATTCTCTGCAACCTTTTTCTAAGACTTACCTCTGTTTAGATTTTATTTTATGTTAATTTTTATTCCTATCAAAGTCTGTAATAGATAAATTATCCTCCAAATTTTTGTTGTTAATATTAGTGGTACTTTTCTCTTTCTATTAAATTCTTGATTTAGTTTTTATTCTTTCTATAATTTCTCAATAATAATTCTTAATTAGAACTATTTCCTTATCATGATTTCATTTTCACTTTTGATTTTCAGATGCTTCTCTGACTTTATTTACAGCATACCCTCATCTTACAATTTAAGTTTTGCCAATTATCTACCATGCTTTTTTTCTATTTGCATTCTCTTTCTCACTTTGTTTTGCAATTTTGTAATTTTATATTTTTTTGGACATAAAGTACCTTTTTATTAGATCATCTTAGTCTTTTCCAGTTCCGTATTTTTTTACTTTTTGCGGTAATTTTCCAATCATGTTTTGTACAGTGTAACATTTTTTTGCAAACTTTTCTGTTTCTTTTCCCACTCTCTTATTATCTTTAAATTTTTTATTTCAAATTTTAGTAAATTTACCTTTTTCCTAAATAATGACTAAGAATAATTAAGTAACAAATTTTGATTTAGGTCCTTCAGTATCGGGTAATTTTTGCCCTTTCACCCGGAAGCGCAACAACCCCTCTTGACGATTGGGTCAAACACGCACAAGGCCCAATCGGCCGTTTGACTTCGGATCAATATGTTTACCAGTCATTAAACCTTGCATACCGTAATGAGGTATCCACAACACAAGCCAATGACCCAATTTTGTCTTATCTTCACATCCTTTACCATCGTCGCCTCCACCATCCATCACGTCGATTCCCTCCATGAATCATCGGCCTAGTGGACGTCGTCCGTCGGGGTCACCTAATCCGGCCAACTGCGATCCCGACACGAAAACCCCTCGTCGCTTCCTGGCCGGCTATATCGATCAGATTGATGGGTTATGGCCGAAGATGATGACGATGTTTTGTCGAAGATACCGTCCACTAATTAGTGTCTGTTCCATAATGCTACGATGTGTGCTAACAGCTAATATTGGATCGTTAAAATTATGAATTAGTCGTTATCTTATCGAAGTTTTATCTACAGGTGTTTCGTTTTCGTATTAACTGCCGGAAAATGGTTATGCCGATGAATCGATAGTCCGGGGAACGTATATGGAGACGTCGACCGACCCACGGGGGGCTTTCTGTTGAACGAATGTTGATGGAGATGGGCGTTGACGGGGGAGAAATCAATATGGTTCTTCAACATCGAAAATTTTACGCACTCTTACAAAACCAAAACAACGAAAAAATTACGATACAGTAGGGTGCAAAAAAAAAATTCCATTCTCCAAAAATGTGGCGATTAAAGAAAAACGACCAAAAAAGATTGCGATAAATATTTTTAGGTTTTTAATGATTTATTTGAGCATTTATTGTGGTCGTCAATAAACAAATAAAACTTCTGGTTATTTACCTTGTTATTAAACTTACTTTATATATTTCTTCATTGTTGTCCAAAAAAATTTTTTTTATGTTGTTATTTTGTTCTTAGGAAAATTTGGACTAGTGGTAATTAAGGAGTAATATGCATTGAAATCTTCAGCTTCAACCCTTTAAACATACAAAGTTAACGGTCATGGAAACAATTATATCCGTAATAGTTTGCAAATTGCGAATTTATTGCTGTCTGAACGTAATCACCCAACAAAACGTATCTTCTGGCTTACTATTTGTTTTACTTTGTTTATAAAGTTGCAAACGTCAAGCTAGTTTCAGACGATTGTCAGCGCCTCTGAAAGTGCAACAGTTATTTCTAATAAAATTTTGTTATAATTTTTTATGATTTTAACAGTTTTGTGCGTTTCATCCCTTTTTAACTAACACAGTAAGTTGAAGTTACTCAAACTTTACTCATAGAACAAATGTTGAAAAATTTGCCTAAACTTAGTCAGCAAGTTCGTTATAACTACAATAAAAAAGTTGATACTGGGTGGCTTATTACTAAAATTCTCACGTCATCAACAATTATAATACGGCAATTACTTCACCATCATCAATTTGCTCATAGATTTTAAATTACTAACAAAAGTACAAATTTTATTTTTTTATTAATTGTCAGCCATTGACTCTTCGTATTCTTAATATTTCTTTACACTTAGGTACTTGAAAAAATGCCACTTTTACGTTTATTTATATTATTTAACTTCAACAAGTAAACGAATTAAAAAAAGACCACCTTGTAAAATATTTTTTGATATAACATTTACTTTTGGGATAGCCAATAATATTCAGCTATTCATTAATTTGATGTTGATTGTACATTATTTCTTCAAGAAGATTTCTTTCTCCTGAATCTGAAAATAAATTAGAACTTATTAATGAGATTCTTTGAGTAAATTAAAAAAACAATAAAATTTAACGGTAATATCACTTGAGTTTTTAATTCTAATGCTCAAATTAAAGTTATTTTGAAATGTTATTTAAAGCCCATTTGTTTCTATTTAAAAAAATATTATAAAATTGAGCAGAAAACAAAGAATTCAGTCATATTTTGAATACTCTTTTGAAATCCAAGTTTAACAATTTAATCACAATTTAGTTAGTGTCAAAAAAACTCTGAAAGTCCTTGCTGGCTGTTTGGCATTTTTTAATTTTATATTCAAGTTTTGAACTAATTTTAAAATGTAATTTAAAGTTTGTTATTGTACATTTTTTACTTGTGTTTTCTTATGCATTCTCTTTTATTGATGACTCTTTCAACAGCTCATGGGTTTTCCAAATTTTTAATTTGATTTCTAGGAACTAAATTGAGCTATCTAATTTCTGGAAACATCTATATGATGAATGAACTTTATCTAGCAATTGAATTGAAAGATTTATGTGATTAGCAATAAATGGTTTAGGGAGAATTAAAATCATTTGAAAAACCCGCAATTCAATTATTGTTGATTTTTCTTAATAATTATAATTTTTTTTTACTCAAAAAATGATTTAAAATATCAGAAAACTAAAATTTAGATTTAAATATTTCAAAGTTTACTAACAATAATGTGTTTTCAAAGTAAGTATTTCAATTTAAGAAGACAAAACAAATGTTATGAACCGCCGGGAGAAACGTTTTTAGATAAATTTGATTATCAAATAATATTTTGATATGTTCTATAGGAGTGGGTCACAATTTCTAGTGATCTTAGTGAATTTTAATACTTTTATCTTAAAAGTTTGGAAGATGAAATCTCAAAATTATTTTTAAATTATTTTGATAATTCTGTTATTTCAATTTTTTATTTAAAATTACTTGTAGGTATCCTCATTAATTATTTAATTCTTTTCTTCACTTATGGGACTTTTAATTTTTTTTCTCGACCACCATTATTTGTTCAATATTATCTAACGTTCAAATTTTTAATTTCTTAGACACATTCCTGCCTAAAAAAATTCTTTAGTTGAAAATTTTTTGATAAATATTTTATGGTAATAGTTTCGGCACCTGGTAGCCTTTATTTCAAAATTTTTCCTAAAATTTATTAAATTAAAGCTTTAACCCATTCAGAAGTCAAGAAGCTTCTCGTAAACTGCTAAACGCTCCCTAATTGAAAAAAGAATATTGTAAGAAAGACAAGAATTTGTTGGTAGCTTCTTAGTACCTATCCCATGAACCGTTTTTGTTCAATTCTGGCTTAATTTTCACAATAACTATTGCTACCAGATGCTGTATAATTCAATATCTTAATTTCAGGGCTTTTTTCAATCCATTCTCGTACGTCCGCGCAGGCTTTTTTAAATAGTTTAGCAATAATCAATTTTTTTAACTTTTACGCTTACCCCATATTTTGGATATTCTTAATTGCAGTGAGCACTAAGAATTCTTGAAAATTTTGCAGATTTTGAACTTTATACCGGGTCCGACTTCGATAGCTCGAGTTCTACGATAGTTAAAAATTTGATTTAAGAACATAAACTAAAGAAAAAATTCTATAGCCGGAAATTACTTCCAACAAACAGGGTAAGCCAAGACAATTGTACAGGAGCACGTGATTTCTTTTGGTATAAAAGACAATTTTTGGAGCCTTTTCCTAAACTCCTTTCACTCCAATATTGGCTATTTCTAAACCACTTGGATGTAATTTCTGTTTTTTTTAAATAACGGCATTTGCAGATGTATGTTAAAAAAATTACAATAGTCACAATTGCTGGTTTTAAGAAAAAAGTATGTAAGTGTTAGTTAGAAAACATCTGAGAGATGTCTTTGAATTACTTTTACTTTCTAAAAATTATACACGTGGCAAAAATTAATTTTCCAATATAGAAACTTTTAAATTTCATTTGCTCATTTTTTTAAAATAGATAAAATGTAGAAACTAAAAACAAACATTTTTTTAAATTTACACCCCTATGGATATTTCTAACCATTTTCAATTTATTGACCAATACTTATCAAATTAAGAAATAATCTTAAAATATTAGATCATACAAAGGTTGAGTTAAGGTTGACCTAAGAAAAGTTTCAACTCTATCAAGAAATTTTTTTAATGTAAAAAATTCGGTTCAACTCAAAATTATTTGATACATTTAATTTTGTTTTCAAAATAACAATTTTAAGCAAAGTTACGAAACCAAGTTGGGTTAATTTAACATTTTCATATGAATAAATTTGACTTTTTGCAAGTACCTAAATATTATAAATTAGGTATAGTTTGTTTTTACCTTAATAAAAAATTCCTTTTAAATAATTGCCAGTAAGCGACCCTTTAATTGTTGTGTCTAGCTAGTCGAAACGTCTTTGAAATTAATTTTTCTTACACTCTCCAGTTATAGTCAATTGTTCGAGTGTCACTTTATTAACTTCATTCATGTCAATTTTAATTGCTATACCTACCTATCCAACTCATTATAATCCACTTAAACATACTTACCTATAACATAAGCAAACTTCACCTATACCTATGAATCGTTGTTTTGTTCCACATTTTCGCTATTAGGAAACCTGAAAACGTCGCCGCAAAGTTTCTTATCTCAACGTAACAACACTTGCGGATACTTGGAAAAAGCCACCGCGAGATCTTTTTCGTATCAACAAGATAACGGCGATAAGAGAGTTAGACACGATGAAATCTCGATTTTCCCACATAATTACTAAGAAAAATTGGTACTTTGACAAGTTTTCTCAAAATTTGACGATAACCCGATCCGGTTGATCCAACCCGTCCAACGCCGCCACATTTTCCTCAACGTAATGAAATTGTTGTGAATTTTTTTTGTTAATAATTTATTTTTGAAAATACCTATAAACTGAGATTGACCAAAAGTTAAAATATAAAATAAATTCACCTGCTAAGAGACATGCAGCAATTTTTATAAATCATTAAGGTGAATGAACTTTTTGTTAGTTTCGATTTTTGTATCAAAAAACAATTTTTGTGCCTTACAAAATTTAGTTTATTACGTGATCCTGTGAGTAGCTATAGTGAAAAGCACAATATAAATCATAAACAAAATTGAGGAATTTTTTCAGTTCTTACATGAATTTCATAATATTTTTCTTTGATTGACATAGATAAAAACAAAAACTTTAATGAAAATATTTTTTAACGTATTTTCTAATTGAGAAGCAAAGTATTAAAATTTCTAGCGGGCATATTGGAATTGAACTCTACAATTGATAATAATTTTGAAACTCTACATATCTTTTTTTTTGTTAAATCTACCAGCTTACCAAGAAAACAAAAATTGATGTCTACTGAGTAGGATATTTACTATCAACTCTAAGAACACATAAATTCTTATCAGAAAAAAAAACTCTAAACACAATAAAAAGATTTTCAAATTTTCTCATTTGGTGTAAATTTTTGATATTGACCTCTAAAATTGAGTACTTATATTATTGACTTTGCTTTCCCAAAATTAAAACTTTTCTAAAGAAGAATATTCACCAAGGAATCCAAAATTTTTGCAAATTAAGAAATTTATTATGTCTAATTAATTATCAAAGTATATAATATTCGTACAGTATATAAACCCAATTTGTTTTGTATAATTAAAAACTAGACCAGCCTACCGACAATTCCAAAATTTATAATTTACTGAGCTTCAGTTGCACAACTATGACGAGAGTTTCAGAAACCGTTAGCGTCTCTCTGAAACTTTTATTACAATAACCGGATATGAGATGTTGATTGCATTCTGTAAGAATTTAACAGACATTAAATTTAATTTCTTTCAAATTTTTAAAATGCAGCAAATGATTCTATAAACAACGTTCAAAATTTTGACAAGAGATTAATCACGGTTTGTGCAACTGGGCATCAGTTGTTACCTGAATTTGAGAAAATGTCTTCTAATATCAATTAATATTGACCGATTCCCACAGAGACCTCCTAGTGAAGATCAGAAGAATCTGCGATAATGTTTTTCCAAAATTAAAATATTTTATTAAAACAAAACGTTACCAAGAAAATTTCAACTTTTTGGCAAAATATAAATTCGATTATGTCTAATTGCTAATGAAGATATTTAATATCCACACATCCTAGAAAGAAATGTTTTTTCTAAAGAAAAAAAATAGCCCACCTAGCTACTTGTAACCAATAAAAAAAATTTGGAAAATTTTTCGACAGTAAAGATAATTTTTTGTAATTAAAAATTATAGATCCAACTGTTGTCCATTCAAAAATTGATGTAACATAATAAACAACCACACTATTTCTAACATATTTCTTAACAGGAAGCAAAGTATGCAAATTTTCAACTGGCTTGTAGTGTAAATTTTGTTTTTGCTACTTCTATAAGTTTAAAACTTTTTATAAACCGAATGATATTTATCCAGAAAGTTTTTTCAAAATATGAAATTGACTACGTCTAATTGGATAATCAAAGTATTCATACACTCTATTAATACAAATTTTGATTTGAAGAAAAAGCACAGTAAGTACAAGACAACACAGAAATTTCTAATTTGCTCTCGGTTATTATCTGAATTTGGGGAATATTTTTTTCTAGTATTGATTAATAATGAACGATTCAAACAGCGACCTCTAAGTAAATATGAAAGAATCTACAAAATTAAAGTTTTTCCTAAATTAAGAAATTTTATACACAGAATTTCCAAAGCAAAATAAAAAGTTGATTATGTATCATTAAGCTATTTAATATCCATTCGCTTTATAAAGACATTTTTTTATTTAAAGAGATAAGAAGTAGGAAATCTAATTACCTATAGCCTAACAAAAATTTAGGAATTTTTCTTCTAATTTCAATTAAATAAAGACGATTCCAACAGTTGGCTGTCAGTGAAGAGCAAGATTTTTTAAAATTTTATTATGTTTGTTTTTAAAAAATTTTTTAAAAAGTTATAAGCCCATTCAAAAATTGATGTAACATAATATACAGTAACAAGTTATTTTAACGTATTTATTAAAAAAAAGCAAGGTATGGAAATTTCTAGCTGGCACGTAGTGCAAATTTTTGACATTTATAATATTTTGGGACTTCTACAAAATTAAAACTATTTCTAAATCAAAGGCTCTTCATCAAGAAATTTTTTTTTTTAAATGAAATTGATTATGTCCAATTAGATAGTCGAAATACAGAATATTCGCAAGCTCGATGAATACAGGTTTTTATCTGAAGAAGAAAGAGCAGTAAGTACTAGATTAATTTGGTTTCAGTTATTATCCAAATTTGGGATTTTTTTTCCAATATTGATTAATCATGAACGGTTCCGACACCGACCTTCAAGTAAAAATGATAGAATCTGAGATAATAAAGTTTTTCTCATTGCCAATAAACACAAATTATTATTTAAGCAAAGAATTATAGCAAACACAAAAATCCAAAAAGTTCTTTGTTTAATCTTAATTAGAAATGAAAGACTCTGACGGTGACCATCCTGTAAATATTAAAAAATTGCAAATTTTTACCGGAATTGTTTCCTGAAAAATCTACAAAATGTGTGAATTCAAGAATTGATGTAACATAAGGAAATGAACAAAAAGTTTTTTTCAACATATTTTATGGCAAAGCAAACTGTTAAAATTTCCAGCTAGCAAGTGGTGCAAACTTTCCTCCCTGTAAAAATTAAAAAATTCCAAATTTTTACCAGCATTGTTTATTGCAAAATCTAAGAAAAGTTGTGTATTCAAAGATTGATGTAACATAAACGAATCTTGAAATTTCCAGCTGGCATATGTTGTAAATTTTCAAAATTTATCAAGAATAATATTTATATTGCTTTTAAGGCTTTTCCAAAATTTAGTCATTGTATACAAAGAAGAAAATTTACTAAAGAAATTGCAAATTTTGGGTAACACAAAAACCTCATGTCCCATTTTCAATAAACATTAATTTGTATTAAAAAGAAAATTATTATAGGCAATACAAACGTTCGCAATTTGCTAGCAGCTATTATAGAAATTCAAGATTTTAATTAAAAATGGCTGATTCTGACGGCGACCTCCCTGTAAATATTAAAAAATTTCAAATTTTCACCGACATCGTTTCCTGCAAAATCTAAGAAAATTTGTGTATTCAAAGATTGATGTAACATAAACAAATCTTGAAATTTTCAGCTGGTATATGTTGTAAATTTTCAAAATTTATCAAAAATAATATTTATATTGCTCTTAAGGCTTTTCCAAAATTCAATTATTGTATACAAAAAAAAAATTTACCAAAGAAATTGCAAATTTTGGGCAAAATAAAAACCTCATGTCTTATTCCGAATAAACATAAAATTGTATTTAAGAGAAAATTATTATAGGTAATACAAACATTCGCAATTTGCTACGAGCTGTTATAGAAGTTCAGGATTTTTCTTTATTTTAATTAAAAATGGCTGACTCTGACGGCGACCTCCCTGTAAATATTAAAAAATTTCAAATTTTCGCCGACATCGTTTCCTGCAAAATCTAAGAAAATTTGTGTGTTCAAAGATTGATGTAACATAAACAAATCTTGAAATTTTCAGCTGGCATATGTTGTAAATTTTCAAAATTTATCAAAAATAATATTTATATTGCTCTTAAGACTTTTCCAAAATTCAATTATTGTATACAAAAAAAAAATTTACCAAAGAAATTGCAAATTTTGGGCAAAATAAAAACCTCATATCTTATTCCGAATAAACATAAATTTGTATTTAAGAGAAAATTATTATAGGTAATACAAACATTCGCAATTTGCTACGAGCTGTTATAGAAATTCAGGATTTTTCTTTATTTTAATTAAAAATGACTGACTCTGACGGCGACATATACCTGTAAATATTAAAAAATTGCAAGTTTTCACCGGCATCGTTTCCTGCAAAATCTAAGAAACTTGTGTATTCAGAGATTGATGTATAACATAAACAAATCTTAAAATTTTCAGCTGGCTTATGTTGTAAATTTTTAAAATTTAGCAAAAATAATATTTATATTGCTTTTAAGGCTTTTCCAAAATTCAATCATTGCATACAAAGAAGAAAATTTACCAAAGAAATTGCAAATTTTGAGCAAAATAAAGACCTCATATCTCATTTCCAATAAACACAAATTTGTACTTCGGGATTTTTTTCTTTTAATTTAAAAAAAATTATCGACTCTAACGGCGACCTCCCTGTAAAATCTAAAAAAAGTTTTGAATTCAAAACTTGAAGTAATATAAAAAACCCTTGAAATTTCCAACTGGCATATGTTGTAAATTTTCGAAATTTAACAAAAATAATAATTGCATTGCCTTCAAGGTTATTCCAAAATTAAAACATTTTATGATATGGAAGATTTTTACTGAGAAAATAGTAAACTTCCAAAACCAGAAATTCAGAAAATTTTCTTAATCTTTATACGAATTTCATAATTTTTTTTTATAATATTGACTAAAATATAGAAAATTCCGAAAACTAATCCCAGTGACGTTAGAAATTGGTACAAAGACTGTACCTAGTATTAATATTACTCTCTGAAAAAAGTTAAGAAAATTCAAAACTTATTCAAAGACTGGGGTGTAGCATAAAATTATTTTTTTTATGAACAAACTAAGTATTGAAAGTCCAGCCAGCATATGGCGTAATATTGAAAACCACATATTAAATAATAATAATAATAATAAAATGGATATAAGACTTGTTTCAAAGTTAGAGCTTCAAATGAAAAAATAATATTTTCCAAGAAAATTCCAAGTTGTAGTCAAATAAACTATTTATGTAAAATTGCTAGTAAAAGTATTTAAAATCTGTTTATTTAGGCTTTCATTCTAAAAAGTAATAACGTTGAAGATACTTAAGAGAAGTTTCTCGTAAAGATGATCCCCATAAAATTATTGATAGTATTGAAATGGTGTAATAAGGATCAAAATTGTAGATTAGAACAGCGACACCCAACGTATTTTTACTACAATAGATAATGATAATAGATATATAAGTGACGAAAATATCCATTATCTCAAAATATTTAGAAAACATGCTAGAAGGAGATCCAAACATGAGATACCAATTAAGAAGTCGACAATTCTAGCAAAGAATGCAATAAATCTAGAAAATATTTTATGTAGAAACTCCTTCTGTCTATACTGGCAATTTTTTCAATAAAATTAATCTAAAAACAAATTATAAAATTTTCTATAAACAAATATTCACTAAACTCTAATTTTTCCTTTATCAAAAATTACTTTAATTAAAAAACTATTTCTGAAATCGGCGCACTTGAAACGAATCCAAATTTCTCAATCGAAGCAAACAAAATTTCCTTTCATTCACTTACAACATTAAGAAATAACCAATTTGTGAAATTATTATTGCCCATGTCACTTAATAGTAGCGGCAATTAATGGATAAACATAAAAAAAAATATTTACTTACTTGCTCAGAAATGACAATAATAATGTCACGGTATTGGGAAAAATCATTTTTCCAGGCCGCCGAAGGAGTTGTGGTTTTTGATTTTTCCCCGATCAAACGGACAGGTGGTTGTCGGTTCGTAAAAATTGTCGTTCCGTAAAGAGAAATTGACATGTCGTAAACGTTGGCTAATACACAATTTTATTATGACACGGTTATCGAGAGAGCTTCATAAATATTTTCAATTTGTCGACGCCAAAATTGTTTAACGTAATTGTTTCAATTTTGGTGGAATATTTACCAAAAAAAAAAAGCGAATCGTAAAGAGATCTGAACATTTATTATGACAAAAAGTCAATATACATATTACATCATATACGTTTCTATTCTTATGTACAAATTTGGTTCTCAGTTGCACAATAATTGTTTGAAAAATTCGTGATCGTTTCCGTCAAATTTTCCCGAAACGTCACGAATTTTTTGAAATTTACATTTATTACAATGATTTTGTTTGTACATAACTCGAGTAAAAAAGCGAAAAAGTTTATAAAAAAAAAATTAGAAATAATTTGCGCTTCCCAGATCGAAAAATTGAGATTTCGCGAAATTTTGACCCGCTTCGCGACATTAAACATCAAAGCTTCAAAACGGTTAATGACACTAAATTATTTACAAATTTTTATACAAGAAATTTCAGTATTTACAAAAATTCGAGGAGCTTTACGCTAAAGGATACTGTCACAAACTGGTAGTGCCTGACGTGTGATACAAGGGACTGTTATAATAATCGTTACCTATCGTCGAATGCGGATGGACCGTGTTAGGTAAAGGGCTGAGGGTGTTGTAACCGTACTGCATATCCGCGTACATTTTTATATCGGATTTGCTCTCCGCCGGAAGCAACCTGGTTATCGAAAACGGATGGTTCGACGGCGTATAACCGGCGGGTTCTTGCTTGAGATGGTGACTCATCGAATTGTGATGCTGCAACATCGCTTGATGTTCGCTGGCTAACGTCAACGGATGGCACCTGTTCACCATCGCCGATAATTCTTCGTGCGACATATTTTGGGGATGATGTTGTTGATGCATATTCAGATCGTTGGAATGGAGAAGATTCATTTGTTCAACATCCAATTTCGACGGATGTATACTCAACATCGAACTGAGGTTGTTATCGGTAGTTTTGTCGAGATGATGATTTTTATGATTATCATCCCCGTGTTGCAACGGCGTTTTCTTATCCGAACTGTTGCTGTTATCAACAGAATGAGAAGGACTTTTATGGGTTTGCCGCATCATTTCTTTCTTTTCATCCTTAAACCTTTTCTGGCGCCGCAAATAACATCCGTTTTCAAACATATTCCCCGAATCAGGATGCAAACTCCAAAACGACCCTTTTCCAGGTTTATCGGGAGTTCGCGGAACTTTAACAAAACAATCGTTAAACGAGAGCGAATGGCGAATCGAATTTTGCCAACGCTGTTGGTTTTGTCGATAAAAAGGAAACAAATCCATGATGAACTGGTAAATTTCGGACAACGTGAGCATTTTTTGGGGACTATTCTGGATCGCCATTGTAATTAAAGATATGTACGAGTACGGAGGTTTCGCATGGGTGTAGCTTCTTCGATAAGTTTTGTCGGCTCTTGCTCTTTGTAGAGCGGAATTTGGTGAAGTATCGCCGCCACCTAAATCACCTCGTCCTAACGTCGCGACGCTCCCGTAACTGTTCATCGCTCCCATCGGCGCCGCCATACAAGCAGCGTTCATGTTGGAAATTGGCGAACCGATTGTGGTGTAACCCATCGGACCTGAAGACGTCATCCCGTTGCCGTTCATCGACATTCCCGTCGGCATACCTGAATTTAACATATTCGAACCGAACGAGGGGGCTTGAGGCGAACAATTCATCGAAGGCATCGAAACACACGACATAGAGTTCATTGAGTACGTGGGGGTCATCGGCGACATGGCGTTAGACGATGTCGCCATCGTCGTAGTATCGGAATATAACTTGGGCGTTAACATTTTCACAACACTGCACACAATTATTGCACTAAATTCGAAACACACTGGAACCACAACACCGATCAATAGTCTTAACTCGTCATCGGAGGTTTTGTTTCATTGTTTACATCACGAGCGGATCCACAAACAAGTTAACACTTTAGGTATTCCAAACCAGCACTGATTGGAAAAACAAATACTCCTTGCTGCCTGTTTACTTAGATACTACAAGCCGATGTGAAGTACTTGGAGCTTTAGGTAGTCAAATACGAAATCGTCAGGGGAAGGTGATCGCCATGGCGACTCAACAACCAATCAACACGACGAACAACTAGTCGTCATGACAACTGTTGGTCCAAACAGGTCGTCGATTTGTCGGGGAGAACCCAACCTAACCGGGCTTTAAGGGGAAACGTTCGGGGAACGCCCACCGATTTACGAACGCCGCCGTCGACCGATGTAGGAACTAATTTTCGTTCAGCGACGCGCCAACTCACGGTTATCTTCGATTCGGTTGTTCCGGTTTCAGATTTTTTCAGCAATAAATATCGTTTCATCAGTTTATTGGTGTTGTGCGGTTTTTTTAAGGTAATTTCCACCTAAATCGAGTGAGCAAAGCTTCCGGGTTCAGTCACTTTTCGATAAGAAAGCTTTTGATAAATCGAACACAATTAGAACGAGTGATTGTTACTCATCGAAATATTCGAACAAAAAACGTTAAACCTAAAGCTCGCAGATCTACCAACAATTTTTTTTATTCGAAATTCAACAATTTTGGTGTTTTTGCTAGAAATTTTAGTAAACATGATTTACGATTCGGTAGAGCTTTCGATTATTTAGAGCTTTTCGTCAAAAGTTCTTATTTTTCGAAATATTTGTCTCAATTTGAGAATTTCCGCAAAAATTTATTTTCGACTCGTTAAAGCTTTTCGATTATTTAGAGCTTTCCGTCAAAAACTCGTATTTCGCCTACTAATTGTCTCAATTTCGAAATTTTCCCAAAAATCGATATAGGTAACATGATTTACGTTAAAGCTTTTTTCGATTATTTAGAGCTTTCCGTCAAATCCTCGTGTTTATGCGAATATTTGTCTCAATTTCGGTATTTCCGCAAAATTAACATTAATAACACGATTTTCGACTTGTTAAAACTTTTCGATTATTTAAAGCTTTCCGTCAAAAACTCGTATTTTTCCAAATATTTGCCCCAATTTCAGAATTTCTCCAAGAATCGATATAGGTAACATAAATTACGTTAAAGCTTTTTTCGAATATTTAGAGCTTTTCGTCAAATCCTCGAGTTTTCTAAATATTTGTCTCAATTTCGGTATTTTCGCAAAATTAACATTAGTAACACAATTTTCGACTCGCTAAAGCTTTTCGATTATTTAGAGCTTTCCGTCAAAAACTCGCATTTTCCCGAATATTTCTCTAAATTTCGAAATTTTCCCAAAAATCGATATAGGTAACATGATTTGCGTTAAAGCTTTTTTCGATTATTTAGAGCTTTCCGTCAAAACCTCGTGTTTTTGCAAATATTTCTCTCAATTTTGGTATTTCCGCGAAATTAACATTAGTAACACAATTAAAGACTCGCTAAAGCTTTTCTATTATATAGAGCTTTCCGTCAAAAACTCGTATTTACCCAAATATTGGATTTAATTTCGAAATTTCCCCAAAAATTGATATAGGTAACATGATTTAGGTTAAAGCTTTTTTCGATTATTTAAAGCTTTTCGTCAAATCCTCGAGTTTTTCCAAATATTTCTCACAATTTCGGTATTTCTTCAAAATTAACATTAATAACACGATTCAAGACTCGCTAAAGCTTTTTGTTTATTTAGAGCTTTCCGTCAAAAACTCGCATTTTCCCGAATATTTCTCTAAATTTCGAAATTTTCCCAAAAATCGATATAGGTAACATGATTTGCGTTAAAGCTTTTTTCGATTATTTAGAGCTTTCCGTCAAATCCTCGTGTTTATGCGAATATTTGTCTCAATTTCGGTATTTCCGCAAAATTAACATTAATAACACGATTTTCGACTTGTTAAAACTTTTCGATTATTTAGAGCTTTCCGTCAAAAACTCGTATTTACCCAAATATTTACCCCAATTTCGGAATTTCCCCAAAAATCGATATAGGTAACAAGAATTACGTTAAAGCTTTTTTCGATTATTTAAAACTTTTCGTCAAAACCTCGTATTTTTTCGATTTCGTCAAAAATTGACATAGTAACACGATTTACGATGCGTAACAGCTTTTCGATTATTTAGAGCTTTCCGTCAAAAACTCGTATTTACCCAAATATTGGATTTAATTTCGGAATTTCCCCAAAAATCGATATAGGTAACAAGAATTACGTTAAAGCTTTTTCGATTATTTAAAGCTTTTCGTCAAAACCTCGTATTTTTTCGTTTCGTCAAAAATTGAGATAATAACACGATTTACGATGCGTTATAGCTTTTGGATTATTTAGAGCTTTCCGTCAAAAATTCGTATTTTTCCGAAAAAATCGATTCGCGCCGGAATTTAATGACAGTGAAATTATTTATTAAGTCGGTACATAATAAGCGAGTGTTTGCCAAACAACAATATTTGCTTTTTATGCGAACATCCACATTGACTGAGGATTAGAACGCCGTCATTTAAAGGAGCACACAACCACCCCGTATCCGGGGTGTTGATACTCTTTGTTTTATATCTTAATCGCTTTCACGCGTCTCGAAAAAAACTTCCGATGTTGGTACCTTAATTGCTCCATATAACGATGTTGGGTTAAGCCTACACTTTTGTGAAGGGTTGTAAAAATATGTTTATGAAGGCAATGTGTGTTTAGAAAGCAAAATTTTGTGGCGGCACCTTTGAAGCCGGAAACAGGAGCCAGTTATTGTTCATATAAAATAAAAATTGGTCGTTAAAAGTGCTTTAAACTAGTTTAAAAGTACCTACGTAGTTTGTCAGATTTATTGCTTGAATAAACAAATTGATGGGTAGAAATTTCTGGCAATTAAAACGAGACATAGGTAACTCTCTCTACATAGCAGTTAAACAGTTCTTCTAAAGTTGTTATTGAAATTCGTACAGCTTAGAAAAACAAATACATTTCCGAATTATCAGTTGTTTAAATAGTGATAAGGAAGAGATATAACAAGAAATTACTCATCTGTACTCTGGCATGTAAATAAAAATATAATTTCCAAACCCAAGAAATATTTAAACAGAATAACTACCAAGAATTTGAAATTGTTTCGTTGAGAATTAATTTAAGGAGAATGTTTCAAACTTAACAAAATTTTTGACAAAAATTGCTTTTTTGTTTGAAATTTAACGCAATTATTTTATTGTGTAGATTTTAGGCGATTGTAGAACAGAAAAATTTTCAGCAGATTAAAAACAAAAGAGATAAATCACTACAAATATTTTAATGCAATTCTGATAAAAATCGATAATTTCCGAATAAATGCTTGGAACAAAATGTTAGACGTCGTTTTATTTATGAAATTGTTATTAGAAACAGGTTATCAATCATTAAGAAATTTTTTAGACAAGAATTGTTACCTAAAGCAAGGTACATTTTTAGCACAAATTTACCTAAAGATCGCCTTATTTACTAGAAAAAAATGTTTTGACACAAATTTGTTTTAAACTTGTAAGGAAATTGTTGAATTTGTCAAATAAAATTTTCCTCAAATTTCAAAATTATATCGTGGCTCTTAGTCTTAGAATTAAATAATTCTTTAGCAAAATAAAAATATTAGACAAAATCTTGATAATATTTTATTCTAATTTTTGGAAATCAAAAGAAAGACCTTAAGTTATTAATAATTATGCCACGTTAATTATTAGGAAACTTTTTTATTTTTAGGAATTTTAGATTTTCGGGAAAAGTTTCCTGAAAATTTCAAAAAAATTCCGAATTAAGTTTAAGAAATCTTTTGAGTAAAATTACTGTTAACAATTAGGTAGGTACTTGAGAGATGATTAATTTTTAATTATCTATCCAATTTTTTCAAAAAAAATACTTTTGAAAATTTTAATCTGCCAGTTTTCCACTACATTAATGTTACGATGACAAGTTCAATTATTTTTTTCAACAATTTTAAAACAAATATACAAACAAATCAAACTTTTCTCATATAAGTTCCGCAAATTTGCAAACTTTGTTGACTTTTTTGGATCTACATCAAGGTTCACAATGTTACGATGACAAGTTCAATTTTTTTTTATTTTAAACAAAATATACAATCAAACGATAGTTCCTCAAATTTGCAAATTTTGTTGAACTTTTTTGGACTAACCTTCTCGACCCACTTGAAAAGTGGGATTGTGATGGCGAGTTTTCAAGTCCACAACTGGCAATGTTATGCACAAGCCACAACCAAGTGCTAATGAAGATTCGGCCATGACAAGTCTCTTCAAGCAGGTGTAGTTGGTGTCCAAGGTGAAACAATTGAAAATCGCATTGGCCTAATTTGGCCAAGATTTCCGCGATTTATTTGTCGTAATCTCCAGATCCGAGCCCTTCTAAAATAATTCCACAAAAATTTCAGCACCACACGAGGTCTGTTCGAAAATTAGCCAACGTACTTTATGGGTAATCGCATAGAAATAGTTTGGCGTAATAAATGTTTTAGTCGATGCATAATCGGTGACAACTAATTTTAGTTAAAACGGGCACAACAAAAAAAAATCTTGACCAACCCCTAAAATTTACGAACACATTTTTTTAAAGTTTGAAATTAATTGGTGGATTGGTAATTGAAATTAATATTATTGATAAGTAAACAAACATTAAAATTGACAATCGAACGATTAAGTTTATCGTACTTTGACTTCAAATAGTTTTGCTGAAAGTTGAAGCCAAAATGTAAAAAATGCTGAAAACCCCGTAGCAGCTTTATTGATAATAGCTAGAAATTAAAAAAATCGTTCTAGTTTTACAATTAAAATATCAAAAATATAAATTTTAATAGAAAGTCAGCCAGGCTCCATAAAAATCACACTTTAAGCAATACCAAAAACTTTAGAAAACAGGAAGTGAAAATAAAAATTAGTAGCAACAAGCTTTTAGTAAAAGTTAGAATAAAAGTAGATTCGAAAACGAGATTGGATTGGCAACAGACTAAAACTATGATAGGAGATTCATGTAATCGTTAGATTAAATAGAGAAAAAATCTGAAAATTCTTCGAAAAGCGTGATTAAAGTCTCATCAAAATTTTGATTGTTAATTACAAAGCCATCAGCTGTTTTTTGAGAATTTAATAGAAAGCAAAGTTAATTTCTGCAACAAACGGCTGGTGTCTAGTAAATGAAATAGAAATTCAGAAATATCCGTTTATAGCTACTTAAACTCTCATCACGGTTGTGCAGCCGAGCGTTAAAGTTTATTTTGGTTATTTTTGGAAACATTACCATTTTACTATTCTTCTTTTCATGAATGGTACAAGTTTACTATATTTACGGTTATAGTAAAGAGACCTTACTACTTTCCATTGATAATTAAAGTGTTATCAGTTGTATGAGACTTTCTTATTAGGTTTGGTACACCCTAGTGACATTTGGCTAAATGGTTACAACCAGTAATTTATGACCATCTTTTGTTAATTTGGTTGAAGCACTCTTTCGTAGTACACCCATTCATTCGGTCATTCATTCATACATTTTTCATTCACCTTTTAGAGAAATCCAAACCCCCAAAATAAAGTAATTTAACGGTTTTCTGACTTTTAACGAATAACAGTATTTCCACTACATTGAAATATGTTTATAAAAAGTTTTTAAAATTTTTTAGCATCACCAAATATTAAATAATTATTGGCACTTTTGAGTTTTAAAAGCAATTAACCTTACAAATATTTTTGCTGCATTTTACATATCAAAACCAAACTTTTTGGTAAATACAAAATTGATTGACGATTAGTTGCAACTCAGCTCCATAATTTATAAATTAAAGAACATTGTTTTTTGTTGGCACCACTATTAAAACCTATACCTATTTGGTGAAAGCGTCTGGGAGAATTTCAATAGAAATTTTACACCTAAGGTCCTTTTTCTAAATTTTGCAAAATTGCGTTCAAGATTTTTACAATTTAGCGTTCCAAAAGCAATTAACCTCACAAATACTTTATGTTCATTTTTTCACATCAAATCCAAATTTTTTTGATAAATACAAAATTCATTGACCATTAGTTGCAATTCAGCTCCATATTTTATAAATCGAAGCACATTGTTTTTTGTGGGCACTACTGTTAGAACCTATACCTATTTGGTGAAAACGCCTGCAAAAATTTTACAACTAAGGTCTATTTTCTAAATTTTTCAAAATTACGTTCAAAATTTTTTACACTATTTAGCTTTCTAATAGCAATTAACATCACAAATATTTTATGTTGATTCTTCCATATCAAACTCAAATTTTTTTGGTAAATACTAAATTGATTGACTATCCATAATTTATAATTCGAAGCACATTGGTTATTGTTGGCACTATTGTTAGAATCGATACCTATTTGGTGAAAGCGCCTAAAGAAATTTAAGTAAAAATTTTACAACTAAAATCCGTTTTTTAAATTTTTCAAAATTATGTTCAAGTTTTTTACAATTTAGCGTTCTAGAAACAATTAACCTCACAAATGCTTTATGTTGAATTTTCCATATCAAGCCCAAATTTTTTTGGTAAACACAAAATTGATTGACCATAAGTGGCATCTTAGCTTCATAATTTTTAAATCGAAGCATATAGTTTATCTTTTACTGTTAGAAACTATACCTATTTGGTGAAAGCGCCTGAAAAAATTCCAGCAAAAATTTTACAACTAAGGTCCCTTTTCTAAATTTTTTAAAATTACGTCTAAGGTTTTTACTATTTAGCGTTTTAAAAGTAATTAGCCTCACAAACAATTTATACTGCTTTTTCCATACCAAGCTCAAATTTTTTTGGTAAATATAAAATTGATTGACCATTAGTTGCAACTCAGCTCCATATTTTATAAATTGAAGCACTACTGTTAGAACCTATACCTATTTGGTGAAAGCGCCTGAAAAATTTCAGCAAAAATTTTACAACTAAGGTCTATTTTCTAAATTTTTCAAAATTACGTCCAAAATTTTTTACACTATTTAGCTTTCTAATAACAATTAACTTCACAAATATTTTATGCCGATTCTTCCATATCAAACTCAAATTTTTTTGGTAAATACTAAATCGATTGACTATCCATATTTTTTTTACAATTTAGCGTTCTAGAAGCAATTAACCTCACAAATACTTTATGTTGATTTTTCCCTATCAAATCCAAATTTTTTTGGTAAACACAAAATTGGTTGACCATAAGTGGCATCTTAGCTTCATAATTTTTAAATCGAAGCATATAGTTTATTTTTTACTGTTAGAAACTATACCTATGTAGTGAGAGCGCCTGAAAAAATTTCAGCAAAAATTTTACAACTAAGGTCCCTTTTCTAAATTTTTCTAAATTACGTCTAAGGTTTTTACTATTTAGCGTTTTAAAAGTAATTAGCCTCACAAACAATTTATACTGCTTTTTCCATACCAACCTCAAATTTTTTTGGTAAATATAAAATTGATTGACCATTAGTTGCAACTCAGCTCCATATTTTATAAATTGAAGCACTACTGTTAGAACCTATACCTATTTGGTGAAAGCGCCTGAAAAATTTCAGCAAAAATTTTACAACTAAGGTCTATTTTCTAAATTTTTCAAAATTACGTCCAAAATTTTTTACACTATTTAGCTTTCTAATAACAATTAACTTCACAAATATTTTATGCCGATTCTTCCATATCAAACTCAAATTTTTTTGGTAAATACTAAATCGATTGACTATCCATATTTTTTTTACAATTTAGCGTTCTAGAAGCAATTAACCTCACAAATACTTTATGTTGATTTTTCCCTATCAAATCCAAATTTTTTTGGTAAACACAAAATTGGTTGACCATAAGTGGCATCTTAGCTTCATAATTTTTAAATCGAAGCATATAGTTTATTTTTTACTGTTAGAAACTATACCTATGTAGTGAGAGCGCCTGAAAAAATTTCAGCAAAAATTTTACAACTAAGGTCCCTTTTCTAAATTTTTCTAAATTACGTCTAAGGTTTTTACTATTTAGCGTTTTAAAAGTAATTAGCCTCACAAACAATTTATACTGCTTTTTCCATACCAACCTCAAATTTTTTTGGTAAATATAAAATTGATTGACCATTAGTTGCAACTCAGCTCCATATTTTATAAATTGAAGCATTACTGTTAGAACCTATACCTATTTGGTGAAAGCGCCTGAAAAATTTCAGCAAAAATTTTACAACTAAGGTCTATTTTCTAAATTTTTCAAAATTACGTCCAAAATTTTTTACACTATTTAGCTTTCTAATAACAATTAACTTCACAAATATTTTATGCCGATTCTTCCATATCAAACTCAAATTTTTTTGGTTAATACTAAATCGATTGACTATCCATATTTTTTTTACAATTTAGCGTTCTAGAAGCAATTAACCTCACAAATGCTTTATGTTGATTTTTTCATATCAAGCCCAAATTTTTTTGGTAAACACAAAATTGATTGACCATAAGTGGCATCTTAGCTTCATAATTTTTAAATCGAAGCATATAGTTCATTTTTTACTGTTAGAAACTATACCTATTTGGTGAAAGCGCCTGAAAAAATTTCAGCAAAAATTTTACAACTAAGGTCCCTTTTCTAAATTTTTCAAAATTACGTCTAAGGTTTTTACTATTTAGCGTTTTAAAAGTAATTAGCCTCACAAACAATTTATACTGCTTTTTCCATACCAAGCTCAAACGTTTTTGGTAAATATAAAATTGATTGACTATTAGTTGCAACTCAGCTCCATATTTTATAAATCGAAGCACTACTGTTAGAACCTATACCTATTTGGTGAAAGCGCCTGAAAAATTTCAGCAAAAATTTTACAACTAAGGTCTATTTTCTAAATTTTTCAAAATTACGTCCAAAATTTTTTACACTATTTAGCTTTCTAATAGCAATTAACTTCACAAATATTTTATGCTGATTCTTCTATATCAAACTCAATTTTTTTTGGTAAATATAAAATTGATTGACCATTAGTTGCAACTCAGCTCCATATTTTATAAATTGAAGCACTACTGTTAGAACCTATACCTATTTGGTGAAAGCGCCTGAAAAATTTCAGCAAAAATTTTACAACTAAGATCTATTTTCTAAATTTTTCAAAATTACGTCCAAAATTTTTTACACTATTTAGCTTTCTAATAACAATTAACTTCACAAATATTTTATGCTGATTCTTCTATATCAAACTCAAATTTTTTTGGTAAATATAAAATTGATTGACCATTAGTTGCAACTCAGCTCCATATTTTATAAATTGAAGCACTACTGTTAGAACTTATACCTATTTGGTGAAAGCGCCTGAAAAATTTCAGCAAAAATTTTACAACTAAGGTCTATTTTCTAAATTTTTCAAAATTACGTCCAAAATTTTTTACACTATTTAGCTTTCTAATAACAATTAACTTCACAAATATTTTATGCTGATTCTTCTATATCAAACTCAATTTTTTTTGGTAAATATAAAATTGATTGACCATTAGTTGCAACTCAGCTCCATATTTTATAAATTAAAGCACTACTGTTAGAACCTATACCTATTTGGTGAAAGCGCCTGAAAAATTCTTCCATATCAAACTCAAATTTTTTTGGTAAATACTAAATCGATTGACTATCCATATTTTTTTTTACAGTTTAGCGTTCTAGAAGCAATTATCCTCACAAATACTTTATGTTGATTTTTCCCTATCAAATCCAAATTTTTTGGTAAATACAAAATTGATTGACCATTAGTTGCAACTCAGCTCCATATTTTATAAATTGAAGCATTACTGTTAGAACCTATACCTATTTGGTGAAAGCGCCTGAAAAATTTCAGCAAAAATTTTACAACTAAGGTCTATTTTCTAAATTTTTCAAAATTACGTCCAAAATTTTTTACACTATTTAGCTTTCTAATAGCAATTAACTTCACAAATATTTTATGCTGATTCTTCTATATCAAACTCAATTTTTTTTGGTAAATATAAAATTGATTGACCATTAGTTGCAACTCAGCTCCATATTTTATAAATTGAAGCACTACTGTTAGAACCTATACCTATTTGGTGAAAGCGCCTGAAAAATTTCAGCAAAAATTTTACAACTAAGATCTATTTTCTAAATTTTTCAAAATTACGTCCAAAATTTTTTACACTATTTAGCTTTCTAATAACAATTAACTTCACAAATATTTTATGCTGATTCTTCTATATCAAACTCAAATTTTTTTGGTAAATATAAAATTGATTGACCATTAGTTGCAACTCAGCTCCATATTTTATAAATTGAAGCACTACTGTTAGAACTTATACCTATTTGGTGAAAGCGCCTGAAAAATTTCAGCAAAAATTTTACAACTAAGGTCTATTTTCTAAATTTTTCAAAATTACGTCCAAAATTTTTTACACTATTTAGCTTTCTAATAACAATTAACTTCACAAATATTTTATGCTGATTCTTCTATATCAAACTCAATTTTTTTTGGTAAATATAAAATTGATTGACCATTAGTTGCAACTCAGCTCCATATTTTATAAATTAAAGCACTACTGTTAGAACCTATACCTATTTGGTGAAAGCGCCTGAAAAATTCTTCCATATCAAACTCAAATTTTTTTGGTAAATACTAAATCGATTGACTATCCATATTTTTTTTTACAGTTTAGCGTTCTAGAAGCAATTATCCTCACAAATACTTTATGTTGATTTTTCCCTATCAAATCCAAATTTTTTGGTAAATACAAAATTGATTGACCATTAGTTGCAACTCAGCTCTATAATTTATAAATCGCAACACATTGTTTTTTATTGGCACCACTTTTAGAGCTTGAACCTATTTGGTGAAAACGCCTGGAAAAATTTCAGCAAAAATTTAACAACTAAGGTCCGTTTTCTTAATTTTTCGAAATTACGAAATTACAAGTTTTTTGCAATTTAACGTTCTAAAAGCAATTAACCTCGTAAATACTTTATGCTGATTTTTCCATATCAAATCCAATTTTTTTGGTAAATACAAAATTGATTGACCATTAGCTTCAACTCAGTTCTATAATTTTTAAATCGAAACACATTGTTTTTACTGGCACCACTTTTAGAATTTGTACCTATTTGGTAAAAGTGCCTGGGAAAATTTCAGCAAAAATTTAATAACTAAGGTCCGTTTTCTAAATTTTTCAAAATTACGTCCAAGTTTTTTGCAATTTTGAGTTCTAAGAGCAATTAACCTCACAAACATTTGCAACTTTTTTACATAATTGATAAATCGAAACACATTGTCTTTGGTTGGTACTACTATTAGACCCTATACCTGACTGGCCAAAGCGCTTGAAAGAAATTCAGCACAAAATAAATTCACAACTAACGTCCAAATTATATATTTTTTAAATTTACAAATTTTGAATTTCAAAACAATTAACCTCACAAACATTTTATGCTGCATTTTCATATCAAAGCCAAATCTTTTTGGTAAAAACAAAATTGATTGACTATTAGTTGCATCTCAGCTTCATAATTTTTAAATCAAAACTTTTGTTGGCACTACCGTTACAACCTATACCTATTTGGTGAAAGTGCCTGGGAGAATCTCAGCAAATATTTACAACCAAGGTCCGTTTTCTAAATTTTTTAAAATCACGTCCAAGTTTTTTACAATTTTAAGTTCTTATAGCCTATAGCTAAGTAGCAAAAGCGCTTGAAAAGAGTTCAGCACAAAATTAATTTACAACTAAGGCCCGTATTATAAATTTTTCAAAATTACAATTTTGAGTCTTAAGAGCAGTTAACCTCACAAACACTTTGTGCTGTTTTGTCCATATCAAATCTAATTTTTTTAGAAATATAAAAATAATCGAAACACAATTGTTTTTTGTTGACACCACTGTTAGAGCCTATACCTACTTGGCGAAAACGTCTGGGAGAATTTCAGCAAAAATTTTACAACTGAAGGCCGTTTTTAAAATTTTTCAAAATTACGTCCAAGTTTTTTACAATTTTGAGTTTTAAAAACAATTAACCTCACAAACATTTTAAACTGCTTTTCCATATCAAACCCAAATTTTTTTGGTAAACACAAAATTGATTGACCATTAGTTGGAACTCAGCTTCATTATTTATACCTAAATCGAAGCGCATTGGTTTTTGTTGGCACCACTGTTAGCGCCCATAACTAAATGAAGAAAGCGTCTGGGGGAATTTCAAAATTGTACAACAAAGGTCCGTTTTCAAAATTTTTCAAAATTACGTTTATAGTTTTTTAACCATTTGGAATTTCAAAAACAGTTAACGTTACCATCACTTTATACTTCTTTTGCATATCAAACCAAAATTTTTTCAATCTACTTCTTTCATTACCCCACTCGTTGGTAAATATAAAATTTGTTGACTATTGCTTGCAATTCCGCTTCATAATTTATAAATCGAAACACATTGTTTTGGTTGGCACCACTGGTGCCTGGAGGAATTTTAGCATCATTAGTGACAATTATTATTAATTTCGTAATACTCTGAAGGTGCAAGTGAATGCATGATAATCTTTTAGCAGTTAAAGTTAGGTAAATAAATTACCAAAACGATCATAACAGAATCTTTTATCTAAATTCAACGTGGGTGTGGACGCGATTAGTCAGGAATGCGAGGTTTCGCCTGAATCAATGTCAAAACACAGATAATAAAAACCAATTGAGCCAAAAATTGCCAAAGACCATACGGCCTTAAGCTCCCTAATGGCGTTATTAAAGCGTTTGCAAAATATCTCTAAGAGATAGATCGGAACGAATTAGATCGTATAACACTTAATGGATAAAAACATTAAAACCGAACCAGCCGACATATGCCAAGTAATCCGGGTGTTTGCGATAGCAAACACCCCAACCAAACCAGTGGCGCACGTCCAAAATTCGCTCTATCAACAATAGTTGAGTCAAAATTAGCAAGTTTTCTATAAACTTTTCAGTAACAAAGTGCTAAAACAATAGTGCAACTTAGTAACAAGGATGCCTAGTTGTTATTTTGTGTTTTGTTTTTTTTTTTATTTATTTTGAGTTCCTGAAAAGCTGTGCGTTGAAGAATTATAGAGGAGTCTCTGGGGATTGGTAATGGGGAGTTGTGGAATCGGGGGTTGGAGGGCCGCCTCCGCCGCTGCGCGGCCGTATCGACCGGCGATTATCATTCACTTATCTCCATCGTAGGTGGCCATATTGCGGGCGAAACAATTTGCCATCGACGCTAAACTCCGCGGTATCTAGATGGGAACCGACCGGGAGAGAGTTTCTGGTGTTTTTCGGGAGGGGACTTGATGATGGAAGGAGAGGTGGCGCGTGATTTTTAGCTAACTCCGCAGATTGTCCGACGGACTGCAACGAAGAGATACCGACTAACTAGGTTTTAATAGATGAGACGAGTGCATCGTCGGTGATGTATGAGGTGGCTCATGAATATACAAGAGTTTCACTTAGAAGGGCGATTTTTTTCGGGAAAGATAATCTCGGTCGGAAGCGAACAGACAAAACTTTAACAATCCAAAATAAATTTTAATCGCGATCCAAGAAGTCGAAGAATTTTATTATCATTTAAAGCAGATTATTCTTTTCTGCATGACTTGTTACGTCAGCATTGACCAGTTACGTCACGAAATTAAAAAAATACGACTTCAAATGCAGTTCAAACCCAACTCAATTTATTAAATTTTTGGCTTTGCAGATTTTTCGATCTTAATATCCGTTCTATGTCTACTAAGAATAGTCTTTGATACCTGTGGAAAAGAATAATTGTTATGTAAAAAAAAACTTCAGATGCAAAAAAAGACACTTAAACAACAATTCAATATCAAAAATATAGTGAAAATCAAAAACAGCAATAGATTGCAAGCTGATAGTCAGAAATGTTTGGTTGCATTACCAGAACGTCTGACTATATTCAATCTTTGCATGATTTCCTGAATGAAGAAAACAATTTCAAGTGACATCATTCCAATTGATGTGAGACAGAAGACAGATCCATGATTTTAGTGCATCAAAACTTTATTCTTTTACGTAGGTAGTAGTCCAGATAAAATTATTGGTAATAATTATTAAAGTAAAATGCCCTTCAGTTTATAAATCTACACATGCCAAGGCTAGAATAAAAAATAAAAAAATAAAATTGCAACTGTTGTAACAAAAAATTATAAATATAATTAACAAGGTTTACTTGCTATTAGCAGCGGTTACCGAAAGTTTCATATTTCAATCCCAGCTTTTTCACCTTCATAGTTCTGCATCCTAACTGTATATACAGGGTGTTTAACGCCCCAAGCGTATCTCCGTTATTTATTAACCGATTTAAATAAACAGAAATCTTTAGCAAATTATTCTTTAGCCACTACACTAACACTAACACCAGTACTTTACTTCATGTACAATTTGAATTTTCCAAATAGAGGTCGTCGGATTTTCGTTTCCACTCAGAAAACATCTAATTTGAAATTCCTGCCAATTTAAGTTTTTTAATAGTTTCAAATTTCTCAATTTTTCTACGCGTTTTGAGACGTTCTAGAACTTCTCTGTTTGGCAAGTGATTGTCGTACATTCGCACTGCTAGCGCAAAATTTTTTTTGTATTCGAAATACTCTTGCAACATGTCAATCAGTTGATTGCAATCCATTATTTATTAACTTCTGTACAAGAAAGTATCTTCAAAACCCAAAAATGGTTACAATACGATATCAACGGCGACACTGACGCATTACTGACATTTATCGTTTTCCACGGCACACTTGAAAATTTTACAAAAAATCTAACATTATTAATAGACATTTTAATTCATGTATTCAATGAATATGATACCAAAATCAACTTTTTAGATCATTCTATTCAGAAAAATA
Organism: Pyrochroa serraticornis; assembly: GCA_905333025.2. Lineage (NCBI taxonomy): Eukaryota > Metazoa > Arthropoda > Insecta > Coleoptera > Pyrochroidae > Pyrochroa > Pyrochroa serraticornis. Next base: position 8,424,271 of record HG995153.1, on the reverse strand, counting down.
TTGTCTTTTAAACAAAATCACAAGTAAAATTCGCTTCTTTTTTAAGGAAAAGTTGAGCCTCATTTAATATTGAAGTTAATTACTAAAAAATAACTATTAACAACTGAAAATGCCCCAAAATGCCTTAATTTAAACTTGATTTGGCTACACTGGCTACCCCTGGGATTACAATACTGTTTTGCTGGATTCTCAAGTAATTTATCCGAATCTTCTGGATTAAATTATCCGACGATAAAAGCAAAGCCTCAATTAAGTTATGACGTTACGATGGTGTTACATAAAAGAGCTTGTCAGTTGGACTTCAACCGCTGGAAATCGTGCATTTGGATAGTGTTTTTGGATAGATTTTTAATTGGAGACAAACGTAATCTTTAACTTCCTCAAAAATATCAACTGTTGTGCTAATCCTGTTATAACACCAATGACACAAAAATTTAATTAAGAACACTGAAACTTAAGTTGAACAAGTAATTTATATCGAAATTTTCACCGAAGATGGTGTGAAATCTCATAAATTAGGCTAAGTTTAGAACATTGCTCTGTCGAGAAGTTGAGTGGGAAAATTCTTTTCGTGATTCCTATTTGATTTGGTAGATCAGTTTCTGTCAGAGAGCTGCAACATCTAAGCACTTATAGTTTTATAACCTTATACAATTAAGATCATACAGCATGGGGTCAAACCAAATAATAATGACGAGAGGAAGAGAGGGAGCAAAACTGGTATCGTAAAGATAATAAAATTAAAATGTTGGGCAAGAATGAAGATGATATCTAAAAGAAGCGAGCAGAGTAAAATTGTGTATAAACAAGAAAAAAGAGCGGCAAACAGAAGAGAAGTTAGGTAATCAAAAAAAAAGAAGAAGATTAGAAAATTTTATCAAGAACGAAAAAACAATAAAAAACAGCAAAATCGATGATAATATGGAAAGATAGATGAAAGGAGTACTTTGAGGAAACTCTTAATAAGGGAGCAATAACAGACGATAATAGACAATAAGCTAAAAATGAGCAAACTATAAACATTCCATGAAAACACCTAAATGAGAAAAAATTCAATTAATATTAAGAAATCTTAAAAGTGCAGGAGGTGCTAGAGATAAGGGTAAAATAAAGATAATCCAGAAATATGGCAGAAGAAGAAACAATGCACCATGTTTACAAGCAATCTGTCCAATCTATAGAAACACAACTGAGTGTAGTATAACCAGAAAGTAGAAAACTTATAAGTTCTCTATTTTTTTATATAACTACAGAGGTATAGTCTTGCAGAATGGCATCTACAAGATTTTATCTACGCTTATAAATAAGAAACCAAAAATATAGAAAAAATACTTAATAGGCAAATATAAAGAGAGCTTCAACAGCACCAAACTCTTGATCAGATTGATCAGATACATAACTACTGTCGAACAAATTATAAGTGATCCACATGATCATAACTTACCGTTGTGCCTTTTGTGCATTGATTTCGAGCAAGTCTGTGACAAGGCAAATGGGAAAAACTATTAAAAGTATAAATGCCTGGAAATAAGAAGAATGAACTAAGAATTAATAGCAACAAATTTCAAAATTCTTCTGGAGGACAAAGCTTTAAAGTGAGGGTTGAGAAAAGAAGACCTCCTATCCAAGACATTTTTAACTTCGTTCTCATAGCTTAATTAGAGAGGAACAAAAAAGAGAAAAAAATTTAATTTGCAATTAAAGACATCAATGTATTTCGTATGTTCTCATCAGCATACGAAATACAAAGCCACAAGATTAATAATCGAGCTCCAAGAAACTTTCAAGTGGTTTTAAGGAAATAAGAAAAATACAAATTGTTTACAAATGAAGAACGTATAGAGATAAACACAGCCCAGAAGAGAATAAAATCAAGTTAAATTAAAATCATTAACAAATGATAAATTGTAATTTCAAAAAGTGGAACAATTTAATTATTTAGAAGTTTTAATAAAAGAACGAAATAAGAAACACGAGAAAATACAAAATAGAATAACGAAAAGATGTTGAAACTTTAGAGGGCTGATGGAATTAATGATATCTAAGTATAAGGCAGTAGCTGTAAAGTTATATCAATACAATCTTCAATATTTTATGGATTTGACACTTAAATTTTGACCGAAACAAGTAAAGCAAAATTAGTGATGCAATCGAAAATTATTAAAGAAGGAATCTAGAATGAGAAGAAACAATAAATTAAGAGAACTATATAATAGTGAAACAATTACAACAAACCTAAAAGATCAGAGGCAAAAGTGATAAAGTTGGCATTATAAAATTGGTAAATCTTAAGATAACTATTGTTCTAATAATATAAGAACCAGATTCCTTTTGTTGAAGATATGGAAGTTATAAAGGTGATATTTTGCTATGCTACAGATGGTTCTCAATACGTTAAGCGCGTTTTCAAATCGAGAGATAATATAGAAATTACCTTGAAGAAGGAGAATCACAAGCATGAGGAAGAATGATAGCATAAGTTATTTCTAATAAAGCTCGACAACTTGGTACCTAATTTAAAAACCTAAATTTATTTAATCTTTAACACCAACAAAACTATATAAATATATTTGTGTGAAGTAAAAGGGTCAACGCTTTTTGTAGGAAAATAATAGAATAACAAATTAAAAGAAAACTATTTTCAAATGTTAGCTACAATGTGTGAATTTATTCACAATTGCTCGTAAGAGGGGAATCATAAAAAGATGCTGATAAAAACAATTAAGAGGTATTTAGAAAACATTAGCACTAATTCGAAAAATAATGTTTTTGCAGAAGAGGATACAGAATGGTGTGGCTAGTATTAGATAATAAATCCATTTGAGAGATTTTAAAAAGGTAAAACAGAATCAAAATTTGCTATAAAGTCAGTAACCAATTTCTGAAGTGAGCTGTCTTGTAATTATTCTCTTGTTAAAACAAGAAGGTATTGGTAACGGCTACCTTTTCCTACTTCTTACCTTAGCAAAAAAAAATTAGAACTGCTTGTCAAATGACTCATTTGAAATCATATTAGAACATATTTTCTTACAAGATGGCAAATACCATTTTTCCGGTAGCAGTAACTTTTTTTTTATGGCAAGCTACCAATATTTCTATTTAACCTGACGTAGAAACTTATTCTCCATACAAACGTGGAATTATTTATTTTCTCTTTCAATCCGTCTAATTGTATATAAATAAAGAAAATTTGCATTTAAACCTCCTTAACCTTGAACTTTGCTGTAACGTTCCATCCAGTTTAGGGTCGAGGTCGAGGGACGCTGTATAACAAAATTAGGACTCCAAAGCCTGCGCATAGTAGTCGTAGATTTTGATTTAGTTAGAATTTTTAAATATTATTTTCACCTATAATGATTCCTTTTGATATTTTCTTTTGAGTGCCATACTTGTGAACGAGTATCGGCAACCTCTACACGTATCTAAGGTATGTAACTTTATTAATTCGCGTAGAGAAGTTTAAAGTCGGATCCGAATGATTACAGAAATTTATGGAAGAAGCGTTTCTAGGCAGAATACCACTCAATGGTTTGCATTGCCTTCCAAGGGAAGGCGACCAAAAACATCCTACAGATTATAACGGACTTTTCATTATATGCTCACAAATTAAAATTTTAATTTAAAATAAAAATTATTTCCAAAGTCTAGTCACTTTCATTTATTACATCCTCCCCCCCACAATTTAATAACCACTACGCTATTTGACTATTTTCAGAAATAAGTAAAAAATATATAAATTTAGGCTCACATTAATATTGAGAGAAATGGCATTTCTCCCTGTTTCATTGGTTGCTCTTCCTGTTAAAATATTGTATCATTTTTATTCTTCTCGTTCACATTCGATTTTACCTGAAGGATTCAAGCTGCCGCAAAGTTGTAAACTACTTCCGACCCAGCTATTGTGCAGCTCTCCTTCTTCAAATATCTACGAGAATTTAATATTTAGTTGACTTAGTTTAAAAAAAAGCAAAAACAATGTAATTTCCTTTGTCGAAGATAATATTGTACCTAGACACCTTCTGTTGTGGCTCGTGCTATATCTCCAAGAGAAATTCCAGTGGCGTCCGACGCTGGTCAGTAAATTAATTGGTAGTGTCCAGTGTAGCCCAAGTATTTACACTCGTTTTGTTATCCTGGCCATAAAACAAACAAAGTCACGGATCCCACATAAACAAATAGAACAACAATCTCGATTTAAACAAATATGTTATAAAACCATGATGGGACAAACAGTGCGTCGTCATCGTGGAAGCTCCCGTAAGTTTCTAGCATCGTCGCCGATTCAGGTGTGCCCTCCCGGCGTTCATTAAAAAAAAAAAAAACTCGTTGTTAATTCTCCATCAATTCACACGTTCCTCCGGCATCATCTCCGTCAACAAAGAGTGCTACTGTTCGGCCATTGTAAAAAACCACTCCGATCCGCCGTTCCCACTGTACGTCGATAAAACCGTTTTTACAACAGTTCAACTATAGGTGCGTGGGTTTCAAAAAATTTTCAGGCGACGCTAAAAATGCGACTTAAGTCGCGTCCCATCGGGATAAAGTAGCACTCGAGAACGAACGAAGAAGTGAAGAGTCTCTTCACCAAAGACCACACGCAACAATCAAAATTTCAACACCCGAACAGTTTTTTTTTCGTTAATTTTTAATGTCGATGCGGTTTTCTAATCAGGATTTTCCTGGACTTGTCAACTTTTCGGACAGGACAAAACCGTAAACCAGGTGCATGTCGGGTGAATAATAAAATAATTGGTCGATGACTTGACGGAATCAGCGGAGTTATCGGACGGGCTGTCCGGGCGATCAGACGCGATGAGTCGATAATTGGGTGAAATTTCGTCGCAGGGGATGATGCACCCCACGCGTTGAACAGTGACTAAGCTTGTATAAACATGCGAGATGGATTGGCGTATGGCTCGTGTTGGTTACGATTTAAGATTTTATCGTCATCGGATTCGCCTCTTAAAGATAATGGGACCTCACAATCACATACCTGATGATGGTACGTGTTATTATTTTTCTTTAGGTTGTTTTGACACTTTACACATGATGCCCGTAGAGTTTTCTAACTATTATCCTTCCGACATGCTTCTATTTCTTTTTGAAAGTGTGTTATGATAGGACATTGAGGTGCGGTTATATGGGGGCCGGCACGTACGTCAACAAAACCGACACCCCGTCGACCGAGTACAGGGTGCTCATTCTTTCATTCATAACTGAACCCACGTCGCATTTTTCAATTAAATGACAACATGGAGGACTTTATTAAAACGCTACCCCCTTAGAAAAAAAAAAATTGTTCCAAATTTCAAAGACGTGCACTTTGGGAAATATTGTACTTAGTTTTAGGCTACTTGCATTTCGTATTTCGAGTTAATAAACTACATTTACTACAGAATCTTCTGGGGATCAGCCACTTCTATCCCGAACAATGTAAAGAAGCTTTCGGTACTTGAACAACAGAGGTGTATTAAAAGCTATTAGTGAAACAGCATACAGGTACAATATTTTTTTTAGTTTCCTCGCGCACCCCTGCGAGTTTATTTAAAAACATAATTGCCAGTATACTTGGGTAGTCAACAAAGTTAACTAATTTAAAAAAATACAAAACTGAAACGTGTAACATTAAATTAAAAATGTTTTTTAACTTTCAAGTCACTTCCATTCCCCGCTTGCAAGATGTAAATTTTGCCGTTTATCTGTGAATTCGATGGAAGAATTTTACCTTTATTTAATCTAATTTACAAGCGGCTTTCTTAATTAGGTGAAAATCGCTATGTTAATAATATAAAGGGAAGACAAAACCAGCAATTAGCCGGTACTCGAGAGAAGCGTACGAAAATAAAGTCAATTTCTATCCCTTTGGCTAATTAAGAAAAACAAGGAGATCCTGGCTAAAGACACCAACCGGTTCTTGGAAATTTTTCGATGGTTCGGCCCTCTGGCCTATTTTGCGGCCCAAGCAAACACTCGTGTGCCCAACATTGTTTTAGGCCCTAAGTGGGCACCTTCGCTTTACCTTTGCCGGATTTTAATATCAAATATTTGTGATCCTTTCCGATCGAGACAACCATCGACCACCCACGGTGCCGCTCGCAAGGTGTTAACAAGCCCCACCGACGTTAGCGTCTCTTCGTCGAGATGTTGGGTCAATGAAAAGCAAAAAAAATGTCTGGTTCTTGCATTAACACGTTTTTATATTGTGTCGTCCCTTTACCGAATTCGAATTGTCTTGTGAATTAAAGCGACTTTACGGCTTCTAATTGCGATGGGAAAAAGCCGGATTCGAAGAGTCTGCGAGAGAGGGCAATTAGCGAGGAAATAATTCAATAAAACTGCACCGGAAAAATATTTACAGACAGCGTATGTACGGAAGCCTTATAATCTCAATTTTATGAAAAATATTAAAGCAAACACTGCCGGAAATGTCTATAGACAGAGAGATTGGCGATCAAAATATAGAGAGGAGGAGATCACCGACTATCGACTTTAAATATTTACACTTGTTTTTATGAGCGGGAAAATGAGTTTGGAATAAAGAGGCGGCGGCCGGGCAACGAGATTTCAATTAGAGCGACGCCCAATTACAAGGAACAATTAGGGCAATTTCCAAAAACGCTTCATTCTGCGTTCCTTCTCAATTTGTACAAGGGTAGATTGATAACTTCGCACTCTGACACTGAGAGCGCCACTACACTTACAATTATTTTCTGTAAGGTTAAGTGAACCGTCGTTCCATAGTTACATCAATTTTCTAAACTTAAGAACCCCTGGGAAAGCGACAATTTTTGTCGAGTAAAAATAAATTGAAAGAAGAAATAATGTGAAGAAATCTCAAAATGCAATAATTGTTAGGTTGTAATTTTTAATTCATCCTCGTATATTTTCGGGGGCCGCGCTTCTTGCTCCTTCCGGCAATTTGTTTCAACACAGTAGAGCACATCATTGCTTTTCGTCACTTTTGCTACCTTTTCTTCATAGCTGGTCTGTATACTTTTCTTTTCTGTACACTTTTTTGTTCAACTGTCGTTTGCTGCTGGATAAAAAACTAATATTATTATCGTAATTGTTGACAGTTACTTTATACTTGTTCCTGTACTTTCAGGAGTAAAAATGATGAGATTTTTCGAAGTTCTGCACTATGGGCGTTGACTCAAAAAAATGTTTCTTGAGTGTTAATCACTTTCGAGTTGGTTCACAATTTTCAATCCATCCTCGTATGCTGCTTCGTGTTTTCTCCAGTTTTCTTTACATTCTTTTCATTTGTGCTTTTCATCCACCAATTGCTGCTGAACAATAAATAATAATTATCATATTTGTAAAATGCCCCTTAATCTTAGACATATGTAGTTTTTCCCTTTGGCTCTTCTTCACTTGCTTCCCGCGCTTTCAAGGGTAATAATGACGCGGTTTTGGGAGTTTCGCGTGTCGGGGGTGGTCGCCTGCCCATCCGCTAATAACCCTTCGCCGCAGCCGCCGCCCCTAACCTGGGAAACAATAACGCAATTACGTAAATTATTTGAGGAGTATAGAATGACGCCGGCACTTCCTGCGTCCACCGGAAGTGGGTAGTTCGACCGCGTGGCCCGACGTGACACTGACACGCGCCCACCACGGGCCGTATTCATAATTTAATATGCCTCTATTATTTCTACTAATTGGGAAGAGAGAGCGCCAGTTTACGAGTGTTAATTCGATCAGTATTGATCGCAAAAAAAACAACTAAACATATATCACAATTACAAGCCAAAACTGCATCCGGACGATCCATCATCGAAGTGTGGAGGAATTCTGAAATTTGTCAATTAATTAAGTAGAGCGAAGTGCTCCCTCCCACTTGTTTTCCCGGTCAGTTAAGAAAACATGGCAGCAAGTGCCGAAACTCTCACCAAATGTTGGTTTTGGGCAAAGCCAAGAAAAACACAGGCGCAAATGTTATAAAAATATATTTGTATTAAGTCGTTTACATGGAGTATAATAGCGCTACGTTAAATACCGATTCTCCCTATTATTCCAGCCGTTTCAGGTCGCTCTTCCAGATCATCAAGCAATTATCACAGCGCGCTACTCAAAGACAAATCCGTCGACAAAAAATTAATTAACAACCCCGAAACGGCAGATCTAATCTAGATTAGAATTTAAGTACTCGAGAGCAAGGCGGCAGTGGTAAAAATCGAACTAAATTTAGAATTGCGGCTCGATCTGAGCATTTCTGATATGGTTTCGATATGTTGAACGAGTTCGTCGAGTTGTTGACTCTTAAGTATTGTCGATTGTTGAAACCAATTTCGTCAGTTTATTGACGGAAGTGATTGATGCAAAAATAGAATTTATAAGGCACGCTACACTAATTTCTACTATCACTAAAAATTTCGTAATTTTAACGCCGAAAGACCAAGTTTTTTGGATGGAATGTTCTACAACCTCACAGTTCAGTCAAAGAGTAGAAAGCTTGTTTTCATATTATATTTAAGTTCCCTACTCTTCGGTTGAGTCATAGTGTCGGTCTGGTCGCAAGTTTAAAACACGCTCAGACCGGCACTAAGACTTTGTTACATATGTTTATATTTTTAAAATATACAAAAAAATAGCAATCCCCGACTGTACTTGTTTGACACGTCGCAAAATTGCAGCACAAACACGGTTTTTTCTTAAACACGTGCAGACTTTATCTCTTCGTTAAAAAACACGTTATTTGCATTCGCGTCGGTACACACGAGATATATGTGTAAAATCCAAAACGACGATTTTCGATATTTACCTCGATTAGTTAGTGAGAAAATAAAACGTCTGCAAATTCGTGACGGGTTAGCGCAAAATTTAATTGTTACTTGTTAGCGAGTCATAAATCCGTAACAGGACCAGACAAGGTGACTCGTGGAGGCCCTTGAGATGTCGCTTCTATAGAGTTACTTTTGCTGTCTTCAGAAACGTCTGAATTGTTGCTGCCTAGCTCGTTGCGACGCATTATCGACGCCAATTTCTTGTCTAACCTGTTGAAAATTTCATAAATTAGTACGGGAAAGGAATCTGACGATGATAAATCGAGGAACAAATTTCCGACTAGTATTAGCTATATACTCGAGATAAGTTGTAAGGCATGTTTGATGTTTGATAAGGTAAAGTCAACGACATAAATCTGGAACTTTATGGAAGATAGCGCTAATAGGCGGTTTCTTACCAGGAAATTATCTCGAAATTTGCCTCAAACCTAAGGAAATCCGGTCATTATGTGCGGCATTGGGGGGGTAAAAAAAATACTAACTGCAAGAGTTTTTGGTCCGATTCCTCTTTTTTGGCGCGCGTGTCTTGGAGTTCTCGACGCAGCTCCAGAGCTTCCCGCTCCAATTCCAGAACCTGACGAGCAGTGGTGCTGCCATCTTCAATGGCTTGGGTAACACTCTCCTCGGATCTAGAACAAGGTCCAAATCGCTAGAGTTAACACTACACTCGAGTCACCAAGGTCCTTATTAAAAAGGTATAGCAGCCGCTTATCCCAAGTTTCTCAATTAAAAGCAACTTTACAGTTCAACCAACCCCTAATTACGATTCCATTGTCCAAATTTTCCCCCAAAAGCAAAAATTATAATCATAAAATCACCAAATCCTGAGCACAATCAAATCAAATGCTTAAAACCATGGAAAATTTCGAGGTCACTTTCAAAGAACCTTCAGCGGTCTGTTTATTGCTAGTTAACGCTTCAAGACAATTTTGGTCAACCTCCAATGTACTTTCAACTACCACCTGTAAGCGCGGTGGTCCCCTGCGTAGTTTTTGTGTTATCGAACGGTTGGACTGCCGAAATCGGCTGATTGCTACCCTGGAAAAGCGAGGACCGTTGGGAAACGCTCAATGACCGCTCGGCGACGGCATGGGCCACGCTCCCGGCCGTCGGTCGGCCGCAGATAGCGTACGAACATGCCTTATCGCTGGCCATATTTTCCGACAGTGCAAACACCAGGAGGCGTCCCGAGAAAATTACAACGGCCTGAATTATGTGCTCAGGACGTTTCGCGTTCGTATACACACGGTCGGACGAGCCCCTCGAAACGTAATTCAAACGCCCTGACGCCGGTGTCGGCGTTTATTAACGCCACCCTCACTGTTCGGGAGAGGTTCTTTTTTATTGTCTGACAATTATGCAAGCAGCGATCTATAAGAGATGATGGATGGGACCAACCAACACCCACCTGGAACCGGTGACGCTTAAACTCTTCAGTTGCTCCTCCAACTTCGAAATGCGGTCGTTGTTGCGGTTCTTCTCGCCCACAAGTTGCAAATGGTTCTGCAAGAAAATTCCTCATCAGCAAGTTGTTAATTAGCAAGTCGGAGATGGAAGTAATAAAAACATAAAAAATAATTAAATTAAGAAACGACGATATCTGCCGCATGACGGGATGTGTCAATAAGTTTTAATGGTACTATTGCACAGAACAAAAAATTTCTCCACCATAGTTATCGAATAACTAATAATTCTATGAGGATCTATCAGCTTCACCTCTCCATTGATTCTATGCCTTCTTATCTAACGCTGATAAATGCAGGATTAAATAAAAAATTTAAACAACACTAAAAACCAACATAGTAGAAAAAAGAAAAACGAAGAGATCCATTTGAATATCTTCAAATCGTTAATAAGTACTTAAAATATTTTATTGTTTCTTCTTTATTACATGCCATACTGGTTACCAGGTGTTGGCGATTTCTTTACACTAACTAATGTTCATAGACTTGTGAGATCTACAGTTTTAGGTCGGACCCGAACGACCCGAAATTTTGGAAAAAGACTTTTCTAGAGAAGGTACCACTCGATAAATTACAATTGCCTTTCGAAGAAAAATTCTCTAGAGTTAACCGAGAATTAAATCCGGGAACAAGTGACGCAACAGTAACCGCATTAACCGCTGACCCATGGTTTTAGTAAAATCTAAACTTTTCTCTTTAGAAATCATTGCTTGAGAAAGAAGCTTCTAATTCCTCAAAGATTTTTATTAATGAAAATAATGTCTCACTCTGTAATTGACAATATTGATACATCGAGTGATTATAATAACTCTCAGGAATGATTCCATGAGCTCTCCGTTTCTTGTTGTGTATTTTTTATTTGTCTCCAAACATGTTCCGCACGTCAAACTTTGTCTAAGCATACCGCAATGAAGGTAACAAACGCGATTCTTTGGTGCACTGACTTTCTGCGACTTGTTCATTACTCGTTCGGTGACAGTATACTAAGAAACAGCAAATTAGAAATTTACTTGCACATTTTAATGTCACTATGACGACAATATTTTTACTTTTTCTCTTTATTATACAAAATTGATGCAATTCAAATGTTTAACAGCTTAATTTCTTATAAATGATGGGAACGTAGTCGTCCCATTCCGCCTGGAAGAAATTTCCCGAAACCGGCTCCCCCAACATATACTTTTCCGCAAACTTCCTAATCGAAAACTTTCCTCTTCCATTTCCGGAATTATCTGCTAACCTCTTCTCATCAAACTTAATTTTCTCTTCTTGCTTGTAAACCAAAATCACATATCGATGTAAACCTGAGTTTCTTGGTGGTGCCGCTCCAATGTAAGCCGAAAGAATTTCTCCATTAGCCACGTCAACTCCAGGAACATTTCCAACCAACCAATGGTGCCATTCTCTGAACTTGGGATGTTTCCTGCTAGGTGCATCTGGATCCGTCATGCATACCACGTAGAGAGAATCGTCTTCGGCGTTCCATTTGAGGGAAGGTGGCAATTTGACTTGAGTAGGAGTCAACATGTTACCCATATCGACTTTAACGCCGTTAGAGTAAGTGACTTCGAGAACATGGGTCGGGACGACGTTGATAACGTCTTTAACCACGCCGGATTTCTCCATTTACCAAACCAGAGTTGATGACAAGCCAGTGACGTGACACTAAAAGATCATGACAACGAAACTATAGTTTGTTCGATTAGTATTAAAAGAGTGCTTGCAATATTTTCTCAAATCCTACAATTTCAGAATGACAACGTTGTACGTAAACAAAAGTTTTTTTCTATTATAGTACAGATGGCAGCACACTTCAAATAGAATTTAACAGTAGCTACACGTAAGAAACTTACTGGCTGTCAGTAACTTTCAGTGTTTATGGTGAATAGAAAACAAGAAAATAATTTAGAAATAAGTCACCCAGAGGTCGACATACTTTTTTCCAACGTGAATTTTATCACATTTTTTCCTCAACGTCTTCTAGTCCCAAACCTGAAGAGTACATTTAGCAAAAAGTCGTGGGTGAACTATCTGAAAACGGTTGTGGGTCGAAGATGAGCACCTCGTGACTTTGAAGTGATCGTAGTGGAAGACTTAAAATTGAAGAAAATCTCAGTTGCACCGGTTGGTGATTAATTCCGGATCGTGTTGCAATTTGGATGTGTGGACACGTAGAAATGAAATCAGATTAGCATATCCATCCGTTGCGTTGTTGCGGTTTACAAAGGGTTCTGCGGTGCACCCCTGCGTCAGGTAAAGAAGTTATAAGTGATATGTTAAGTGGTTTTGTTGGTCTCGACGTGAGTTCGACCCTACCTGCGGAAGTAACGCCATTCATCCACCGTTGCGGTTTCGCACTTTTAGGAAGCTCTTTGGCCACCCAAGTCGTTACGCCACCATCCGCCGACGCAACCCGCCAAACTCACCTATGAACCAAAACATTTCGACTCGTCACTAAAAACCACTCTTGAACTAAAAAAAATCCTCTTGGTATTGTTAGTTAAGTACCTTAACGATTTCTGTTTTTGAAGAAACAACAAGTTTCGATAAATTCTTTTTTTTATATAATTTTTGTGGAGGTCGTGCGTGTATCGGCAATTTCCCCGGCACAATCACGGCCGATATTGATTTTATTAAGATTTCCCAGACGAGAGTACGTGGACAGCACTCTGTCAATATTTGCCCCGAGAAGTAGATGTTCTCATCAACTATAGTGGATGGATGGATGGTCGTTTGGACGGCCGTATTGGATTTCTCGAACCTCCTCTCCATGAATATAATAGAAACGAAATTAATTTCGAACGTTTCGTGGTGGAAAAGAGTCAAGTCCAAGCGCTGCGTCGTTTCGACGTTTCCGGTTAATTGCGTAATGGGTCTAGTAATCCGGGATGGGCGCGGAGGTTAACCCCCTCGGCCACGACTGGAGACTCCATTAGGGCAATCTGCTTGTTTGCGCAGCCATGGCTCCTCGCCCGTATCGGGTTTCTCGACGGAGGAGTGCACCAAGAGCACTCCCATCGCGCTCCACACACGACAGCATGACAGCACTTAGGCAGCACGCAATTCAACCAGCCTCTCCATCAATGACGTAGAGCGAAAAAGTGCAACCGGCCGGAAACAACGCGAGGGCGGCCCAAAGAACCGCGACCACCGACAAATTTTTTTTTACCAGAGATGAGCTTTATATCTCCACCAATAAAATGTGATGCAACTACAACCGTGGCGCTATAGACTGACGTATAAAATTGAAACTAACATAGTGTAGAACTTTTTTCACCTTTTAATTTAAATATCGCTGCCAACTGTCGGTATCACTTTTAACAAATTGTCGACATTTTAACTTCTGAATTTTCATCTACTGAAAACGGCTTCGTTCCTTTGATTTTGGTTGGATCTTTGGCGTCCACCCTAGAGCCCGATCTACAGAAGACGTGGTTATTAATGCAGATGTTGCCATTCATGTTTCTGTTCGTAATGCCATTGGGTGGCGTTTGTCTTCGGTCGAGGTGGTGTGAATAATGAAACAAACGGAAGCTCGCGTCAAGTGTGGCGGTTAAATGGGGAATTTGCACGGCAAAAAATGCCGGCAGTGAGATTGGGGGAGGGAAAAGAAGAAAAAAGGCGGCCGAAACTGAATGCACCGAGTCCACATGCCAATATTGCTCAACAAATATAAACAGTGTACTTTATATTATGTACAAAGCATACATGAGGGAAATATAAATTTGCACAGCGCATCGGATCGAGCCGCGAGAGCCATCTAACGTGAGGATTATGCGTTAATGTGCCCGCAGCGACGTTGTTACTGGAAGAGCGCGCGGTCTTTCATTGGATCCAAATAATTTTCAACAAAGAACCAATTAATAGTTTAAAAGTCTGTTGGGCATTGTCGACCACATTCGTTCTGAATAATGAAAGAAACGCTCTCTAATTGGCTAAGAGAGACTGAATCACCCAGTTTGAAGAGACTGGCGTTTAGAAGTGACAGGATTTGGTTTAAAAAAAACTTCGAATATTATATTTTACGTTTAGTTGTAAATACCGAGTTGCGTTTTTCATTACGTACAATGGAAAGGCCTCCCCATAACCAATTAATTAAAAATTAGCAGTTTTCTAGCAAATTTTGTGTCAAAAATATGTAAATTACTGATATTACCAATAATTTTGCAGCCAAATTTTACGCACAAGTTAACATAGGCATTTCTCAGCTATTAAATTAAAACAGTGTTGATTGGTAGCAAAGAATTTCTAAAATTGTCGTACTTGTTTCTGTTTATTACAACACATTTTTAAAGTTTGAAAAGTTCAATTTACACAATATTTAAATTGACGCTCCATCATCCAGTTACTTCTAACGGAATAACAAATCTTGTTTTAAAACCGAGTTTTCCATTGATGAAAATTAAAGTTTTCGCGACTGTGACGCCATCTATGTTTAGTAAGCGCAACCACTTCGCTCTGTTTGAAAATTATTTCATACATCACTAAACAAAGAGCGGTGCGATTAACAAAAGTTTCTATTGTACCTGAAATGAAACAATTCGCTATAGTTCGCGCTTCACTGTCAAACTTGGCAAAATGTTTCTGCTAAATGGTTAAAAAATTGAGCTATTTTATTACCTGGTGCACTCGCTAGCGTCTTTAAAATAATCTACAGGAAACTTAATTAAAAAAAAATACCAAAAATACTTTATAAAGAAGCTTAAAATCAATGTTAAAAGAAATATCAACAATATTGTTTGACGATTTGTTTATTTAATAGTTTTTCGTCTTTAATTATCAGTCACATTTTCTGGTAATAAAGTCCATAACTATTTCTTATCGAAAATCGCAAAAAAGATTATTTACTTAAAAAAAACCTCTTTACTGGAGCCATGATTTCACATGTACTCAACCATTACTAAGCTATAAGTACTATCTTCTTCCCTCAGGCACAGTTTGCAGACTCTTGGAATTTTTACGGAAATAGCTTACGACCGGATGCAACAAAATGATAAAACTATTAGTAAAGCATTAGTATATGGCGATTGCCCTAGACTGGTAATTTACTAGGTAATGGGCACTATTTGTCTGCACGTGCCGCTAGTTAATATGCTAAGGGTCAATCTATTCACTTTCCTATAAATTTATGTACCACAGAACTTTCTTAGAAACACTTATTAAGACAATGATTTCCAAGCAACTTACGTAGCACATAAAATCATCGGCAAATAAAAAGATAGTCCTTTAGAAACATTAGAATTTTTTTTTATTCAGTGAGTCTCACTATTATCCTGTTGAGACTTCTCTTCTCCTTCATCTTATTTCAGAACCGCTGACCATCTTCTTTTTAATCGTCTGTTGTCTCCCTTTCTCAGTAGTGGCTCCAGTATTTTATTGGAATGTATTTTTCTCTCCTCATAAAGTTTTTAGATTCTCTTATCTACTGTATCTTTGACTGTTAGAATACGGAGATCTTGATGATCTGATTTGTGGCATACTATGGGGCGTCGACTAATGCTCTTAGGATCTTTGATTGTACACGTTGAATAATCGATATAATTGATGTAATTGAATAATTACCGTTTTGCATATTAATATCTCGTTCTCTAATGCCATTTGTGATTTTCTGCCAAGCAACCATTTTAAGATCTATCCGCTTTGGATTTTTACTTATGTGTTCTTTCCAATTGAGTTTAGTATCGGGGTGAATTCCCTAATACAGAAAGTAATAATTGGGAATTCTGTATTGTTAATGTACACTGGAAGACATTTTTTTTTTAGTGGAAATGCTGCGATTTGCTTTCGTTAATCTTTATCTTCCATCTTTAGGTCCATTCTTCTATATGAAAGAGATAGTCTTGCAGGTTTGAGGAGGCAATTACTAGATCTTTATGGACATCTAAGGTAACAGTATCATCTGCAAATGTGCCTGTTGTGGTGGAATCTGGTGCAGGAATGTCAGATGTGTATATAAGGTACAAGACTCGCCCTAGGACGCTGCCTTGTGGAACTCCAGATGTTAGATATGATTTCAATAAGTCACAAAATGGATCTGGCACTGTTGGCTTGATTTTGTGTAACACTCCTCGCCAAATGCTTGACTCACGTCTAGAAAAGCTGGCAAACAATACTTTTTTTCTTCTGTGACTTCATTAATTACATTAACTATTCTATAGCACTGAGAAACATTAGAATTTCACCCATTTAAGCAAAAAAATTACCGAGTACCTAATTATTAAATAAAAGCCAATATACGTTTTGTAAGAGTCAACATCTTACAAGTTGCACCCTATCGAATTGGAAATTGGTTTCCAAAATCTTTGTCTGATCTTGTTTTTAATTCTAACAGTTTCGTTAATACTTTCTAACTTAGTAAAAATTTCTGCTTGAAAATTAATGTCTCAACAAATACAAACAATAAAGGTGCGCTTCACAAAAATTTTCATTGCGTCTGAAACTAAACAATTCGCTACAGCTTGCGGTTCTATCTACCCAAACGTGTCCAAAGTAAAAAAAAATATCTAATCTTCTGCTACGTAATAACTTAATAGTCCAGAAGTAGATTAGTTTCATTGTCACCTAGTGCAGTCATTAAGTCCGAAATAAAACAGTCGGAAATTCAACAGAAAGAAAATACCAGAAAAGCATATAATCAAAATTAAAAAACAAAAACAAAATGTATATCGTTATTTATTCATTTAATACTTTTGTATCCTTAAAATAATTTATACACTCACCTTCTCGGGACTCAAAGTCCACACTTTAGGACCATATGGTTTTATCAAAAATATCCCAAAAATTCGTTAGCCTTTCGCCTTTAGCCTTTCAAAAAAATAAATTTTCTAGTGTTCAAACATTACCACTGAAAACTAAGCTAAGGTAAATACCATTTTCTGTTCTTAAGGACAGTTATTGGAAATTTCTGCAAAAGTGGTTTACGATAGGATGTGATAAAATTGTACAAACAAATTTCGGAAAAGCTGGTACAGCTATCATAAAAGCATTAAAATGAAACCGAAAACTAAGATTAGTACCCAATTCATTTGACCTGTCCATGATCGATATTGCGCCCTTTTCATCAAGTTGCAGCTTCTTCGTTTCCAGTATACGTTTGCGCGCAATTAAAGATCTATATATTTACTGTACCTACATAAGTAGGAAATAATTACATGCGATAAACATCCTCAGAAAAGAAATCTCATACAAGCAATTTGCACCGGTGAGATATCAAAACTTCAATTTCTGGCCGGAGCCCCAATGGGGGATTAGATCTAAGCCTCAGCCTGAATTGAACAACAAACAGTTGCAAAATATGCAAGGCCACGGTTAAATGACATACTTAATAATGTATAGCGACTGTGCCACATCTGCAGTCAATGTAGCCAATATTAGTGTGACGTAGCGCCAGCCATTTTGTTGCTGAAGGTCACGGTTCTGTATCCAAACAAAGCGGAATTAGCACGAGAGTTTTTCGGAAAGAGCGATTATTGACATTTTTATACGATTTTAAGATGAAAAAACACCAAAAACGGTGAGAATGCAATACATATAGCCTATTAACGTCAAGATGAGTAATAATAACTGAAATATTAATATTATCCAAATTTAGTATAACCTCACTTTTACCGTATGATCCCGTATGATTCTGACAAATAGCAGCTAAATTATTTTGTCGATTTTATATACTATAGATCAGGGGTCACCAAATGGCGGACCGCGGTCCGCATCCGGACCGCCGACCCTTTTTGTGCGGACCGCGAGAACACAGCAACTAGCACTACAGAGTACGTTTTTTAATAAAAATGTATCCCCCGAGAGAAACTTTTGTTGAAGAGCTATTGGCTCTTTTGCCGCTATTAGGAAGAACTCGAGGAGAAGACTTGATCAAAGCAGTGATGGATTATTTTGATAAAGATGAGTTAGACTTGAAAAAGCTTTTATCGGTCACTACTGACGGTGCGCCAGCCATGGTTGGGAGTAAAAAAGGACTAGTTCACCTGTTGAGTAGCAATGCAAGATGTAATGAAAATTTGATTTCCTACCACTGTATTATTCACCAAACTGTGCTTTGCTGCAAACTCAATCATAATTTTGAGCGTATTATGCAAGAAGTGATGAAAATAGTAAATTTTCTTCGTGCGAAATCAGCACTGCAACATCGTGAATTGAAATCATTTCTTGGTGAAGTTGATGCACAATATGACGATCTACTGTTGCATAATAATGTGAGATGGTTAAGCAAAGGCTGCGTTTTAGAAAGATTCTTCAGCATTTTGGAACACTTGAAGACTTATCTTTTCAACAGTAATCAGACTTCAGCAAACGTCTACTTAAGTTTTCTTAACAAAATAGAAAATGTAGCTGCCATTGCTTTCTTGACGGATATTTTTAAACATATCAATGACATGAACCTTAAACTTCAAGGCAAGGGAAAGCTTGTATGGGAGCTCATGTCAGAAGTAAAAAGTTTTTCGCGAAAACTCGATCTCTTTATTAATGATCTTGGTAATGAATGCTTACACTTCCCCAATTTAAATAAAATGATTAGCAGTGACAACGAGATTGATGTCGGCCAATACAAGACGTTCATTACGGATCTTAAATCGGAATTTAAAAATAGGTTTGCAGATTTTAAGAAAATTGAGAATGTTGTAGAAATTCTCAGCAGCATTTACTCTCTGCATCCTGATGGTGAATGGAGCAACGAAGCTGCAAATGTTTTCGGGAGTGATAAAGCTACTCTGCAGATGGAAATGATCGATTTCCAAGAAAACACAGTTTTAAAACACAAACATGCAGAAGTTTCCAGCGAAGAGTTCTGGATAAAATTTGTGTGTGGTAATAAATATCCAGAATTACAAAAAATAGCTTTGAAACTTCTTACTTTGTTTGGGTCAACATATATTTGTGAAGCAGCATTTTCGAAGATGAAATTCCGATCTCGACTTACTGATGAACATCTCCAGGATTTAATGTCAATAGCTTGCACCAATTTTACTCCAAACTTCAGACAGATAGTCCGCAACAAAAAATGTCATTTTTCTCATTGATATGTAAAAAAATACCTTTGATTTCCGTAATTACATTTGTTTAATAAATATTTTTTTCTATAAAATGTTGTGCGGACCGCGATGGTCATTTCATTTCTTAAAACGGACCCCGAGCGAAACTAATTGGTGACCCCTGCTATAGATGGAAGCCAAACACGTGGTTCTGATGACGGTAATCCATAATTTTTGAGTCTATCACCGGAAACAACTTGATCAAGGAGAAAACGCTTATTCGAGTGGCCACCTCACCAAGGTGCAATTCGACAGCAACCTTAAGCCAGCTCTATTAACTGAAAAAGTCATGGCTAGCATGAAAGATACCAATTATGATGTTGCAGGGATTTGAAGTATACTTAAGTATGAAACGTGGAGTATTTAGTGCTATGAGCAATTTTTTTTTTAAATGAATAACACAAAATCAAAAAACAGATCAAGGATTATCGATACTAATTCTGAAAATATTATAGGCATAGCATCACTTTCGCCATATATTGAAGTAACTGTACCACTAATTTGTGTATTTAGAGTTTAACAAGCCACTAACGCCTACTTACTGTATAAGAGTGGTTAATCGCTTCGATGTGGTGAACTGACTGGATTTTGACTGTATAGCTGTTGATAAGTACACGTGTTGTAATAAAGCAATTTCTATAATAAAGTGAGGTTATGTTAAATTTAGATAGTACTTGAAGGGGCTTTATTTACTGAATTCTTATTGGTCTTGGTGTTTTTTCTCCCCAACTTATAATAACTTCAATAATCACTTTTTATTGAAAACTCCCGTCTTAATACCGCTTTGTTTGGATACAGATCGTGACATTCCCCAAAAAAATGTGGCACTAATGCCCCGTATTGAATTTAAATTCCTGCGTTTTACATTACCTAGGGGAGGAACTGTACAGTAAAAAAGTTTTATTTTTATTGTTCATTAAACACTAAAAAATTGCTTCCACTTTTTCTACAGACCTCATCATTGTACCGGTTTTCCATAAATTCTGCAAGTTCAGCAAGTTTTGTTTTCAAATGTTTCCCCCCTTGATCATATCATTTTTCTGCTACATTCTGTTCAGGCTGTAAAACCCAACTTAAAGGTGTTCTGCTGGTGCCACTTTGCTTATAACAGTGTCAGCTTATAGAACAAACTTTCTCTGAATTCAAAGCCCACACTTAAGCATTATATGTTTTTACCAAAAACATTTACTGGTTTTGAAGCTTTCCAAAAAATATAAATTTTCTAGCCTTCAAACATATTTGGGGCATTATTTACTCAACCATTACCACTGGCAGCTGTAGGTAAATACCATTTTCTTTCCTTAAATACAGTTATTGAAAATTTCTACAAAAATAGTTTACGACCGGATGTTACAAAATTGTTCAAACAAATTTCGGAAAAAGCTAGTACAGCAACTAAAACAAACAGCCTTAGAATGAGATACGCGTTGTGGCCGGAAACTAAGATTACTACTGAATTTATTTGACTTGTCCATGATTGGGACTGTCGAATTTTCATCAAGTGGAAGCTTCTTCGTTTTCCAGCTTACGTTTGCGTCCAATTAAACATCTATCAAAAAATGTACATAAATACACAATAATTTTGTTAAACTCCAACTGACAAACTTCTTGATGTAACACAGACGCAACAACAACTCAAAAACTTACTAATCAGTTAACTATTGGACGTCCATGTGATAAATATCATTAAAAAAAATCTCATATCAAGCTAGTCGCACCGGTCGAGAATCGAACCCTGGCTCCACAAGCCGGGGTTTCGATTTCTGGTAGAAGCCCCAATGGGGGCCTTAAACAAACTGCAAAAAATTCTGAGCAACAGTTAAATAACGTTATAATGCAACGCGACTGCGGCACAACGGTAGCCAATGTAGCCAATTAAATTTAAATTTCTGCGTATTGAGTTATTTTCATTATCCAGGAGAGGAATTGTGCAGTGAACAAAGCATTTAATTTTATTGTTATTATTTTTACGAAAGTAGTTTACGACCGGATGTGACAAAAT
This sequence comes from Pyrochroa serraticornis, assembly GCA_905333025.2. Taxonomy (NCBI): domain Eukaryota; kingdom Metazoa; phylum Arthropoda; class Insecta; order Coleoptera; family Pyrochroidae; genus Pyrochroa; species Pyrochroa serraticornis. The sequence continues at coordinate 8,402,979 of HG995153.1, read as the reverse complement.
TGAACAAACAAATTTCAGGAAAAGCTGGGACAACAATTAAAATAGCATTAGAATGAACGGCGCGGAAGAAAACTAGGATAAGAACCAAACTCATTTGACTCGTCCATGATTAGCTTGATACTGGTACTCCGCTCTTACCATGAAGTGGAAGCTTCTTTGTTTTCAAGTTAACGTTTGAGGCCCATTAAAAGTTTATCCATATTTACTGTAGATAAAAATACAAAAAAAATTTCAACTTACAAACACTTTTAAATAACACCCCCGCAGCAACCATTTAACAATTTCAAAAAAATAGCGGGAGCGCCAATGATATTTTCCATTCAAAGTTTTACCGTTCCAGAGTCGCACTTTAAAATATAAGGGGTCAGGATTTGATCATTGCCATGTTATTAGTGTAGCGAACTGTAACCCAGCGGGACCAACGGCTTAACGTGACTTGAAAATCACGGAGGTATTTGATGCTAGTTCAACTAGTGGATGCACATGCGATAAATCATCCTCAAAAAAAATCTCATGCAAAGTTAGTCGCACCAGCCAGGAATCGAAAGTCCGACTTGTGAACTTCTCAATACCCGTACCATTTTTCTTAAAAAAAAGAAAAACCAAAGCAGTGGCGTACTCTATTGGTTATGTTGCGATAGCTACCGAATTACTCCCCAAATTATTAACACTTCAGTAAATTTTGAATCATTTTGAAAACTGCCAAAGCATCAATTTCCTAAAAAAGGTTGCGATAAAACGACCGAAACGCCAAACGAAATCCTGCTACCCGAAGCTCTATTAGCCAAACTTGACGCAAATTTTCGCAACAAGAAAACTTGTCGAGTAAACAACACGTGCGATCCTGTCCTGTAACTTCCCCGAAACCAAATTCGCAAATTATTTAATTAGTCGCAATTTATCGAAAAACTTGTTTGCGGTTTAACGAGTCTCAATTAATTAACGCTAAAAATTACGTAACACCCATTGTAACGGAACAAATTACATACGATAAATTCGGACCGAAACGCGTACGTGATGGTTGCGGTGTCTCCACCAACAGTTGTTCAAAAACAACCGCATCACACAGGTGAGTTTCTCATGGCCAACACAGATTCTTGTCGGTGTTTGTGTATTGAAACAACTGCAGCACGTGGAAAAAGTGAGTGTTTCATTGACCACGATGATTTTTGCGAATTCGATTCGTTTTTACCGCAAAAGGAAAGTGACAGTTGCTTCAATATCCGCAAAACGAAACGTTTCACAAATTTATTGAACAATAATTTGAAGTAACAGCTATAGGGATGACGTCATTTATATATTGTAACGGGAGAGGTTTACAAAAATTTAATTAAAAACTCACCAGGTTTAGCTGTTTTTCTTCAATCATATGCTTGACTCTAGCTAGTAGGGCGTCCTCCCTGACCCTAGCGGCGTCTCGAAGTTCCCGAATCATGTCAGTTAACATTCCAGGTTCGTATTCTCTATCGTAATGTCTAGCGTTTTGTTGTTGTTTCATCATATTCAGTTCGATTCTCATTTCCATCACCTCTTTGGTTAACTTTCTATTATTTTCACGTAAACTGGTGACTTGTTGGGATAATTTTTCGATAATTTTATTTTCAATTGAGTTGCAACTTGAATCACTGTCGTTAGGGCCGGGATCAGAAAATCTTCTTTTACTCTCATCATCGTTTTGGTCCAAATTTCCAACAGGTAAACTTAAGTATTCGTTATCACCATTTGAAGGCATCATCGGTTTTGGAGTACTTATGTAACTCAAAGGGTTAGGTGGGTAATAATTGGGATAATTCATGGGGTAAACAGGCAATGACATGGGTTCAGCAGGGTTAGAATAGTTCATAAACGAGTAGTAAGCTGTGATATCGGGAATACTCAAATTTGGGTTACTTGGGAAGTAACTGCAGTTGGACATGTTGAATTCTAGAGGATTCGGAGGTGGCGGTGGTAAAGGTTTCTTGTTTTTCTTTCGCTTAGTTACACTTGGTGGGTTTCCATTGATTTCCGGGGACATTTTTGGTGGTTGCTCCGCATTGAGGTTAGGGCTGACAAGAGGCACTTTTGACACAAAAATCACGGGGTTTTTGCTAAAAATGAAAGGACACTGACGCAAAAGGAAGTTAATGGGTGATTTTAGAGAACTATTGCTGTTACTGTTACCATTTGTTATTATTTGTTAACATGGCTGTCAAAAAGTGAAAGTTTGTTTTGAAGTGGCGCCATCTAAGACGGAGACGACCGATATTTGACATTGAATGACAGCGCCGCGCGAGGGCGACATCTAGCGACTCGCCTCTTAACCACTAGTATTCCATTTATTATTATTTAAAACAAATTTATGGCATTTCATAAAATTAAGGCTGAACTTAACAGTAGTAACCAACATTACGTTCAATTTACCAAAAAAAAAAAGATTAATCGCCTCATTTGCTAAAAACATTTTTTTTGAAAATAGGAAATCAAGGTTTTACACTAGCTTCAACAATAATAAAGCTTCTACTTCATGTAAAAAATATTAAACAATCTCAATGGCTAAGAGAATTATGTTCCTTCATTCTATGCAGTTCTTGACGTTACCAAAAGCTATTCTTATGTTAACCCAGCTGCGCAGGATAGGAGTGGCCACGATTTTAGTTATTTTGCATAATGTATAGTCTATAACTGCTAATATATCAAGGCATCAGCATCTATTAAATTTTGTTTACATAGTGGAATGTTTTGTTCGTATTTTCTCCAAGAGGTGTCGCTATTGAAACTAATGGTTCTGACGTCATTTACTGCGTGTGTACAAGCGTGTTTTCATTCTTTTTATATTAACATTGTAAAAATGTCACCGAAAACAATTAATAGGACTTGTAAAGTATGCGTTGGTTTTACTGTTATTATTGAAATTAGAGCGATTTCATTTTTATAGCATACTTACTACTTCATATATTTGAACAATATTTCATGTGTACCAGATAAGCAAGACATGTAGGG